>JAUAMA010000001.1:3740000-4940000 GCA_030819835.1 Acmispon strigosus | reverse complement strand
TGCGAGAAGGAGAAATCATTCAGATGGCGCAAAGTAGAAGATGAACGCAATGATGGAGAACTAGAATTTTACAGAACCGACGAACGCTGTTGAAGACAGTGGAAGAGACCGTTGAGGTTGCGGTTCCGACAACACCTTCGCGAAGCTGTTTCGTCGCTGTAGGTAAATCAACTCCTCCACATTGGTGTTTCACGAAGAAGAAACCGCCATTGTTGTGGAAAAATGTTCTCCCTTTTTTATTAGAAATAAGAGAGAAAACTCACAACTAAGTAAAGTTGTGAATCAGATAAGTGGTTGAGAAGATGAACAAACAACTTAGTTTTCCTTATCTTTTATCTTTTTTTGAGATGTGATATATTGTCATAATTATTTCCATCAAAACACACTCTTATCGCTTTGAGTTGCACTATATCTTAAAAATCATTAAATAAATTGTAATTTTTTACCTTTTTATCGGTTTCCAAAGCTAAAGATTCATATACCAATAATCGAGGAATCAACATGACTAAGTAACATCTAAATTTAGCATAAGATGTGGTGTGGTAGTTAGTTAACTTTGTCCCTCGACCATGCAGAAGGGGGTTTCGATCATTGCCCATGTGAGTTAAGCGCAAATTATCGTCAACCGTTTACTACTAAGTAACTATTTCTCACAGCTACAGTATTAGTCACTATTGTCGACCTCACAACAACATGTATAAGAAGTTATAAAAAAAAATTATTCCATACACAATAATTTTAGTTTATCCAAAGTTACCTGTGTCTCGCACGGGTAAATCCAACTAGTTTTATATAATATATATAGATAGATATAGATTTTTTCTTTTTATAAAAGAGAAAACCGACAAATAAAAAGAGCAGCCATTGTAGTTTGTGATAATGGAGGAGGAATCTAGTTAAAAAGCTAATACTAAACACCCTCACCCTCACATGTATTTTCTGTACAATAAGACCCCACCACCACAAAACCATCCAAATAAATACCAAGTAATAAAACGCTTGTGCAATTGAAAAACCACCATTTTTGTCCTTAACACCACATTTTCCACTTAGATACTCTCTATCTCTTCATTCGCATGTGCCTCTCTACTTCCTCTGGGTTGGAATAGAAGCACAAATAGAAAAGTGCTGGTTGTGGAAGATAACAAAGAAGAGAAGAGAAGAGACTTCAAGTGCAAATTAACATACACAAGCTGCATAAAAATCCTGTCTTTGTTGCATGACATGGACTCAAAGGCTCTGTGCTTCGTAACCCACCAAGCCATTTTCGATGCTGTTCGATCTGGGGACCTTGAAAGGCTCAAACAGCTACTGCAACAGGTGAACAAAGGTGAATCTTCAGATGGGTCATCGTCGCTTTCGGAACTCATGTCCATGCAGAACGATGATGGAGAGACCTTGCTGTTTATTGCTGCAGAGCGCGGTCTTCAGGAGGTGTTTCGCTTCTTGCGCAGCTTCTGTGACTTGGAGGTGCTGAAGATTAGGTCCAAATCTGATATGAACGCCTTTCATGTTGCAGCCAAACGAGGCCATTTGGGTATTTTTCATTTTGTATATTTATTTATGGTTCTTCAGTTTCATTTTCCCCCCTTTCAATTGGGTGTATATATCATTTTCTGGGAGTGGTTATGAATATTGCTATTGGTGGATTAATAGTTTCTTTTTTCTCATAATCTATTCTGAAGCCCAGAGCTACTCTACTCACCCGAGTTGCTTTTGGCATCAGAATCAATTGTGGTAGTAAATTTTCCAAACATGTACTAAACCTGGTTCACTTTAAAACTGTTTGAAGTTTTTTTTTAATGATATAGTAGTTTACTAGTTAATTCTATTGACTGTTTTGGTTGATTGTATCCATTGATCTTCCATGGCATCATAGTTTATGAACTTGAACAGAATTCAGAAAATGGTAGATCTTTTTTTGTTTTTAATAAACCTGATATGGGATTTCACAGAATCAATTTTGTATGGTAATGTTTTTTAGCAATCTTTTCATTGGTAAGGTTGCATCTGCTGGTCCTCCTTCTATGAAATATTTTTCTTTTCTTTATTTCTTTTTTCAATAAACTATCAATTAGAAGTGCGCCAAGAATCAGTTATTCCACTTGAATCATGAATTTCTATGGTTTTGTCTTCTTTAATGTTGATTTTGCTTTCTCTATTTGACATGCTTTCAAATTGCTCAAGTCTGTGATGGATGCCATGGATGATAACTAGTTTTTATATTTTAAGGATAGCAGCTGCAGTTTGATTCCTAAATGTATTGGACTCCTAGCTCTAGCTGCAATTTCTATTATAGTATTTATGGGTACGACATCACAGTTCCTACAAAAGTAGAAATCAAGACAAAGGGATAATTAGCACATTACAATTTTTTGTTGTTACTTCACTGCAGTGTTGCTTTTAATAAGGATTTCAATTATGATATGTTAGATTGTCAACCTTTTTCCAGAAATTGTGAAGGAGATTTTAAGCATTTGGCCTGAGTTTTGTATATTATGCGACTCCTCGAACACTAGCCCCCTTTACTCAGCTGCTGTCCAAGATCATTTGGATGTAGTGAATGCCATCTTGGATGTTGAAGTCAGTTCAATGATGATAGTGAGGAGAAATGGCAAAACTGCATTGCACAATGCTGCCAGGTATGGCATGCTTGGCATTGTGAAAGCTCTCATTGGCCGTGATGCCGGAATAGTCTGCATCAAGGATAAAAAAGGTCAAACTGTACTGCATATGGCTGTAAAAGGACATAGTACACCGGTGGTAGAAGAGATATTACAGGCTGACCCTGCTATATTGAACGAACAAGATAAGATGGGTAATACAGCTCTCCACATGGCTACCAGGAAAGGCCGTCCACAGGTCTGTTAAACCATTGTTGATTTCTATTTTACCATGTTTGCTTCTGTTTTGTTATAAACTGGTCCATCCAATCTTTCAGGTGTTATAACACTGTGACATACATTAGCAGGGGGCAGTTCATTATTGAGCATAAAGCCTCATTTTGACTTTGCTCATTCTAATATCTGTCCTTTAAGAAACTAAGTTTGAGTAGTTTAATGGATATGGAACTTAGGGTTTACATTGTGAATCAAGTGTTACAATAGAAAAAAAACAACAAATATAAATAGTAAATAGGCAACAAGTAAAAGATAAAGTATGTGTGTGTTAATGAATACTAGAGAGTTTTGTACCCTTAAGAGTTAAGACAAATAATAAAATTGAGCTATAAAATCTAACAATGAATACTAGAGATTTTTGTTAACAAATACCCTAGAAGTTCGAAGGTGTGTGTAAATGATGGTAAAATCCAAGATGAAATGGGATGAAAGTTTTGTTGCCCCCCCCCCCCCCCCCCCGATTACAAAAGGGACAGTGACTCTACTGAATGCAAAGTTATGGTTCATTCTCCATTGATGCATTTTTCAAACCACGAGACATCTTATTCTTGTAACAAGAACATGTTATACCCTTTCAATAGTTGGACATACTTTTCTTGATGCATATTAGAGTAAGATAGTATCAAGAGTGAGAAAAAGTAAGAGAAGAGAGAGAAAACTCTGAGAGAGTTCAGAGTCTCTGTTTAGGCGAAAATTATTGATACAATGTGATTGAGCTATTACATCGTATATATACTATTAACTGATTTGTTGAGTCAGTTACTAACATTACATGTGCCACAGATGTCATAACAACCTCTAACGGCCTCTAGGGTAGGATACTATACATGCAAGTGCACAATAATACGATACACCTATATACTCTAACAATGCATTGGATTCAGTTGTGTAAATATGCAGCAAAATCTAGTTCAGGGAGAAGCAATCCAAATATTTCTTAATCAACTATGGTCATGGATGATCAGCAAGGGATTTTAATCCTGTGATTTTGTATGCTAGTAAGAAGTAACAAGAAAACACGACCATACTGCCAGTCATGGACTATGAGGAATAGGCTATGTAGAACTTGTAGGTTATAAGTAAAAATACATGTGGATGTGATTGTTTTTCTCCAAAATGTCCTCATGTTATATGAAATGATTATAATAAAAAAATGCATCTGCGTCTTTCCTTTTGTAATTGTTGCCTGTTTTTCTTGCAATGAATTTTCCTACCCCTACTGACACATGCTTCACCTCCATATTTCAGATAGTGCGCTTTTTATTAAGTTATGCTTCTACGAATGTCAATGCCATCAACAATCAGCAGGAAACAGCAATGGATTTGGCATATAAACTGCCATATAAAGATTCATCTCTGGAAATCCATGAAGTCCTTACAGAATGTGGTGCTAAGCGTGCTAGGCATGTCGGCAAAGTGGATGAAGCCAAGGAACTTAAGAGAGCTGTGAGTGATATAAAGCACGAAGTACAGTCACAACTTATACAGAATGAGAAAACTCGCAAGCGAGTTTCCGGTATTGCTAAGGAGTTGAGGAAGATTCACAGGGAGGCAGTTCAAAATACCATCAATTCTGTCACCGTGGTTGCCGTCCTTTTCGCCTCAATAGCATTCGTGGCCTTGTTCAGTTTGCCGGGTCAATATAGAATGAAACAGCCAGAGGC
Source organism: Acmispon strigosus (assembly GCA_030819835.1). NCBI lineage: Eukaryota > Viridiplantae > Streptophyta > Magnoliopsida > Fabales > Fabaceae > Acmispon > Acmispon strigosus. The sequence continues at coordinate 4,935,436 of JAUAMA010000001.1, read as the reverse complement.
AGGGAAGGCAAACATAGCTGGTGATGTTGCCTTCAGTGCTTTCTGTCTCTTGAATGCTACATCACTTTTCATTTCTTTCTCAGTTGTTGTTGTTCAAATCACTTTGGTAGCTTGGGACACAAGGGCTCAAAGGAAGGTTGTCTCAGTGGTTAACAAGCTAATGTGGACTGCTTGTGCCTGCACTTGCGGTGCTTTTCTTGCAATAGCTTTTGTGGTTGTTGGAAAGGAAACATGGATGGCTATAACTGTAACCCTTTTGGGAGCACCAATCCTAGTTGGGACTCTAGCATACTTGGGTTACTTTGTTTTTCGGCGACATTTCGGATTCCGCGGTGATTCCCAGAGGTTAGTCAAGAGAGCAAGTGGAACTATATCATTCTCATGGAATCACTCAGCACATATGTCAGATGTGGATGAATATAATTCTGATCTTAAGAATATGTATGCTCTGTGAACGAGTATGTTACCATTGACTTATTGCTGTTTGGATAAAAGTGGTTATCTGAACAGGTATTAGAAACGGGTATGCAAACTGCTATCATAGAAAATAAAATGGATCAGTTCGGTTTCTGGTTTTGGATCAGCCAAACTGGTTATTTTGCGCAGTCCTATTGGCATTGAATATCACCGTTTCCAAAACATATATCCTGCCACCTTAGAGGGAGTGAAAAGTTGGCTCACTAGGATTCAGTTGCTTAATTTGCAGTTAATTGCTAGGTTTTCCCGAGGAAATTCTTCTTATTTGCTGATACATGTGCTGACTAATAATCTGAAGTCAAATGTAGATTCATGTATATGAAAAAAAAAATATAGAAGGGAAGCCCTGAGAAGCTTATTTCTTAATCTAGAATTTGGAAAATAGTTCTCTTCCATAAATTGGTTGGGGTGGTACTTTGATTTGTTGATGGTTTTAAATTATGGTTTAGGTATATGCAACTGCATTGCCACCACAGTTAAACTTATCAGCCATGTTTATCTGCAATTTTGAGTATGAAGCTCTGACCACAATTACAATTTCTAACAATTTTGAGTCTGAAGTTGTAACTGCTACTACAATTTAAAACCTTGTTATTGACTAATGATATGTTAAGTATTATGAGAAGCTTTTCTCTTCTATGAAGTTGGAATGTAAAAGGAAGTTATTTCAGAGTTTGTTAAGGTTAAGCAAGGGGGTTTTGTATGTGATTTGAAACCTTATCTCCAATACAACACTTATTAAATGGTATAAGGTCAGGTAATTGTTAGTAGAACTTTGATGGATCAACGTTGGGGACGAAGTTTTGGAAGGCTTTAAAATCTTAACCATCTTTATGAGATTTGAAACGAAGAATCAAACAGGTTGTAAATGAGCAGTTTGAGCTGGTTTTTAGTGTCAAATTAACGTTAAAGTGGTAAAAAAAAGTGGTTTGATCTGATTCTAAGAACAGTGGGGGAAAGGATATAACTTTCTCTATTATAAAGGTGAAAGGAACAGATAAGTGTTCAATCGTTAATTACCTTTTATTGGATATAACTTGCTTTTATTGAGATCCTTGGGGAAATTTATGGGATGCATCGAGGTATTGGTCTAGTGATATGTAAGTTAGATCACCGTAAAAGTGATAATATAAGAGTATTTGTTGAGAAAAACCACAAACTTTCAGAACAATTGTACTCCCGTTAAAAATAAAAATAAAAAAACCTTGTGGATGCACCACTTCTCTAAAATTGAAGTATTCATACTTCAAGAGTTATCAACCCTTGATTATATGTTAGTGTTAAACAAAGTACGTGTATATATTCTTGAATAACTAGAACCTTTGTTTGGCCACCTCAAGCTGATTTATACGGACATTGTCATTTTTTTATGGACAGAGGAGAGAGATCACTCGTGATGTGATGAGAGGCTCCTAAGCCCAAGAGTCAGGCAGGTGGAGGTGGAGGGTTGCGTGGCCTAGTTACTGAATTTATAGTGGGACTAGAATGCTTGGACAAGTATCTAATGATTTTGTTAGAAGTATTGGCCTACTAGCCTTTCTTCTCACATAATTGGCAGATGATAGGAGACTCCGAGGTAGCTATCTTCTTATTGAGTGGGAAGCACCATGTGAGATGTTCCTAGAGCGGCCATGAGTGCCACGAAGATTTGTGAATTTTGCAGTAACGGGAGCGACGATGTGAAGGATATGTTCACGTTGAAGGAAGATCTCAAAGTCAATCGCTTTATCATAGAGCTCATCAAAGGAGATGGGGGGATCATGAGCTAGGATGGTTACAATGAACTCGCAGAATAAGGGACCAAGACCGTTAAGGGTATGAATGACGAGATTGAGGGTGTTCTTGAGAGTCTTGGTGTGAGGCTTGTACTGAACATCAGCAGCATAGTGAAAAAAATCCCCGAATCAGAAAGGGGGATTGGACGTAGCCTTCAGTGGTTGAAGGTAAACCAGGATATATCGCAGTGTTTGATCTTCTTAACCCTCATCTCTTTAATTTCACCATTTCCATTTATTAGTATACTTGTGAATCATTCAAAGTTTTCTTAATACGCTTCCGTTACATTTGAATTTAGTGTTTGCGATTTTAATTTAGTGATATTACTACAAACCTAATTCACCCCTCTCATAGGATTGTTATCTAGTATTTACAACAAATTATAAGCAACGGAAAAATCCGAATGAAATAAAACCATAAATAAATGTGGGCCAAAAAGGAAATTATTCAAAACTTAAGAATGAAACTACATCATCTTGTTAGTACAGATAGCAACCTGAGAGGGGGGTGAATCAGAGTTGCCCCAATTTTCGCCTTATCGAAATTATTACTTTCAAGATAATGATGATCACGAAATGATAGTTGTGATTGCAACGGATTTGAGAATTGCTTGAGGATTTTCGCCTTATCGAAATTCTATCCACCGAAGGCTACGTCCAGTCCCTCAAAGAAACCCCTTGAGGATTTTTCCACTATTGATAAAAATCTCTTACAAGTTCCTAACCCAAGGACCCCAAGAATTTCTACCAATATCCTGTGAAAGCAAACCACTTTCAACAGCCCCTGAAAGCAATCCGCTTTCAGTTCCTGAAGGCAAACCACCCTCAGACCTTGAAGGCTAAACCACCTTCAATCGATACCCTGAAAGTATACCACTTTCAGTGACAACAACCCTTCACCGAATACCACGGTGAAAACTCAATCTTACAGAAAGAGATGAAGAAGAGTTTACAATTGGCTGTATCAATCCTGTAACATAGAAGTGGATTGATCATGAGAATTTATGCTTTAAGGCTTTTAAGCATAATATAATTCTGAGTTCCTCAAGATATGAACAACTAAAGTGTTCTTATAAACATGAAGATCATGAACTCAGAATTTAGGCTCTTGAAGGTTTAAGTTCTAAAAGATGAACTAATTTTGACAAAGCTTTGGCCTAATGTTGTATTCTCATGTGTTGTAGTGTTCTGGACTCAAATGGACTTTATATAGGCAAGGGAAACGTCCTTGAACCATCACAACCTTTTCCAAAAGGTTTGGGACACAATGGTTCATGAAAAGATGCAACTTTTCATTCTGGTAATCGATTACATCACTTAGTGTAATCGATTACACGAATAGCCGTTTCAGTTTGAATTTGAAATTCAAACATGTAATCGATTACAAACAACAAGTAATCGATTAATTGCCTAGGTGTAATCGATTACCAGAATCCTGAAATCGATTACACTGAAGTCCATCTTCCAGAAACTTGATCCTTTGAGATCGGCTTAAGGTTTTCTACTTCTTTTAAGTTATGAAAACACTTAGCTTGATTAGTTTAGGTGTTTTAAGAGCCTTTATGCTTTAATAGACCTTTAGAAGCATAACTCACCTAAACTAAGACTTCTAGACTATTGATGAACTTTGTAGCGCTGTTTCTTTGAAGTCTTCTTTTCTTCTTTTTGTCGATGAGTTTGTCGTCATCAAAACCACAGCCAGGGTCAGGAGCAAGACCTTCTTCACACATCTCTCTCGAGTCAACATGCAGGAAGAAACTTCAAGGACGGTGATGATCCTAAGGATAGGAAGCAACAAAATAGTTTAAGAGCTTACAGACTCAATCCCAACTAACAACCATATACTAACTAAGTACGAGAACCTCTGGAAACCCCACATCGAGTAACGCGCTCCAACACACGCTCTCGCTCCATGCATGGCCTACTCCTCTATTATCACCACTAACACTCTTGGCGAAGCCAACCGTCGGTTGTCTCAACGTCAACGTCTGAAACCTTTGAAGCCGAACAACAAACAAAAGACCCTGCCATCCTACCCGCAATCTCTTCGTTGAAATGACACATGATGTCCAACAAGCGCCGTGGTGGAAGATTAACGCATATAGAGTCCTCGTAGTGAGTCATATATATGACGAGTCCGTATCAATCTCGTCTAACAACTTTCATCCATTAGCGGTAAGTAGTCATGCGTGCAATCCGACTGTAACTCCACGTCGTCTCTCGGTCCTGCTCAAGAAGACGAACCTTGTCGTGCCTCAAATATAGCACACCCCTCCAAGCACCAATCTCTATCTGGCGTTAAGCACCCACACAACATATAGGAAAACAATGCAAGGGTTAACTCCATATAACACGCCAAATATATTATCCCAAGAATAACTTACAAAATATATCAGGAGAAACAACATTAAATAATTAACCATATTATCAAATAATCTCAACAATAAGACAAACACAAATACATTAATCAACCAAAAGCAAAGCCTAGGGTTAGTCTAGGATGATGCTCAGTACAACCACGTTGTACAAAAATATGATCCGGATATATTACGCCACACTATATAGGAAGGCAGAACAAACACGACTCCTCGACCCGCGATCGAGGGTGAAGCTTAATCACGCACCATCGTCTACCTCATTTTCCACTTCAACAGGAACAACCCACGACAAAACCAAAGGAACAACCCAACAGTTGAACCAAAAATCTTAGGATGAACCTCAGTAGATCCAATACGCCATGTGTTAGTCGAATCTTCCAAAAATAACCTTCCTCCGACATTCAAAACTATCCAACCACAAGGATATAATAATCTTATTATTTGCATGGCATAATCAATGATCCAAACATAATCATATGTCAATGATATTTCAATAAATCAACATAATCATCATGAAGCAACTTATCAACTTTATCATAAAATCAAGTAATAACTTTTCAATATTCTCAAATACCATATGATCAAGATGACAACTTATCATAAAACACATAGCATATAATCCAAATAATCATATATCAAAAATATATCATAAGGTCACATATCAAATAATATATCATATGATCACATGCTAAAATCAAACAAAAATGCTAACTACATGATATCTAGAGAATTTCGAAACACACACAACAAGTAGCATTCTCACAAGAAAACTTTTCTAGGATTGAGTTACCCATACCTTGACCTAGTGTAAAGTCTGAATTCAATTTAAGTGCAAGATCCTCCAAAGAAGATAGACCTTCAAATAATATTAATACAAAGAAATTAAATATATGTTCATACATACATTTTAGTCCTTACTAATCTTCAATATAATAACCAACTCAACTAGTCATATATATATATATACTTAATCCCTATTATCCCTTAAATATAATAATCAAATATTTATATATTTAATGTCTATTAGCTTCAATTCAAAATCTATTATTTCTAACAACTCAGATATTAACTCAAAATGATCGATTATACCTATTTACTTTTAATTTCTAAATTCCCCAATTTAAATTTAAAATTCTTAATTAACTTTCCATTTATAACAACCTTAAATTCAATTTCAAATTTAGTTAGATAACCAATTTAAATATACTAATCATATCTTATTTCTAACATTTGAAATTTCATTAATTATTATAATTAATTATATAACAACTTACAACCTAAAAGATCCTAAAAAAATTTGGTAGGTCAAAAAGATTTTCCCAACCCCCTCCCCCATAACACAAGCTTGGCAGCGGCAACAACAACAAAGGGGAGTGGTTTTTCTTTTTCAAAGATCAAACCACAAACATAAAAATAACTCTATTGATAACTAGGAAGAGCACGATGAATATGAAGAACATGAAGAACATAGTTATCAATATGTTCAATAGTTTCCAAGTTAATCTTTCCCTAGCATAACCCCTTTGATTTTTTCCTAACTTAAAAACCTAGAAGATGAAAACTAATCAAAAAGAGGATTGAATGGTTACCTCGAACAAGAAACACAAAAAAGATGATGATGAACTCCAAGAACATTTGTAATCCTCAAGAGCGATGAACTAGTGAAACCACGATCTTGGAACAAAGTCTTCAATGGAGGGAGGTTTGAGTTCTCCAAATAGAAGAAAGGAGAGAGAAAGAGAGAGAGGGAGAGAGAGAGGGAGAGAAAGATAGAGACAAGATTGAGAGAGGTGAGATTAACAGAGCTCAAGAGTGATGGTACTCGAGTGGGAAAGGCTCTTTAGTGAGGGAGAGGTGAGCAACTTCTAGGGAATGAATTTCCAAGAGCTGGAGAAGGCTATTTATAACAGAGCTCACACCAGACTTAATCTCTTCCCCAAGTAACAAATCAGCCCATAATTAAAATAAAAATCTGAAAATATAATCTTCCCACCAATGGTGAAGATTTCATCTCCCCCCAGGCCTTAATATTGATTAGAATAACTTTCTCTAGAACTTTCCATCATAAAAAGTTGATTATTATTTTCAAATACCACCTTATCACAACTTAACTAATTATCAATTGATTTTCAAACAATATATATATTTTGAAAGCAAAAAGATGTATTGATATAGTATAGCAGCCAAAAAACCTACAGAAGACATACAGAGGAAAAGCTGCCCACCCACCACTAGAGGAGGAAAAGAGAAGAAACACCCCCACCAAACCAAAAAGGGAAAATACATAGCCCCACCCTCAACAGCACCAACCTATACAGCATAAGACAAACATCCCAAAAAGCAAAGCCAAAAACAAACAACCACCCCTACGAGATTCTACGCTCCATGATTTGAGCCGCTATCCGGTTCACTGCAACTTCATCGGGGAAAGAAAAGACAACACTCACCTGCTTACCCACCGAAATGGCACGTCTCACCGTCGTCAAAACCCTTGGAGGCATTAGAGATTCAGCCGACAAAGGCAAAGATTGGCAACCATCGTCTCTTTCACCATCCGCCAAACCCTCAGCGTGAGACTTGGAAGGGGAGGAAACAACATGAATGCTCAGAGCATGTCTCCTGGAGTCCTCCTTCTTGGGCCTTCCCCGAGCTCTCTTCTCCTCATGCCCTAGCGCCCTAACTTCTAGTCCAACTACCATCTTTGATCCGCCTAGCCCAACCCGTTTCTTGGGTCGCCCCTATTTCCTAAGTAGCTGCAAGTCCGTCCCATCCTTAACCCCGCTCACCTCCGCCCCAACGCTGTCGTCGCTTCCAGCATAACGAGGACAGGACAGAGGAAGGGAACCGCAGGAATTAGCCTCCGGATCACAAGGATCCCTCACCTTGAAAGAGACAATCACCCAGGGACTAATCTCGGGAAAGAGAAATTCGTCGGGAATTCTTTCCACGAAATAGCCACCCTTAGCTGATCCCAGAACCAAGTCCACCTCATGAGAAGCAGATACAATGAGCTTCCCCATAAGAGCCTCCTTCCACGATCGAATGCGCCACGCTTCGCTAACCTCCCCACGAAACCTGACCATGGTCAAATCACCCACCACCCCAAGGGGACCTTCACCGCGAGAAGACCGCGCGCTGCGGGACATCCTTGGGGAACCTTGCCGGCGCCACCTACAGAAAAGCCCCACCCACCTTAAGACAATCCAGAGCATCAATTGCAGAACAGGTATGCTTCTTAGAGAAGAAGCGAACAAAACCAAACTGAAATCGCCTCCCAAATTTCTGTTTCCATTTAATGAAGACATTCAGAATCCTACCAAACAGAGAAAACAAACCTTGAATATGGTGGTAACCAATCGCCTCTTTAATGTCGTTAACGAATATGGTGGTAACCTCGAATATATATTTCATTTCTTTCCTCTTTTTTAATTAAATTATCTCTTCTTAAAATTGAAACTCAAATTATATAAAAGTATCTTCTAGCATCTTTCAAAACAATAATCCTTCATATATATATATATATATATATATATATATATATATATATATATAACTCGCATGGTATATATATACAAAGAAAATATATTTTCTTCCTCTAATATATCAAATATCTTCAATTACTCAAATAAATCTAGTTACCCAAAATCAAATAATATTTCTTCTTAGAGAATATAATAAGAAAATATTCTGCTTAATATTTGTTATATAATAAATCACACCAAATCAAGCAAAATCAACCAATAACTTTTGTAGAGAATTAAACATATGTCACGCGCATATATGTGTGTATATATATATAATTATTTATTTAATACTAAATTACTTAAATTCCCTTGAATAAATATTCAGGGTCTTACACTCTATCAGGTCCATAAGGCAATGAGTACAAGGTTCGAGGGCGAAGTGTGTATTTAAAACAATCATCGCTCACAAGCAGGCCTCATTGGGCTTCTCGCCCTTCCCAAACCACAAGCCTATAGGCTCAAAATTCAAGGCCCGAGGACAAGGTATGTTTTTACCGGCCCAAGGCCGTTTCTAGGTGCCCCTATACCTATAGGGCTATGTAAGGAATACATGGCCGCCAACGTGACAAATATTTAAATTAATCACCGACATGGCATGATGAAAAAATTCCTTTGGGGGGCGTTTGTTTGGGGGATTGGAAAACGATACCCGAGAATCTTATGTTCGGGAATATAAGAATGAAAATGCTATTCCGTGGCATCTTTTAAAAATGTGTTTGGTTTGCTCATCCATATTCCCGGGAATAATTATAACATGCGTTTGGTTAAAAATGCATATTCCCGAAAATATATATTGAAATTCTTAAAATACCCTTACGTTATTTAGTATTTAAATATTTTTCAATGTAATTATTAAAAGACAAGATAAAGGGATATCATTTGATAGCCTATAAGCTTGACACATTGTTTTGGCCAAATTCTCATGTGCAGCAAAGGTACTACATGAACTTCTTTTTATTTTAGTGCAAATAATTTCTAAACTTATCTAAAAACACATACATGAAGCTTAATATATGATTTTGTAACTCCATATACTCAAACAAATCAAGTGACTAAAGCATCATGGCTCATGTGAGGTAAAACTATTCTTGGAGTACATGAAGCATCTTCAATCAAGCATCCCAATACAAATTGCTAAATCTAAATTTTCTTATGTTCTCCTTCCCTAAAAGGACAAAAAGATCTTATTTCTATGATTTTTAAAACATATTTTTTCAACTTAAAGGCTTTTTAAAATATGCATTAGCTTTTAGTCGCAGACTGCATTACTCAATATTTATTGTGACCTTATACCTTGACTCAACATCATCCAATCAATCAATAAGTTTGTTTTCCATGTCTGTAAAATTTCCTAAACGTGGGTAGTGGCATATATGGAATTTCACAAAAAAATTATCATTCATGGTTTTCTGATTCAACTTTCCCACCCTTCTACCATGGGAATAAAAAATGCCTATGAATGAGAATATCACTTTCCTAGGAATGAAAGATACCAAGGAGTACTTTTTTAAAAACTTCTACCAAACGCAGGTATTCTAAATGTCGAACCAATATTTCCGGGAATCCTTTTCCAAAACCCCAAACAAACGCCCCGACTAAACCTAGCATGCCGCCTCACGCACTTAGCTTTTAGTCCACAATTCTCGTTTATCAAGGCCCTTGTTCCTTTCTCTATTCGCCGCATCGCCACGTGATGCTTCTGCTGACGCTGTTCAGGGCCTTATCCTTTCAACTTCTCATCACTCTGACTCGCTACCTAACCAGACGTGTCTCTTCACCTAATCCTGCTAACAGTTGCATTGTTCTAGGAGCGCATGATTGTGCCGCGTTGAACCGTTCTCGAATGTCGCACCAGATGCAAGCTATCAACGGTTATAATGTCTGGAGAAATGCCCACACGCCGACCCCAGTGTCTAGCACTTCTCGGATTCCTCTTATTTCAAACTTCCAGATGAGCATTTATCATCGCTTTATTTACCCTTTTATCCCGGAACATTACCCAACCGAAGGGGCACATCCTACCACGCGCCTTGCCCCTTAATGGCATATGAATAGCCGCGAACTAGTAATCATTACTCTTTTACGAACTTCTCTTCCCTTGACCAACTCATTACACTACTCAATTTCTCCGTTCATCATCTCAGACGTTACGATTCCTCTCCCTCCATGGCCACGCAAAGTCAATAAACCTTCAATGACAACATCAACACAACCACCAGCACCATTGTGAGCAACGCCGCTACTGTTCCACCTTTGACCATGGACGTGCTGCAAGCGTCCGTCGTTTCCACGCTCAGGTGTCCGGCGTTGTGATAGACCCAAAAAGAGTATTAATAAACTCAAATATTTGAAAGATTATATCTAATTAATTTTAATTAATTATGATATAAGGGGATCGCGTTTGGCGCCCCCCTTTTGCGCCTTACGCCCCCCTATTTTTCAAAAATGCCAAAAATACCCCTTTTGGAAAAAAAAACTGAAAAAAAAATCATGAATTTTAAAAAACTCCATTTTCTCCCTCTCTAATTCATCAAGCCCTAATAATTTTCCCACCCACTTCATTTCATTGTAACCCCCTTGTATGACCTACCTTATACAAAGGAGAAAGAAGAAACCTTGGATTCAGCTTGTGTTGTGAAAACGGTAAAAATTCACGAGGACTGGTTTATTTTCGCACATTGGAATGCGAGTTATACACAGAAATCGCATGTTCAGGTGTGATTTTGTTAGTTAATTTTTTTTAAAAAAAGTGATTGAAATCGCATGTGTGAGTGCGATTCAAAAATCGCATGCAAGGGTGCGATTAGTAAAAAAATTCAAAAAATGCCCAAATGATTTTTAAAAATTATGGGACCACCACAGTTAGTCTAGTTGACATATTTAGAAATTTATGGTGAAATATTTTTTTTTCAAAAATTAAAAAAAAATAGCAAACGATGGAATTTGGGCTCGGGACACCGAGCTTATGGCGAAGCCATAAGCGTCCAATTACTTTTTTTTTCTCTTCAACTTTGTAGTTCAACCCGTCGTCATCCGAGACCGTTAGAAATTCCTTTTTCAGGGCTAGAAATATTACAAAAAAATAATTTAAAATACTAGTTCGCACTTATAAGTGCGTACTAGTTCGCACTTATAAGTGCGTCTTGGAGGCAAATTTCGCACTTCTAGGTGCGATACACTTTTTAAAAATTTAAAAAAAAAAAATTTAAATATTAAAAAAATACTAGTTCGTACCCATAAGTACTATTTGGAGGCAAATTTCGCACCTAGAGGTGTGATACACTTTTTAAAAATTTTAAAAATACCAGTTCGCACCTATAAGTGCGATTTGGAGGCAAATTTCGCACTTCTCGGTGCGATACACGTTTAAAAAATAAAAAAATACTAGTTCGCACACCTATAAGTGCGATTTGGAGGCCAATTCGCACTTATAGGTGCGAATTTTAACCAGTCGAAACTGATTGCAACAAAAAAATAGGAAACGAGGGGAGGGAGCATACCACCCATGATATCCGGCGGTGGTAGACAAGGAGGAAACAAGAGGAAGGATGTTGATGGTTAGTAGATGAAGGAGGTGGTTGATGGAAGATGAAGGTGGTGGTGGTTAAAGGTTTGGAGGGGATGGTGGTCACAAGAGGGATGGGGGGGGGGGGGTGGAGAGAATTGGAAAGGGGGTGGAAAAATGGTAGGGTGATGAAGAAGATGGGGATATAATGGGAGTTTTTTTTTTTTAAGGGCAAATTGGTAAAATACCTATAAGAGGGGGGCGTAAGGCGCAAAAGGGGGGGCGCCAAACGCGATCCCCATGATATAATACTTTTGATTATTTTGGTTTATTGATTTAGTTTGTTGCTAGATTCAGTTGGTTTCTAGATTTAGTTTCAGCATTTTGATTTTCTGTTTCCTTTAGTTATCTCCCATGGTAGTTATTAGTTTGTTACTTTCCGTTATCTTTATCTTCTAGGATTAGTTGTTTCTTTCATATTTCTATAAATTGTATTTTCCTTTCATTGAATAAGAGATCAGAAAATTGAGCATTGCTCTATCAATTGACTTGTCTCTAATTCTAGCCTAATTCTCTAACCACCTTCGTGATACTCAGCGTAGTGAACTTTGCTCCTACACAATTTCATCCCAATAGCTGGGCATTCCTCCGGTGCTTTTGAAATTTTATGTGACTGTGCATCATCCCCACATACACACTCATTTCCTACATTTACCGGCTAAAGGGCGTGTCAAAAGGCATGGCCTTTCTGCTATCCTTTTTCTCTTACAACCAAAACTCCAGATTTATAGTGTTTAAAAGCAACTACAAATAGTCTTTTACTGGGAGATGGTTTAAAGTCATCATACCCTGTTTAGATTCCTTTGTACTGGACCGAGGCGCTAAAGCTCCATTAAAATCGTGGAGGCGATGTTGACTCCCGATGAACTCCATACCGCCGCATTCTTAACCTAATTTCCCCAATTCAAAAGTCATGAACTTATTTAGGCTTTCAAGGTCGGTCCTTTCGCCGCTTTCTTTCGTAAGGAAGTTGATTTCTCTTGTGTATTTTTGGTTTGATCATAGGCATTAATTGGTACCTTATTATTTTGCACCTGAAACTGTCGACGTGGAGTTGGATAAAATGGCGGCCTTCCGGAAATGCCAACTAGCTTTGGAAATAGAGCAGCGTCTGAGGGAGAAGCCTGAAGGCCTTCAAAAGAAAAGAGCCAGGAATGAAGAGAAAAGTGCACCGGCGAGCGGCGTTGCTGCCCCCACGGTCCTTGCGTGTTGTTTTGACGTTGCTAAGAAGAGGATAAGAGACGACGGCCCCAACACCCCCTCTGGCAAAAAAATTATGGCGCCAACCAGTTCTTCCGCTTCGCCAGTGGCGCTGAGCGGCCCTTCTTTGGTGAACGTGCTGGCCGGATCGGTACCCCAGCATTCTAAAAAAATGAAACAAGTTGCCTCAACAACCCATCCTCAGATTAAGAAAAACAAAACTTATTGGCGTTTTATCCTCCGTGACTTTGAGGACTTGACCCTGGAGTCGCCAGCTTCATCGTGGGATACAAACTTCAACGCCTCTCCTTTCATGGAGAAGAACCTCAGGTTCGAGGACTTGGACGCTAGGTGTAAGAGTCTTAGCGCGAGAGGCACTTTCAAAGCCATGGCGACTGAGGGGCTCAAAATTCCTAGCTTGGCAACCTCGCCTTGTGTCCTATGGGACATAACCAACATTTGCCAAAAAAATTAGAGTTTGGAGAGGTAAGGCCTATATAGGCATTGAAGGTTGTTAGTAAGTGATAAGTGGTCATTTTCTGATTATCTTGTGCTATTTTCTGTTTTGTCTGAAGATAAGTAAAATTTGAAAAGTTAATATCTCTTAAAGGCTATTTGGTCGACCAACGTTCTATTCCCGTTTTCTATTTTTCTGCTTCTATTTTAGAGCAGCGTTGTTTCTTATTTGATTGTTTTAATAACAATAACTCTAGGATTTGTTTTAAATAATTAAGATAGAAATTTTAGTTAAGAGATAAGAAGAAAACTGAATTCCTTTATCCCTTAACCCTAGGATTCGACCAGCACTTATAGAGTGAGAGAGGCTGAGTTCTTTTCTTATCCTTCTTCAAGCAACACTCTTAACATAAACAGAGAAATCCCTTTTGTTTCCCCTGCTGCTCCTGTCGAGTTCCTTCTCTTTCCCTTTGGAGAATCAAAAGTTCCTTCCTTCTTCTTGCTGCTACTGCTGCTGTTCTACTCTCTCTTCCTTCCTTTGAAGATCAAAAGCGTTTCTACTCTTCTCCTTTCCTTCCAAGAATTAAGGTGAGTAATTCTTGTTCTGAATTTGTCAAGAGTTTAAGGTTGTTTGTAACGCCCCAATTTCCGGTCAGGGGTCACATAGTAATTTTGTGGAAAATAAATTTAATAAACCTCTCAAAAACAACTCAAATTTTCAAAAAAATAACTCATTAAATATTTAACATAATATTATTCCCATAAATAAATAATTCAAGGCGTAATAAAAATATAAATAAGAATTTGCATCACACTTTTGCTAAGTCATTTCAAAAGAAAAACAACGGAAAATAATTGTTCTTCAAGCCTTCGAGTCATCATCTATCATCTTCTTTAAATGCTCTCAATTCATTCTTCATTCAAGTCCTCGCGCTGTTCATCTATGACATTAAGCGCTACAAGCAAACATAAAGGGTTAACTCCGAAAAATACAACAAAGTATAATTATCAACAAAGTGACAATAAAAAAAATAGAAACAACACAGTAATTCGAAAAGTAACAGCCACAATAGAATTCTGATTAAACAGTAGCAGTGAAACAGCAGCAACAGCAAAACAGGAAACAAATACAGGATTCATTAACAATGGCAAAAACAGAATTAATAAACAATAATAAATATAGTAATTTCAGCATACAAATATTTCAATTAATTCTTCAACAAACATGCAAGTTAGTCCTGAAATAACTACATGCATAACTATGGCCAAGAGTTTCACAAAACAGGGGCAGGACAATCACATGAGACAAAGATCAACCACATTGTCCTATAATGATTCCACAGGACAAAGTGTCGTCACATCAATCTTAAATAACCTGCATAATTCATATGCTATGACAAAATAATTATCATCATCATGAACCAACAGTTCACACAAATTCATCAACAGTCATAGTATAGGCAATATGTTAGCAACATCAATATCACAAACAATCTCAATTTACATCAACATGTTATAATTCATGTAAAAATATCAACATTTCATGTTATACAGAATAATCCAACTCAACTTATATCACAAATCAAAATAAACCTACAGAAAATTTCCAAAAGGAATTCACACAACAATTCACAACTGGCTCGATTCTAGCACTGAGTTACCCTTACCGTCGATTAGGTTGCATTAACGTGTTCTACCACCTGAGCAAGATAAAATCATGAACAACAATCAATAATCATTGAAACAAAGTTGGAAAACAACCCCCAAAAGGATTTTTAAGCAATTAAAACAAAAACAGCAACCTGGCTGACAGGGGCCTAGCGCCCACGCGCTGGGATGCTAGCGCCCTGGCGCTGGTTCCCTGTTTGGAAATGAGAACAGCGGTAGAATCCCAACGCCACGACGCTGTTTACGCTGATTTTTGGTAATCAGGGTAACACCACAAGAAAATCCGAATGTTTATGAAGAGGCTGAATTCTATCCTCTTACGGGTCCTGGGAATACGGAAACCTTCCCGGTGCGCGTGGAGTGCGTGGGTGGAGTGGATGGTGTGAGACCGTCGAAAGTGGTTCCTTGAATCCGTGTTGATTCAACAACTGTTCGACATATTGGCAACATTTTGTTGCCCCCCAAAATTGTTTTGCCGAACTCCCTCTAGGATTTGCTCAGCATTTTGGTTTCTGTTAACCAAAACTGGAGCTCCTTTGTTTCAACCAAGATTAACTTGGTGAACAGGCTCATTTTGTGGAACGTGTTTGATTCGACCAAAGTTAACTTGGTGAACAGGCTCGTTTTGTGGAACCTGTTCGATTCGACCAAAATTGATTTGGTGGACAGGTTCATTTTGCGGAACCTGTTCGTTTCGACCAAGATTGACTTGGCGAAAAGGTTCATAATGATGAACCTCTTGATTAGGTCAATTCCCCGACATTTGGGGCTAAATGATCGGATGAGGCGCTTGTCGACCAACCTGAGCAATTTGTCCAATTACAGGATCTGGCGCGCCAAACATATCCGCAATTCGACCCAGTTGAGTCGTCAATTGTTTGTAGGCAACTGTAGTGTCTCTAATCATGGGATTAAAGACTGTACCAATTTTTTGAGTCAACGAATTGACTAACTCATGCTTACTGTTGTCCATTTGTTGCCTAAGAACATCAACTGTGTTGTTGGTAAAGGAAAATGGGGATCCATCTACACTAGGGAGAGGGGGTCCCATGTTTCTTGATCCAACTGCTCCTGATCCTGATGCTACATGCTGGTTTCCTGGGGAACCCATCAAAACTATGTTTTCTGAATACACCATGGGATAAGTTGCTATCCGTTGCATCATCGACCAAGGCATTCCGTAAGGTTGATTTACGAAATGTTGGGAATCCTATTGTTATTCCAAAACCCTGGTTGAACGACACCAACAACAGCCTTTGAAATCGAAGGAGTTGTAGGACTTGGGATTGGCATTGGGACCGATACTTGTGACAAGATTCGTTCTGATATGTATGAACTTGATGCCTGAGTGGGATTCATTCCAACAAGCGTTGCTGGTTGTGGCTGAGTCAAATCCTGACCAGTCGAAACTGGCAGTTGAGTTTAACTTGTTTGAGCATTTGTAACCGCCATGTCCGAAACGGAAATGACTTCTAAACGTGAAGGATTTACTGAGGGATTAACACCATTACTGGTATTAATCTGCAGTTCTTCACTGACATTAGGCCCTACATTAGACCCTGATGATTGGTTTGCTCTAGAACGGTTGGTCATTTTACCACTTCGTAATATCATACACTAAATTAAATTTCCTTAATTCAAAAACAGCTTTCTGAAATAAAAAAATTTGTTTAAAGCACACAGATGATTTCAAATGAAAACATACTCCCTTGGTCCTACTGGGTGTGCCAATTTGTTTGCGCTGATTTTTGGTAATCAGGGTAAAACCACAAGAAAATCCGAATGCTTATGAAGAGGCTGGATTCTATCCTCTTACGGGTCCTGGGAATACGGAAATCTTCCCGGTGCGCATGGAGTGCGTGGGTGGAGTGGATGGCGTGAGTCCGTCGAAAGTGGTTCGAGCGGATTGATCGTGCGAGTTTGAGAGAAAAGACTTGAAAGGGAAGCGCTTCCAAGCGTTGAAGGGGGAGAGGCAGAGTAAAAAAGGAAAATAAAGTGAAAATAAATTGCATTAAAAGGTAAAGTGCAGGGAAAATACAAAAGTTTGCATGAAATTTAAAGGTTTGGCCAGTCGACCATCACGCATTCACTCACGCGTGTCTTGTTCTTGTTGCTCTGCGTCGCTACCGGTGGGCTTATGGAATATGGGTGAGGGTTAACACTACTAGACGTGTTGTGATGTGGGAAAAAGACCATGAAATTGCCTTCGTTTCTTCTATTTATAGGCAAAACCTTCTAACTGCTTGCAAGGTCATTTCTTCTTGTCTTTACATGTGTATTCTGTTTGCTTCTTCATTCTCCATGTGTCCTGCTGATCTAACTGCTCCAATGAACTTCATCAAAAGACAGCTTCATGCATATCAAGGCTCCAATGGAGAACAATCTCTAACACTTGTTCGTTTCACGATCTTGTCTTCAATGTACATTTGACTTGGACTTAGCATGCCGTCATTATTTCAGTCGAACTTGGCAACTGCATTGTTCGTCTTAGCCAAATGTTTCTCATTTCAGTTCAAATCATCTCATGGCGTATACTTCGACCAGACCAAGACTTGGAAAATTTCCAGGCTAACAGGCACTGAGAGGCCAGCGCCCAGGCGCTGGCTCCTTGCCAGGAGCCCAGAAAACAACAGTTTTTCACACAGAATTGATTCTAATACCCAATTTTTTGAAAGAAAAGTTTTTCCATGGCCAAAATACATAGAGGAATCAATGGAAAGGAGAAATATTCTCAAAAACACAAGCGGTTTTTTAAGCACAAAGGTAGCTTGAATAAGAAGGTACAAGAGTTTTGAAGGTGCAAGAAACACACAAGAAAGGGGGGTTTGAATTGTGTGACTCATTTTTAAAGTTTCTTTCGTTAATTTTGAATGTTAATCATTTATTTGCTTTTAACAAGAGTTATTCATAAAGCACGTGAATATGCATGCAGCGGAAATATGACATAACATGAAAAATAAAGAACACATAGTTTTTTTCCTGGTTCACCCCCATAATCGACAGGGCTACGTCCAGTCATTGGCTTCACCAAGATTTTCCACTATTTAAACAAATAGTACAAGTATTATCAAGGACTTCTCCCAACAAGTATTCGAAGGACTTCTCCTATCAAGTATTCGAAGGACTTCTCCTTACAAGTATTATTAGGACTTCTCCTTACAAGTATTATACAGGACTTCTCCTGACACCTTTTACAAGGTTTGGTTTTTCTACAAAAATTCTCTTCAAATAAGAGTGGGTAGAAACAATGAGGCTCAATTTATACAGAGAGGATAGGAATTTGGGTTCTCTGTTTTGGATTGTTTGAGTTGGATAAGATGAGAGTAATACTCTATGAATTTCTCACACAGAAGCACTTTAACTCAGGTATAGGTAGAGGTAGGCTTGAAGCATCCTGAGTTGGAACCAAGGTTCCTTGGTTCTTTGGACAAACTTAGTTGGAATATGGAAGTTTAAGTCTAAGTTTCCCAGTTGTTACGGAGGCAGGGTTCTTTATATATATCTTCAGTTGAAGATCTTTGTTCTTCCTTCACAGCAGGAGAGAAAACCTGTCCGAAGTGCTTCTTCCTCTCTTAGCTGTAAGTAACGGCTAGTTCTGCATTTTTCAGCAGGTCTGAGACACGATCTGAGAAGCATTGATTTGCCTGGGTTGACATCGTCTGGCTCCATTTGAGCGAGTAGCCTTGAGCTATGTCTTCTGTATTTAATGCGTGGAGTTCCAGCTGTGGTATTTGTTTTGACCATTATACCCCAGTGCATGCCAGCTAATGCTCATCAAGTGCTTTGGTCAGATATTTGAATTTCGACCGTTGAAAGTGTACGATGCTCAGAGATTCTTGCCGTTGATTCCTCGATGTCAGCTTGATTTGAGAAAAAGTAGAAAAGCAGTGGGACCAAGGAATATTGTATTAATTGTGTCCCTTTCTACTTTTTGCCATTGCCAGTACTTTAATAAATATGCAGACGAGGTAGATGTCTTTTGATCCAAGAAGCAATTATTCAGGATGAGGAGAATAATTTCTTTAATGCATCTGTTAAACTAATATCCTCGTAAAACACATTTCTTGATATTTGTACCTTTGGCGTATTCTGATGCTTGAGCAGACGGATTCTTCCTTAGGATTTGGTAGACGCAGTCTCCATAGAGTAT
Source organism: Acmispon strigosus (assembly GCA_030819835.1). Classification (NCBI taxonomy): domain Eukaryota; kingdom Viridiplantae; phylum Streptophyta; class Magnoliopsida; order Fabales; family Fabaceae; genus Acmispon; species Acmispon strigosus. The sequence goes on along the minus strand of JAUAMA010000001.1, from coordinate 4,916,243 downwards.
TTAGAATTCCGTTAGTGAATGGCTCGCATTAGGCAGATGGTCTTTCTTCATTCAGTCCTTCTTAAGGATTAGAATCTTCTTGGCTCATAGATGACTGAATCTTCTCTTTTCTTTTGTTTCCACTGAAGTTCTCCATCTGAGAGAGTTGATCCACAACTTCTTTATATGATGCTAGAGAAGCTTCGAAGCCGAAGGTGTTTCTTCATGAGTTGTCATACTCTTTCAGCTATAGATGAAACAGTCTTCCCTTCGATCACTGTAGATTTATGTAGCGGATTGTTTCAGCTTCTTGAAGTAGACTTTGACTTGAGAGCACAGAGCTTGATAGAGTGTCCTTGAGAGAGGATGTTTGCTATTTGCAGTTGCTGCTTCATCCTTTGTGAGTCACCAGACTGTCTTTACATGAATGCCTTCCTTTGTATATCTTTGACAGTATTTCCTTCAGGATGACTGGACGATTTCTTCTGGTAGACTGATTCTCTTGATGATGCTTTGGGGTTCATTCAGTCTCTTCAGTAGATAGATATTCCTGGATATGAGAAATTTCACTGTGTTAGGAATTCCATCTCTAACGATATTAAACCTTAAAGAAATTGTTAATTATCAAAACATAATAATTCATTTAATTATTTGAATCTAACAAGTTTGTGGAAAAGGTTTAATTCATGGAACAACGTCTCAATAACAATACTAATTTGCAACGCTGTGAGAAACTAGAGGAACCAACCTGATTTTAGACCAAATAAAAAGGAAAAGAATACGTTCGTCCACCTCAAACTCGAACAACGATCGTCCAATGTTTATGGCAACAGCTGAAACCTTCGATGACGGAACCCTTGGAACAAAACGAGAAACATAAGAACAGAAAATGGTCCAATGATCACCACTCGAAACGAAGTTTAGAATAAGGATTACTCACCGTTAATTCTCGGAAGGAAGAGAGAAGAGAACGTCTTGGTCTTCCCCAAAAGAGAAGAATAATCGAGCAAACAGCAACAAGAGGAAGAAGGAATTCCGATTCTCCAAGTGAGGATGAAAGTCTCGACCCCCACAACGACAACAGTAGTAGCAAAAGGAAAATTTTCAGCACTTGAGAGAGAGTTAGGGTTTGTGTTCTGGATGAAGGACAACAATGGGCAGCCACCACATATAGAGTGATTCGAACCCTAGAGGAAAGAGGGATTTGGTTTCAGATTTCCTCATCAAACCAGAACAGAATCTCTATCAAATATTTTCCTAACAGCTCTAAGTGATAGAGGTTTAAAACAGAAACGTATCTTCCCCATTTAACAGGAAAAAATCTGACTAATGACTACGTAATGAATATAATTCCAAAATAAATTTTATTCAGAAAATATATCTCTTCCAAAATCAGAAATATTGACCCCTTTTTATCTCTTAAATTTCGAACAGAATCAAGTAACAGATGACAGGAATTAAATCTGCATTTAAATAATAGATATCTCAGTAAATAATCAATTACCGAATCAAATCTAGTAATCAATGTGTGAAGATTTTATTTTATCCTCATCTCAAATTCGAGTAGGATAATCAAATAGAATCTATTTCGAGCAACAATGTCTAACAGGGACCAAACCGTGAACTATAAAATAGTTCAGGGACCAAGACATAAATATTACAAACCTCAGGGACCAAAACATAAATAATTCAAACTTTAGGGACCAAAGTGCAAACATTACAACTCAAAGGACCAAAATGTAAATTCATAAAAAATTGAGGGTCTTACATTGTTGGACCATGTTTCTGAATTCATTCTAATCCTATTTCCTTTGCTTTCACCTTTCACACCAAGGGTTCCGCATTGAAGGGTTCCAACCGTTCCTCGAATACGTAAACGATCTTTTGCTCGAGTTCTGGACGTGCAAGCATCGTTCTCTTCCTCTTGATCGAACTAGACTCAAGGTTGGTTCCTCACACATTTCATTTGTGCAAGATGATTCGTAGAAATTCTGCGCTGTTATTCTATGCTAAACATTTTTCCTAGAATCTTAGATATCTTCATGTTCAAGCAAACTTATGCATAAGAATCTCCTTTGCTTTTGGGAAAAAAACATTCCTTTAAATTGAAAATTTATATTTTTTTTTCTATGAAAAACCTTGTTAGAAACTTTTCCTATGTCTTTTGTGAAAATTCTGTGTTTTCTGGGCTCCCTGGCAGGGAGCCAGCGCATGAGCGCTAGACTCCCGGTCGCACATGTGCTGGGTTTTTTTTCCCCTTGGCATGGCAGGGTGCCAGCGCATGGGATCAATATTTGATTACAATAAGGCAAAGATATCAATATACATGAATTACGCCAAGCTGTCGACTAAAAAACTAAAGGATTATAGTTTGACTAAATTGGCCTAAGTCAGATTTCTCCCCTTGGCTCTTGATTTTTTGCCTTGAAAGTGCCGATATCAAGGAAAAACAGAAGAGTTTATTGATTCTTTGATAGACTCTGTAGGATCATCAGAGTCATCTGAAGAATCATCTAAGTCTTTAGAGGAAGGCGGATCATCGATGACGAGGCCTTTTGCTCGAAGAAATTTCACTCCAATTTCTTGACAAGCTATTTCATCCAAGCGTCCCAAGCCAGAAAAAACAACCCGTTTGGGCCTTTAAGAAGTTTGGTTATGAGGAAACCATAAGGAATGACTTGCTGCTTGTTAATCAGAGTGGAGGCAAGGTGGTTGTGGACAAATCACATTTGTGACTACTCGATGAAGAAATTTGGCTGGGAAAGTTGGAGATGAATAAAGAGAACGCAGGGAAATAGTAGGGTTATCCATATGATAGATAACCTCGTCAATATTTTCTCTGTCACGTCCCCTTTGCCAGAAGTCTGAGTAAACTTCGCCTTCATCACCACTGTTGAGAATTTCTGAAAGCTTTTCCCTGGTTAGGGAAATGTTGCAATTCAACACTGTTCCCATGAAACCATTGTTACGGTTAAAGAGACAGAGAAGACAAATAAGTCATAATAAGTTCAGGGTACAATGACTCATTGGAAGCATCACATAACTCAGAGAAACGAGTATGGCGCAGAGCATTAGAACCCGGAACTTGGTAACGACACAACTAGGGAAAGTTGACTGCGAAAGGAAGACAAATGGTCATCATATTGGTTAATCTTTCAACAAGATGTTCTTTGGAGGAAGTTTGAGTGAAAAAGCAAATCTTGAAAAAAGATGAAAAAGAAATATGTGAAGTGATTTCACTTATAGGTGAATAGAAGGAGATAGAAAGGTTTATGATTTGACTGATGGAATTGAAAATCCATTCAGAAATGGTTAAACTCAATTTGAATTTCGAATCACGTGGGCTGATTGCATTGGAAACCTACTATCCATCATTACCTATTTACTAGCATAATGGGCTATTAACTACTCCACTATCATTACTAAACTGCCAATCTTCCTTTTAATTTAATTAAATAAAGGATAATTAAATTTGTCTTTTATTTGGTTAAAAATATCACACTTCTCAGCAAGAGAATTCTTCGAAGTATGATATTTTCGGGGGCATATGTTAGCCTGGAATTTTTCCTAAGTCTTAGTTTGGTCGAAGATTGCACAATGGGATAACTTTGACCAAAATGAAAGCTATTAAGCTAGGACTAACGAGACAATTTCCAATATTCGATTAAGATGGCATGCTGAGTCGAAGTCGAATTCGTGTTGGAGACAAGATTTGGAAACAGACAAGTTTTATACTTGTTTTTTATTAAAGCCTTGATGTACATGAGGTTGCATTTCGACGGAAGTTATGGGCAGTTACTCAAGCTGAACGCGTGGAAAGAAAGGAAACGAACGTGGGACACATAGAAAACTTAGAAGATTTTTCCGTTTCTAGCAGTTGAAGAATCAACCTATAAATAGAAGAAGTCAGGCACAAAGTAAGTGTCTTTTGTCCCATTCGCAACACATCCATAAGCGTTAATTCTCAAACCCTAAAGCCATAAGTCCAAGCAACAGTAACGTAGAGCAACAGGAACAAGTCAAACCTAAGTGACTGAGCGAGTTCGACTTACCACCTTTACATTTCATGAAAACTTTACATTTCATGCACTTTAAATTCAATGCAGTTTTACATTTCTTTTACCTTTGCCTTTTTACCGCTTTTCAGCACTTTTACTTTCATTTTCTTTTCTCTTTAAACACAGTTTACCAATTCCGTCGAACCACTTTCGACGATTACAACCTCACACCCACTCCACTTCACGATTCATGCACTAGAGAATTTCCATATCCCAGAGCCTGTAAGAGGATCGGAATCCAGCCTTTTCATCAACATTTGGATTCACTTGTGGTTTTACCTGATTTCATTTGTTTACCAAAAATCATAGTAAATAGTAGGATTTTTAAGGTTGATGTGACGGAACTTTGTCCTGTGGGATCTTCCTAAGGTGATGTGGCAGCACTTTGCCCCGCGTGCTACGTTGAGGGCGATGTGATGGTAGTTTGTCCCACGTGATCGTCCTGGCCCCGTTTAGGTGAAATTCTAGCCATAGTTATGCATATAGTTATTGAGGACTAACAAGCATGATTTTGTTGTACTTAAGTTGAGTTACATGAATATTGTACACTGTTGTCTTTGCTAATAATGCTATTTCTGTTTGCAAAACTAGTGAGGTTACTGTTTCAAAAACTAATGTTGTTTCTCTTTCCAATGTTGTTTACTGTTTCTATTTCTAATGTTGCTTACTATCTCTGCTTTCATTGTTGTTTGATGTCTCTGTTTTAATTATAAAAAATAGTTGATAATTATGTCTTTGTTTGATGTTTATTGTTTGGGCGCTTAACGCCATAGACTTCCAGAAAGAAGATTTGCAAGGAGAATAATTCTTGCAAGCTTAAGGAGGCTGGATTCTTAGAAGTCTTGGACGAATCAATTAAGAGACGAGGATTTATTATCCGCTGTTTTTATACTTTATTAATTTTAGCACAATGTTTTGTGCAAGCGATATTATAGATTTTGACTTGTGCTGCTTTCATTTAATATATGAGTAATGGGTATTATTATCATATCATATTTATTTAGTGACTTTTTTGTTTTAAAAAAATGAATGACTTTTGAGAGAGGTTTTTATATAAGTTCCGTTATTTACTATATAACCCCTGACCCGAAATTGGGGCATTACAGTTTACGAAAAGGTTTTTGAAAACTAATGATTGTTTTGAAAATCAAGTTTTAATACGAACACAATTCACCCCCCCTCTTGTGTTGTCCCTATATTTATAATTGATAGCCTGACATTTTTCCCGGTTGTCCTCTATTACTCTTTCTGAGATCATAAACCCCAGAAAATGTTCGCTAAGGATCCCGAAAGTGCACTTCTCGGGATTCAACCTAAGGTTGTGTTTCCTTATCGCCCCAAAAGCTTCTTCCAGGTCACCACAATGGTCCTGTCCTTTGAAAGATTTTACCATTATGTCATCAACATAAACTTCCATGTTTCACCCAACTTGAAAATTATCGAAAACCCTATCCTTGAGCCTCTGGTATGTGGCGTCGGCGCTCTTCAGCCCAAAGGGCATGGTTTTGTAGTAGCAATTCATCCTCTCGCCGTAGAAAACGGTTTTGTCCTCTTTCGTCGGGTGGATTCGAATCTGATTATAACCTAGATACACATCCATCAGACTCAACATCACATGATTTGAGGCCCCATTGCCAGTTTGTATATACTGGGGAGCGATTTTGAGTCCTTAGGGCACACTGATGTGCCAAACTGCAAGTGAACAGTTTCGCTCGGGGTTTTAAATTATCGAACCTCAGGGATTGTGATTTCTACTCTTATTTCACTCATTCAACTTGTAAAATTAAAGCAATAAAAGGGAGGTATAATTGCTTGGTTGAAAATGGAAACAATTGTAGCGACAATTAAGGCAAAGCATGAGAATAAAAAAAGTTTGGAAAATCAGATGAGGAAGGCGCACTTGGATTCTGCCTTCATTAATTAATCTTATGGATTTAACTACTGTAGATGAAATATAAGTTAAATTTAATTCATTTACAGTGTTTTACCTAAATGTCTATCTGTTGCTTTCGCACGTTCAAATATTCGTTCTAACTAATAAGTGATAGCAAATTTCTTCCTATCTAATCCTTATTAATTAGAGATTAAAGTTCTCAATTTCGGTTAACACGAATAATTCATTACCCCTATGTCTAGTGAGTACAGACCCTTATTCTGATTCTTTTCAGTTCCCTTTAACTTACCAACTTTTTAGTATGTCTAAGCAAAGCACAATATCAGCGTGCACTCCGAATTCAATCAAAGAAAAAATAAACACGTAGAAGAAATAAATTACTTATATATCAAATAAAGCATATCAAACTATGTTCATTACTAAATTTGTCTCCCCCGATACAAGGAAGATGAGTTACACATACTAATCATAGAATCAAAACAAGCCTTGGATGAACTAAGCATAAAATAAATCAAGAAACCTTAAAGGAGACTTGAAAACCTAGAGCTCTCTTCAAAAATCTCTCCTAAAAAAGTTCCAATAGCAAAAGATATCAAAATAGGTTAAAAACGAGATTAAATAGGCTCTGCACCGTCAAAACTAAGGACTCGCGTGAAAATTGCGTATCGTCAAAACTCGCACAATTACGCGGAACTCCCACTTACTCGCGCCGAGTTTCGCGCGAGTAAACCCAGCGGCACAACGATTCATGCGAGTGCGTGAAAAATCAACAGCACCCACGCCACTTCCCGCGGGGAAGATACCAGCAGTGGCTACACCGGCATGATCGCACTGAAATCATGAGCAACATGGTGCGGTCACGCCACCTTCCTTGTCCAGCCTCTGAATTTTCCTTTTTCTTCAGATTTGGTCCATATTTTGCATTATTTTCTCCTGGAAAAAGTAAAATAACAAAGATAAAATAGCAATAAAAGATAACAACACAATTAACTCAAAATAACAACATAAATCAACAAAATAACAATAAGATAGTAAAGTGAAACAAACTAACAAAATACCAAAACTAAGCAAAAAATATACTAAAAATACCCACGTATCTTAAATAACTAGCAAAAACACAAGAAAATACTATGAAAAATACCGTAAGATCCCAGGTTATCACACCCCTATATTAAATGACAGCTTATCCACAAGCCTAAACCCAGGAAAACTTCTCCCAAGAATAGAATAAATCACCCCAAAATCATACATCAAACACTTTAAATAACATGGAATTTTCAGAATGAACAACGCATGTGCTTACAACAATGAGAATTCATGAACTTCAGTAAATGAAATAGAGTTTTAAAAAGATAAAGACTAGAGTTCAAGCAATTCAAATCCCCACAAATGAGTGATTGAACATACAAGTGCAGTGCATAGAACCTGGCCATAAATCAAATCAAAATTAACTAGTACAGGAGTGAGCAAGCAAGAGAGATACCATATGGTTCTAACTGGGCTAAGGTGAAATGTAGGTAGGAATAGAAACAAAGGGGTAACTTCAAGGGCTACACAACATAATCAAGTGATCTATCTTATTCAATAAACACAAGAGCTCAAATATATATATTCAAATTTTGTTTCCCTCTTCCCATCATTTTCTTTATCTTTTTTTTATGTAGAACAAGACGGTGAAATAATTGGAAGATATAGAAAGTGAGATCATCACCCCCAACCTTACTTGTGAAGAAGGTCTCGTCCTTGGACTCGGCTAAGGTTTTGATGAAAACAAACACATCATAAAAAGAAAAAGACTTCAGAAAAGAAAAGAAAGACTTCAAGAAGACTTCAAGAAAGAAAGGAAAGACTTCAAGAATCGGCTCAGAATGTCAAGATCAATCATCAAGGTTCTTGCTATTAGTAAGTCTTGTTAACTTAGTGTGCTATGCTTTATTAAGGTTAATATTGCATTTGAAGGCTCATAAAAGACAACTAATTGAGTATAATAGGTTCTCACAAGTAAGACTTGGTAGGAACACTCAATTAGGTCTTGAACGATCCAAAACTGAGTTTTGGACTAACTGTAATCGATTACAGGAAGGCAGTAATCGATTACCACATTCATGTAATCGATTACACAGTTTGAATTTTGAATTCAAACTGAAACGGCTAAGTGTAATCGATTACCAGGTCGGCAAATGTGTTGTTTCATGAACCAATGTGTCTCAAAACGTTTGGGAAGCCTTGTGATGGTTCATGGACGACCTCTAGTGCCTATATAAAGTCCATAGACGCTCAGAAACAGAAATGACTTGGTCCACAACTTTCATATTCATTAAAGTCATCATTCTGAGTTTCCTCTCTCTCATTTTCATAAGAACACACATGTTATTCATCTTTTGAGAAAATCAGAATAAAAGAGCCTTCATTGCAATTGCCTGGAGCATACAAACTAAGAGCAATCCAACTAGATTAAAGGATTGCATCAGCCACTGCAAGAACTTCTTCATCTCTTGAATCAGTTTGATTCATTGACCGTGGTTTTCGGTGGTTGTAAAAAGGTTCATCGTAGTGTTCGATGGTTGTGGAAAAGGTCCTTTGAATCGGGTTTGATTCAAAGTCTGTTGTAGGGTTCGGTGATAGTGGAAAAGGTTCTTTGAATCGGGTTTGATTCAAAGTCCGTCGTAGAGTTCGGCGTCATCAGTTGGTGGTTTGCCATCTGAGGTTTGACAAGAATTCTTAAGGTTCTTGGTGTAAGTGCTTGTAAGAAATCTTGATCATAGTAGAAAAATCCTCAAGGGGTTTCTTGAGGGACTGGACGTAGCCTTCGGTGGATAGAAGGTGAACCAGGATAAAATCATTGTGTGATTCTCTCTTCCTTCATCTTTTACTTTCAAGCAACGCTTTATTCCGTGGCATTATTAGACTCGACCAAACACTACTCTATCATGCAAGACTCAACAAAAAACAAAAAATAAATAAAAGAAAAACCAAAACAAAATAAAAAGAAAGTTTAAAACTCCCTCGGTCTGAATCATTCGGATCATCATCTTCAACATCTGCTCCAACTACAGACCCATCAGGCTCACCAACATTGAGACTCATCAGCATCATCATTTGTTCCAGGCTGTCATGTGGGAGAGGAAACTCAAAATCAGCATATGCGTGTGGTATGCTCCTCCAGTCCCTCTCCATGTTTCTGTGCATAGCATCCATCCAGCAGAGTAGAGTACCCATGGCACCATACATCTCACTATGATCATACTGCCTCACCAGATTCTAGGGAGGTGCATTGGCAATTGCTTGCCTCTATCTCTCAAGTTCCTCACTCTGCCTCTCTAGTTCTCTCTCCCTCAATTGTCTTCGAAATTCTTCCTGAACTTCTCCCACCTTTTGGATTATCTAGCCAATCTTGTTTTCAGCAAAAGGTATTGCAAGCTTCACTGCCTCCTTAATTGTCATCCTCACTCCACGAGACCTCACCAACTGGGTGATAAAGTTAGGAAAAGGTAGACCTGGTCTAACATTGGAGTGAGCCACCTCATAAATCTTATCTAAAATGATTTGAGCCACATCAATCGGACAATTCTGCATCATGCAGTATAAGAACACAGACTCACTCAGCTTGAGATCCGTCTGGTGGGAGGAGGGGATGATAGAATCCAACATGAATTGGCACCACACTCTTGTATCAGGCCTCAAGTGATTTCTCAGGATATATATGTTCGCCCCTGTGGTCTCAGGTATCGCTATTCCTGCAAGGATCTCCGCATGTGGAGGGTGTCTCACCCATTGATGGAAAGGGAGTTTGTCTTGAAACAGATATAGGCAAGGGAGCTCCAAGATGTCATGAATGATGTGAGGGCTATAATCAATTTCTACTCCCCTATACCATGATTCGTATAGAGATCCAACCATCCCGCCATCAGTGTCATCAGTGCGGGAATTTGCATAAAATTCTTTGACTACCTCCTCACAACCTATCTCGCGCTTCTCAATGAGTGTCCCCTAGCCCCTTTCCAGGATTACTCTTGTGAATTGGGCATACACTCTCAGTGGAAAACTGAAGTGTCTTTCTGTTATGACTTCTCTTTCGATCAGAGTAGAATGAAACTCCTTCCTTTGTTTGGAACATAAACGGTTCTCACTGGAGCTTGCTCTCTGCTTTCGTTTTCCTGACATCTACAAAATAAATTAGAAAAACAAGACCAAGGCAAATTGAAAAAGTTAGTCCCAACTAAGGTAAATCAAAACTACTCATTCTCATGCAATTCCACTTCTCAATGTAAACACTCCATTTTTTCCCTTACATTTTTAATAATTAATTATCTTCTTTCGATCAGGAAGTGAAAATGATCTGAGAGTTAATAAAAAATTAATTAAATTAAAAATCTATAGGTATTATTATAATATGAAGTAATTAATTTAATTGAGGTTTAGTTTTAATTAATAAAAATGACAACGATAATATAAATGAACCCAAGAAAAAAGGAGAAGAAAAAAAAAAGAAAAAGGAAAAGCCAATCAGATAGAAAGAAAGAAAAAGCAAATAGAAGGGGCCCAGTTCGAAAAAAGAAGGGCCCAAAGGCCAGAAAAATGAGGAGGAAAGAACAACAGAAAAAGGCCAACAGTTGGGGTGAGGGGCACTTTTGTCATTTCCCACCCAAATAACCCTAATCCTCAGTTATATAACCTCTCCTTTCTTGAAATCCGGACATAAGTACCCCCACCAGCAGCCTCCAAAACCTTAATTTACTAACCTCTAACCTCGGCCTTTATTCTCTTCCTCAAAAACCTCCAACCGTCACACCCCATCCCTCATCTTCCCCTCACCACAATAGCGTCATCTTCCTTGCCTCACCAACCACCGAGCCTCCAAATCTTCTCTCTTCCCATCTCCAAACCCTCACATCACCGTTCACCTCCTTTCCTTTTCTCAACTTCTAACCTTCCATTATGAACTCACTCTTTCTCTCTCGAACGGACCCTCGATTCTCACTTCATCCACCTAGTAATAATAAAAATCAACGTCTTTTTTGCAATTAATAAAAGATGCACAATTAATCAAAGGTTTACCGTCCTAATTTCCCATCCTTCCCTACACCTAAATAGACTTCTGAACGCGGCTTTGGTTTTGTAGACTTTAAAGGCGACTAGAACGGGTTTTTCCAATGTTTTTCCCCGATAAAAAATAATATTGGTGGCGGTTTTGTTTATTAATTAAATAATTTTAGGCAGTCGTTAAACTAAAAAATAAATAACTTGGTTCCAAAATCACCACATTTCATAATAATGACCAAGCGTATATGTGTGGAAAAGATACAAGAATTTGAAGTACAAAAATAACTCTTGAACTCACTTAGGCATTTCATCGAACAGTTGGTTGGCACAAAAATTGAACATGAAAAATGTTTCCCTAGGCTACCCCTTCAACCCAATAGAACATGCAAACACTCCGATAACAACTTCCTCGCTCATAACACTCTACCAAACCTCAAGCTTAAAAATCCATTGAAATCATAAATTCTAATATTTACCCAACTCGAAGAGGAAGATAAGAAAACATACCTTGAGTGCTTGATGGAAATGATGCACAAAGAGAAAATAAACCTTGGAGATGAAGAAAGTTGAAGGAGAGACAAAAATGATTTTCTTTAGAAGAAGTAGAAAGAAGAACTTGATGAGAGAAATAAAGAGTTTATATGAAAATAAGGGTGAGAGAAGAGAGAGCCAAAAACTTGATGTGCTAAATTGCGGGGCTTATTCCTTTAATATCATCTATAGTCCACCCGAAAGCTGCTTTATATTCTCTCAGAACTCTCAAAAGCTTCTCTTCTTCAAGAATAGAATGCGAACCACTAATAATTACCGGTTTGGTTTGACCCTCCTCAAGATAAGCATACTTAAGTGGAGGGTAGTGGTTTCAACTCAAACTTGTCTTTTTCCTTAGGACTCTCCTCATCTATTCTAAGTTCCTTTATTTCCATTCTATTAAGGTAATAATGGGTAACTGTGTTTAAAGTTTCAAGTGCTTCACGCACCTCTTCTTCCTCATATCCTGAATTATTGAGCTCTAGTCCTTCTATAATTAATGCTTCATAAGGGTCATTCATGGATATTCTCACAAACTCTTTGCAAACAAACTCATCTATCAGTTCTACTCTAAACACATCATCATCCCTATTAGGGTGTTTTAGATTTTTAAACAAAGAAAAAGTTACACTCTCCTCAGCTACCCTCAAGTCCATAGTACACAATTCTACATCTATCAAAGCTCTTTCTGTAGATAGAAAAGGCCTACCCAAAATGAGAAGGACTCTAGTATCTTCTTCCATGTCTAACACCACAAAATCTACAGGGAAAACAAAGTTATCTACCCTCACTAATACATCCTCTACAATCCCATAGGGTCTCTTAATTGACCAATCAGCTAATTGAAGGGTAATCATGGTAGGGGTGATTTCTCCTATTTTCTAGTCTTTCAAACATTGTTAGTGGCATCAAATTGGTACTAGCTCCTAAATCACACAAGGCTTTCCCTAAGACAAACCCTCAATGCCAATCGGAATAGTGAAGCTACCAGGGTCGTTTAGTTTGGGTGGGAGTTTCCTTTGTAAAATAGCACTACATTCTTCAGCTATTATAATAGGTTCACTCTCCTCACTCAACTTTCTTCTCCAAGATAGGCTATCCTTCATGAATTTGGCATAAGCAGGCATTTATTCCAATTCTTCAGAGAAGGGAATATTGATCTGAAGTATCTTAAAAACTTCTAAAAAATTTGAAAATTGTTTTTCTAATTCTTCTTGACTAAAGCATTGTGAAAAAGGATTTTTCCGCGGCCAACTCCACGAGAGGGAATATTGTTCTCTTTATTTATAAATTATTTGTCGACTTCACTCTTATCCTTACTCTCAGGTTTTTCGACTTCCTCATCATTTTCTTTCACTATTTTTTCCTCAGCTTCTCTAATGGTCTTTCCACTCCTAAGGGTGACAGAGAAGCATTTTCTTTTCTATGATTTGGAATAGCATTAGAAGGGAACATACCTGGAGATCTCTCAGATAATTCTCTGGAGATTTTCCCAACCTGGTTCTTGAAATTATTGTGTGACTCATTTATGAAGCTCTTTGTTGTAACCTGTAATTCACTTGTGGCTTGACCAAGTTCCCCCACAATATCTTCCAGAATCTTTGTGCCTCCTCCTTGATCTAGCTGAGGTTGTTGCCTCTGGTTTTGATCATATCCTCTTTGATTGGAATATTGTCTTTAGTTCCCTTGCTGACCTGACTGCTTCTGATCTCTCCAAGAAAAATTGGGGTGATTCTTCCACCCATGATTGAATGTTTTATTGTAAGGATCATTATGAGTATTTCCTAGGAGCTTTACCTCCTCATCAAACTCTGTATCCTCAGCATTCATCTGACGGTTCTCCAGCCTCTGGTGTTTAACATCCACTTTATCTGCCAACTTTTTTTTATGCTATCATACTCTCATATGCTTGGATAATTCATCGAGGCTAGGTCCTCAACCATTCAAAAGCAGCATCCCTCATAAAAAGGGAAAGAGTAGGAGTCGAATGGAGTCCAAACTCACGTCTTCGATCATCAACGGGGTGCAATGCATAGAGAAACAATCCATGTGAGTGTATGGATCCTAAAGTGCACTCCCACTAAACTGGTTTTTCTCCACTAAATGCATGTAGTGTGGTGGGATCTTTAATCCAACTGGCATATCTATAGGTGGAACAATTCTTCCCTCAAACTCATAGTTGATTTGAGGTGCATTAATTTCCCTTAGAGTTCGCCCTGCCTCCCGTTCAGCTTGATCCTGGTGTTCCTGAGCTATCTGGGCTTGAACCGCAGCTTGTACACGCTCATCATACTCAGCAAGAATCCTTGCCTCGAACTGCTCTCATGTTTCGTCAGCCATGAGAACTGCTGACTTCGCCTTTTTTCTTTTTAGCACGATTCTTACGAGAAGTCTTTTCGATCTCTGGATCAAACAGTAGAGACTTGCGATCTACAATAACTCGCATACACTACAAAACAAATGTTAGAAGCACCATCACAAATAGATTAAACAAAAATAACCCAAAATAATCAGTCCACAAAAGCAAACTAAATCACAATCCCCAGCAACGACGCCAAAAACTTGATGTGTCAAACTGCAAGTGAATAGTTTCACCCGGGGTATTAAATTATTGAACCTCAGGGATTTTTTTTTTTTTGATAAGCGAACCTCAGGGATTGTGATGCCTAATCTTATTTCACTTATTAAACTTGTAAAATTACAGTGGTAAAGGGGGGGTATAATTGGTTGGTTGAAAACGGTAACAATTGTAGCGAAAATTAAGGCAAAGCAAGAGAATAAACGAAGTTTGGAAAATCAGATAAGGAAGACGCACTGGGGTTCCGACTTCATTGATTAATCCTATGGATTTACCCACTATAGATGATATATAAGTTAAATTCAATTCTTCTATAGTACTTCACCTAAATGTCTATCTGCTACTTTCGCACGTTGATATATTCCTTCTAACTAATAAGTGATAGCAAATTTCTTCCTATCTAATCCTCATTAATTAGATATTAAAGTTCTCAATTTCAGTCAACACGAATAATTCGTTACCCCTATGTCTACTGAGTACAGACCCTTATTCTGTTTCTTTTCAGTTCCCTTTAACTTACCAACTTGTTGGTATGTCTAAGAAAAGCACAATATCAGTGTGCACTTCGAATTCAATCAAAGAAGAAAAGAAAAACGTAGAAGAAATAAATTACTTATATATCAAATAAAGCATATCAAACTATGTTCATTACTAAATTTGTCTCCCCTAGTACAAGGAAGATTAGTTACACATACTAATCATAGAATCAAAAAAGAGCTCGATGATCAAAGCATAAAATAAATCAAGAAACCTGAAAGGAGACTTGAAAACCTATATCTCTCTTCGAAATCTCTCCCAAAACAAGTTCCAATAGCAAAAGATATCACAAAATAGGTTAAAAATGAGATTAAATAGGCTCTGCACTATCAAAACGCGCAACCACGCGGAAACACTGAGGACTCACACGAAAAATTGCGCGGCACAAACCAGCACGGTCAAAACTACCGTGGCCGCGCAGAACTCCCACTTAATCACGCCGAGTTTCGCGCGAGTAAACCCAACAGCACAGCGATTCGCACGAGCGCGCAAAAAGTCAATAGGACCCGCGCCACTTCCTGCGCGGAAGATTTTAGCAGTGACTACATCAGCGCGATCGCGTCGAAATCAAGAGCAACATGGTGCGGTCGCGCCACCTTCCGGGTTCAGCCTCCAAATTTTTCCTTTTCTTCAGATTTGGTCCATATTTTGCATTAGCTTATCCTGGAAAAACTCAAATAACAAAGATAAAGTATTTGTAAAAGATAACAACTCAATTAACTCAAAATAACAACCTAAATCCTAACAAAAATAACAAAAAGTTAGTAAAATGAAACAAACTAAGAAAATACCAAAACTAAGCTAAAAATCTACTAAAAATACCCACATATCTTAAATAACTAGCAAAAACACAAGACAATACTATGTAAAGTACCATAAGATCCCAAGTTATCACACGCTTTATTTAAGTCCATGTAGTCTGTACAATTCTCCACTTACCATTCGCCTTCTTGACCATGCAATGT
The DNA here is from genome assembly GCA_030819835.1 of Acmispon strigosus. NCBI lineage: Eukaryota > Viridiplantae > Streptophyta > Magnoliopsida > Fabales > Fabaceae > Acmispon > Acmispon strigosus. The sequence continues at coordinate 4,900,658 of JAUAMA010000001.1, read as the reverse complement.
TGGCTAGCCATGTTGGGTATTTAATTTCCTTGATGAGTCCACCTTCCATCAACTTTGTTTCCTGGAGAATTTCTTTAACCTTCTCCTCCCCCATTTCCTCTTTTTCTGCACCACAACCTTAGCACCCGGTTTTATGGCCAACTTATGACAAACAAAGTTTGAGTCTATCCCTGGGACATCTCAAACACTGCATGCGAAAAGATCTAGCTTCTTTCGTAACAACTTGCCCAACATTGTTTCTTGCTCTGGGCTAAGATTTCCTTCTACTTTCAGAACTCTTCCTTCCATAACCAACTTCTTTGTCTCCTCTGCTGGCTAGGCCCTGTTGTCTAGTAAATAATCCCTCGGATCCAAAAAGGGATCCTCAGGCAAGGCGATTTCAAACACTCTATGTCCATCTTTAATCTATTTCTCTCCATACACGTTGTACAACTCCAGACTCCCCGTGTAACACATCCTCGCCACCTTTTGATCTACTTTCATCACGCCCACTCGCCCTTTACTGACAGAGCATTTCACGGTGAGGTGTGGGGTCGAGATGATTGCCCTAAGTTTTTTTAGAGCTATCCTACCAATAATGATGTTGTAAGAAGATACTTGAGATATTTCAAGGTATTTTACGGGCACTCGCTTAACATCCTCACCCCTTCCAAAGATGGTATCCAACTCTAACCAGCCATGCACCAACACCTTCTCGCCTACAAAAACCACCAGGCTCCCTGCGTAAGGCTTTAGATCAGCCTCATATAATTTCATGTTGTCAAAGGTTTAACCATATATAACATCTGGGGAGCTTCCCTGATCCGGTAACACTCGGGTAACATCATACCCGGCGATTTGGAAAAAGCACTACTACGAGATCGTCATCATGAGGCACTATCCCTTCAAAATATTTCATATTGAAAGTTATGTCAGGGTGTTCAAAGCCATGTTGCCCCGCATGTATCAAATTCTCCATTCGCGAATACCTCTTCCTCGCTCAACTGGTCTCGCCTCCACTACAGAAACCCCCAAATATAGAGATCACAAGGTCGACCGACTCCCCCTGAACTAGATCCACATCAACGACTACCGCCGCTATGGACTTTGTTGGTTGGCCAACCGTTTGTCGTTCTATCTTCAGGATCTGACTTAGATGCCCTTCAGCTATCAACCTTTCAATATCACGTCTCAAAGTCAAACAATCCTCCGTCACGTTTCCTTGGACGCGGTGAAACTCACACAATCAATTGGTGTCGGCATTCTGTGGGGTTCTCCTTGCCTTCCTAGGGTAAGCTATCAGACCCTGCCTTTCCGCCTTGCCCAGGATATGGCTTAAGGGGTGTTGAGCTGCACCTTGTGCTTTTCCAGCTTGGTATTGTGGACTTAGTTTTGTGCAGGTTGGTACTTATTGTCTTGGTGATTACAAACCCCTCGCTCTTGCTAGCGTCGTGACTCATAAGGGGCAAGTCTATTGCCTCTAGGGATGTTCGAGAGTTTTGGTGGCGCTGGCTGTGGCACACTCTCCTTTGTGTTGGCTTTGCCAGGTTAGGCGACCCCATCTCTTGCCTGCTTGAGCAAGTTATCATCCTCCTCCAGAACAAACTTGTGGGTACAAGATCGTAGTTCGACCATTGTTTTTACCGGGTGTCTAGTCACATCACGATTCAAAGATCTGAACCTTAGACCAGTCTTAAACGCCGCTACACATACCGAGGGCATGGAATCCTCAAGATGGACAGATAACTGATTGGACCTTGATAAGTAACTTTTAATTTATTCTCCCTCCCTTTACACTATATTGAACAAAGCAGCTATGGTAACCTTCTTCGACTGGCTCCCCGAAAAATGTGAGACGAACTTCGTTGAAAATGAAGTGAAGTCTCTGATGGACCCGATCAGCAAAGTGGTGAACCAAGTCATAGCTGATTTCTTAAATGTTGAAGGTAGAAACTTACACTTAACAACATTTGTGGCTCCAGTGATGACCATCCTGGTGTTGACGTACACCAGATGGTCTTTAAGATCAAGTTCACCCATGTAAGACTTCAGAACCAACGTCTTCAGGTGTTTTGGGATGACACTATTGGCTATAATCGTCGCGAAGGGTTGAAAATTCACGACGAATGTCACCTTTCTCATGTCGGCATTCTGGAGATCGCTTCTCTTCTGGGCAAGCTGCATTACCTGAGCTTGCAGTTGCTCGTTGCTGCGCTGCAAACCATCTAACCATTCCAAAATAGTTTGCATCTGGGGATTTGGGACCGTCCCTGACATCGCATTGGTCGTCGCTGTTACACAACAGGTCACGTAGGCCAGTGTCGTCTTCTCTCAGTGCCTGGGTGAATTTTACCACGGTGGGCATCAATGTTCTCATATGAACCCAAAGCTAAGGCCGAGTTCCTAGATCAAGGACACCATGGATCTAGGGATCCTCAAATATCATAGAAGACTTAGATCTAGGGTTTTGTGCCACCGCCTCAAGTAAGAGAGAAATAGAACATGCAATTATGAATAGGGTCATATCCTCAAATATCATGGACCCCTAATACCTTTCCTTTGGACCTCGTATTTCTTGAATGGATTCAACCCATGCCCCTAGCATGGGCGGCTCGCCCGTGCCCTACGTGACTGGATCGTCTAGAAGCTGGCCCCTTTTAGGGTGCCTAACCCTATACCAGTCTAGGGAGGATGACAAATGAAATTTTTTTTCCAGTGACGAAAAAACAAAAATGGAGTATTTTGCAGGGACGAAAAAAAATTTATTTGAGCCTAAAGTTTAATATTAAATGTCTTGACGAACTTCTTCACAAATAATGATTATTCAAAATATTCATTGGACTACTTTGGCACGGTACCTCAGTTTTTACCTCTTAAACTGCAGCCGAACCCTTTCTTTTCTCCTTATGCGCAATTTACATGGGTTCGCCTAACCTACCAAAGGAAATTTGTGTGCAACCTTACACAAGGGTGGAGAGAGCTAGTTACCTGGTTTTTTCAAATTTCTTTTTTTTCGTTTAAATCGTTTTCAATTTACTAAATAATAAAAATCATTTATTTACTTTTTCTGGTCCAGATCAAATTCTTGGTCTTCTTCTCTCACTCTCCAATCTATAGAACCCTAAATCTTCATTATGAACCACACTAGGATTGCTAGATCTGAAATCAATCCCTCTTAGCCCATGAACCACCACCAGAAATCGTTCACTCTAAACAAGCAATACCAACAACAAAGAGAAGAGAAGAAAGAGAGAGATGCTGAAACTGAGAAGAAGATGAAAGAAGAAGAATAAGAGAACGAGGGGGAAAGAGGGGTTGTGATGTGGAGGTCGCGGAGTGGAAGAAGGGGGGTTGTGGTTGTTTTGGTTGTGTATTTGACGGTTGCAATTGCTGTACTTGAATGGTTTGAAGGAGGAGAGGGAGAATGTTGCGGTGGTGTTGAAGGAAACATGGTTGAGTGAGGGTGATGAACTGGGGTCTGCGACAGTAAAAGTGGTGTTAGATTCAAATAATTAAATGAATAATTATATTAATTAAATGAATAATTATATTTTGATAATCAACAATTTCTTTAAGGTTCAATACTGTTTTGAAATAGATTTCCTAACACAGTGAAAACTCCCATGTACAGGAATAACTAGTTCTAAAAGGACTGAGTAAACTTCAAAACACCATCAAGAATACCAGTTCATCAGGAGAAGTTCGTCCGGTCACCATGAAGAAAACTGCGTCTGGTGAAGCCGTATCAACAACCAACATCTGAGAACACCTCATAAAAGTCTGCAAGCTCTAAATCAAGCCTATCTTAAGAAGACAAAACAGTCTGCCACTTGAGAAGACTGCTCAAATCAAAGGACAGGTTAATGTATGAAGAAACTCCTTCAGCCTCAAAGGTTCTCTTGTATCATAAAAGGAAGTTGTGAATCAACTCTATCAGATGAAAGAACTTCAGTAAGATCAGAGGAAGAGATTCAGTCATCTACAAAACAAGAAGATCCTAACAGTTAAGAAAGACTGAATGAAGAAAAGTTCGTCCGCCAATCCAAATCATTTTGCAGCAGAACTTCAAGTATTGAATGGAGACTACGTCTGCCAAGCTACAAGGAAGAATTCATCCAAAGTAACAATTGCGCCAAAGGAACAGAGATCAATAAATGTGGTTTTCGAGGACATCAGGACTATCGAAGTATTAAAGAATCTATTTTCCTCATCTGGAGTAATTACTTCGTGGAATTAAAAGACTCCTATCTCGTCTACACATTTATTAACACACTGGCTGCGGCAGAAAGTAGAAAGGGACACATCTAATGCAATATTCTTTGGTCCCTCTGACATTCTACTTTCCCTCAAATCAAGCTGACATCGCGAAATCAACGGCAAGAATCTATGTGCATCGTACACTCTCAACGGTCGAAATTCAAAATTCTGACCAAGGCACGTGATGAGTATTAGCTGTCAAGCACTGGGGTAAAAGAGTCAAAGTAGTCTCCACCGCAGTATTCTCACACGTTATATACACAGAAACCAGCTCAAAGCCATTTGCTCAAAATGGAGCCAGACGACATCAACCCAGAAGTACTGATGATTTCCAGATCATATCTTATGCTTGCAGAAAAGCCTCTGATCCTGACTTACGTATGTTGAAAGATGCAAAACTAGCCGTTACTCACAGCTCAGAAAAGAAGAGGCACTTCGGACAGTTTTTCTCTCTTTCTCAAGAAGAAGAAGCAACTGAAGATATAAATAGAAGATCCTTTCTCCGAAGTATTTGGGCAACTTAGACTTAAATTTTCATACGTTAACTAAGTCTGTCCCAAGATCCTTAGTAGTCGGTTCCGTTCAGTTTTAAATATTTGGGCTCGAATCCGACCGAAACCGACCGACGGACACCCCTATTACTGTCTATCATAACCAACTGACGACTACTAAGGATTTCAAGTTCTCAATCGAATATATGAATATGAGAACTCAATCTAAATTTCATTTGCAGAGCATAGAATTACCCAGATTACGGAACACACTCTCTGTCTTCTCTCTCTACATTTTCCTTCATTTTCTTTCACTTTCTTGTTCACACAAACTTTATTCATCAAAGTAGCTACTTCCTTCTATCACATGGCAGTTAGGGGCAAACAAGTAAACAAAAAGAAACTTTACTAGGTAAAATATCAACCCTAGCCCACATGGTTTTCAATAAAAATAACAGAACCAGGTGGGTATCACGATTTACAATGTCAAAAGAATAGCCTAGAAAAGCTCCATGCTTTGTCGTGATTAAGAAACCCAATTTTTACCATCCAAACCTACTATGATTTACAAGTTTACAAATCATACCCGACCCCGTTCAGTGTTCACTTACACTAGATTAGACTCAGATGCGCAGAAGCAATATTAGAGTTATAATTGCAGCTGCCCTGGACCTCTCTTTGATCTTGAAGGAGGAACATTTAGATCAATAGACTGAGGTCTCCTTGGTTCTTCCTCTCTTTGTGCCTCCTGCAAATAGTTTTGATAATGAAATCAGAATACAGAACGAAGCAAAAGGATGTCTTAAATGAGGGCAAAAATAACAAATTAAGGAAAATATTGTCGAGAAGTTATAAATCCCAAAATTGTCTATAAATTATATGAATAAATTAATGAAATATTTAACAAAAAATTAAATATCAACATGTAGAATGAAGAGGTCAGCAACCTTTGGTAATGAACTGGAAATATTACAGGACTTTGTCCGTGCTTTATTGTGCATCCGATGCTGATGTTGCATTTGATGAAACTGTTGTAACCTTGCAGCAAAATTTATTGCATTGTGTGAGCTCTCACCATCTTCAGTTGCGTCACCATCCTCAATGGTTAAATATCCATCAGGCATGCCATGATGGAATTGGTAGGGATCCCCTGAAGGCGTTCTCTTCAATTGCTCAACATTGACAGAATTTGACGGCACAGCTTTTAAACGAGTGTTTAGTATCTTAAAGGCGGCACTTTGCTGCAAAGTCCATATATTAACAGCATATCATGAATTCATGAAAGAAGACTTTCATTAGAAAGGATCATTTACACAATCATCCACCCCCACCCCCACCCCCACACCCCCACCAAAATATGCCTTGGGTAGACATCGAACGGTAGAAGGTAGCTAGCAATAAGATCAAGTTGATACATCCAACAATAGTTACTGTTATCAGAATAACAGAATCACAATTTTTACTGGCCAGACAGAAACATCTCTATAAAAAAGGAATTACTGACAGTTACAGAAAAACATGCAAGTTAAAAGTAAAGCGTATAAAAATGAGCTCACATCAGCTACTATATTCAAATAACATAAGGGACCAAACCAATTAGCAGGAAGAGGGAGAAGTTCCAAACCATATTGAACTACATTGATATGATGAAGAGATACATCACTTATTTATAGAAAGCGGAGCAACTACTCTCTAAACAGTACAAAAAACTCAGCCTAATTCATGAACTAATTACTACATGAACTTGTACATACATACATATATATATATGCCCCTGCAAACTGGTGAGGGGCATGCGTGCACTATTATCAGAATTGGTGAGGGGCATGCCCCCTCAACCTAACAGACCAACAAACTCATAGCCAACTAACAGAAGATAAACACAAGATAACAACCGGATATGAACTAGTAACTATAGGAACTGGTGGCAACTGGCCATATTATAATACTAGATGTCTTTCTCCTGAACAACTACAATATGTTTTCACCTAAATCTCAACCTATGAAGCACCGACTCCGACTCGGACACATGACAAGATACGGACACTGCAACACAACTAACATCCAAAAAGTAGGACATCAGGACGTGTGTCTATGTGTGCGTACTCACCTTCTCAAGACAAGTTAGTCTATTTATAAAGAAAACCTTAAACAACTTATTGTGCCCTATTCTGCCAATGAGCTTAAAAAATGTAAGACTCATTTTAAAAACTAAGCATTATGTCCGAGCTGAAGAAAACAAAAATTGCTCAGAGATCGCAAAAAGGTAGATCACAAAAAGGTATCTGACACATGTCGTACGGGTGTCAGTGTCCGACACCGGGACAGTCCTTTAAAGAGAGGTACACCGGGAGAGTCCTTTAAAGAGAGGTGCCAGTGCTTCATAGATCTCAACTACACAATGTCCTTTATGTATTTATATTCGTTGTTTTTGTCAGAATGTGTTTAGGTTTGCAATAACTAGATTGAATCATTTTCATCCACATAGAAGACCTATTAATAATACTAAATAACATTAATGTAGTTTGATTAACTGGATTGAAATTATAAAATTAGCTATATAAGAATGTAGTAATACAAACTAGTAAACAGAGAATAATCAAAGAAAGCTGTCACTTCTAAAGGCTCGTTTGGTGGACAGATAAACAGATAGGATAGGATAGCAATAATCTTATCATGTTGTAATCTGTTGTTTGTTGCACCAGCAACATAGGATAACATTAACTTGTCCCTTATCCTATCCTGTCCATCATGTGTAAAAGTTATCCTGAGGGGGAGCTGGGATAGAAATTATCCTGACAGGATAAGATATCAGTTTTTTATTTGTTTATTACCATAACTCAAATTAATTTCAATATTTATATTTTATATAATTTATAATAATATTAGTTAATAAATATAATTTTTTTGTTTTTAATATTATATTAATTTCGTTACTTATCAATTACTAGTTGTTATTGATAAGTTAAAATTATTTAGTTGCTTATAAATTTAATTAAAAAATAAACTGATTTATAAATGGTGAAAATATTAGATTTACTCATATAAATTAATAAAATTTTCTCTATCACTTACTACTACTTAGTTAACATTATTTTGTTATTTATATTATAATAAAAATACACAAAATAATTCTTCACTAACAATAACATAAGCTACTCAAATATAAATATTAATTTTTTAATATTAAATATAGATTAATTTTATATTATCATATACTATTATTTAAAATTATTTGTCTGCTTATATAATTATAATTAATAATTTAAATATATATTAATTTAGCAAGAATAATATCTTTTAATAATTTTTAAAAATTTAATTAATTTTTATTGTTGATCACTTACCCCTACTAAGTTAAAACTCACTGGTTACATATATAATAATTTTAATTAAAATAGACTCTTTTTGAAAAAATTAAAATAGCCGAATTAATTTAATTTTAGTTAATATTAAAACATAAACTCATTTAAAAAAAATTAAAAAAAATTAAATATAATAGAATAATCACTTTTTTAAAGAACTATTTAGAAAATTAAATTTTAAAAAATATTATGTATTTTTTATTTTAAAGAGAAATTTGATACATTTTTCTTTGTTTGTATCATATTCTATCAATATTTTGTCCATCTCAAACGCATGATAGGATAAGAGTTTATCCTGCTCTTATCATATTCTGTCTTTATCCAACCATTTATCCTATCCTGACCACTAAATGAGCCTTAAATGCTAAGAAAATAGATGAGAGATAGAATTCAAATAATGTTACCTATATAAAAGGACATTTGAACACGCCTTATTATTAGGAAACTAACGACTTAACAGCATTTTTATAGATAAAAAAGAAATTGTTAAAGTTGTGGATACCTGAGGAAGCAACATCAGAAGACCATACAATGCTTTGAATAACCAGATATATCTTCCAGGTTCAAGAAGCTGCAAAGTTATATAACAGTTTGGGCACATGAGAGAAGCCATTTACAAATAAAATTATTCCTTGCCACATTAAAAAGAGGACTGATCATTAATTTATTCATACCAGAAGACCACACATACCATACGCAATGAAGAAAGGATTAAAGCTAACATGAGGATCAGCGCAGCTGATAAATATTTGTATATACATTGTTTTAGGTAAAGAAGCATAGTAGTCAATCCCTGATAGCGGCACGTAGCGGCCGGCCCCGAAAGTGGGATAGTAGGATAGCGCATAGCAGGATGGCCACTATTCAGATTTTTTATATATAATTAATAGTTTAATACTATATACATGTAAATACCAAAAAATGTCAAATATTACCTAAAATTTATAACATTCATAATAACAATAATAGTCACAAGTCTTGAATAATAGCATACAACTAAGAACCACCCAAAAGCAAGGTAAAAACTAAAGAAGTTCAAGCCTCTAATTCTTAAAGTAACAAAACATGGACATAAACATTGAAATAAGAGTTCCTAGTCTCCTAGCTACATAAGAAATCATCCATTATCATCTTCTAGCACTGAAGGGTGGTTGTCGGTGAAGGGTAGTCGCCGGAGAAAGGGGTTGGTTGTCGAAGCTCCAAGGTGAGAGGGCAAAGTGAGAACTAGTGAGAAGAGGGCAAAGACGGTGCGATTTGCAATTCTGAATGAAGAGAGGCTTCATTCTTTCAAGTTTGACCTAAAATGGCCCCAGAAAGTCCTAAAATGCCCTTAAAAAGGTTCCCCAACGGTTTAAAACCGAGGGGCGTGAGTCATTTTGCCCTTTGTCTGTCCAAATAGCACCGCTATTGGGCGCTATTTTGGCCACTATTCACGCCGCTACAGCCGTTATTGTGAGGCGCGCCGTTATTTGATCTCAATAGCGGCAGGGAGCCGCTCCGCTACGCCGCTATAGCGCGCTATTGACTACTATTTACAGAAGCAAAGAAGAACTCAAGTTATAATACAGCTGATCTATTCTTTCATTTTTCCTTCGCTTTCCATAAAAGGGAAGCCAAAAATCCAGTCAAAGGGTTTCACCTGTGTAACTTTTCAAATACACTTTATCTTCGTCCAGCACCAGTTCTGTTCCTGCATCCATTCCAATTGTGCCTTCCCTCCCTCCTCCACAGGTCCCTAATAGTCATGATTCCTTATCATCCATTCCTTCACCTCCTTCTCTTCCTAGTCCTTCTATTCCTAGTGATTCCTCTCCAGTCTTGTACCTAATTCACATCCTCAAAGTGTTCCTCCTACCTCCGATACTCATCCTATGCAAACAAGGTCAAAAAATAGGATTGTTAAACCAAGGGTGAATCCCTCTTTATTACTAACAACAGTGGAACTTCCTTCTGTTAAACAAGCTTTGAAAGATCCAGGTTGGCAAACGGCAATGCAGGATGAATTGGATGCCCTGTACAAGAATGGCACATGGTCTTCAGTTCCTTTTCCTCCTAATTGTGCTCCAGTTGGCTGCAAATGGGTCTTTATGGTCAAAGAGAACCTTGATGACTCAGTAGGTAAGCTCAAGGCACGACTTGTGGCTAAGGCCGCCTAAGGGATTTCATATTAGTTTTGACCAACAGGTGGTGCATTCAATAACTTGACATAAATAAAGCCTATGGCTTGCTACAGGACCAGCCCCGGGATTTGAAAGTGCTGATAAAACACTAGTCTGGCGTCTTCATTAAGCCTTATATAGCTTGAAACAGGCCCAACAGGCATGGTATGAGACTACAGTCTGCCCTTTCACAGTTTGGCATTATCTCAAGCAAGTTTCATCCCTCTTTATTTGTCTATCCAACTAGCTCAAACACATTGTATGCTCTGATACCATGTTATAAAGGTAGAGAGAGAGAGAGAGAGAGTGTAACTGAAGGAAATCAGTTACTCTGTTATTGAATCACAATGAATGGTTACAAGTGCTACTCTCTTTATAGAAGAGCCTTTGTAGTTACCTTACAAGAGAAGCTTCAAACTACACTAACTGACTGAAGTTGTGAACTAACAGCATATCAAAACTAACTGCCTCTAAGGCCATGCTATAGTACACACGGGTACATAGTACCAGGATACACTACTTATCTCTAATACACGTGATAGACTAGATTTACTTTTAGTGGTATGATTGACCACCAAGGATTTCACATTAATTTTATGAAAAATGTACAACCATCCATCTGAGAAGTTAGTAGGGAGAATCAATTACAAATATGGGTCCACATTTAAAATGTGAGATACTACAACAAATCACTGTTGGGTGTTCACCTGTGAAATTTATCCGTAATATTTACCATCACTGTATAAGGATTGCTCTCCCAAATTTCATGAATGGATAAAAAGGTTCAGATAAATTATACAACTAATGCCTATGAGAGAAACTTTCCACATATAAGCTAACCTTCATTGTTTAAGTTGAAATATAAAAAGGATTGTGTCAGAAGTATGCTTATCAAGGATTAAATGTCTACTTGAGGTTTGATAAAAACATGTAGCCATTCTAAATTTGGCTGGTGTTAAGATAAATGAAGCCTGAAAATTGCTGAAAGAGACATAACATTATTCCTGAAATATAGTGATAAAATATTAGTAGTATGGCCCAAAAAAGCAAAAAGAAAATTTAATAATAATAATAACAATTATTATTATTATTATTATTATTATTATTATTATTATAAGAGATTGCAGATCTTTAACTTTAATAATCATAAACATAATCAACATCTCCATATTAATCATATTTTACCAAACTTGAGTACAAAATATATGCAATTACAAGACTTAAAGATGTATATTCGCGAAATAGTCAGTTTTAATTAAGCACCTGTAATCTAAGATAAGCGAAGATTGGAGTTTCCATCAAGCGAATCAATTTATCCAGATGGACTAGAAACTTGACATTTATATCCTCCTCTACCAGAGATTGAATCACACTGCTTGCATGTCGGTAAGTCTGTTAAGGAAGATGCGAAATTTATATCACGCGAGGAGCATGTCATCCAAATAAAGCTAAAGGGTAAAGCTAAAATCCACAAATAGAAATTGCCGTGTGAGTGTGTCCATGTGCATAATGTGCTAGAGAAAGAAAAGACTTAAAATGGAAACCAATAATCATAACCAAGTTACAGATATCTACCTGTGCTAAAAAGCAAAGACTTATAATTGCCATTGGAGAATGACACCAAGAGGCATACAGAGAAACGTACAAGTCCTTCCCAGCAGGATTAACCAGTGATTGCTTCAAAAGATCTCGAATCTCAGATAATTCCGATGATGTAAGTAAGATCAAATTCAAAGCCTGAAAAATTTTACAAAGTAAAAAAAACATGCAGATGAATACTGTTTTTTTTTGTTGAAATGAATACTGTTTCACTCACTACATAGGATCGCCTAAATGTCAGGCTCAATTAAAAGAAAAACAAAAGTAACAATGAAACAAGCGCAACAAAAAAATATAATATTGATAAGTGTCCAAGAACTGTTGATCCCAACATTTTCTAGGCTAGTTACACATAAGTTACTAACTTCTCCAGTTTTATAAAATTGATTGCAGCCTACAACAGAGAACCCTTCAGCATTATTAAGTTAACAAAGAAAACAATTTTAAAACAAATAACAGAAGACTTGACCTTTGCAATATTGTGCTTCTAATTTCATTGAAGTACATTATTTATTTTAAAAACATGAATGTTATATATCCACATTATCCAACATTAAAGTCTAAAAGACTATTTGTAACCCAAACAATTAAGCCCGTTGTGTAATAAGAGTGCAAACCAAAGCCCACGGTGGGCTTTGGGCTGCCGACCCATAAAGGAAAGTAGTTGTCTTTCTTCCATCCCATGAGTCCACAACACAGTATATTAATAAAACAGCAACATGAAAGTTCATTGTAGCCTTTTATTTAGCACTTGGGAAAGTCTCACAAACCTGAACCATAACTGACGCAAAATCCAAATCTGATTCTCCTTCTAGTATTGTAGAAAGTTCACGGTATACTTTCTCAGCATTCAGAAGTACACAAAGACGACGGATTATCAAAGCACCACGCCTGGAGTTTATTATACGAAATTAAAAAATTAATTAATTGAAAAGTGAAATTAGTAGTAATAACAGAGTTTCACAAATTATGGGCCTGTTTGCTTCCACATAGGAAAAAAGTGATTTTAAATTGAATAGAAACATGATTTTATTTTAAGCGAATTTTTTAAAAGCACAAATTCATTTATGTTTGTTTACAAATATAATAAGTGATTTTTACTTTAAAAAATGCTTTTAAATTGTGCGGATATAAAACCATAAAAGTGCTTTTTTTATATAAAATTACATTAAAGGACAAAATTAAAAAGAATTATTTTTTCAAAGTAGTGTTACCATAAAAGTAGGATTCAATTTCTCTCTCCTCATCCATAATTGTTTTTGTCAGAACCTACCAAAATAGCTTAAGAAAATAATCAAACTTCTGCATATTTGTTAAATTTTTATTTTTTTCAAAAGCATACACAAACTCATAAAAATATACATAAGTGATTATTTTTTTGAAAATTAAGTGATTATTTAACAAAATAAGCTAAAACAAATAGGCCCTATATAGCTAGAAGAATCCAGAGCATGAAGAAAAATAGCTTACTTCTCCAAAAGAGAAATATCTAGCTGAAAACTGTGCACTAGGAAAACAACAAGCTTCCGGAAGTGCTGAGGATCTCTTGCAATGCACGCATGAACATCAAGAACTAAAAGCACAACCTATTTCACATTAACGGATCGTGATGAATTAATGACAATTTAAGTGAACTATTGATTTCCACAAATAAACAATAAAGAACACAAGTGAAACTTAAAAAATATCACCGCTTTCTTCAGTCAGCACTTGAGCAAAAGCAAACCAGAGAATAAACCGGTGATCTCCAGGTCATGACTCGATTAAATTGGTGATTAAACCATGATTGAGCATTGGTTAACCCAGATAATTTTAGAAACATAGATCACGGTCCGAACCAGTTCAACCAAACTATCCGGTTCAATTTTTCAAATATTGATACTCAAGATGGCGTATATGGAAATCTATATGGCCTTCTAACCATACGTATCAATCCATGCGATAACAGCATGAAGCGGCCATTAGGTAACAATCAAAGATAGAAATGGAAACTGGAGTTATACTGTATGATTTACGTATTCAGGCCTGCTATGTAATCAACTCCAGAGGTTAGATAGAAAATCCTTAGGGGTTGTTTATGAGTTAGTTTTTGGAGGGAAAGGAAGGGGACGGCATATTTTTAATCTTCAAATAAATAGTATCTGATTTGATGATTTTTAAAAATAAAATCTATGAAAAGTTAGCACAAACACAACATACTAATAACTTAAATATTATAAAAAATATTATGTAAATCTTCTAATTTGAAAATAAAAAATATGCCCTCCCCTTCCTTTCCCTCCAAAAACTAACTCACAGACAACCCCTTAGGCTCTTCAAGAGGCCTAAATTCCTGAAGAAACATTTACTCATTTTTGAAAGTATCTGAGTTCTTTAATTTGTTCTTATTGATCATTTATTGAGTAAAACAAAATCAGAGAAGATATTGAACTCTTCTATTTCTTAAATATTTGTTTGGGCCTAAAGAGGCTGATTCGATGTACTTGTGTAAGGAAGCCTAGAGTACAGCATGTTGTTGAGAAGAAGGGGTATCTGGTCATTTTGAGAAGTATAGGGCCGTTGTCCATTCAAAGATTTGGCAGACCCTCGAAGTTCTTCTAGTTCTAGTCTGTAATTAGGGGAGTTTTCTCCTTTTTGAGCAATAAAGATACTCGTTCCTATCAGTTTTGTCCATTGTTCTTACTCCATTTAATGTGTTTTTTTCTAAAATATGAATTTAAGAAATCCAACCATTGAATCATGTAATATTAACAAGAGTATCATGCACTCCAAATTTTAAATAAAATAGACATTCATCAGTAAGCAATGATATTCACCTATATTTCAAAAATATTTTATTCGTAAAAAAATGATCTTTAAATGTAAAAACTAAAAATCACAACTTCACCAGAACATATGCACAAAGATCTTGAGAAATAAATATAAGATTTTGTTGGGGAAAAATAAAGGGGGGGGGGGGGGGGGGAAGATGCTGTCAGCACAAGACTACCTCATCAGATGGATCGGAAAGTGCTTTGAGTAGGGTGTCAAATATGTCCTCAAGGTATGTCAAAACCTGTTTCAGACAACGAAAGTCATTATGTGAACGTGGACACCGAAATCTGTGTCATCTGGACATTTAGAAGATCACCCCGCTACAAAATATTACAGGTAAACTGCAAAAATTGATTGGCATCAAGAAAATAAAGTCTTGAACATGAAAGGAAGAGCATGCCAAACAATAAATTGGTAAACAAATTATACATCATTCATTCCCTGCGACAACATCATAACTATTTGCAAAATTGCAGCTTAAGTAGACAAGACTGCAAATTTTGGTAGTATAACTAATTAAACCATGTCAAATAATAACTATATCAGACCCCTAATTCCAGGAATAACTTCATGGAAAGCACAGTCTCATTAGATATTTAGGGAAAACGCAAAAAAATATAAAAGGACAATAGTAGAATTATTTACTAGTTACATCCAAGTAGGGTTCATCATTATTCAATAGAAATAGAGCTCTTAGTGAACCTATAATAAAAAATTGCCATGATATAGGGCATAACCAAATAATGTTTCCACTGACTTCAGCAAATATCCAAACAGGCATGCAATTGAGCTCTATGACATAGGCTTCAAGGGAGATATTAAAAAAACTAGATTAAGTGCACATGTCAATATATAGAAGCCTCAATATATATAAAACTAAAATCTGAATTCAAACAATCTAGTCACCTCAGTACGATGTCTGTTTAAAAGGGTTGATATCCAATGCAAAGCTTCAATTTGTGTAGCTTCCCATTCACTAGATAGTTGCCTGAAAAATCGAAAAATTCTCAAAATCACTCTACATAATAATCAGATCAAACTTGAGTTGGCTAAACAAAAAGGTCCCACCATAATAATTTCTAAATAGCCTCACAGGCATGCACACCAATATAAAATAAATAATTTTTCAATTAAAAGTATTTTGAAATTCAAACCTAGCCTTTTTCCAGGTTAGAAAAACTACACCTCCTAGCAATGGATAGGATTGCTCCTACATCAAACGCTTCAGCTGGATCAGCCTCGATTGCTCGTAACTCTTCATTGGTTTCACGGGCAACCTTAAAGCCACGAATTATTTCAAATTGTCATTTTGCATCGCAGGTGACAATAAAATTAAATATGGAACAAAAAATTTGAAAAAGTAAATTTAAAAAGAAAAAATGAGGGAGGGGAAGGAAACAAGAAAAGTTCAAACAAGCCTACCACTCTAATTTTCTCCTCTTTATCAGATATGCATGGCAAAATGGCTCCAAGAATGTCAGCATAATATGGAACAAGCTGGTCTCCACCAAGTTTGACAAACTCATTTATCTGTTAAAACAAGAAAGCAGAGACGTTATTTAAGAAAAATTAATGAACAAAACACTAAGCAACAGTTTGATGAAATTAAAAACTTATTTAACAAGTCAAAACATTGCCATACCACTTACCCATGTGATAGCGGTTAACCTCGTAAATTCATCTGGAGAACCTGCCCTCAGGACCAGTATTTCAGCCATTCGACCATAATCTACAGACTTCAACAGTAGCACTGCTCGAGTCAGAAAATGACTAATGAACAAAACATGTTGCTTTTGCTTCAACATAGTAGGTGAAAAAATTATGCAAAGCAAAGTTAATTAATATAGAAAGGCACAAACAAAAAGGAGTTAGTAAATAGATGAACCCCCTAAATGATGGGAAACATAACAACATGAATCATGCCTGCTAGCTAACAGGGAAATACAATGATAAAAGCAGAATTGGGAGTCGAATAGTTCAGAAGCTTTGTTATTCAAAATGTAAATTAGTTCAGAAGCACTGCCCGAGTCACAAAATGAATAATGAACAAAACATGTTTCTTTTGTTTCAAAATAATAGGTGAAAATGATGCAAAGCATAGTTAATAAATAGAAAGGCACAAACCAAAAGGAGTCAGTAAATAGATGACCCTAAAAGATGGGAAACATAACATGAATCATGCTTGCTAGCTAACAGGGAAAAACAATGACAAAAGCAGAATTGGGAGTCTAATAGTTCAGAATCCTTGTTATTCAAAATGTAAATTCTGCATTATCTGAAGCCTTACTGGGGAGTTCTTAATCTCTTGAAGAAACTCAGAAAGAGCAGAATCAGCTTGTTGACGTATTTCATGACTTGAATCGCTCAACATGTTAAACAAACCTGAGATGTTTATAAGCAATTAACTGGTTTACATTAATATTGTATAAAACTGTCAAGAGGAGACTAAACCTCATTCTTCAATTGATACTTACCGTCAAGAAAATCAGGAAGAAAACCAAGCATATCAATATCTGGGACACTGTCCAACACAGTAATCCATCCTACCAAAAACTGGCGAACATATGGATTCAATACATTCATGCGCTCCCTCAACAATGGTATAAATTCTTCAATACTGAAGTTCAAGAAATAAAAGCAGATTGGTATGAAGCAGTTTAAGTTGCATTCAGAGATTTCTGTAGATCTACAAGTCTTCTGAAATCAAAACACAAGATACAGTCATAGGAGAAACATATAGCAATGAAGTGAGTAGGTGTACCTGAACTGGTCACTTTCAGTCACAATATCCTGTTTTAATAGATCAATATATAAGCATTAGTTAATCTAAAGAGAATAATTATTTGATTAATCCCCATTTAGAAAATTTTGTAAACGTGAACACATGTAGATCTGTGCAAAGGCTTGCTGGAGTTGAGAAACTTATTATACCTTCACGAGTCGGTCTAAGAGATGAGCAGCACTTTGTACATTGCCATCTGAGTCAGCAGAAAGCTTGCATAAGGCATCAAAGATCTGGTTGAAGAATATAATAAAATCTCCTCTCACAACCTAGCATCAAAACCCAATTCGTATTGGATGATTGTATATTATCATATTGAATCTTTGCATAAGTCCATGATCAAATTCTCACCTTAGCTATGTTATACAGTGCTTCACAAGCATAATATCGAACTCTGCTATCTTGATCAGAAAAAGAATTTAATACAGGAGGCACAATTTGCTGTCAAATAAAAGGTGTGTAAGTGAGAAGAAGAAATAGAAGGAGGAGGAGGAGGAGGAGGGGGAAAATGAATACACACACACAAACCCACACGCGCGCACAGGTGAGGGTGTTAGCAGATCTTATTGGATCGGCTTTGAAAAGAAAAGTAATCTAATTCAATCTTTTTCAGTTTTCTCATTTTATCATCCAATTCGATCTCATAAATTTAATTCAGATCCTATCCAAGTCAATCTAAAGCGATTCGGATTGGATTGGTTTTCAGTTTGAAACTTCATTTTTCCTCTAAAGAGATGCCAAATTAAATTAATCTCAAAATATATAACAAATATGCTAAATCAAATCCACAAAAAATTAAAAAAAAAAATTGGGAATTTGGTTTGCTTGGTTTTGGGTTTCTTTATTGATTTTTTCAGTTTTATGAGATTGGATCACCACTACAGCAGGGACAGGCAAATACATACATGTGCCAGGCCATGTCAAATTAAGTTTATAATAAAGTGAATGGTGATGACAATGATGATACATGCTTTTGATAAATTCATCTTAAAAGAAGATACTTTGATTAATATGAGATATACTCTAGCTTGATAAAATTCCAGATATTTCAATGTTCTGAGTCCAAAAATTCCAAACCATGTTAAAACCAGCTCAACCAAGATAAAAAACAGAGCAGAGCTAGCATCTAAAAGTAATTAGCATGTCTAGTGTTGGTAACAAGAAATGTGAAAATACACCTATTATTCCATGAACTGACATGCTTGCAATTGCTGTTCCAGAATGCAGTGGTGGTTTTTCAAATTGCCTTGTACAATATATGCTACAAAAATGCTTTTGAAGAAATGTTGAAACTATTGTAAGAACTCATCATAGCTTCTTATGAATTACACATTGACACAGAATAGCTTCTTCTTATGTATTACACATTGACACAGCATAGCGTCTTATGAATCGTGGAGCATCTAAAGTTACAAAAATAGATATTATTGTACACCTAACTGTACACAACTTCAAAACTGGAAATGAACTATTTTTATGGCAATACCGCCATAGCAACAATGTGACTAACAACTAACAAGTAGTGGATAATTTTTACCTTAATCATAGGCACCAAATCATGTGATGCCCTAATTCAATAGGAGGGAGAAAGTGCTACATAAACTAAATAAAGAAATGAATGCAACATGAAAATGTGACTATTTCAATCCGCTGTATGAGATAAGTGCAAGCAAAGTATATGAAATCTTGAAACAGTATACTCCCTCAGTCTTTCTCACTCACTCTCTTGAACACACACAGAGCTCATATATTAAAATTCTCTTCCACTAGACCCAGTTACCACTACCAAGCTTCTAAGGGATACTCAGAATGAATTTTGCATAATGTCACGAGAGGAAACAGTTCAAATTGTAACCCATAATACACAAGTTCAAAACAGAAACAAAAACAATCCAATAAAAGAAAAGAAAAAAAAATACAGACTTAAACTATGCATTCCAGTAACTAGTGGGCAAACCCTTACCTCAAGATGCTGAGAAGCTTCATTAGTCAACCCAACAGTAGCAGCAGCTAAGCCTATTAACCCTCCCTTAATTGAATTCAAAAAAAAAAAATTGCTCAAATTATTACACTTCAAACTACAATGAACCGCAATAATAATAAAAAATGTGCTACCTTGCGGTGGTTTGCTTGTGGGGAGTAAGTGTATTCCGTAGTCAGCAAATTGATCACAGCAGTTATCTTGTCATGATCCCCAGCAGTAGCAAGGTGCTTCAGTATCCCCTCAACCTATTTCCAAGAACCAACAACACAAAACCCACAACATTCACCAAATTGTAATTGTATTAACCAACAAAAAGAGAAAGGAAAAAAAAACGAAAAAGAGAATCGTGATTGAGGAGAAAAACCTCGAGAGCAGCATTCTTGCGCTTCTCGTAGAGCTTGTCGGCGAGGTTGCGGAGCACGGCGGCCGGAACCACCGAGAGAGCGTCCACCATGGTTGGAGAAATGCAAACAAATGATGGAAAAGAAGATCAAATTCGCTTCCGGATTTTTTCCTCCTCGAAACGAAACATATCCGCTTCCGATTCAGAGATCGAGGATTGGAAAATCGGAATTCGCGAGATTTTCGGGGAGCATGATTTGCTTGATTGACGTGCAAATGCGATTGAGTAAGGAAATTGGAAACCAGATCTGACAAAAGGAAAATCGAAACTGCAAGTTGAACGTGAAGTTTCTTTTCTTTTCTTTCTCTCTTCTCAATTTTCTTGGAAAGTTTCCGTTTCTGTGAAATTTTAGATGAAACTTCAATGAAATGAAATCAGTTCTTTTAAGATTGTAATAATGAAATTTAAGCAGTGAGTAACTGCGCGCATTGTGTTTCTTCGTGATTTGTTGAATTGAAAGAAAAAAAGGAAACGTGAATGTCCATAATTTATGGGTAATTATACCATCATATATTTTTTATTTTTGCATCATACAAATACGTCACGCTATCCTATCCTGTTTTAAAAGGGTGTGCAGTGTGCTCAGCGTAAAAAAAATTAAAAAGTTTTAGTTTTTCACAAGCGGAGTGATCAACGTTTTGGGTGTTCCTATCGGTGCCACCCATAGGGATGGCAATATGGGCTAGGTCCGTTGGACCGGCCCGTTTGGCCCGTCATTTTTTACGGGTTGGGTTGGGATTTTCAACCCAAATACCCATTTGTAACTCACTTTAAAAACTCTTTTTTTTTCGGGCTTTGGTGGGTCGGGGCGGGCCAGCTCACCGAGCCACTTTTTTTTTGCTTTTTTTTTATTTAACTAAAGAGAAAAAAATCAAAATTGAAAAAAAATCAGTACAGTACTACATACTTCAGTGTGAGGGACGAGGGTTTCCAAAGTGAGGGCTTGGGTTTCCACAGGCTTCAGTCCGCCGCTTCGCGCTCTCCTCTCTCCTCCACCGACCACCCCGCTCTCCTCTCCTCCACCGCGACGCTCTCCTGTCCTCTGCGGCGCTCTCGTCTCCTTCACCGCGGCGCTCTCGTCTCGTCAATCATGACATTCTCGTCTCCTCCACCGCGGCGCTCTCCTCTCCTTCGCGGCGCTCTCCTCTCCTCCTCCGCGCTCTCCTCTTCTCCACCGAGCTCTCCTCTCCGCCACCGCGCTCTCCTCTTCTCCACCGCTCTCTCCTGTCTGCCACTGAATCTCACAAACGCTGCGCTCTCCTTTCCGTCGCGAATTGGTAAGTTTTCGTTGAATCACTCCTCTCTTTAGATCTGTAATTCGATTTTGTCCTTACTTCCTAGTTTGAGGTGCTTCCTGCTGGAATTTGTGTATATATTATGGTGAAACATAGGCTTTTTTTCCTCTTCCTCTGTGTATTAAGATTGCTAAATGTGTTTTTTCCCACTAAAATTTATTCTAGCTTCTCTAAATGTTGTGTTAAGAGACAATTATGAGTTGTGGCTTGTGACTTGTGTTATTTGTGTATTTTTGCAACTTGTGAGAATGTAGAACTTTGTTGGTTTGTGCTTTCTTCTCATAATTACTTTTTTTTTCCACTACATTAAATTTTGGCGGGCTAGCCCGCCAACCCGTCAGCCCACCAAAATGTGGGTTGGGTTGAGACTTTCAACCCATATACCAAATGTGGCCAACCCGCCCCGCATTTTGGCGAGCTTTTGGCGAGTCGGGCCTAGCTCGCCCCGCCAACCCATATTCCCACCCCGACGACAGTTGGCGTCATCCCAATTTTTGAAAAACAGAAAATAATACCCTTTAAAAAATCCAACTCTCCACCACCCCATTTTCCCTCCTCAAAAAATCTACTCTACTTCTCCCTCATTACTGTTCTGACCTCATTGCCCTTTCTCTTCCTCATTTATGTTTCGACAATCGACCCACCGCCGCTATTGTTGGTCCGTCGTTGCCACCGCCGCTGTTGTTGGTCCGTCATTGCCTCCGCCGCTGTTGTTGGTCCGTCGTTGCCTCCGCCACTCTCCGTTGTCGTCGCATCCTCCGTCGCCGTCACTTGCTTCGCCTCACCGTCGCATCCTCCCTCCTCCATTTCCGTTCTGGTTTTTCCACAATTTTTTAGTGCAGATTTGTTTTTTTTCCTGGATCGTGTTTTTAGACGCAGTTTAAACTGCGGACATTACCCACAAACTGTGTAGGCACGCAGTTTAAACTGCGACCTCATCGTCCTCTCTCTATCGTCTACTCTTCATTGTCTCCTCTGTTTTCTCTATCGTCGCATCGCCTACTCTGTTATCTCTAAGGTCCAAGAAGGTGAACAAGAAAGATGGGTCAGAATAATGGAAATTTCCCTGCAAATCTCCTTGTTCTCGATGGCAAAAACTGGGATCGTTGGTGAATCCAGATGAAGGTGATTATTGGCAACCTTAGACGCAGGCAAAATAATAACTTTACCGAGAGGTATTCACGTATTTTCCACATTTTTGGGATGACATGAGTAGCCATCGAGATAACACCAATAGCAATGCCCCAGACTTTAATGTAAAATAAAATATGAACTAATCAAATTAATTTAATTTAATTTTAGGTTTTAGTTTAAGTTGTTTTGAGTACTCGAAAATTTTCAGCAAATTTGAAACAACCCAATCTATTAAACTCGGGTTGGTTTGCTTCAAGTCATTGCATAGATATATAAAAATTATATATTTTATTTTTTGAATTTTATTTGTGTATAACATCATTTTTATGTATAAAATTTTAAATTTAAGAGGTTGTTCTTCGATAATTTTATTTTAAATTATGTCTAAATATTTATATCAAATAAAGTTAAAATTAACTTTTATAGTATTTTTGTATTAAATTGTTCTCCAATCCGTGAGTGGTGAAGGTGAATGATCTCCCCAAAAGTGTTCCTCCTATGAATCAAACATTCGCCATATGTGTTGAAACAACCAATTTTTTACCATGCGATTGGCAATTGTTGGGTTATTTTTTTTTATAATTATTACTTAACGTAATTTTTTAAATATGATAATAAAATAAGTTAAATATGTTCCAGATCTCTTCCATATAGGATTAAATCTAAATAGGTCCTTAGACAAGTGACATCATGGAGCTAACATTGCCACTCTACACGGAATTTTCACATCAGTTTTGGTTTATCTAAAATATTTTAATCACTTTTTGGTCATTATCGTCAATTTTTCCTCCTTCATCTTACTCAGGCTACCACCAACCTCCACAACCACCATCCAACTCTCACCTAAGTTGCACGATAGGTATGTCGCTACGCTTATACTATATATATTTAAATATTATATTTTCTACATGTTAAGGAAAAAATCTTCATGATGAAATATCAAAATACGTTAGTTGTCAAAACTAACAAAGCAAATAGGAGAAATTGAGATTTGTGCATGGTGCAAAAAAGAAAACTTAAATTAAGTAACTTATCTACTGGGTTTGCCTAATATACACAAAAAAGAAAATTTGTGTAACCTTACACAAGGAGAATGTGACCAACTATAGGGTTCCTCGGTTTAATTGTGTAACGCCCCAATTTTAGGTTGAGGGTCACATAGTGAATAAGTGGAATTTAATAAACCTCTCTCAAATAACTCAATTTTCAAAACGATTTTTTACGCTCAATAATTATTTAATCATTATAATAATTCTCGTAATTAATTAAACATGACGCAATAAAATAAAGGGTTAATGGTTTACTTGGTCCCTGTGGTTGCACCAAGATTTGGCTTTGGTCCCTCCCCGGAAAAAAGTTTGCAAAATGTCCCTGTAGTTGTATCAAGTTTGATATAGGTCTCTGCCGGAGACCGGAGCTCCGGCGAGTGCACATGTGGCAGGCTGACTGGGTTAATGAAGGTGACGTGGAATTTTTTATTATTATTAAAATACAGGTCAGATATTACAAAAATAAAAAAACCCTAATTAAATCTAAAATTCCCCAAATCCCTAATTCCTCTAACATAATTCCCAAATCAATTACAATTTCTTTAACCTAATTCCCAAATCAATTACACAAATCAGAATTAGAAAGTGTAAACCCCAAAACCCAAATCCCTTCAAGTCCTTCGATTTTCTCCTCTGTTCTTCCCCAAATGCCCCAAAATTCTCACACTTTCTTCCTCCATCTTCAACATGGTTGCTTCTTCAACCATTCAATGCAGTCCCCTTCCTTTCGATTTCACAGATAATCAGACACCTCTCTGCTCTGCATCATGGAAACTCCTTCCGCTGCTCCGCTTCTGCTTCTTCTACTCTTCCTCTACCTCTCTACAACTCCTTCATTCTCCTCCATCGACAATTTCCACCAAGCGTGAGTTTTTATTTCATTTCTCTCATTTTCTTCCTACGCACAAAGTGCCCTTAAGTTTCTAATTCTTTAGGTTGTTGCAAAGTGCATTTTACTTCTCACAATTTCATGTTTCTTCACGCACGGCATCCCCATCGTGGAACCTGATTATGGTCACACCAAACTTCGTCTTTCAAGAGAAGGTTTGGAGGCTATTGAGAGAATAACCAACCCCATTGCAGCTGTTGCGGTATGTTTTGCTTCAACTTCAACAAAGCATGCATTTTTATTTTTATTTTGTAAATTTGGGGAAGAACAGAGGAGAATATCGAAGGACTTGGAGGGACTTGGGTTTTGGGGTTTACACTTTCTAATTCTGATTTGTGTAATTGATTTGGGAATTAGGTTAAAGGAATTGTAATTGATTTGGGAATTATGTTAGAGGAATTAGGGATTTGGGGAATTTTAGATTTAATTAGGGATTTTTTATTTTTGTAATATCTGACCCTGTATTTCAATAAAAAAAATTCCACGTCACCTTCATTAACCAAGTCAGCCTACCACATGTGCACTCGCCGGAGCTCCGGTCTCCGGCAGGGACCTATATCAAACTTGGTACAACTACAGGGACCTTTTGCAAACTTTTTTCTTGGGAGGGACCAAAGCCAAATCTTGGTGCAACCACAGGGACCAAGTAAACCATTAACCCTAAAATAAATAAGTGTTGCACCACATTTGTGCTAAACATTTAACAAATAAGCAGCGGAAAAAAAAATCTCCAAGTCTTCAATCCTCTTCTGGCCACTTCCTCAACCGCTCCAATTAAATCTTCATTAAAACCTTGCGATGTAAATCTATGGCGTTAAGCGCCCAAACAACATACAACAAACAACAAAGCAGAAAGGGTTAACTCCTAAAACAAACAATAAGAGTAGTAGTGTACAACATGTATAAAATCAAGATAGCAAAATAACTGCAGCAAAACATAAATAGAAGCATATTCATTTCCTCAACCAAAAACAGTAAAACATATTCAATTTATAACCCATAGCAGTGACAACTCAACAGTATAAACATGTTATCAATCCTAAACATAGTTCATGCTTGTTAGTTCCTCAAGTCTATATGCTTACTATGGCCAAAAACATCGTTCCAAAGGAACCAGACAATCACGTGGTTGAACCGCCACCCCATTGTCCTCAGGCACGGTCACATGGTTAAACCACCACCCCACCGGCCCTTAACGGTCACGTGGTTAAACCACCACCCCACCGCTCTTAATATCACGTGGCAAAATCGTCCACCCCACTACCGTCAATCCTAAGATGCACATGCCATGACAACTCACAAAACCCATGAACCAACAGTCCATTGAAATTCCAAAAACAGTCATGATATGTAACGGAAATAAATGATCATTATTAGGTATTTCAATTCTTCAAATCCTTAACAACATAGTATGAAATCGTTCAACTCATCATCACTCAAGAAAGAACATCACCAATAATCAATCAATCATGTTATCTCATTCACATGCAATTCCAAAATAAAACATGCACGACTCTAGACTCTCTAGGACATGAGTTACCCTTACTTTCGATTACTTTGCATGAACTTCAAGTCCAACCTATCATATAATGAATAATAAGCATAAGTCAATCATCAGAAGGACGGAAGAAACCCTAAAACCAATTTAATCGAAAGAACGGAAAAAACAGCATTGGGCTGGCAGAGGCCCAACGCATGTGTGTTGGCTCCCTGCTGGGAACCCACTTCCCAACGCCCAGGCACCAGGAGCCAGCGCATGCTGTCCAGGACGACCAAAAACACTGTTTTTCACCTTTTAAGCCCCGAAAAGAGATTTTCATCAAGGGTTTTTATAAAAATTTCTTCTACATCATTAAACATCATTTTTCGGAGTTTGACATGCCAAAAATCAATTTTCTTCAAATTAAAGTTTCAATGTCCAAAATTCCTAAATTAACTAGGGTAAAGGAACAAGGGTGTAGAGCGGAACCAACCTCGAGTATGGCTTCGGAATCGAACGTACGGTCTTGTGTTCGTCCTCTACGTTCCAATGTTTGTCCTCACCTCAGAAATGAAGAGAATCACATGCTCAACCTCCGGCTTTGAGAATGAGATTTCGAACCCCAAAACAAAAACGATTTCGGGTTAAAACCGAGTTTTCAAACAAGAGTGGAACTCAGAATGTATCGGGGAAGGAAGGGCTTACCAAGAACACAATGAGGGCCTCTGTAAGAGGATGGTAGAGGATTTCCAAAGCCTGCTCCAAAGGAACACAGCAGCAACAAGAGGAAATGACAGCAAAAAGATGTAGAAGAACTTAATAGTAGTAAGAGGAAATTGGGGTAGCACTCAGTTAGAGTTTTCTCTTCAGGACAGAACGTGTTTGAGGGTGAGAGATAGGGGAATAAATTCAGAGTTGTACATGAGGCTGATAGTGGGGAAGTTATTCCTCAGCTTTGTTCCCTAATTTTCAGCAGCATCTTAAAGCATCTTCTTAGTTTAACAAAATTATTCTATTTTCAAATTAATTAAAAAGGTTTAAAAGATAAATTGCTCAGCCAAAATAGCTGAGTGGCTCACCCCAAACCTAGTGAAAATAGAAAGAAAAGCTTACCTCTTCCCTCTTTATAAGCTCCTTCAAAAAATAGAACGTATCGGGTCTTTTTTTCGGTTAAAGTAAATTTTGTTACCAACTTAATTATTTCTTTAATAAATCAGAAATTACCAAAGCACAAAAGAATATTCCCCCTTCATCCCTCCCTCTAAAATTTTGAAAATAAGAAGGAAAGAAGAATAAAATAAATCAGCATTAAACAGGATTCACTCCCTCACCCCGTAGGCGTAATACTCAAGTCTCAACCACTAAACCAAAGCTCATCTTGTTGTAACTCAAGAAAATAAATTTTTTTCAATCAAGAACCAATCAATTTCATAAAGATTTTGTTCATATCAAATCTTAAGAATACAATACCACCAAAATATAATTCAATCAAAGGTCTAACAGGGACTAAAACTGAACTATAGAATAGTTCAGGGACCAAAGCATAAATAATTCAGACTCAAGGGACCAAAAATATAAATACCAAAAATAGAGGGTCTTACAATACCACCCCCCTTAAAAAGAGTTTCGTCCTTGAAACTCAACGTCAGAAAGACATAAGAAAATTAAATCAGGGCAATGTTCCCTCGTCCTGTTCTCCCGCAGCATCGTTCATGTCCCCAGCTTTGGGAAATTGGCAATTCTTGGCAGTATGTCCCCGCTGGTTGCAGTTCCAGCAGAAGAAAGGCTTCACTGTGCACTTGTGGGTGTAGTGTGTGACACCCTTCTCCTAACATACCACCTTTACTATAACGCTATGATACCGCCACATTGTGACGCTCCTTTTAACACTTAAACTGTAACACTCCTTTTGACTGGAATTTTTTTTTTGTACTATCACTAACTAATACTAAAGGTCCTCGGGGTTAAAGCGGAAGATCATAATCCCTTCTTATCCAACACATTCAGACTAATCATTCTTTATCTGAAAACACTCTAATACCTATTCTCAACTACATAGATGTATTATGCATCCTCACCAAGTCCTATTCTTACCCACCGACAGCTACCATGGCTCAATAGCTTCGGCGTACAATGAACCAACTCGATCTAAGCCCATCTTTATCTTTCACCTGAAAATGTTAACCACTGGAGGGAGTGAGCTACCAACAGATAAGAACATGAATGTGTCTGTTACCCCGGCCAAAGCCATATGGAGGTTAGCCAAACACAATCCATATTTAGGTTAGCATAATATCATTCAAATCATATTCCATATCAACACATGATATATGAACAAATATCAACATCACATCATAACAAGCAATCAATGCATAATGCATGAGAGATATAAACCTAGGTGGTTACCACCTTATCACTCCTGGTCCTTCAGTCAACTTCTCCCCCAGTTATGAGGTGCACCATGCCCCCCAAGGAAGGGATTCCCTTGTTGACCTTTTTGTGTGTGCTTAATTATTTATGAATGCATTTGTGTGTATAGGGCCCGGAGCATATTTTCACTTCACACCTTCGGAAAGCCATCCGGGAATATGGAAAAGCCAGACATTCCACTCTTTACCGGATCCGATTACCCTTAGCTTACCAGACAGGATAACATGACTTTACCAGTCTTTTAACTTTACATGTTAGCCCGACCTCAAGGATCCTGCCTAAGCTAACAGAGAGGTAGAACCATCGTGTGTCCCCGGGCGGTTCATTCCTGAACATGGCCACCGTTGGCATCTCGAGTATCATCCACTCTTCTTTCAGTGGAAGTGACCGCACTTTCCTACTCCTTATCGCTCCAAATAAATGTGTAAATGCAATCAAACATCCATCTCCCCCTTATATATATATATATATATATATATATATGGAGTGTCATAACTAAGATGAACTCGTTGACATCCATTCCCTCAGACTCAATCTTCCACCAACCGAAGGGTACCTCAAAACCGATAGAGGTATAAACCTACCCCTCAGACTCAATCGTCACACCAGAGGGTTGTGCCGTCGCACGTCTATCTGACTTACATACAGATAGTTACCTCAAAACCTGCAGAGGTACTGGCATACCATATTGGTCATAGTCATCCGACCCTTTTGTGTCACATGATGCGTCCCATACCACACCACGCTTCACTCATGTCGACTGCTAGTACCGGGGCATGGTAACTTTGAGCACTATCCTCGGGATTCCATCTATGCAATTATTGTTAAAACCTTTTTCAAAAATAATATAGAAAGACATAAATCTGTTCCCCAGGTTGTTATTAAATCTTTCTAATTTTTCAAACAAGAATCTATTGAAGATTAAAACAAAACTATTTTTGATTGCATAGACTTCTATTCTTTGAGCTCTAAATTATAAAATTCCCTCGGCTCAGAACCACAATGCCACACTTACTTACTTGTCATAGTGGATTGTCATAAGACAAATCTGATGTTATGCCTGTAGGCTGTAATTTCCTAGTATCACTATATCCCATAGTGTACTTTATCCCTTTCTATGTGGTTTTAGTTATGATAATTAGGAAAACCAGTTGCAAGCCAGTCCATCTAATCAAACATATTCACAACCACATTTCATAATCATTCCCTAAAGGATATCAGCATGCTATCATAACAAGTATTCCATTAAGGCAATACAATTATCACATGACATATCACACATATATTCAACCAGCATGCTATTCAGTCAATCATTCCAAATAACTCATCACATCAAACAATCAATCAGATTCATCAAACAATCAAACAATCCAAACAACACATAATCTAATCAAACACACAACTAAGACAGGTATTAAAGCCACACACAAGCCCTTATCATGAGGGTAACTCAGTCCTCCGCTGACCTGGATATCCAATGCTAATCCGTATAGGTCCGGAGATTCCTTTTTCTTAGTTTTCTTGCCTTCGTGACGCCTAGTGTCGATTCCTTCGATCAAGCTTTCGTACGATGACTCGTTCTGAAACGATTCACGTCGTCTTAGCACTATTCCTAAAACGTCACACATATTGCTTAAGCTATATACTTTATTTCTTTTAGTAACTAGGTGATGTCTCATTAATCTTTACTTCACTTTACTAGTCCTTTATTACTAAAGGTACTCATAATACTTTTGACACCTTTTGTTATCCATTTAATATTCTTGATTAACTAGGTGAAACTATAAACTAGAAACTTTCAAGAAAACTTAGTTAGCTTTTCCTTAAGCCACATTACCATTTAACAAAACTAGTTATCATATTCTAGATCATTTAGCATATTTACTAGTGTTTTATTCTATTTTCATTCTTCTTCCTTTACTAATTAAATTTACTCAAATTACCATTATATTCTAATACCAACTCTATAAAACAACTTCTATTATTCATTCCTTTTCTAAACCTTTTCCAATTTCTTAAGCATGGTACTTTAATCATGTTCAGCCCTTAGTTATTTTTCTTAACCATTTATTTAAGTTCATTTAGGACAGCAACAACAAGAACAAGAACGTTAAACTCAACCTAGAATGAACTTCTAAACCATGTCTTCTCCTTTTTCCAACTTCTTTCACTCCATTGAAGCTCTTCTTTGCTGCATTTAGGCTTTCCAAAGATCTCCTGAGCGCAAGAGCAGCAAGGCAGTGAGTGAAAAGCTATGGAATCCATGGAGAATGCCATGCATGAAGAGTTCTTTCTTCAAAGAAGCTAGGGCACGAGTTATAACTTAGAGGAATGATGTTTTTCATGTCCAAAAGCATGAATAGATGTCAAAAATGAGTTCAGAAGAGTCAGAAACGTACTGGGGAGGAAAACACGAATTTTCCGGTGAAGGATCGCCGGAGAAGATGACCAAAGCAGCGGTGGTCACGGCGGCGATGTCACCGGAGAAAGAACTGGGTACTGGGCCTCCATCCTTTCGTGGCCAGGCACACGATGGTGGTATTAGTTTCTCCAAATTCTCAAAGGATTTCTCAGAAAATGCAGTTGCAGGTCGAGTTCCACCGTTGGAGTATGCCCAGAACTCGACGGAACTTGGTCCATTGGACTCCTGGTTATTCTACTTCAAATTGGTGAATAGAAACGATGTTTTCGTGGAGGTTTGAAGAGGTTTCGAAGACACCCATGGTTATGATAACGGAAAAACAGGGTAGAGAGGAAGGAGTTCATCGCGTTCTCCTCTACTTCGTAGTGATGCTTCTATCTTGGTTCTTAGAGCTCATATTTTGGGCCAGAGATGAAAGAAACAAGAGCTACAAGATGAAGAATGAAAGATTGCCGAATAGAGAGAGAAAACGGAAGTGAGAGAGAGAAGCTGTGTTATGGAGGATGAAGAGAACACTGGGGCTATCACCTTTTATCCTGTTCGTGAGAGGAAGAAGTCTGAAACAGCAGGGATTCTTCCTTTTCTAGTTTACAAAGGAATCACAAGTGTAATAGTGTGTGTCTTTTGCATGGTAGACAAGGAATGAAAGGAAAGCTTGTATCATAGTGAGTAAATAGGTGTTGGGATTAAATGCTGGAGGATGATGATGCTACTGCGTCTGAAAAGAAAGGAAGATGGAAGCAATGGAAATAGCGTGCTATGTCCTTTGCATGCTAGACAAAGCAAGAATGAAAGCTTTGTTGGCTAGTGAGGGAAATAGTTGAATGGATTAAAGCTTGATAGTGATGGTGCTGCTGCATGCGCATGGGAGAAGATGAGTGAGTATCATTTTCTCTTCCTTTTATTCACAAGTACACTATGTGTCTTAGAATGGTACAAAAGTAGCATGGTTTGTTGCTTTGTGATTGGTGGAGGAATACATGTGTCATGGAAAGTAATATAATGTAGTATTTGAGAAAAATGAGAGATAAAGGACGTATATGGCTGATTGTGAGAATGAGAATAAAGTCGGTACGGGCTCGTTCCGACAGTGTGGGATTTTGCCAGTTAAATCGACACGAGAATTATTACGATGATCAAATATCGTCGTTAATATTATTTTAAGATTGATGAGATAGTTAAGGATGATATTAGATCACTTAGGATAAATTTAAGCGACCGGATACAGAGTATTTCATCTGTATTGAGTTCTTTGGCTAATGACTTGGCTCGATCTTTCGCCAATCATCTTAGAATGTACGGGAAGTGCTTGTCATATAAGCAGCTGGAAATGAGGGATGTTACATAGTGTCCTCTATTGTTGCATTTGAAACACGTAACTTCTTCTAGTGGCCTTAGCTTCTTCCGAGTGTCCACGTTACCTCTAGTGGACTGGTCTGAATCATCGGCGTGCTCCTTGGTTTGAGAACGTTGATATGGCTCTTTGCCTTTGTTATCCTTCTCTTGGCGCGACCTAGTCGGTCCACCTCTTCCTCTCAGTGTGAAGAAGGTCTTGCTCCTGACCCTGGCTGTGGTTTTGATGACGACAAACTCATCAACAAAAAGAAGAAAAGAAGACTTCAAGGAATCAAGCACTCAAGTCCATCAATAGTCTAGAAGTCTTAGTATTAGGTGAGTTATGCTTCTAAAGGTTTATTAAAGCATAAAGGCTCTTAAAACACCTAATCTAATCAAGCTAAGAGTTTTCATAACTTAAAAGAAGTAGAAAACCTTAAGCAAGTCTCAAAGAATAAGTTTCTGGAAAATGGGCTTCTGTGTAATCGATTACACCATTATGGTAATCGATTACACCAAGGCAAGTAATCGATTACTCCAGTCTTGTAATCGATTACATGTTTGAAATTCAAATTCAAACTGAAACGGTCACTTGTGTAATCGATTACACTAAGTATGGTAATCGATTACCAGAACGAAAAAGTGCATCTTTTCATGAACCATTGTGTCCCAAACCTTTTGAAAAGGGTTGTGATGGTTCAAGGACGTTTCCCTTGCCTATATAAAGACCATTTGAGTCCAGAAAACATAACAACAACATAGAACACACAACACACACGAAATAGACACATTTCACATGAGAAAAACACATTAGGCCAAAGCTCTTTCAAAATTGGTTCATCTTTTAGAACCTAAATCTTTTGGAGCCTAAATTCTGAGTTCATGATCTTCATGTTTACAAGAACACATTAGTTGTTCATATCTTGAAGAACTCAGAATTGTATTATGCTTAAAAGCCTTAAAGCATAATTTCTCATGTTCAATCCAATTGTGTGTTAAAGGATTGAAACAGCCAAGTGTAATATCTTCTTCATCTCTTTCTGTAAGATTGAGTTTTTCACCATGGTATTCGGTGAAGGGTTGTTGTCACTGAAAGTGGTTTGCTTTCAGGGTTTCGGTTGAAGACAAGTTTGTCTTCAAGGTCTGAGGGTGGTTTGCCTTCAGGAACTGAAAGCGGTTTGCTTTCAGGGGCTGTTGAAAGCGGTTTGCTTTCACAGGATATTGGTAGAAGTTCTTGGGGTCCTTGGGTTAGGAACTTGTAAGAAATTCTTATCAATAGTGGAAAAATCCTCAAGGGGTTTTCTTGAGGGACTGGACGTAGTCTTCGGTGGATTGAAGGCGAACCAGGATAAATCTTGTGTGTGATTCTCTTTATCCTTCACATTTACTTTCAAGTATTGTTCATATCCGCTGCAATCACTAAGATCAACTCGTGATCATCATAAACTTGAAAGTATCGATTTCAATAAGGCGAAAATTGGGGCAACACTGATTCACCCCCCCTCTCAGGTTGCTATCTGTTCTAACACTCAGTTCCTCTGTGTGCTTGTTGGTTATTTCGATATCCTTCGCTTTCTCCTCCCGCATCAGGTAATGTTTGATCCCTATTGCTTGTACCGCTCTCCATAGTGTAACAACATTCACAACAGTCTGGTTCGCCTCCTCTTCTGTACGTGCCACAGCAGCATTCGGAAAACCTCCACCAACTTGACCAAGTTAGTGATGGTGTTAGCTATCAGATCCATGTGGTTATTAGGGGCGGCCATTTCAGATTCTTGGGTTACTAATCTCTTATTCCTGTTTACAAGAGCAATCAGTAATTTAATCCAAGAATAAGTAATGACAACTCTTATTGATTAATCACTACATTGGTTAGATTCTATTAGATTATCCACTCATGGGAGAATCTTCTCACAACAAATCAATAGAACAAAAAGGGACACTCAAGCTAGTATCAGACGGCTATCCCACTTAGATAATTAAATCAGAGAATTCAAACAGACAATTAAGCAGTCATATAAAAGAAAAACCAAACAGATTTTTTTTTGCACATATATCTCTATATGTGTGTGTGTGTGTGTGTGTGTGTGTGTGTGTGTGTGTGTGTGTGTGTGTATATATATATTCTCTCAACAGGAATTCCAAGTAGATATCAGACAATTATCAAAATAGATATTTAAATCAGAAAATCAAAACAAAGAATTTAACAGATTTTCAGACAGAAAATACAGAAAGGATATCCTATTTTCAAAGCAGAAATTTAACTCCAAGTTAAACCGATATCTAAAACCAAAAGTTACAGCAGTTAACAAAACTAATATTTCGAACAGATAGACTAACAAATAATAAAGCAGACTATCAAAACCGTTATTTTAGAACAAAGGTCAAAAATTGAATCTTGAACAAATATTGAAACAGTTTTTCAACAACTACCCAAATTAACTGTCAGAACATATATCCGTACCATTTGTTTTTATCAAAACTGAATAGATTATTTAAGCAAAAAATCAACACATTTTTGTTAGATTCAAACAATTTCATAAATTATTATATTTTGATAAATAACAATTTCACTCAAGGTTTAATATCGTCAGATAAAGATGTTCTAATACTTTGAATATTTCATACTCAGGAACATATATCTACTTGAAGTCAAATTGCATACATACGTACAAGGCATTATCAAAAGCAGATATTCAAAGAAAAGCTAAGAAGAGGTGTTCGCTTGGAAACCAATTGAAGTCCTATTCTGCCAGTTGAGTAGGTCCGGCTATGGAGTACGTCTGGCTATACACCCAATGGAGTATGTCCGCCTTCTGAGAACGTTTGGCAACTACTGAAGAGTTCTTTCACCTAAAAGTGCGGAAGAATTCGTTTGACAAAGTGTTTCAAGCATTAAAGATTATCTACCTCGTCATCGCATTAAATGAGGCACTGTTGATTGCAGAATGAAGAAAGTAATTAATATTTTATTCCTCGTTCTTGTAAAAGCTCTGACATTCCTTAAATCATGCAACCTTTTTGGAGTCAACAGCGTGATTTCCTGAACATAGGATCCCCTCAACGATCAAATTCAAATCTCTTATTCAGAGCATTTAATGTTCTCTTTGTTGGCATCCACGAGAAATTAATGACCAAACGTGAACTCAAGGCTGAAAGCGTTGAAGAGCCAGACGACGTCAACAAAAACAATTAATGCTGCAATAAATGCATGGCAGAATGCATTTAATGCTGTTTCAGGGATGTAGAAGTATCTGTTACTCAAAAGGAAGCAAAAATTCCAAAGGAACTATTTTTCAATCTTCATCAAGCTTGCAGGGCACATCCTACTGAAGATATATATAGAGCACTTAGCATCCGGATTCAATTGGCGACTTCCAAACGTTCAAAGCATTCAAGTTTTTTTATGTTCATCAATTACAATCTTTGCTCTAGCCATAACTCAGAAACTCAAAGTCATCTTTTACCTGAGTTAAGTCGTCTGTTAGTGTGGAGTACTCATAGAGTGCAACTCTCATCTTCTTCACACAACCCCAAACAGAGAACCAATTTTCTTATCCTCTCTGTATATTGTACTTCATCTTTCTACCCACTCTTGCTAAAGAGAAATAGTAGAAACCCAAAACCTCTTTGCTAAAAGAACTGGGAGCAGCCCTGTCAAATACTTTGTTAGGAGAAGTCCTGTTCAAAACTTGTAAAGGAGAATTCCTTCGAATACTAGGAGAAGTCCTGTAGAATACTTGTACTATTTTGTGAAAATAGTGAAAATCTTGGTGAAGCCAAGGACTGAACATAGCCTTGTCGATTAAGGGGGTGAACCAGGATAAATACTTTGTGTGCTTTACTTTTCAGCTTTAAGTTATTTTCCACTGCACTAACTCTTGATAATATTGTTTATAACTGAAAAGAATTTTAAAAATCACACACACAATTCAAACCCCCCTTTCTTGTGTGTTTTATTAATATCAATTTTTTTATTTGAATATGAAAACAGAGACAGCAAATTGAAACCGATTTATTCAAGACAGAGAGTAGAAAATCAAAATGGAAAAGTAGACTGTCAAACAACAAACCAGAAAAATTAAGCAAAAGGCAAGAAGATATTGATAGTAATAAAATCACACAAGAAAGGGGGGGTTTGAATTGTGTGTGTGACTTTTAAAAGTTTTTCCAGTGAATACGAATTATAAGTTTGAAAGCGTTTATGTAAACGTGCAGTGGAAATATACTTAGAGCATAAACAGTAAAGCACACAAGATATTTATCCTGGTTCACCCTCAAAATCAATAGGGCTACGTCCAGTCCTTGGCTATACCAAGATTTTCCACTATTTCGACTGAATAGTACAAGTGTTTTCAGGGACTTCTCCCAGTATTCTGAGGACTACTCCTTTACAAGTTTTCTCAGGACTTCTCCTTTATCTCTTAAGTATTCGACAGGACTCCTCCCTAATTCTTTTACAAGAATGTTGGTTTTCTACAAAGATCTCTTCACAAAGAGTGGGTAGAAAATATGAGGTTCTAGGTTCAGAGATGATGGTTAAGTTTGGTTCTCTGAAGGGATAGTGTGAGAGTAATGAGAGTTTTCACTCTATGAGGATTTCACACTAATTGGCGACTAAACTCAGAAGGATAGAAAATTCTAAGGTTACTGAGTGTTCTTGGCAAAATCTTGTCTAAGTTATGAATTGACTTGAAGAATTTGAATGCTTAGATATAGTGTAAGTCGCCAAGTTGAAAGTGATGCAGATGCAGCTATTTATATCTTCAATAAGGTGAGAACTGGATGGACTGCTGAAGATCTTTCAAAAATAGTTCCGTTGGAGATTTGCCCGATTGTGAGTAACGGATACTTCTGCACTTGTTGTTTGATAAAGTTTGCCATAGTGATGAGCATTTCTTCAACCGCTAGAGAGTGAGTTCGTCTGGCAATCCTTTTTCTTCTGGTTTCCAGGGACAGCAATTAATGAGGGTGGATTCCATCTAATAAGGCAATTAATGCTTCTGACCAGAGGACTTGAATTCTACCGTTGAGGAGATACGATGATCAGAGGATTTCACCGTAAATTCAGTAAAAAGCAACTTGAATTAAGGAATGTCGGAGAATTTGAATCTTCAGGATATATGGCGCTTAATTCTGTCTCTTTCGTATTTAATGCTCTGATCCACAGGAGGTGCTTGACAGCTTCTCTTGGTTTAGGCAAACGATCTCTACTGAGCAGATTCCTTTCATGTCAGTCTTTAATCATTACTTCTCAGTCAACCTCTGTGTTTGACTTGGAGTGAACCAGTCAGATCTTTTAGGCAGACGAAGTCTACTGAGAGAGAGGCTCCAGTTCTCTTAGCCGGACGTACTTTTCCCTTGCTTTTTGATAATGATTGCAGCGTCCCTTCCGTATATAAGAGTTCCTGAATATGAAATACTTTAAAGAAAATTAGTGACTCTTTACGAAATTGTTATTTATCAAAATAGGTTAATTTATTTGGATATTTTTCTCTAACAGATATATAACCCAGAAAATTACAGAAGCAAAAGCAAATCAAAATATGTTCATTTATTCACTTGATACTATCATATTATATATATATATATATATATATATATATATATATATATATATATATATATATATATATATATAAATTCCTTTAGTAGGAACCTAATCATATATACTTGTAATCAAAAAACCTAATCATATATACTGTTATGCGTCTATGTATTAAGCATCCCTTTCATATCGCATTTATACTGTGGCTAATATAGGTTCTAACATCGTTCAACCAAAAATACTCACACTAAGATATCACAAGCTACTATAAAGTCAGCAAAGCCAATTTGTCAAGAAAGCACGTATAGTCAAGGAATCCAAACCCTACTCATTAAATTAGGAGAAGACTTTCTGTTTTTATCTCAAAATATTCTACTATCATAATCTAGAACATATCTTATATAATCTAAAACTTACCAAAACAGAACTTGAAGATTTAATTATTTAAAACAACCAAAAACGACTATTAATATACAGGGTTAAATATGTTTTTGGTCCCTGTACTTATAGCGAGATTTGGTTTTAGTCCCTCGCCGACGTAAAGGTGGATATTAGGCCTTAGACTATGATTATTTTTTGGTTTTAGTCCCTACCGGAGTTAGCCGTTGACCGCCGTGCTTACGTGTCACGGCTGGTCCTACGTGGCATATGCCACATCAATTAATGAGTATAGTTGTCCTTTTTTTACACCATATTATTTAATAAATAAAAAAACAAAAAAAGGAAAGGGGAATAATTAGAGCACGTTAATAGTGGCCCTGTATCTTCTTCCACAAACCTTTGAAAACCTTTCTTCTTCCATTGTTCTTTACGAGACCCATCCTTCTTCCTCATCAGCAGCCACTGGCGCCGTCCATCCTTTCCTGCGTTTTTGCCGTCGTCCTGTCCATTCATCGCCGCCGTCGTCGCATCTCACTCTCGTCCCTCCATCTTTTGCCGTCGTAGCAACCACAAAATCCGTCGCTTCCTTCCTCGCATTCCCATTCGCACACCAAGTAAGTGTAATTCTTCTACTCTATTCTCTATTACTTCTACTCTTTTCTCAATCGCCATACCCCATTCACCTATTAGGTTGTATTATTTGAATTTCTTCTTCCAATTTCATTGTCATGGTAGGTTACTAAAAACAGAGTGTAACAGATAGAGAGAGATAGAGAGACATCAAAGTTGACCTCATTACAAGAAAAATCCTCGATAAGCTGAAGAAACCGTCGATAATGCTTAATTACTGATGGCCAAAAATCCGTCGCTATTTGGATCGTCTGCAATTTTTTCGACGACTCTCAAAAAATTGTCGGTATTTATCGGCAGCTTTTTCCATCACTAATCACTGGCGGATTTTCCTTCGCTAACTTACAGACGGTTTTTTCCATCGCTAATTACGGACTTTTTTTCGGTCGCTAAATTACTGACGGCTTTTTCCGTCCGTAATTGATTTGGTATGTAAGAAAAATTACTTTTGTTGCGAATAAAAATGTCGGATGACATTCTAATATGCAACAAAAGGAACATTTTCTAGTCTTTAAAATTATTATGTATAATTTACACAAAAGTGAGAAAAAAGAACAAAAAGAGAAGAAGATGAAGAAAAAGATAAAGGAGGAGGATTAAGGGAGTATGATAGTCTGCAAACTTGTATTTATAGGTTACTGACGACTTTATCTGTCGGTAGCTTATGGACGAATTTTTTTGGGTTACCTAAAGGTTACCGACAGTTTTGATCGTCGGTAACTAATTTTATAATTTTTTTTAAAGTCTACGGTAGGCAGCAATTTCAAATTTCGTGATTACCCAAGGTTTTTTCTGTCACTAAATTACCGACGGATTTTGCCGTCACTAATACCGTCTGTAACAAATTTTTAAATTCTTTAAAGCCCGTCAAGTTATTGGTAGGCGGCAATTTCAAAATTTAAGATTACCGACGGCTTTCTCAGTTGGTAATAATTTTTAAAATTTTTTAAAGTCCGCCAAACTATTAGTAAGCAACAATTTTAAATTTTGAAATTACCGATGGCTTTATCCGTTGATAAGTTAAAAAAATGTTACCGACGGTTTGACCATTGGTAATAATAAGATTCAGCAATGGTTTTGGGATTGTTAGTAATTCAGTGTTTTCTTGTAATGCTTAATCATATCATCATGAGAACGACGCTAAGAACCCGACACCTCCATTATCTAGCGAAGCGCGCGTATTGAATCAACAACCATGAAGATGAGGGAAGATAAGAGGAAAGAATAATTTTTATTTCCTTGTATTTCATTGTACATAGGAGTCTCTACTTATAATACTAATTTTGCTCTATTTCTAGTAGCAAATCATACACAATAATGAATAATAATCTCTGAATATATTTCCTTAATTATCTCTGATTTCCTCCTATTTTCCTCCCTCATTTAAGTGCTCTGATTGCATAATCAAATGCTTTCATTTAGGGATATTTTGACACTCCCCCTCAAGTCGAGTAGTGGGATCTTCAATGCTCAACTTGTGTAACACTGCTTCTAAGACCTTGCCTGGCACCGCCTTTGTGAGAATATCTAATAGTTGACCTTTAGACTTTACAAAAGGAAGCTCAATAGTGCTATCTTCAATTTTCTCCTTTATGAAGTGTCGGTCCACTTCAACATGTTTTGTTCTATCATGCTGAACAGGGTTCTCTCAGATGTTGATTGCTGCTTTATTGTCACACCAAAGCGGAGTTGGGACCTGTATTGGGAACCCCACCTTGCTCATCAACTTCCTTAGCCAAAGGATCTCTGTTATCCCTTTTACTATGCCTCTGAATTCTGCTTCTGCACTTGATAACGCAACCACCTTCTATTTCTTACTTCTCCAAGTAACAAGGGTTCCTCCAACTAAAGTAAAGTACCCTGCAGTGGATCGTCTGTCATTTGGATTACCGGCCCAATCGGCATCAGTATAAGCTTCTATGTTCAGATGTCCATTTTTCCTGAAAATGATACCTCTCCCTGGAGTACCCTTAAGGTATCGAACGACCCTCATGGCTGCTTCCATGTGCTCTACCTGTGGGTGGTGCATAAACTGGCTTACTACTCCAACAGCGTACGCAATATCTGGTCTAGTATGAGCTAGATAAATCAGCTTTCCCACAAGTCTCTGATACTTCTCTTGATCTGCTGATTCAGCTCCCTCAACTATCGTGAGCTTGTGATTCACCATTATCGGAGAGTCACTTGGTTTACAATCCACCATACCTGTTTCAGCTAGCAAGTCTAGTATATACTTCTGTTGAGAGATATAAATCCCTTCCTTTGACCGGAGAACTTCGATCCCTACGAAATACTTCAATCCCCCAAGGTCTTTCATCTCAAATTCTGTAAAGAGATTCTTCTGGAGTTGAGAGATTTCTTCTTCATCACTCCCTGTTATGATCATATCATCAACATATATAATTAGACAAGTAACCAAGTCTCCCCTTCTTTTGAGAAAGAGAGTATGATCGACATTGCTCTGTTTGTATCCATACTGCTTCATAACCATAATGAACCTCCCGAACCATGCACGTGGAGACTGTTTGAGCCCATATAGGGCCTTTTTTAACCTGCAAACTTCCTCTCCGTGGAAGTCGTCTGAGAACCCATGTGGAGCCTTCATATACACTTCCTCTTTCAAGTCTCCATGTAGGAAAGCGTTCTTGACATCAAACTGGTGGAGCGGCCAATCTTTATTTGCTGCTACTGAGAATAACACCCTGATGGTGTCAATTTTAGCAACCGGGGAGAAAGTTTCTGAGTAGTCAATGCCGTATGTTTGTGTGTATCCTTTGGCTACCAATCGGACTTTGTATCTTTCAATGGTTCCATCAGCCTTATACTTGATGGTGAAGATCCACTTGCACCCAACTGGCTTCTTTCCTGCTGGTAGTATGCATTTTTCCCATGTGCCATTTTTTCAAGAGCGAGTATGTATTCATTGCTGCTTGCCATTCAATCTTCTTACTCGCTTCCTGAGCTGTTTTTGGAATATCTTCTGAGAGAAGAGTGACTGAGAATGCCTTGGCTGTCTCAGCAACCCTCCCCCTGGTTATATTAACTGGATATCTTGAAGTACGGGATACTCGCTCAGGTGAGTATCGATTAGGAGGCACTCCTCTATTTTTCCTTGGGGGTAAGACACACCCCTCTGGTTCTTCTGATTCAGGGGCTATGCTGTCATCATGAATAGTGGCATCAATAACAGAGAGGGACAAATCTCCAGAGTTAGGTTCACTTACCTCATGTTGGACATCCTCCGAATTCTGAACATTGGTTGTGTGTACTGGTCTGTCAGTCTCTACTACATTGATAGTGACTGGTTCAGTGGCTCCATCCACCTGATCTGTTGGAACAGTTTCAGAACAACTTAGGTTTAGCCAACTTAGTGTTTCACTGATGCTCTCCCCCTGAACACTAAGTTGGTGATAATAAAATTCAGATTCCAAGAAATCACAATCCATAGTGATATGAATGCGACGAGTGGAAGGATTGTAGCATCGATATCCCTTTTGGTGCATGGCATATCCCACAAAGGCACACTTTTCGGCACAAGGATCAAGTTTGTTTCGGTCAGTTTTAGGGACATGGACAAAAACAGAACATCCAAAGACGTGGGGGGGTAAGGTGAGGATAGATGGGATCGTGACTTGGGTGGCTAGGGATTGTAGAGGGGTTTTGTGGTTAAGGATATGGGTAGGTAAACGGTTAATGAGGTAAGCAGACGTGGCTAGAGCTTCGGGCCAAAAAGAGGTAGGAACTTGGGAGTCAAGTATTAGGGCACGAGTCATTTCAAGTAAAATCCTATTCTTACGTTCAGCCACACCATTTTGTTGAGGTGTGTTAGGACATGAGGTTTGATGGACGAGACCATGTTCTTGGAAGAAGGCTTGCATAGACTGATTTACAAACTCACCACAATTGTCAGAGTGAAGGATTTGTATTTGCTTTTGAAACAGAGTTTGGACCATTTTGTAAAACATAATAAATTTCTCGGATACTTCTGATTTATGTTTTAAAAAACTCATAAGTGGATTTATTTAAAAAAAGACTAGGAAACAAAAGCTTGAGGTACCCAAAAGAGGGGTGACCAAGACGTCGGTGCCATAACCAAAGTTGTCGGTCAACCGTTCCGTGAGCAAGCATGGCATGTCCCGGGTGAACCACTTCGTCAACATAGTAAAGACCGTCGCGCTCAGTACCACGCCCAATGATCTCCTTCGTAAGAATGTCCTGCAAGAGACAAAAATTTGGATACATGAGCACTACGCAGTGAAGTTCCTTGGTCACTTGACTGATTGACAGCAACTTTGAAGACAAAGACGGAACATAAAGACAATTATTCAATTTCATCTTATCAGAAAAAACAATAGGGCCTCCTCCTTGTACAGTGACAAGCTCTCCACTAGCAGTCTCAATATGTGTCTTGGGTGATGGGGATAAACTTAAAAAATCCTTGGAATCATAAGTCATGGTATTTGTGGCCCCACAGTCAAAAATCCAATTTGATGATTTTCCACTACACATATTTGTAGCTGATTGGGCTTTGGAATTTTTATTATTAATATTTTCCTTGGGAGTATTTTTGATATCCAGTACAGCAAAGCAATCCAAAGGAAAATATTTTGGGTTTAAAATAGATGGGCTTGGGTTATTAATCCCAAACCCAATACCTCTAGGGTTCTCATGTTGCTGGTTGCCTGCGCAGTTTCTGCCTTCCCTTCCTGCTACGTCGTTTCTTCCTTCCTTCCTTGCTGGTTCGTCGCTCTTCTTGCCTGCGACGTGCCCAGCAGCGTCGGTCACCCTCGTGCTGCCTCCTTGGTGGTCGACGTGGTGTTCTGGCCAGGATGCAGCGGCGGCAGGGTCTGGATTGGTGGCGGCGGCGGCGGCTCTCCCTCGGTTTCCTCCCGATTTTGGATTTTCTTCCCACCAATTTGGGTATCCTACAATCCTGAAGCATGTCTCTTTTGTGTGCTTCTTCATCCCACAGTGGGTGCACACGAGTTTTGATTTGTCTTCTTTGTCCCTGTTTCGTTCTGATCGAGACTTCGCCTTGCCGCGCCTGCCCTTCTCTGTTGCTCCGATTTCCTGCGTTTCTGGCACTTAGACTAGCACCAATCCCTGATGATTAGTCGACCTCGGAGGTTGCCGCTTTCAGAATATGGAGCCTGGCGACCTCCCGCCGTATAGTGGCGTAAGCAGTTTCGACTGAGGGGAGCGGATCCTGTTTTAAAATATCTCTTTTTATTGGTTCAAACCTGTCATCAATAGCAGTTAGTAACTGAAACAATCTCTGTTCTAGAATTTTTTTATTGTAAATTTGAATGTCTGCAGGACACTGCATCTGATTTGGATCTCGTCTGTCAATTGCTATCCAGAGGCTTTGCAACTTGTTCCAGCAATCTTCCAAGGTATCACCACCTTGTCTCAGCGTGTTGGCTCTCCTATGGAGATCAAAAACCTGCAAAGAATCAATTCCAGCA
Source organism: Acmispon strigosus (assembly GCA_030819835.1). Lineage (NCBI taxonomy): Eukaryota > Viridiplantae > Streptophyta > Magnoliopsida > Fabales > Fabaceae > Acmispon > Acmispon strigosus. The sequence continues at coordinate 4,856,767 of JAUAMA010000001.1, read as the reverse complement.
CCATACGTCACAGCTAGCCCGTCCCATAGATTTTTGGCGGTTGGGTATTGCGAGACATTATTCACCAGATGTGATTCAATGTTCTGAATCAACCAGGTAAATACGCATTGATCATCTTGTTCCCATTGTATATAACGGGAATCTGTTTTTGCCGGCGCTGCAGGTTCTCCAGTAATATGGGCACTCCTTCCTCTGCCTCCTATGGCCTTCTTCATCAAGGTCACCCATAGTGGATAATTGTCTCCACTGAGCTTGATTCCAAGGGCCAGATTCTCGGAATTGGTTGTCGAGGATTGTGCTTCAAGGCTGTTTCGTAACAACACCGCTAAGAGTGATTCTGGGATGGATACTGACACTGATTGTTCTGGGTTTTTTTTTGTATTAGTGACGGAGGCATCGCCTGCCTCAGCCATGGTTTTGGTTGTTTAGATTGAAGGAGAAAAGAAAAAATAAGATGGGTGATCCAGAATGAGAGAACACCGCTTTGATACCATATTGAATCAACAACCATGAAGATGAGAGAAGATAAGAGGAAAGAATAATTTTTATTTCCTTGTATTTGATTGTACATAGGAGTCTCTACTTATAATACTAATTTTGCTCTATTTCTAGTAGCAAATCATACACAATAATGAATAATAATCTCTGAATATATTTCCTTAATTATCTCTGATTTCCTCCTATTTTCCCCCCTCATTTAAGTGCTCTGATTGCATAATCAAATGCTTTGATTTAGGGATATTCTGACGGGGCGGGCTGCAAGCACGAAACTGCACATGAAATCATGAACGGTGCACTCGGTCTCCAAATGAAGACCAAGAGGTGTGGCAAACCAGAGTTGCCGCACGGAGGGGCAAGGAAACAACACATGAAAATCTATCACTGGCAAAAAAAAAATACTTATGGCAGGTTGGATCTAACCCAATTCCACGAAGGTAAAGAGAGGCACTAACCGGCAACAAACCCATGGCAGCTCTCAAATATTTGTCCTTATAGCGAGGTAGAATCTCAGCACCCCATAAATTATTCCAAAAGGCGTGGTGGCAGAGAAAAGGCTGAAGAAGAAGAAGAGGCCACCGACGTCAAATTGTGCTTGGATCGGATGAATGGATAGCCTGACTTAGTTATATAAACCCCGTCAGGAGAGAAGGGCCAACAAAAAAAATCCTCCCGTGGTTGCAAAAGCAAAGGAATTGAAAGAATATATTTAGCCGTAGGTGGCTAGAAAGTGTGCTCAACCTCAACTAAAGACCTGTTCCGAGTACTTCCTCGTACTTTTTTATAAAAGCTAAACAACTATTGCACACCCTTAAGAAAACGAGTTAAAATGATTATTAGCATTTAATTTGTTCTCAGTTTACATCAACTTTTCAAAATTGCTCCAATCTACTTTTTAAAATTTCTATTGATTATTAATGCATTACATAAAGATTGGGGACCTAAGTGAGATTTCAAGAATGTATAGGGACTTGTTTTGAAAATCAAGAAAGTATAAGGACTTGTTTTGAAAATCATGAAAGTATAGGGACTTGTTTTGAAAATCATGAAAGTATAGGGACTTATTTTGAAAATCATGAAAGTTTAAGGACTTGTATTGGAAAGCATGAAAGTTTAAGGACTTGTATTGAAAATCATAAAAGTTTAAGGACTTGTTTTGGAAAGCTTAAAAGTTTAAGGTCTTGTTTTGAAAATCATGAAAGTTTAAGGACTAGAAGTTGTATTTTGTATAAGTTTGAGGATTAAAGTTCGGTTTTCATAAAGATTAGGGACCTAATTGAGATTTCAAGAAAGTATAGAGACTTGTTTTGAAAATCATGAACGTATAGGGACTTGTTTTGAAAATCATGAAAGTTTAAGGACTTGTTTTATAAATCATGAAAGTTTAAGGACTTGTATTGAAAATCATGAAAGTTTAAGGACTTGTATTGAAAATCATAAAAGTTTAAGGGCTTGTTTTGAAAATCATAAAAGTTTAAGGTCTTGTTTTGAAAATCATGAAAGTTTAAGGACTAGAAGTTATATTTCATATAAGTTTGAGGATTAAAGTTAGGTTTTCATAAAGATTGGGAACCTAAGTGAGATTTGAAGAAAGTATAGGGACTTGTTTTGAAAATCATGAAAGTATAGGGACTTGTTTTGAAAATCATGAAAGTTTAAGGACTAGAAGTTGTAGTTTGTATAAGTTTGAGGATTAAAGTTAGGTTTTCATAAAGATTGTGGACCTAATTGAGATTTCAAGAAAGTATAGGGACTTGTTTTGAAAATCATGAAAGTATAGGGACTTGTTTTGAAATTCATGAAAGTATAAGGACTTGTTTGAATATCATGAAAGTTTAAGGGCTTGTTTTGAAAATCATGAAGGTTTGAGGGCTTGTTTTGAAAATCATGAAAGTTTAAGGACTTGTTTTGAAAATCATGAAAGTTTAAGGACTTGTTTTAGAAATCATAAAAGTTTGAGGACTTGTTTTGAAAATCATGAAAGTTTGAGGGCTTAAAGTTGTATTTCATATAAGTTTGAATAAATCAAGAACCCAGAATCTACTTAAAAGATTATTCAGAAACATCATAACTGACACCTTGAAATATCACAACTGACACCACATAAGAAGGCTCAGAAGTCCGTCCATTCGTATACTAACTCATCAAACAATTAGATTTATCCGGCAAGGTCAGCGGTTCTCTTCTGCAGCTTTTATCATACAACCTCCCTAACTGAGATAACCAAACAACGTTCCATTGAACTTCTATGTTAGAATCTCTGCCACAACCACCACATCAACACCTCATATGTTATCCGCCCTGTGACACCCAGGCAAAAACCACATAGTAAAAATATAGAAGAAAAAGCATTAACAAAGGAAACAACCAGAACTTACTTAAAGTTCACCAACTTAAACAAGCAGCTCACTGCTATACAAATAACAAAACCTACTATTTCGACACAACACTGCATGTCAAACAAATCCAGAGTTCAAAATCTTATGTATTTCGTAAACAAAGACACCATAAATAAGTAAATGAGAGAGAGAACAAAATTAAATTTATGCAGAGCAGTCAACCATTCGAATTCGCAAAACCAAGCTGTTACAAAACCCTGATGCGGAAAAACAGGATATCTCCACCACTGCCAAATCACACGGTAAAAAACCAAAACTAGAACCCATGCAAAGAGCAAAGAGCATGGAAAGAAATCATCTACAACAGGGTCCACACGAACCTCCTCATAAATTATCTACTCTGTAACACCCATGCAGAAATCACATGGTAATAAATCCAGAAAACAAAGCACAAAGAAAGTACAACCGAAGATTGGAACAAAAAGAATTCACAATCACAATAGAATTCACCAACTTAGACAGACAGCTTAGACAGCTCACTGTTATGCTCAGCTTACTTTTTCGAAGCAACACTGTAGAAGAAGAGGTTAGACAAGCTAGGAGTTTGATCCGCATATCTCGTAAACAAATCCACAAAAATAAGCAAGTGACCGGAAATAAAATTTATTTGGGGCCGTCAACAATTCAAATGCGCAAACCAAGCTGTTCCAGAATCCGAATGCAGCAAGATAGGAGATTTACACATTGCCAAATCACAGCGCACACAGAGAAAAACAGAGAAAAATTTGTATCAATGACAAATAAGCCTAAGGTTGAACTTCTCTATTAGAATCTCCACCACGGCGCCCACACCAACTCATAGGTTATCTACCCTGTAGCACCAAAGCAAAAATCACATAATAAAAACTCTGGAAGACAAAGGACTAAGAAAGGACAACCAGAAATTGGAATGAAAAGAATTCACAATCGCAATAAAGTTCACCAGCTTAAACAGACAGTTAACTGCTATGCAGATTGCAAACAATACTGCAGACCAAACAGGCCCAGAGTTCAATCAATATTTCTCATAAACAAAGCTACCATAAATAAGTAAATGAGATAGGGGAAAAAATAAAAATTATCCAGAGCACTCAACCATTCAAATACACAAAACCAAGCTGTTCCACAATCCTGATGTAGCAAAAAACGATATCTCCACCACTGCCAAATCACACGGTGAAATATCAAAACTAGAAACCGCACATAGAGCAAAGGAACATAGAAAAGTTGTATCAATAACTAATAAACCTAAGGTTGGCCTTCTCTGTTAGAATCTCCAGCAAAGCGAATATCCACACCAACCTCAAATTATCTACCCTGTAACACCCAAGCAAAATCACATGGTAGTAAATCAAGAAGACAAAGCACAAAGAACAAACAAAGATTGCAACAAAAGGATTTCACAATCCCAGCAGAGTTCACTAACTTAGACAGGCAGCTCACTGCTATGCAGAACTCAATATTTCAAAACAACGCTGCAGAAGAAGAGGTTAGACGAGTTAGGATTCAATCCGTATATCTTGTAAACAATGCCACAAATATAAGCGATAGGAAATTAAATTTATCCAGAGCCATCAACATTTCAACATTGCAAAACCAAGCTGATCCGAAATCCGGATACATACGATAAGACAGGTCTCCACACTCCAAATTGCACTGTGAAAAACCAAAACTAGAACCCATGCAAAGAGAGAAGAACAGAAAAAAAAATGAATCAATGCCTAATGAACTTCTCTGTTCGAACCTCCACCACGGCGCCCACACCAACTAATAGATTATCTATTCTGCCACACCCAATCAAAAATCACATAGTAAATACTCTTGAAGACAAAGCACTAAGAAAGGACAGCCTGAAATTGGAACGAAAACAATTCACATCCCAAATAAAGTTCACCAACTTAAATAGACAGCTACCTGCTAGGAAGATTGCAGAAACTACTATTTCAACACAACACTGCAGGTCAAACAGGCCCAGAGTTTAATCCATATATCTCTCATAAACAAGCTACCATAAATAAGGAAATGAGAAAGAGAGAAAGAAAAATTAAATTTATCCAGAGCAGACAACCATTCAAACCCGCAAAACCAAGCTGTTCCAGAGAAAAGAATGTATTTATGACTAATAAACCTAAGGTTGAACTTCTTTGTTGGAATCTCCGCCAGGACGCCCACACCAGCCGATAAATTATCTACACTGTGACACGCAAGCAAAAATCACATAGTAAAAATCTAGATGACAAAGTACTAAGAAACGTCAACCAAAGATTGGAACGAATATAATTCATAATTCCAATAGAGTTCACCAACTTAGACAGACAGCATAGTCCTATGCAGAACTTCCTATTTCAAAAAAAAACACTACAGAAGAAGAGGTTAGACAAGTTAGGAGTCCAATCCATATATCTTGTAAACAAAGCCACAAAAAAAGGCAAGTGAGAGAGAGGAGGAAATTAGATTTATTCAGAGCAGTCAACTCTATTTGAATTTGCAAAATGAAGCTGTTCCAAAATCCAGATGCGGCAAGACAGGAGATCTCCACCCTGCCAAATCACACCTTGAAAAACCAAAACTAGAAACTACACAAAGAGAGAAGAAATAAAGAAAAAAATGTAACAAAGGATGAACTTCTCTGTTAGGATCTCCACCACGGCGCCCACACCAACTCATAGATCATCTATCCTGTAACACCAAAGCAAAAATCACGTAGTAAAATATCTAGAAGACAAAGCAATAAGAAAAGGACAACCATAGATGGGAACGAAAAGAATTCACTATCCCAATCGAGTTCACCAACTTTAACAGAGAGCTCACTACTATGCAGAACTCACTCTTACGACACAACACTGCAGAAGAAGTGGTTAAACAGGTTAGAAGTACAATATGTATATCTGGCAATTAAAGCAACAAATAGGCAAGTAAGAGAGAGAGAGAGAGAAAGGGAATAAATTAAATTTATACAGAGCCGTCAACCATTCGAAATCCAAAACAGAGTTGTTCCGAATACGGATGAGGCAAGACATGAGATCTCCAAACTACCAAATCACACAGTGAAAAACCAAAACTCGAACCCATGCAAAGAAAGAAGAAACAGAGAAAATAATGTACCGACGACTATTAAACCAAGGATGAACTTCTCTGTTGGATTCTGCACCACAGCACCCAACAAAAATCACATAGTAAAAAATTAAGATAACAAAGCACGAACAAAGGACAACAAAAGATTGGAATGAAAAGAATTCACAGTCACAATAAAGTTCACCAACTTAAACAGACAGCTCACTGCTATGCAGATTGCAGAACCTACAATTTTAATGCGCCACTGCAGGTCAAACAGGCCTAGAGTTCAATCCATATATCTTGTAAATAAAGCCACAAAAATAGGCAAGGGAGAGAGAGGAGGAACGCAAAAAGAAAAGAAACAGAGAAAAAATGTATCAATGATTGGTAATCCTAAGGCTGAACTTCTCTGCTAGGATCTTCACCACAGTGCCCACACCAATTCATAGATCATCTATCCTATAACACCCAAGCAAAAATCACATAGTAAAATATCTAGAAAACAAAGCAATAAGTAAGGACAACCAAAGACTGGAACGAAAAGAATCCACCATCCCAACAAAGTTCACCAAAGTAAACAGACAGCTCACTACAATACAGAACTCACTCTTCTGACACAACACTGCAGAAGAAGAGGTAAAACAGGTTAGAAGTTCAGTACGTATATCTGGCAATCAAAGCAATGAATAGGCAGATGAGTGAGAGAGGGAGGAAATTATATTTATACAGAGCCATCAACTAATCGAATTCGCAGAACCGAGCTATTCCAAATACAGATGCGGCAAGACAGGAGATCTCCAAACTACCAAATCACATCGTGAAAAACCAAAACTCGAACGCATGCAAGGAAAGAAGAAACAGAGAAAATAACATATCAACAACCAATAAACATAAGGTTGAACTTTTCTGTTGGATTCTGCACCACAGCGCCCACAGCAGCCGCTAGAATATCTACACTGTTCCACCAAGCAAAAATCACATAGTAAAAAATCAAGATAACAAAGCACTAATAAAGGACAACAAAAGATTGAAACGAAAAGAATTCACAATCACAATAAAGATCACCAATTTAAAATACAGCTCACAGCTATGCAGATTGCAGAACCTACAATTTCAACACACCACTACAGGTCAAAAAGGCCCAGAGATCAATCCATATATCTCATAAACAAGCTACCATAAATAAGTAATTGAGAGAGAGAAAGAAAAATTAAATTTATCCAGAGCAGACAACCATTCGAAACCGCAAAACCAAGCTGTTCCAGAATCCTGATGTGGCAAAAAACGATATCTCCACCACTACCAAATCACACCGTGATAAACCAAAACTAAAACCCATGCAAAGAAAGAAGAAACAAAGAAAACAATGTATTTATGACTAATAAATATAAGTTTGAACCTCGTAGTTGGAATCTCCACCACGACGGCCCACACCACCCGATAAATTATCTACACTGACACCCAAGCAAAAATCACATAGTAAAAAATCTAGATGACAAAGTACTAAGAAAGGATAACCAAAGATTGGAATGAAAACAATTTACAATCCCAATAGAGTTCACCGACTTAGACAGACATCTCAGTGCTATGGAGAACTTCCTATTTCGAAACAACGCTGCAGAAGAAGAGGTTATTGACAAGTTAGGAGTCCAGTCCGTATATCTTATAAACAAAGCCACGAAAATAGGCAAGTGAGAGAGAGTAGTAAATTTGATTTATTCAGAGCCGTCAACTATTCGAATTCACAAAATGAAGCTGTTCAAAAATCCAGATGCAGCAAGACAGGAGATCTCCAACCTGCCAAATGATACCTTGAAAAACAAACTAGAACCCACGCACAGTGAAGAAACAAAGAAAATATGTATCAATGACTAGTAATCCTAAGGCTGAACTTCTCTGTTAGGATCTCCTCCACGGCACCCACACCAACTCATAGATCATCTGTAACACCCAAGCAAAAATCACATAGTAAAATATCTAGAAGACAAAGTAATAAGAAAGGGCAACCAAATATTGGAACGAAAAGAATTCACTATCCCAACAGAGTTCACCACTTAAATAGGCAGCTCACTACTATGCAGAACTCACTCTTCCGACACAACACTGCAGAAGAAGAGGTTAAATAGGTTAGAAGTTCAATACGCATATCTGACAATTAAAGGAACGAATAGGCATGTAAGAGAGAGAGAGAGAGAGACAGAGGAAGGAAATTAGATATATACAGAGCCGTCAAACATTCGAATTCTCAAAACCGAGCTGTTCCAAATACAGATGCGGCAAGACAGGAGATACTCAAACTACCAAATCACACCGTGAAAAACTTAAACTCCAACGCATGCAAAGAAAGAAGTGACAGAGAAAATAACGTATCGACGTCTAATAAACCTCAGGTTTAACTTCTCTGTTAGATTTTGCACCACAGCGCCCACAGCAGCTGATAGATTATCTACACTGTTACACCCAGCAAAAATCACATGGCAAAATATCAAGATAACAAAGCACTAAGAAAGGACAACAAAAGATGGGAACGAAAAGAATTCACAATCACAAAAAATTTCACCGACTTAAACAGACAGCTCACAGCTATGCAGATTGCAGAACCTACAAATTCAACGCACCACTGCAGGTCAAGCAGGACCAAAATTCAATCCATATAACTCATAAACAAGCTACCATAAATAGGTAAATGAGAGAGAAAGGAAAATTAAATTTGTCCAGAGCAGACAACCATTCGAAACCGCAAAACCAAACTGTTCCAGAATCCTGATGTGGCAAAACACGATATCTAGACCAATGCCGAATCACATCGTGATAAACCAAAACTAGAACCATGCAAAGAAAGAAGAAACAGAGAAAACAATGTATTTATGACAAATAAACCTAAGGTTGACTTCTTAGTAAAATATCTAGATGACAAACTACTAAGAAAGGACACAACCAAAGATTGAAACGAAAACAATTCACAATCCCAATAGAGTTCACCAACTTAGAAGGACAGCTTAGTGCTATGAAGAACTTCCTATTTCGAAACAGCACTGCAGAAGAAGAGGTTATAGACAAGTTAGGAGTCCAATCCGTATATCTTGTAAACAAAGCCACCCAAAAAGGCAAGTAGAGAGATGAGGAAATTAGATTTATTCAGATCCGTCAACTATTCGAATTCGCAAAAGGAAGCTGTTCAAAAATCCAGATGTGGCAAGACGGGAGATATGCAACCTGCCAAATCACACCTTGAAAAACCAAAACTAGAACCCACGCAAAGTGAGAAGAAACAGAGAAAAAATGTATCAATGACTAGTTATCCTAAGGCTGAACTTCTCTGTTATGATCTCCACCACGGCTCCCACACCAACTCATAGATCATCTATCCTGTAACACCCAAGCAAAAATCACATAGTAAAATATCTAAAAGACAAAGCAATAAAAAAGGACAACCAAAGATTGGAACAAAAAGAATTCACTATCCCAACAGAGTTCACCAACTTAAAACAGGGGCAGCTCAACACTGTGCAGAACTCACTCTTCCGACACAACACTGCAGAAGAAGAGGTTAAACTGGTTACAAGTTCAATACGTATATCTGGCAATTAAAGCAACGAATAGGCAAGTGAGAGAGAGAGAGAGGGAGGAAATTCGATTTATACAGAGCCGTCAACCATTCAAATTCGCAAAACCGAGCTGTTCCATATACCGATGGGGCGAGACAGGAGTTCTCCAAACTGCCAGATCACACCGAGAAAAACCAAAACTCAAACGCATGCAAAGAAAGAAGAAACAGAGAAAATGTATCGACGACTAATAAACCTAAGGTTGAACTTCTCTGATGGATTCTGCACCAAAGCGCCCACAGCAGCTGATAGATTATCTACACTATTATACCCAGCAAAAATCACAAAGTAAAAAATCAAGATAACGTAGCACAAAGAAAGGACAACAAAAGATTGGAAAGAAAAGAATTCACAATCACAATAAAATTCAACAACTTAAACAGACAGCTCACAGCTATGCAGATTGCAGAAACCAATATTACAACCCAACACTGCAGGTCAAACAGGCCCACAGTTCAGTCCATATATCTCATAAACAAGCCACCATAAATAAGTAAATGAGAGAGAAAGAAAAATTAAATTTATCTAAAGCAGACAACCATTCGAAACCGCAAAACCAAGCTGTTCCAGAATCCTTATATGGCAAAACACGATATCTCCACCACTGCTGAACCGCACCGTGATAAACCAAAACTAGGACCCATTCAAAGAAAGTTGAAACGGAGAAAACAATGTATTTATAACTAGTAAACCTAAGGTTGAACTTCTCTATTGGAATATCCACCACGGTGCCCACATCAGCCGATAGATTATCTACACTGTGACACTGAAGCAAAAATCACATAGTAAAATATCTAGATGACAAAGAACTAAGAAAGGACAACCAAAGATACGAACGAAAACAATTCACATTCCCAATAGAGTTGACCAACTTAGACAGACAGCTCAGTGTTGTGCAGAACTTGCTATTTCAAAACAACACTGCAGAAGAAGAGGTTAGACAAGTTAGGAGTCCAATCGGTATATCTTGTAAACAAACCACAGTCCAATCCATATATATATATATATATATATATATATATATATATATATATATCTTGTAATCAAAACCACAAAAATAGGCAAGTGAGAGAGAGGAGGAAATTAGATTTATTCAGAGCCGTCAACTATTAGAATTTGCAAAACGAAGCTGTTCCAAAATCCAGATGCGGCAAGACAGGAGATCTCCACCCTGCCAAATCACACCTTGAAAAACCTAAACAAGAAACCACGCAAAGAAACAGGTAAAAGAGAAAAAATGTATCAACGATAGTAATCCTAAGGCAACTTCTCTGTTAGGATCTCCACCACGGCTCCCACACCAACTCATAGATCATCTATCCTGTAACACCCAAGCAAAAATCATGTAGTAAAATATCTAGAAGACAAAGCAATAAGAAAAGGACAACCAAAGATTGGAACGAAAAGAATTCACTATCCCAACAGAGTTCACCAACTTAAACAGACAACTCACTACTATGCAGAACTCACTCTTCCAACACAACACTGCAGAAGAAGAGGCTAAAAAGGTTAGAAGTACAATACGTATATCTGGCAATTAAAGCAACGAATAAGCGAGTGAGAGAGAGAGAGGGAGGACATTAGATTTATACAGAGCCGCCAACCATTCGAATTTGCAAAACCGAGCTGTTCCAAATACAGATGTGGCAAGACAGGAGATCTCCAAACTACCAAATCACACCGTGAAAAACCAAAACTCAAACGCATGCAAAGAAAGAAGAAACAGAGAAAATAATGTATCGACGACTAATAAACATAAGGTTGAACTTCTCTGATAGATTCTGCAGCACAGCGCCCACAGCAGGTGATAGATTATCTACACTGTTACCCCCAGGGAAAATCACATAGTAAGAAATCAAGATAACAAAGCACTAAGAAAGGACAACAAAAGATTGGAACGAAAAGAATTCACAATCACAATAAAGATCACAAACTTAAACAGACAGCTCACTGCTATGCAGATTGCAGAACCTACATTTCAACACACCACTGCAGAACGAAACGTTAAACAAGTTCAGAGTTCAATCTGTACATCTTGTAAACAAAGGCACCAATATAGTTAATAAGTGAGAGAAGAAATTAGATTTATCCAGAGTCGTCAATCATTCATATACGCAAAACCAAGCTGTTTAGAAAAATCCTGATGCGGCAAGACAAGAAATCTCCACCACTGCCAAGCCACACTGTGAAAATCCAAAACCTACGTGAAGTGTGAAGAGATGTATATATCATTAACTAATAAACCTATATTTGAACTTGTCCGTTAGAATCTCCACCACCGCGTCCAATCCAACCTCATAAATTATCTACCCTGTTGCACCCAACAGAAATCACTCAGTAGTAAAACTAGAAGACAAAACACTAAAAATGGACGACCAAAAAACGGAACAAAAACAATCACAATACCAATAGAATTCACCAACTTAAATAGACAGCTCACTGCTATGCAGAACTCTACCTCACACAACACTGCCGAAAAAGAGGTTAAAGGTTCAGAGTCCAATCCCTGCATCTTGTAACAGAGCCACCAAAATAAGTAAATGATAGAGAGAGAGAGAGAGAGAGGAAGGAAATCAGATTCATCCAAAGTCTTCGCAAAACATAGTTCTCATTTCTGATCTAATCTTCTCAAGACACATTAGAACTAGCCTGCTGCGCACAAATAAACATAGCAATATAAAGATCAAAGCACTGTAATCCTAAGACAGAAACACGAGAAATACACAAAACCGGTGACACAAAACTGTTAATTCAAACTCCAGATAAAGGTCAGCGAAATATGCAAAGGGATAAAACCTTCGAAGGATGTTGCATGGCATATTTCAGCACCAACCCAAACTGCAAGACAAGTACACAATATAATTCACAGCCAAACAGCAGAAACAAGAAAAACAAACTCATAAAAAGAAATCTAATATAATAACCAAGATAAATGCCTGAGATGGATGAACCAAAATCTCAAACCCTTCGCCAATTTTTATTCTTACCGTAAGAGATAGTTAATTTGAAACTTATCATACCATGCATAATAATATCTAATAATTTCATGCAAAAACAGCTGGCATTAGGGGGGGAGGGGGGATACCAATAGAAATATACGATACACCCAGCAGAAGATGCTGTTTCACATTACATACGACTGGGGCAGCCTCTGTGATCAAGAGAAGATATGCAATTAGAATAATTTAGAAGATAAACTTATTCATAATAAAAAGATCAACAAAATGATGAAACAAGGGTGGCAGATTTCCCCAAACAAAGACACAGATCGGAAGTACAAAGAGACCAAAAAGGACCCAAACTGACCCCGGATCCACTGTGATGAAGACAATATCAAATCAGGAATTCTTATCATAGATCATATAAGAAACTATCAATAAAACCGTGAAAGAAGAGTGGCAGATTTCTCAGACCCAGATCATAATGCATAAAAAGAGAGCCCAACCATGCTGTCCCAAATTCCTGAAAGACCATCACACCATCCATCAAAAAACAAAACCCAGAACCCACAGAAAAGACAGCAGCAATTAAGAAAAAGTCATGCTGTTAATAAGGGTGCTGCAATATCTGCCATCATCTTCTTCCATAGCTTACCCAGCCAAATATTAGGAGTAAATTGAGAATGCTACTCAGGATTAACAAAATACTGAGAATAAGAATAGAGATCACCAAAGCAGACGCTAGGCAGAACTTCATATTATTTTGACACAGCTGTCCACAAATTAATTAAAAATTAGGATCAATTTTATGCCTTGAAGTCCAATACGAAAAATTATAAAGCAGTACTCATAACAAATTAGATTTACCCAAAGCTCTTTACACAGCATTGCTATACAATATACATCCTTACAAACTCAGATGATGTCCAAGAAGGGGAAAGGTTATACAGATGGGATGACATAAAAGTCACACCATTGCAATGTGCTCCAAACAAAGCAGATCTAGTAAAAATAACACTCCTACGCTTCAGAGGGAAAATAACTAAGGTTCAATGTCATGAGAAAGAAGATAAGTTCAATGTCCCAGACCTTGAACTGATACAACTTGAACAGTCCAGCTGACACACAAATGTAGCAGATCAGAAGCAAAGAGCAATCTCTAACTAGCTTTTGTGGTGTGGTTCTCCCAAGGTTCTTATCAATTGGTATCAGAGCCTTCCACCATGTCTCTCAGCTGCAAACGAGCGGCGCGGGTGGTGACGCCGGCATTGCAGTGTTCGCCCGGGACTAGTCAAAGGGGCTAGTGCACAGCCAGCCCGCGTGGGCGCCGGGGCTGCGGAGCGTGGTGGGATGTTAGGACCCAATTGCAAGGTATGGGACTTGAGTCCCACATTGGAAGTATGGGATTCTAATGTGGGGTTTATAAGGCCTTGGGCTCTCCAACTACAATAGCTAGCTTTTGTGGTGTGGTTCTCCCAAGGTTCTTATCAATTGGTATCAGAGCCTTCCACCATGTCTCTCAGCTGCAAACGAGCGGCGCGGGTGGTGACGCCGGCATTGCAGTGTTCGCCCGGGACTAGTCAAAGGAGCTAGTGCACAGCCAGCCCGCGTGGGCGCCGGGGCTGCGGAGCGTGGTGGGATGTTAGGACCCAATTGCAAGGTATGGGACTTGAGTCCCACATTGGAAGTATGGGATTCTAATGTGGGGTTTATAAGGCCTTGGGCTCTCCAACTACAATAGCTAGCTTTTGTGGTGTGGTTCTCCCAAGGTTCTTATCAATTACCTCCGATGCTTAATGAAGAGCTGGAGTTGGAAGTGCTGCCAGCAGGGGTGGTGGACACCAGGGAAGATGCTCAGGGTAATTTGGAGGTTCTGATTCAATGGCAGGACCTACCAGCTTGTGAGAATACTTGGGAATCTGCGGCACGGATCCAAGACAGGTTCCCTACCTTTCCCCTTGAGGACAAGGTCCATCTTTTAGGGGGGGGTAGTGATAGGGTTGAAAGGCCAGTTATTAAGAAAGTATATGTTAGAAAGAATTGTAGAAGGTCTGACTAGAGTCAACCTTTGATTGTAATAGAGACTTAACTAATTCTGTTATAGTTAGTTAAGCCTAGTCATAGTCAGTTTTAATTAGCTGGCATTAGCTGTACTATTTTTGTTAGAGTCAGTTACTATAAATACTTGTATCTTTGAGTTAGAAGTCAGTTTTTGGGAAGTAAGAATTGGGGCTGATCTATTGGGTGATCAGATCAGGTTTCTTGGTAACCTGAGGTTCTTTTCTTCCTAAAAATCTATTCTGTAACATTTGAATTTCAACTACATTCTATCAAGTAAATTTCGCAGTTCAGTATAATCTTGGTTTTCTTGGTGATTCTTTCATCTGCATAATTCTGGTACTATCAACAAACCACCCTCAAAACAAATAATAATACAACTATAGGAAAAAAGGCTTAAATTTAAAATCTGATCACAAAAATGATACTAATAAAAAAGATATGTCCCCGTTTAAAAACAAGCCATAGAAAATTATTAGAAGTCATCAAAAGGTGTAAAAAATATTTGAATAACTTAAAAATGATTTACTAATTTCATGCAAAGAAGACGCCTACTTTTGTCCTGTTAAAACAAAGATCATCCTTCAAAATCCATCCACAATTTAGTTACTTCTAAAATTTCCAGGTCCTACTAGACAAAGATCAAAAAACATCATCACATGATGGTCGAGATTCAATTGAGTAATCAAAAGCAACAAGGTCGAAATTCAATTGAGTAATGTCTAGACAAAAACATTATATGATGGTCCAAAATTGAAATTTTAAATAAACACAAATTTTGTAAAACAGTTTCACGCAAAGATATACGTCACTCCCGGCAGATGACTCACGTTTCGGAATTCGGACCAAATTTCCATCTACGAGCAGATTTTGATGCTTAATATTTAAAACCATTCATGACTATCACTAATCCAAAAGAAGGTCCTGCAACGCAATGATGAGGACATAATTTAGTGAGAGGTTTTCAGAGGAAGGAGGTCCTTAAGAAATCAAAAACTCATAATAAATCTCGAACCCAACAACACTGCCCCTTCTCTTAGAAGGTAGGTCTCCAACAACACTGCCAGGTTACACCTTGAAAAAATCAAATCTTGAACTCACACAAAGAGAAGCCAATCCAGAAAAAAACGCAAAGTAAAAAAATTGCATCAATGATAAGAAAACCTAGGGTTGAATTCTCCTTCATAATCTCAACCACAGTTTGATTGTTTTCCCTGTAAAACCCAAGCAGAAGTCACAAATAGAGATCGAGAAGATCAGATCAAACAAAGATTGGGACAAAGATTGGAACGAAAAGAATTCACCATCGGAGTATGCAGAACGTCACAATCGGGATTAAACAGGTTCAGAATTCAATTCGCACATCTTGTAAAAAAAAGGGGGCAGATAGAGAAGAAATTGTATTTATCCAGAGCCGTTCTAATCCGTTATAACAAGATCGCAGATAGTTCATGACCTAATCTTCAATACGAGCAGGATTAACTCAAGATGCCTGAAACTCCATTTGCCCCAAGTCCCCAACAATCAAAAGATGCCTGAAACTCTCCATTGCAGCAAAACAATGACCGCGTCTTTTTCTCTCCTATTCAAGATACCGAATAGCTGCTCTTCTAGAATTAGGGTCCTTTCAGAGTTTCAGGCATCTTTTGACTCCAGCATGCTGCAAACGAATAAAAGCAAGCAGTTCAACACGCCTTCAAACGCATCCATGATACTCAAATTCAAAATAATTGACGTAAAACAAGAGTCACGAAAGCTTCAAATTCTTATGAAAGTCATTATGTGAACATGGACACCGAAATCTGTGTCATCTGGACATTTAAAGATCACCCCGCTACAAAATATTACAGGTAAACTGCAAAAATTGATTGGCATTAAGAAAATAAAGTCTTGAACATAAAAGGAAGAGCATGCCAAACAATAAATTGGTAAACAAATTATACATCATTCATTCGCTGCGACAACGTCATAACTATTTGCAAAATTGCAGCTTAAGTAGACAAGAGTGCAAATTTTGTTAGTATAACTAATTAAACCATGTCAAATAATAACTATATCAGACCCCTAATTCCAGGAATAACTTCATGGAAAGCACAGTCTCATTAGATATTTAGGGAAAACGCAAAAAAATATAAGAGGACAATAGTAGAATTATTTACTAGTTACATCCAAGTAGGGTTCATCATTATTCAACAGAAATAGAGCTTAGTGAACCTATAATAAAAAATTGCCATGATATAGGGCATAACCAAATAATGTTTCCACTGACTTCAGCAAATATCCAAACAGGCATGCAATTGAGCTCTATGACATAGGCTTCAAAGGAGATGTTAAAAAAACTAGATTAAGTGCACATGTCAATATATAGAAGCCTCAATATATATAAAACTAAAATCTGAATTCAAACAATCTAGTCACCTCAGTACGATGTCTGTTTAAAAGGGTTGATATCCAATGCAAAGCTTCAATTTGTGTAGCTTCCCATTCACTAGATAGTTGCCTGAAAAATCGAAAATTTCTCAAAATCACTCTACATAATAATCAGATCAAACTAGAGTTGGCTAAACAAAAAGGTCCCACCATAATAATTTCTAAATAGCCTCACAGGCGTGCACACCAATATAAAATAAATAATTTTTCAATTAAAAGTATTTTGAAATTCAAACCTAGCCTTTTTCCAGGTTAGAAAAACTACACCTCCTAGCAATGGATAGGATTGCTCCTACATCAAACGCTTCAGCTGGATCAGCCTCGATTGCTCGTAACTCTTCATTGGTTTCACGGGCAACCTTAAAGCCACGAATTATTTCAAATTGTCATTTTGCATCGCAGGTGACAATAAAATTAAATATGAAACAAAAAATTTGAAAAAGTAAATTTAAAAAGAAAAAATGAGGGAGGGGATGGAAACAAGAAAAGTTCAAACAAGCCTACCACTCTAATTTTCTCCTCTTTATCAGATATGCATGGCAAAATGGCTCCAAGAATGTCAGCATAATATGGAACAAGCTGGTCTCCACCAAGTTTGACAAACTCATTTATCTGTTAAAACAAGAAAGCAGAGACATTATTTAAGAAAGTTAATGAACAAAACACTAAGCAACAGTTTGATGAAATTAAAAACTTATTTAACAAGTCAAAACATTGCCATACCACTTACCCATGTGATAGCGGTTAACCTCGTAAATTCATCTGGAGAACCTGCCCTCAGGACCAGTATTTCAGCCATTCGACCATAATCTACAGACTTCAACAGTAGCACTGCTCGAGTCAGAAAATGACTAATGAACAAAACATGTTGCTTTTGTTTCAACATAGTAGGTGAAAAAATTATGCAAAGCAGAGTTAATTAATATAGAAAGGCACAAACAAAAAGGAGTTAGTAAATAGATGAACCCCCTAAATGATGGGAAACATAACAACATGAATCATGCCTGCTAGCTAACAGGGAAAAACAATGATAAAAGCAGAATTGGGAGTCGAATAGTTCAGAAGCCTTGTTATTCAAAATGTAAATTAGTTCAGAAGCACTGCCCGAGTCACAAAATGACTAATGAACAAAACATGTTTCTTTTGTTTCAAAATAATAGGTGAAAATGATGCAAAGCATAGTTAATTAATAGAAAGGCACAAACCAAAAGGAGTCAGTAAATAGATGACCCTAAAAGATGGGAAACATAACATGAATCATGCCTGCTAGCTAACAGGGATAAACAATGACAAAAACAGAATTGGGAGTCTAATAGTTCAGAAGCCTTGTTATTCAAAATGTAAATTCTGCATTATCTGAAGCCTTACTGGGGAGTTCTTAATCTCTTGAAGAAACTCAGAAAGAGCAGAATCAGCTTGTTATTTCATGACTTGAATCGCTCAACATGTTAAACAAACCTGAGATGTTTATAAGCAATTAACTGGTTTACATTAATATTGTATAAAACTGTCAAGAGGAGACTAAACCTCATTCTTCAATTGATACTTACCGTCAAGAAAATCAGGAAGAAAACCAAGCATATCAATATCTGGGACACTGTCCAACACAGTAATCCATCCTACCAAAAACTGGCGAACATATGGATTCAATACATTCATGCGCTCCCTCAACAATGGTATAAATTCTTCAATACTGAAGATCAAGAAATAAAAGCAGATTGGTATGAAGCAGTTTAAGTTGCATTCAGAGATTTCTGTAGATCTACAAGTCTTCTGAAATCAAAACACAAGATGCAGTCATAGGAGAAACATATAGCAATGAAGTGAGTAGGTGTACCTGAACTGGTCACTTTCAGTCACAATATCCTGTTTTAATAGATCAATATATAAGCATTAGTTAATCTAAAGAGAATAATTATTTGATTAATCCCCATTTAGAAAATTTTGTAAACGTGAACACATGTAGATCTGTTCAAAGGCTTGCTGGAGTTGAGAAACTTATTATACCTTCACGAGTCGGTCTAAGAGATGAGCAGCACTTTGTACATTGCCATCTGAGTCAGCAGAAAGCTTGCATAAGGCATCAAAGATCTGGTTGAAGAATATAATAAAATCTCCTCTCACAACCTAGCATCAAAACCCAATTCGTATTGGATGATTGTATATTATCATATTGAATCTTTGCATAAGTCCATGATCAAATTCTCACCTTAGCTATGTTATACAGTGCTTCACAAGCATAATATCGAACTCTGCTATCTTGATCAGAAAAAGAATTTAATACAGGAGGCACAATTTGCTGTCAAATAAAAGGTGTGTAAGTGAGAAGAAGAAATAGAAGGAGGAGGAGGAGGAGGAGGGGGAAAATGAATACACACACACAAACCCACACGCGCGCACAGGTGAGGGTGTTAGCAGATCTTATTGGATCGGCTTTGAAAAGAAAAGTAATCTAATTCAATCTTTTTCAGTTTTCTCATTTTATCATCCAATTCGATCTCATAAATTTAATTCAGATCCTATCCAAGTCAATCTAAAGCGATTCGGATTGGATTGGTTTTCAGTTTGAAACTTCATTTTTCCTCTAAAGAGATGCCAAATTAAATTAATCTCAAAATATATAACAAATATGCTAAATCAAATCCACAAAAAATTAAAAAAAAAAATTGGGAATTTGGTTTGCTTGGTTTTGGGTTTCTTTATTGATTTTTTCAGTTTTATGAGATTGGATCACCACTACAGCAGGGACAGGCAAATACATACATGTGCCAGGCCATGTCAAATTAAGTTTATAATAAAGTGAATGGTGATGACAATGATGATACATGCTTTTGATAAATTCATCTTAAAAGAAGATACTTTGATTAATATGAGATATACTCTAGCTTGATAAAATTCCAGATATTTCAATGTTCTGAGTCCAAAAATTCCAAACCATGTTAAAACCAGCTCAACCAAGATAAAAAACAGAGCAGAGCTAGCATCTAAAAGTAATTAGCATGTCTAGTGTTGGTAACAAGAAATGTGAAAATACACCTATTATTCCATGAACTGACATGCTTGCAATTGCTGTTCCAGAATGCAGTGGTGGTTTTTCAAATTGCCTTGTACAATATATGCTACAAAAATGCTTTTGAAGAAATGTTGAAACTATTGTAAGAACTCATCATAGCTTCTTATGAATTACACATTGACACAGAATAGCTTCTTCTTATGTATTACACATTGACACAGCATAGCGTCTTATGAATCGTGGAGCATCTAAAGTTACAAAAATAGATATTATTGTACACCTAACTGTACACAACTTCAAAACTGGAAATGAACTATTTTTATGGCAATACCGCCATAGCAACAATGTGACTAACAACTAACAAGTAGTGGATAATTTTTACCTTAATCATAGGCACCAAATCATGTGATGCCCTAATTCAATAGGAGGGAGAAAGTGCTACATAAACTAAATAAAGAAATGAATGCAACATGAAAATGTGACTATTTCAATCCGCTGTATGAGATAAGTGCAAGCAAAGTATATGAAATCTTGAAACAGTATACTCCCTCAGTCTTTCTCACTCACTCTCTTGAACACACACAGAGCTCATATATTAAAATTCTCTTCCACTAGACCCAGTTACCACTACCAAGCTTCTAAGGGATACTCAGAATGAATTTTGCATAATGTCACGAGAGGAAACAGTTCAAATTGTAACCCATAATACACAAGTTCAAAACAGAAACAAAAACAATCCAATAAAAGAAAAGAAAAAAAAATACAGACTTAAACTATGCATTCCAGTAACTAGTGGGCAAACCCTTACCTCAAGATGCTGAGAAGCTTCATTAGTCAACCCAACAGTAGCAGCAGCTAAGCCTATTAACCCTCCCTTAATTGAATTCAAAAAAAAAAATTGCTCAAATTATTACACTTCAAACTACAATGAACCGCAATAATAATAAAAAATGTGCTACCTTGCGGTGGTTTGCTTGTGGGGAGTAAGTGTATTCCGTAGTCAGCAAATTGATCACAGCAGTTATCTTGTCATGATCCCCAGCAGTAGCAAGGTGCTTCAGTATCCCCTCAACCTATTTCCAAGAACCAACAACACAAAACCCACAACATTCACCAAATTGTAATTGTATTAACCAACAAAAAGAGAAAGGAAAAAAAAACGAAAAAGAGAATCGTGATTGAGGAGAAAAACCTCGAGAGCAGCATTCTTGCGCTTCTCGTAGAGCTTGTCGGCGAGGTTGCGGAGCACGGCGGCCGGAACCACCGAGAGAGCGTCCACCATGGTTGGAGAAATGCAAACAAATGATGGAAAAGAAGATCAAATTCGCTTCCGGATTTTTTCCTCCTCGAAACGAAACATATCCGCTTCCGATTCAGAGATCGAGGATTGGAAAATCGGAATTCGCGAGATTTTCGGGGAGCATGATTTGCTTGATTGACGTGCAAATGCGATTGAGTAAGGAAATTGGAAACCAGATCTGACAAAAGGAAAATCGAAACTGCAAGTTGAACGTGAAGTTTCTTTTCTTTTCTTTCTCTCTTCTCAATTTTCTTGGAAAGTTTCCGTTTCTGTGAAATTTTAGATGAAACTTCAATGAAATGAAATCAGTTCTTTTAAGATTGTAATAATGAAATTTAAGCAGTGAGTAACTGCGCGCATTGTGTTTCTTCGTGATTTGTTGAATTGAAAGAAAAAAAGGAAACGTGAATGTCCATAATTTATGGGTAATTATACCATCATATATTTTTTATTTTTGCATCATACAAATACGTCACGCTATCCTATCCTGTTTTAAAAGGGTGTGCAGTGTGCTCAGCGTAAAAAAAATTAAAAAGTTTTAGTTTTTCACAAGCGGAGTGATCAACGTTTTGGGTGTTCCTATCGGTGCCACCCATAGGGATGGCAATATGGGCTAGGTCCGTTGGACCGGCCCGTTTGGCCCGTCATTTTTTACGGGTTGGGTTGGGATTTTCAACCCAAATACCCATTTGTAACTCACTTTAAAAACTCTTTTTTTTTCGGGCTTTGGTGGGTCGGGGCGGGCCAGCCCACCGAGCCACTTTTTTTTTGCTTTTTGTTTATTTAACTAAAGAGAAAAAAATCAAAATTGAAAAAAAATCAGTACAGTACTACATACTTCAGTGTGAGGGACGAGGGTTTCCAAAGTGAGGGCTTGGGTTTCCACAGGCTTCAGTCCGCCGCTTCGCGCTCTCCTCTCTCCTCCACCGACCACCCCGCTCTCATCTCCTCCACCGCGACGCTCTCCTGTCCTCTGCGGCGCTCTCGTCTCCTTCACCGCGGCGCTCTCGTCTCGTCAATCATGACATTCTCGTCTCCTCCACCGCGGCGCTCTCCTCTCCTTCGCGGCGTTCTCCTCTCCTCCTCCGCGCTCTCCTCTTCTCCACCGAGCTCTCCTCTCCGCCACCGCGCTCTCCTCTTCTCCACCGCTCTCTCCTGTCTGCCACTGAATCTCACAAACGCTGCGCTCTCCTTTCCGTCGCGAATTGGTAAGTTTTCGTTGAATCACTCCTCTCTTTAGATCTGTAATTCGATTTTGTCCTTACTTCCTAGTTTGAGGTGCTTCCTGCTGGAATTTGTGTATATATTATGGTGAAACATAGGCTTTTTTTCCTCTTCCTCTGTGTATTAAGATTGCTAAATGTGTTTTTTCCCACTAAAATTTATTCTAGCTTCTCTAAATGTTGTGTTAAGAGACAATTATGAGTTGTGGCTTGTGACTTGTGTTATTTGTGTATTTTTGCAACTTGTGAGAATGTAGAACTTTGTTGGTTTATGCTTTCTTCTCATAATTACTTTTTTTTTCCACTACATTAAATTTTGGCGGGCTAGCCCGCCAACCCGTCAGCCCACCAAAATGTGGGTTGGGTTGAGACTTTCAACCCATATACCAAATGTGGCCAACCCGCCCCGCATTTTGGCGAGCTTTTGGCGAGTCGGGCCTAGCTCGCCCCGCCAACCCATATTCCCACCCCGACGACAGTTGGCGTCATCCCAATTTTTGAAAAACAGAAAATAATACCCTTTAAAAAATCCAACTCTCCACCACCCCATTTTCCCTCCTCAAAAAATCTACTCTACTTCTCCCTCATTACTGTTCTGACCTCATTGCCCTTTCTCTTCCTCATTTATGTTCCGACAATCGACCCACCGCCGCTATTGTTGGTCCGTCGTTGCCACCGCCGCTGTTGTTGGTCCGTCGTTGCCTCTGCCGCTGTTGTTGGTCCGTCGTTGCCTCCGCCACTCTCCGTTGTCGTCGCATCCTCCGTCGCCGTCACTTGCTTCGCCTCGCCGTCGCATCCTCCCTCCTCCATTTCCGTTCTGGTTTTTCCACAATTTTTTAGTGCAGATTTGTTTTTTTTCCTGGATCGTGTTTTTAGACGCAGTTTAAACTGCGGACATTACCCACAAACTGTGTAGGCACGCAGTTTAAACTGCGACCTCATCGTCCTCTCTCTATCGTCTACTCTTCATTGTCTCCTCTGTTTTCTCTATCGTCTGTTATCTCTAAGGTCCAAGAAGGTGAACAAGAAAGATGGGTCAGAATAATGGAAATTTCCCTGCAAATCTCCCCGTTCTCGATGGCAAAAACTGGGATCGTTGGTGAATCCAGATGAAGGTGATTATTGGCAACCTTAGACGCAGGCAAAATAATAACTTTACCGAGAGGTATTCACGTATTTTCCACATTTTTGGGATGACATGAGTAGCTATCGAGATAACACCAATAGCAATGCCCCAGACTTTAATGTAAAATAAAATATGAACTAATCAAATTAATTTAATTTAATTTTAGGTTTTAGTTTAAGTTGTTTTGAGTACTCGAAAATTTTCAGCAAATTTGTAACAACCCAATCTATTAAACTCGGGTTGGTTTGCTTCAAGTCATTGCATAGATATATAAAAATTATATATTTTATTTTTTGAATTTTATTTGTGTATAACATCATTTTTATGTATAAAATTTTAAATTTAAGAGGTTGTTCTTCGATAATTTTATTTTAAATTATGTCTAAATATTTATATCAAATAAAGTTAAAATTAACTTTTATAGTATTTTTGTATTAAATTGTTCTCCAATCCGTGAGTGGTGAAGGTGAATGATCTCCCCAAAAGTGTTCCTCCTATGAATCAAACATTCGCCATATGTGTTGAAACAACCAATTTTTTACCATGCGATTGGCAATTGTTGGGTTATTTTTTTTATAATTATTACTTAACGTAATTTTTTAAATATGATAATAAAATAAGTTAAATATGTTCCAGATCTCTTCCATATAGGATTAAATCTAAATAGGTCCTTAGACAAGTGACATCATGGAGCTAACATTGCCACTCTACACGGAATTTTCACATCAGTTTTGGTTTATCTAAAATATTTTAATCACTTTTTGGTCATTATCGTCAATTTTCCCTCCTTCATCTTACTCAGGCTACCACCAACCTCCACAACCACCATCCAACTCTCACCTAAGTTGCACGATAGGTATGTCGCTACGCTTATACTATATATATTTAAATATTATATTTTCTACATGTTAAGGAAAAAATCTTCACGATGAAATATCAAAATACGTTAGTTGTCAAAACTAACAAAGCAAATAGGAGAAATTGAGATTTGTGCATGATGCAAAAAAGAAAACTTAAATTAAGTAACTTATCTACTGGGTTTGCCTAATATACACAAAAAAGAAAATTTGTGTAACCTTACACAAGGAGAATGTGACCAACTATAGGGTTCCTCGGTTTAATTGTGTAACGCCCCAATTTTAGGTTGAGGGTCACATAGTGAATAAGTGGAATTTAATAAACCTCTCTCAAATAACTCAATTTTCAAAACGATTTTTTACGCTCAATAATTATTTAATCATTATAATAATTCTCGTAATTAATTAAACATGACGCAATAAAATAAAGGGTTAATGGTTTACTTGGTCCCTGTGGTTGCACCAAGATTTGGCTTTGGTCCCTCCCCGGAAAAAAGTTTGCAAAATGTCCCTGTAGTTGTATCAAGTTTGATATAGGTCTCTGCCGGAGACCGGAGCTCCGGCGAGTGCACATGTGGCAGGCTGACTGGGTTAATGAAGGTGACGTGGAATTTTTTATTATTATTAAAATACAGGTCAGATATTACAAAAATAAAAAAACCCTAATTAAATCTAAAATTCCCCAAATCCCTAATTCCTCTAACATAATTCCCAAATCAATTACAATTTCTTTAACCTAATTCCCAAATCAATTACACAAATCAGAATTAGAAAGTGTAAACCCCAAAACCCAAATCCCTTCAAGTCCTTCGATTTTCTCCTCTGTTCTTCCCCAAATGCCCCAAAATTCTCACACTTTCTTCCTCCATCTTCAACATGGTTGCTTCTTCAACCATTCAATGCAGTCCCCTTCCTTTCGATTTCACAGATAATCAGACACCTCTCTGCTCTGCATCATGGAAACTCCTTCCGCTGCTCCGCTTCTGCTTCTTCTACTCTTCCTCTACCTCTCTACAACTCCTTCATTCTCCTCCATCGACAATTTCCACCAAGCGTGAGTTTTTATTTCATTTCTCTCATTTTCTTCCTACGCACAAAGTGCCCTAAGTTTCTAATTCTCTAGGTTGTTGCAAAGTGCATTTTACTTCTCACAATTTCATGTTTCTTCACGCACGGCATCCCCATCGTGGAACCTGATTCTGGTCACACCAAACTTCGTCTTTCAAGAGAAGGTTTGGAGGCTATTGAGAGAATAACCAACCCCATTGCAGCTGTTGCGGTATGTTTTGCTTCAACTTCAACAAAGCATGCATTTTTATTTTTATTTTGTAAATTTGGGGAAGAACAGAGGAGAATATCGAAGGACTTGGAGGGACTTGGGTTTTGGGGTTTACACTTTCTAATTCTGATTTGTGTAATTGATTTGGGAATTAGGTTAAAGGAATTGTAATTGATTTGGGAATTATGTTAGAGGAATTAGGGATTTGGGGAATTTTAGATTTAATTAGGGATTTTTTATTTTTGTAATATCTGACCCTGTATTTCAATAAAAAAAATTCCACGTCACCTTCATTAACCAAGTCAGCCTGCCACATGTGCACTCGCCGGAGCTCCGGTCTCCGGCAGGGACCTATATCAAACTTGGTACAACTACAGGGACCTTTTGCAAACTTTTTTCTTGGGAGGGACTAAAGCCAAATCTTGGTGCAACCACAGGGACCAAGTAAACCATTAACCCTAAAATAAATAAGTGTTGCACCACATTTGTGCTAAACATTTAACAAATAAGCAGCGGAAAAAAAAAATCTCCAAGTCTTCAATCCTCTTCTGGCCACTTCCTCAACCGCTCCAATTAAATCTTCATTAAAACCTTGCGATGTAAATCTATGGCGTTAAGCGCCCAAACAACATACAACAAACAACAAAGCAGAAAAGGTTAACTCCTAAAACAAACAATAAGAGTAGTAGTGTACAACATGTATAAAATCAAGATAGCAAAATAACTGCAGCAAAACATAAATAGAAGCATATTCATTTCCTCAACCAAAAACAGTAAAACATATTCAATTTATAACCCATAGCAGTGACAACTCAACAGTATAAACATGTTATCAATCCTAAACATAGTTCATGCTTGTTAGTTCCTCAAGTCTATATGCTTACTATGGCCAAAAACATCGTTCCAAAGGAACCAGACAATCACGTGGTTGAACCGCCACCCCATTGTCCTCAGGCACGGTCACATGGTTAAACCACCACCCCACCGGCCCTTAACGGTCACGTGGTTAAACCACCACCCCACCGCTCTTAATATCACGTGGCAAAATCGTCCACCCCACTACCGTCAATCCTAAGATGCACATGCCATGACAACTCACAAAACCCATGAACCAACAGTCCATTGAAATTCCAAAAACAGTCATGATATGTAACGGAAATAAATGATCATTATTAGGTATTTCAATTCTTCAAATCCTTAACAACATAGTATGAAATCGTTCAACTCATCATCACTCAAGAAAGAACATCACCAATAATCAATCAATCATGTTATCTCATTCACATGCAATTCCAAAATAAAACATGCACGACTCTAGACTCTCTAGGACATGAGTTACCCTTACTTTCGATTACTTTGCATGAACTTCAAGTCCAACCTATCATATAATGAATAATAAGCATAAGTCAATCATCAGAAGGACGGAAGAAACCCTAAAACCAATTTAATCGAAAGAACGGAAAAAACAGCATTGGGCTGGCAGAGGCCCAACGCATGTGTGTTGGCTCCCTGCTGGGAACCCACTTCCCAACGCCTAGGCACCAGGAGCCAGCGCATGCTGTCCAGGACGACCAAAAACACTGTTTTTCACCTTTTAAGCTCCGAAAAGAGATTTTCATCAAGGGTTTTTATAAAAATTTCTTCTACATCATTAAACATCATTTTTCGGAGTTTGACATGCCAAAAATCAATTTTCTTCAAATTAAAGTTTCAATGTCCAAAATTCCTAAATTAGCTAGGGTAAAGGAACAAGGGTGTAGAGCGGAACCAACCTCGAGTATGGCTTCGGAATCGAACGTACGGTCTTGTGTTCGTCCTCTACGTTCCAATGTTTGTCCTCACCTCAGAAATGAAGAGAATCACATGCTCAACCTCCGGCTTTGAGAATGAGATTTCGAACCCCAAAACAAAAACGATTTCGGGTTAAAACCGAGTTTTCAAACAAGAGTGGAACTCAGAATGTATCGGGGAAGGAAGGGCTTACCAAGAACACAATGAGGGCCTCTGTAAGAGGATGGTAGAGGATTTCCAAAGCCTGCTCCAAAGGAACACAGCAGCAACAAGAGGAAATGACAGCAAAAAGATGTAGAAGAACTTAATAGTAGTAAGAGGAAATTGGGGTAGCACTCAGTTAGAGTTTTCTCTTCAGGACAGAACGTGTTTGAGGGTGAGAGATAGGGGAATAAATTCAGAGTTGTACATGAGGCTGATAGTGGGGAAGTTATTCCTCAGCTTTGTTCCCTAATTTTCAGTAGCATCTTAAAGCATCTTCTTAGTTTAACAAAATTATTCTATTTTCAAATTAATTAAAAAGGTTTAAAAGATAAATTGCTCAGCCAAAATAGCTGAGTGGCTCACCCCAAACCTAGTGAAAATAGAAAGAAAAGCTTACCTCTTCCCTCTTTATAAGCTCCTTCAAAAAATAGAACGTATCGGGTCTTTTTTTCGGTTAAAGTAAATTTTGTTACCAACTTAATTATTTCTTTAATAAATCAGAAATTACCAAAGCACAAAAGAATATTCCCCCTTCATCCCTCCCTCTAAAATTTTGAAAATAAGAAGGAAAGAAGAATAAAATAAATCAGCATGAAACAGGATTCACTCCCTCACCCCGTAGGCGTAATACTCAAGTCTCAACCACTAAACCAAAGCTCATCTTGTTGTAACTCAAGAAAATAAATTTTTTTCAATCAAGAACCAATCAATTTCATAAAGATTTTGTTCATATCAAATCTTAAGAATACAATACCACCAAAATATAATTCAATCAAAGGTCTAACAGGGACTAAAACTGAACTATAGAATAGTTCAGGGACCAAAGCATAAATAATTCAGACTCAAGGGACCAAAAATATAAATACAAAAAATAGAGGGTCTTACAATACCACCCCCCTTAAAAAGAGTTTCGTCCTTGAAACTCAACGTCAGAAAGACATAAGAAAATTAAATCAGGGCAATGTTCCCTCGTCCTGTTCTCCCGCAGCATCGTTCATGTCCCCAGCTTTGGGAAATTGGCAATTCTTGGCAGTATGTCCCCGCTGGTTGCAGTTCCAGCAGAAGAAAGGCTTCACTGTGCACTTGTGGGTGTAGTGTGTGACACCCTTCTCCTAACATACCACCTTTACTATAACGCTATGATACCGCCACATTGTGACGCTCCTTTTAACACTTAAACTGTAACACTCCTTTTGACTGGAATTTTTTTTTTGTACTATCACTAACTAATACTAAAGGTCCTCGGGGTTAAAGCGGAAGATCATAATCCCTTCTTATCCAACATATTCAGACTAATCATTCTTTATCTGAAAACACTCTAATACCTATTCTCAACTACGTAGATGTATTATGCATCCTCACCAAGTCCTATTCTTACCCACCGACAGCTACCATGGCTCAATAGCTTCGGCGTACAATGAACCAACTCGATCTAAGCCCATCTTTATCTTTCACCTGAAAATGTTAACCACTGGAGGGAGTGAGCTACCAACAGATAAGAACATGAATGTGTCTGTTACCCCGGCCAAAGCCATATGGAGGTTAGCCAAACACAATCCATATTTAGGTTAGCATAATATCATTCAAATCATATTCCATATCAACACATGATATATGAACAAATATCAACATCACATCATAACAAGCAATCAATGCATAATGCATGAGAGATATAAACCTAGGTGGTTACCACCTTATCACTTCTGGTCCTTCAGTCAACTTCTCCCCCAGTTATGAGGTGCACCATGCCCCCCAAGGAAGGGATTCCCTTGTTGACCTTTTTGTGTGTGCTTAATTATTTATGAATGCATTTGTGTGTATAGGGCCCGAAGCATATTTTCACTTCACACCTTCGGAAAGCCATCCGGGAATATGGAAAAGCCAGACATTCCACTCTTTACCGGATCCGATTACCCTTAGCTTACCAGACAGGATAACATGACTTTACCAGTCTTTTAACTTTACATGTTAGCCCGACCTCAAGGATCCTGCCTAAGCTAACAGAGAGGTAGAACCATCGTGTGTCCCCGGGCGGTTCATTCCTGAACATGGCCACCGTTGGCATCTCGAGTACCATCCACTCTTCTTTCAGTGGAAGTGACCGCACTTTCCTACTCCTTATCGCTCCAAATAAATGTGTAAATGCAATCAAACATCCATCTCCCCCTTATATATATATATATATATATATATATATATGGAGTGTCATAACTAAGATGAACTCGTTGACATCCATTCCCTCAGACTCAATCTTCCACCAACCGAAGGGTACCTCAAAACCGATAGAGGTATAAACCTACCCCTCAGACTCAATCGTCACACCAGAGGGTTGTGCCGTCGCACGTCTATCTGACTTACATACATATAGGTACCTCAAAACCTGCAGAGGTACTGGCATACCATATTGGTCATAGTCATCCGACCCTTTTGTGTCACATGATGCGTCCCATACCACACCACGCTTCACTCATGTCGACTGCTAGTACCGGGGCATGGTAACTTTGAGCACTATCCTCGGGATTCCATCTATGCAATTATTGTTAAAACCTTTTTCAAAAATAATATAGAAAGACATAAATCTGTTCCCCAGGTTGTTATTAAATCTTTCTAATTTTTCAAACAAGAATCTATTGAAGATTAAAACAAAACTATTTTTGATTGCATAGACTTCTATTCTTTGAGCTCTAAATTATAAAATTCCCTCGGCTCAGAACCACAATGCCACACTTACTTACTTGTCATAGTGGATTGTCATAAGACAAATCTGATGTTATGCCTGTAGGCTGTAATTTCCTAGTATCACTATATCCCATAGTGTACTTTATCCCTTTCTATGTGGTTTTAGTTATGATAATTAGGAAAACCAGTTGCAAGCCAGTCCATCTAATCAAACATATTCACAACCACATTTCATAATCATTCCCTAAAGGATATCAGCATGCTATCGTAACAAGTATTCCATTAAGGCAATACAATTATCACATGACATATCACACATATATTCAACCAGCATGCTATTCAGTCAATCATTCCAAATAACTCATCACATCAAACAATCAATCAGATTCATCAAACAATCAAACAATCCAAACAACACATAATCTAATCAAACACACAACTAAGACAGGTATTAAAGCCACACACAAGCCCTTATCATGAGGGTAACTCAGTCCTCCGCTGACCTGGATATCCAATGCTAATCCGTATAGGTCCGGAGATTCCTTTTTCTTAGCTTTCTTGCCTTCGTGACGCCTAGTGTCGATTCCTTCGATCAAGCTTTCGTACGATGACTCGTTCTGAAACGATTCACGTCGTCTTAGCACTATTCCTAAAACGTCACACATATTGCTTAAGCTATATACTTTATTTCTTTTAGTAACTAGGTGATGTCTCATTAATCTTTACTTCACTTTACTAGTCCTTTATTACTAAAGGTACTCATAATACTTTTGACACCTTTTGTTATCCATTTAATATTCTTGATTAACTAGGTGAAACTATAAACTAGAAACTTTCAAGAAAACTTAGTTAGCTTTTCCTTAAGCCACATTACCATTTAACAAAACTAGTTATCATATTCTAGATCATTTAGCATATTTACTAGTGTTTTATTCTATTTTCATTCTTCTTCCTTTACTAATTAAATTTACTCAAATTACCATTATATTCTAATACCAACTCTATAAAACAACTTCTATTATTCATTCCTTTTCTAAACCTTTTCCAATTTCTTAAGCATGGTACTTTAATCATGTTCAGCCCTTAGTTATTTTTCTTAACCATTTATTTAAGTTCATTTAGGACAGCAACAACAAGAACAAGAACGTTAAACTCAACCTAGAATGAACTTCTAAACCATGTCTTCTCCTTTTTCCAACTTCTTTCACTCCATTGAAGCTCTTCTTTGCTGCATTTAGGCTTTCCAAAGATCTCCTGAGCGCAAGAGCAGCAAGGCAGTGAGTGAAAAGCTATGGAATCCATGGAGAATGCCATGCATGAAGAGTTCTTTCTTCAAAGAAGCTAGGGCACGAGTTATAACTTAGAGGAATGATGTTTTTCATGTCCAAAAGCATGAATAGAGGTCAAAAATGAGTTCAGAAGAGTCAGAAACGTACTGGGGAGGAAAACACGAATTTTCCGGTGAAGGATCGCCGGAGAAGATGACCAAAGCAGCGGTGGTCACGGCGGCGATGTCACCGGAGAAAGAACTGGGTACTGGGCCTCCATCCTTTCGTGGCCAGGCACACGATGGTGGTATTAGTTTCTCCAAATTCTCAAAGGATTTCTCAGAAAATGCAGTTGCAGGTCGAGTTCCACCGTTGGAGTATGCCCAGAACTCGACGGAACTTGGTCCATTGGACTCCTGGTTATTCTACTTCAAATTGGTGAATAGAAACGATGTTTTCGTGGAGGTTTGAAGAGGTTTCGAAGACACCCATGGTTATGATAACGGAAAAACAGGGTAGAGAGGAAGGAGTTCATCGCGTTCTCCTCTACTTCGTAGTGATGCTTCTATCTTGGTTCTTAGAGCTCATATTTTGGGCCAGAGATGAAAGAAACAAGAGCTACAAGATGAAGAATGAAAGATTGCCGAATAGAGAGAGAAAACGGAAGTGAGAGAGAGAAGCTGTGTTATGGAGGATGAAGAGAACACTGGGGCTATCACCTTTTATCCTGTTCGTGAGAGGAAGAAGTCTGAAACAGCAGGGATTCTTCCTTTTCTAGTTTACAAAGGAATCACAAGTGTAATAGTGTGTGTCTTTTGCATGGTAGACAAGGAATGAAAGGAAAGCTTGTATCATAGTGAGTAAATAGGTGTTGGGATTAAATGCTGGAGGATGATGATGCTACTGCGTCTGAAAAGAAAGGAAGATGGAAGCAATGGAAATAGCGTGCTATGTCCTTTGCATGCTAGACAAAGCAAGAATGAAAGCTTTGTTGGCTAGTGAGGGAAATAGTTGAATGGATTAAAGCTTGATAGTGATGGTGCTGCTGCATGCGCATGGGAGAAGATGAGTGAGTATCATTTTCTCTTCCTTTTATTCACAAGTACACTATGTGTCTTAGAATGGTACAAAAGTAGCATGGTTTGTTGCTTTGTGATTGGTGGAGGAATACATGTGTCATGGAAAGTAATATAATGTAGTATTTGAGAAAAATGAGAGATAAAGGACGTATATGGCTGATTGTGAGAATGAGAATAAAGTCGGTACGGGCTCGTTCCGACAGTGTGGGATTTTGCCAGTTAAATCGACACGAGAATTATTACGATGATCAAATATCGTCGTTAATATTATTTTAAGATTGATGAGATAGTTAAGGATGATATTAGATCACTTAGGATAAATTTAAGCGACCGGATACAGAGTATTTCATCTGTATTGAGTTCTTTGGCTAATGACTTGGCTCGATCTTTCGCCAATCATCTTAGAATGTACGGGAAGTGCTTGTCATATAAGCAGCTGGAAATGAGGGATGTTACATAGTGTCCTCTATTGTTGCATTTGAAACACGTAACTTCTTCTAGTGGCCTTAGCTTCTTCCGAGTGTCCACGTTACCTCTAGTGGACTGGTCTGAATCATCGGCGTGCTCCTTGGTTTGAGAACGTTGATATGGCTCTTTGCCTTTGTTATCCTTCTCTTGGCGCGACCTAGTCGGTCCACCTCTTCCTCTCAGTGTGAAGAAGGTCTTGCTCCTGACCCTGGCTGTGGTTTTGATGACGACAAACTCATCAACAAAAAGAAGAAAAGAAGACTTCAAGGAATCAAGCACTCAAGTCCATCAATAGTCTAGAAGTCTTAGTATTAGGTGAGTTATGCTTCTAAAGGTTTATTAAAGCATAAAGGCTCTTAAAACACCTAATCTAATCAAGCTAAGAGTTTTCATAACTTAAAAGAAGTAGAAAACCTTAAGCAAGTCTCAAAGAATAAGTTTCTGGAAAATGGGCTTCTGTGTAATCGATTACACCATTATGGTAATCGATTACACCAAGGCAAGTAATCGATTACTCCAGTCTTGTAATCGATTACATGTTTGAAATTCAAATTCAAACTGAAACGGTCACTTGTGTAATCGATTACACTAAGTATGGTAATCGATTACCAGAACGAAAAAGTGCATCTTTTCATGAACCATTGTGTCCCAAACCTTTTGAAAAGGGTTGTGATGGTTCAAGGACGTTTCCCTTGCCTATATAAAGACCATTTGAGTCCAGAAAACATAACAACAACATAGAACACACAACACACACGAAATAGACACATTTCACATGAGAAAAACACATTAGGCCAAAGCTCTTTCAAAATTGGTTCATCTTTTAGAACCTAAATCTTTTGGAGCCTAAATTCTGAGTTCATGATCTTCATGTTTACAAGAACACATTAGTTGTTCATATCTTGAAGAACTCAGAATTGTATTATGCTTAAAAGCCTTAAAGCATAATTTCTCATGTTCAATCCAATTGTGTGTTAAAGGATTGAAACAGCCAAGTGTAATATCTTCTTCATCTCTTTCTGTAAGATTGAGTTTTTCACCGTGGTATTCGGTGAAGGGTTGTTGTCACTGAAAGTGGTTTGCTTTCAGGGTTTCGGTTGAAGACAAGTTTGTCTTCAAGGTCTGAGGGTGGTTTGCCTTCAGGAACTGAAAGCGGTTTGCTTTCAGGGGCTGTTGAAAGCGGTTTGCTTTCACAGGATATTGGTAGAAGTTCTTGGGGTCCTTGGGTTAGGAACTTGTAAGAAATTCTTATCAATAGTGGAAAAATCCTCAAGGGGTTTTCTTGAGGGACTGGACGTAGTCTTCGGTGGATTGAAGGCGAACCAGGATAAATCTTGTGTGTGATTCTTTTTATCCTTCACATTTACTTTCAAGTATTGTTCATATCCGCTGCAATCACTAAGATCAACTCGTGATCATCATAAACTTGAAAGTATCGATTTCAATAAGGCGAAAATTGGGGCAACACTGATTCACCCCCCCCCTCTCAGGTTGCTATCTGTTCTAACACTCAGTTCCTCTGTGTGCTTGTTGGTTATTTCGATATCCTTCGCTTTCTCCTCCCGCATCAGGTAATGTTTGATCCCTATTGCTTGTACCGCTCTCCATAGTGTAACAACATTCACAACAGTCTGGTT
Organism: Acmispon strigosus; assembly: GCA_030819835.1. Classification (NCBI taxonomy): domain Eukaryota; kingdom Viridiplantae; phylum Streptophyta; class Magnoliopsida; order Fabales; family Fabaceae; genus Acmispon; species Acmispon strigosus. The sequence goes on along the minus strand of JAUAMA010000001.1, from coordinate 4,821,875 downwards.
CGCCTCCTCTTCTGTACGTGCCACAGCAGCATTCGGAAAACCTCCACCAACTTGACCAAGTTAGTGATGATGTTAGCCATCAGATCCATGTGGTTATTAGGGGCGGCCATTTCAGATTCTTGGGTTACTAATCTCTTATTCCTGTTTACAAGAGCAATCAGTAATTTAATCCAAGAATAAGTAATGACAACTCTTATTGATTAATCACTACATTGGTTAGATTCTATTAGATTATCCACTCATGGGAGAATCTTCTCACAACAAATCAATAGAACAAAAAGGGACACTCAAGCTAGTATCAGACGGCTATCCCACTTAGATAATTAAATCAGAGAATTCAAACAGACAATTAAGCAGTCATATAAAAGAAAAACCAAACAGATTTTTTTTTGCACATATATCTCTATATGTGTGTGTGTGTGTGTGTGTGTGTGTGTGTGTGTGTGTGTATATATATTCTCTCAACAAGAATTCCAAGTAGATATCAGACAATTATCAAAATAGATATTTAAATCAGAAAATCAAAACAAAGAATTTAATAGATTTTCAGACAGAAAATACAGAACGGATATCCTATTTTCAAAGCAGAAATTTAACTCCAAGTTAAACCGATATCTAAAACCAAAAGTTACAGCAGTTAACAAAACTAATATTTCGAACAGATAGACTAACAAATAATAAAGCAGACTATCAAAACCGTTATTTTAGAACAAAGGTCAAAAATTGAATCTTGAACAAATATTGAAACAGTTTTTCAACAACTACCCAAATTAACTGTCAGAACATATATCCGTACCATTTGTTTTTATCAAAACTGAACAGATTATTTAAGCAAAAAATCAACACATTTTTGTTAGATTCAAACAATTTCATAAATTATTATATTTTGATAAATAACAATTTCACTCAAGGTTTAATATCGTCAGATAAAGATGTTCTAATACTTTGAATATTTCATACTCAGGAACATATATCTACTTGAAGTCAAATTGCATACATACGTACAAGGCATTATCAAAAGCAGATATTCAAAGAAAATCTAAGAAGAGGTGTTCGCTTGGAAACCAATTGAAGTCCTATTCTGCCAGTTGAGTAGGTCCGGCTATGGAGTACGTCTGGCTATACACCCAATGGAGTATGTCCGCCTTCTGAGAACGTTTGGCAACTACTGAAGAGTTCTTTCACCTAAAAGTGCGGAAGAATTCGTTTGACAAAGTGTTTCAAGCATTAAAGATTATCTACCTTGTCATCGCATTAAATGAGGCACTGTTGATTGCAGAATGAAGAAAGTAATTAATATTTTATTCCTCGTTCTTGTAAAAGCTCTGACATTCCTTAAATCATGCAACCTTTTTGGAGTCAACAGCGTGATTTCCTGAACATAGGATCCCCTCAACGATCAAATTCAAATCTCTTATTCAGAGCATTTAATGTTCTCTTTGTTGGCATCCACGAGAAATTAATGACCAAACGTGAACTCAAGGATGAAAGCATTGAAGAGCCAGACGACGTCAACAAAAACAATTAATGCTGCAATAAATGCATGGCAGAATGCATTTAATGCTGTTTCAGGGATGTAGAAGTATCTGTTACTCACAAGGAAGCAAAAATTCCAAAGGAACTATTTTTCAATCTTCATCAAGCTTGCAGGGCACATCCTACTGAAGATATATATAGAGCACTTAGCATCCGGATTCAATTGGCGACTTCCAAACGTTCAAAGCATTCAAGTTTTTTTAAGTTCATCAATTACAATCTTTGCTCTAGCCATAACTCAGAAACTCAAAGTCATCTTTTACCTGAGTTAAGTCGTCTGTTAGTGTGGAGTACTCATAGAGTGCAACTCTCATCTTCTTCACACAACCGCAAACAGAGAACCAATTTTCTTATCCTCTCTGTATATTGTACTTCATCTTTCTACCCACTCTTGCTAAAGAGAAATAGTAGAAACCCAAAACCTCTTTGCTAAAAGAACTGGGAGCAGCCCTGTCAAATACTTTGTTAGGAGAAGTCCTGTTCAAAACTTGTAAAGGAGAATTCCTTCGAATACTAGGAGAAGTCCTGTAGAATACTTGTACTATTTTGTGAAAATAGTGAAAATCTTGGTGAAGCCAAGGACTGGACATAGCCTTGTAGATTAAGGGGGTGAACCAGGATAAATACTTTGTGTGCTTTACTTTTCAGCTTTAAGTTATTTTCCTTTGCACTAACTCTTGATAATATTGTTTATAACTGAAAAGAATTTTAAAAATCACACACACAATTCAAACCCCCCTTTCTTGTGTGTTTTATTAATATCAATTTTTTTATTTGAATATGAAAACAGAGACAGCAAATTGAAACCGATTTATTCAAGACAGAGAGTAGAAAATCAAAATGGAAAAGTAGACTGTCAAACAACAAACCAGAAAAATTAAGCAAAAGGCAAGAAGATATTGATAGTAATAAAATCACACAAGAAAGGGGGGGTTTGAATTGTGTGTGTGACTTTTAAAAGTTTTTCCAGTGAATACGAATTATAAGTTTGAAAGCGTTTATGTAAACGTGCAGTGGAAATATACTTAGAGCATAAACAGTAAAGCACACAAGATATTTATCCTGGTTCACCCTCAAAATCAATAGGGCTACGTCCAGTCCTTGGCTATACCAAGATTTTCCACTATTTCGACTGAATAGTACAAGTGTTTTCAGGGACTTCTCCCAGTATTCTGAGGACTACTCCTTTACAAGTTTTCTCAGGACTTCTCCTTTATCTCTTAAGTATTCGACAGGACTCCTCCCTAATTCTTTTACAAGAATGTTGGTTTTCTACAAAGATCTCTTCACAAAGAGTGGGTAGAAAATATGAGGTTCTAAGTTCAGAGATGATGGTTAAGTTTGGTTCTCTGAAGGGATAGTGTGAGAGTAATGAGAGTTTTCACTCTATGAGGATTTCACACTAATTGGCGACTAAACTCAGAAGGATAGAAAATTCTAAGGTTACTGAGTGTTCTTGGCAAAATCTTGTCTAAGTTATGAATTGACTTGAAGAATTTGAATGCTTAGATATAGTGTAAGTTGCCAAGTTGAAAGTGATGCAGATGCAGCTATTTATATCTTCAATAAGGTGAGAACTGGATGGACTGCTGAAGATCTTTCAAAAATAGTTCCGTTGGAGATTTGCCCGATTGTGAGTAACGGATACTTCTACACTTGTTGTTTGATAAAGTTTGCCATAGTGATGAGCATTTCTTCAACCGCTAGAGAGTGAGTTCGTCTGGCAATCCTTTTTCTTCTGGTTTCCAGGGACAGCAATTAATGAGGGTGGATTCCATCTAATAAGGCAATTAATGCTTCTTACCAGAGGACTTGAATTCTACCGTTGAGGAGATACGATGATCAGAGGATTTCACCGTAAATTCAGTAAAAAGCAACTTGAGTTAAGGAATGTCGGAGAATTTGAATCTTCAGGATATATGGCGCTTAATTCTGTCTCTTTCGTATTTAATGCTCTGATCCACAGGAGGTGCTTGACAGCTTCTCTTGGTTTAGGCAAACGATCTCTACTGAGCAGATTCCTTTCGTGTCAGTCTTTAATCATTACTTCTCAGTCAACCTCTGTGTTTGACTTGGAGTGAACCAGTCAGATCTTTTAGGCGGACGAAGTCTACTGAGAGAGAGGCTCCAGTTCTCTTAGCCGGACGTACTTTTCCCTTGCTTTTTGATAATGATTGCAGCGTCCCTTCCGTATATAAGAGTTCCTGAATATGAAATACTTTAAAGAAAATTAGTGACTCTTTACGAAATTGTTATTTATCAAAATAGGTTAATTTATTTGGATATTTTTCTCTAACAGATATATAACCCAGAAAATTACAGAAGCAAAAGCAAATCAAAATATGTTCATTTATTCACTTGATACTATCATTATATATATATATATATTCCTTTAGTAGGAACCTAATCATATATACTTGTAACCAAAAAACCTAATCATATATACTGTTATGCGTCTATGTATTAAGCATCCCTTTCATATCGCATTTATACTGTGGCTAATATAGGTTCTAACATCGTTCAACCAAAAATACTCACACTAAGATATCACAAGCTACTATAAAGTCAGCAAAGCCAATTTGTCAAGAAAGCACGTATAGTCAAGGAATCCAAACCCTACTCATTAAATTAGGAGAAGACTTTCTGTTTTTATCTCAAAATATTCTACTATCATAATCTAGAACATATCTTATATAATCTAAAACTTACCAAAACAGAACTTGAAGATTTAATTATTTAAAACAACCAAAAACGACTATTAATATACAGGGTTAAATATGTTTTTGGTCCCTGTACTTATAGCGAGATTTGGTTTTAGTCCCTCGCCGACGTAAAGGTGGATATTAGGCCTTAGACTATGATTATTTTTTGGTTTTAGTCCCTACCGGAGTTAGCCGTTGACCGCCGTGCTTACGTGTCACGGCTGGTCCTACGTGGCATATGCCACATCAATTAATGAGTATAGTTGTCCTTTTTTTACACCATATTATTTAATAAATAAATAAAACAAAAAAAGGAAAGGGGAATAATTAGAGCACGTTAATAGTGGCCCTGTATCTTCTTCCACAAACCTTTGAAAACCTTTCTTCTTCCATTGTTCTTTACGAGACCCATCCTTCTTCCTCATCAGCAGCCACTGGCGCCGTCCATCCTTTCCTGCGTTTTTGCCGTCGTCCTGTCCATTCATCGCCGCCGTCGTCGCATCTCACTCTCGTCCCTCCATCTTTTGCCGTCGTAGCAACCACAAAATCCGTCGCTTCCTTCCTCGCATTCCCATTCGCACACCAAGTAAGTGTAATTCTTCTACTCTATTCTCTATTACTTCTACTCTTTTCTCAATCGCCATACCCCATTCACCTATTAGGTTGTATTATTTGAATTTCTTCTTCCAATTTCATTGTCATGGTAGGTTACTAAAAACAGAGTGTAACAGATAGAGAGAGATAGAGAGACATCAAAGTTGACCTCATTACAAGAAAAATCCTCGATAAGCTGAAGAAACCGTCGATAATGCTTAATTACTGATGGCCAAAAATCCATCGCTATTTGGATCGTCTGCAATTTTTTCGACGACTCTCAAAAAATTGTCGGTATTTATCGGCAGCTTTTTCCATCACTAATCACTGGCGGATTTTCCTTCGCTAACTTACAGACGGTTTTTTCCATCGCTAATTACGGACTTTTTTTCGGTCGCTAAATTACTGACGGCTTTTTCCGTCCGTAATTGATTTGGTATGTAAGAAAAATTACTTTTGTTGCGAATAAAAATGTCGGATGACATTCTAATATGCAACAAAAGGAACATTTTCTAGTCTTTAAAATTATTATGTATAATTTACACAAAAGTGAGAAAGAAGAAGAAAAAGAGAAGAAGATGAAGAAAAAGATAAAGGAGGAGGATTAAGGGAGTATGATAGTCTGCAAACTTGTATTTATAGGTTACTGACGATTTTATCTGTCGGTAGCTTATGGACGAATTTTTTTGGGTTACCTAAAGGTTACCGACAGTTTTGATCGTCGGTAACTAATTTTATAATTTTTTTTAAAGTCTACGGTAGGCAGCAATTTCAAATTTCGAGATTACCCAAGGTTTTTTCTGTCACTAAATTACCGACGGATTTTTCCGTCACTAATACCGTCTGTAACAAATTTTTAAATTCTTTAAAGCCCGTCAAGTTATTGGTAGGCGACAATTTCAAAATTTAAGATTACCGACGGCTTTCTCAGTTGGTAATAATTTTTAAAAATTTTTAAAGTCCGCCAAACTATTAGTAAGCAACAATTTTAAATTTTGAAATTACCGATGGCTTTATCCGTTGATAAGTTAAAAAAATGTTACCGACGGTTTGACCATTGGTAATGATAAGATTCAGCAATGGTTTTGGGATTGTTAGTAATTCAGTGTTTTCTTGTAATGCTTAATCATATCATCATGAGAACGACGCTAAGAACCCGACACCTCCATTATCTAGCGAAGCGCGCGTATTGAATCAACAACCATGAAGATGAGAGAAGATAAGAGGAAAGAATAATTTTTATTTCCTTGTATTTCATTGTACATAGGAGTCTCTACTTATAATACTAATTTTGCTCTATTTCTAGTAGCAAATCATACACAATAATGAATAATAATCTCTGAATATATTTCCTTAATTATCTCTGATTTCCTCTTATTTTCCTCCCTCATTTAAGTGCTCTGATTGCATAATCAAATGCTTTCATTTAGGGATATTTTGACACTCCCCCTCAAGTCGAGTAGTGGGATCTTCAATGCTCAACTTGTGTAACACTGCTTCTAAGACCTTGCCTGGCACCGCCTTTGTGAGAATATCTGATAGTTGACCTTTAGACTTTACAAAAGGAAGCTCAATAGTGCTATCTTCAATTTTCTCCTTTATGAAGTGTCGGTCCACTTCAACATGTTTTGTTCTGTCATGCTGAACAGGGTTCTCTCAGATGCTGATTGCTGCTTTATTGTCACACCAAAGCGGAGTTGGGACCTGTATTGGGAACCCCACCTCGCTCATCAACTTCCTTAGCCAAAGGATCTCTGTTATCCCTTTTACTATGCCTCTGAATTCTGCTTCTGCACTTGATAACGCAACCACCTTCTATTTCTTACTTCTCCAAGTAACAAGGGTTCCTCCAACTAAAGTAAAGTACCCTGCAGTGGATCGTCTGTCATTTGGATTACCGGCCCAATCGGCATCAGTATAAGCTTCTATGTTCAGATGTCCATTTTTCCTGAAAATGATACCTCTCCCTGGAGTACCCTTAAGGTATCGAACGACCCTCATGGCTGCTTCCATGTGCTCTACCTGTGGGTGGTGCATAAACTGGCTTACTACTCCAACAGCGTACGCAATATCTGGTCTAGTATGAGCTAGATAAATCAGCTTTCCCACAAGTCTCTGATACTTCTCTTGATCTGCTGATTCAGCTCCCTCAACTATCGTGAGCTTGTGATTCACCATTATCAGAGAGTCACTTGGTTTACAATCCACCATACCTGTTTCAGCTAGCAAGTCTAGTATATACTTCTGTTGAGAGATATAAATCCCTTCCTTTGACCGGAGAACTTCGATCCCTACGAAATACTTCAATCCCCCAAGGTCTTTCATCTCAAATTCTGTAAAGAGATTCTTCTGGAGTTGAGAGATTTCTTCTTCATCACTCCCTGTTATGATCATATCATCAACATATATAATTAGACAAGTAACCAAGTCTCCTCTTCTTTTGAGAAAGAGAGTATGATCGACATTGCTCTGTTTGTATCCATACTGCTTCATAACCATAATGAACCTCCCGAACCATGCACGTGGAGACTGTTTGAGCCCATATAGGGCCTTTTTTAACCTGCAAACTTCCTCTCCGTGGAAGTCGTCAGAGAACCCATGTGGAGCCTTCATATACACTTCCTCTTTCAAGTCTCCATGTAGGAAAGCGTTCTTGACATCAAACTGGTGGAGCGGCCAATCTTTATTTGCTGCTACTGAGAATAACACCCTGATGGTGTCAATTTTAGCAACCGGGGAGAAAGTTTCTGAGTAGTCAATGCCATATGTTTGTGTGTATCCTTTGGCTACCAATCGGGCTTTGTATCTTTCAATGGTTCCATCAGCCTTATACTTGATGGTGAAGATCCACTTGCACCCAACTGGCTTCTTTCCTGCTGGTAGTATGCATTTTTCCCATGTGCCATTTTTTCAAGAGCGAGTATGTATTCATTGCTGCTTGCCATTCAATCTTCTTACTCGCTTCCTGAGCTGTTTTTGGAATATCTTCTGAGAGAAGAGTGACTGAGAATGCCTTGGCTGTCTCAGCAACCCTCCCCCTGGTTATATTAACTGGATATCTTGAAGTACGGGATACTCGCTCAGGTGAGTATCGATTAGGAGGCACTCCTCTATTTTTCCTTGGGGGTAAGACACACCCCTCTGGTTCTTCTGATTCAGGGGCTATGCTGTCATCATGAATAGTGGCATCAATAACAGAGAGGGACAAATCTCCAGAGTTAGGTTCACTTACCTCATGTTGGACATCCTCCGAATTCTGAACATTGGTTGTGTGTACTGGTCTGTCAGTCTCTACTACATTGATAGTGACTGGTTCAGTGGCTCCATCCACCTGATCTGTTGGAACAGTTTCAGAACAACTTAGGTTTAGCCAACTTAGTGTTTCACTGATGCTCTCCCCCTGAACACTAAGTTGGTGATAATGAAATTCAGATTCCAAGAAATCACAATCCATAGTGATATGAATGCGACGAGTGGAAGGATTGTAGCATCGATATCCCTTTTGGTGCATGGCATATCCCACAAAGACACACTTTTCGGCACAAGGATCAAGTTTGTTTCGGTCAGTTTTAGGGCCATGGACAAAAACATAACATCCAAAGACGCGGGGGGGTAAGGTGAGGATAGATGGGATCGTGACTTGGGTGGCTAGGGATTGTAGAGGGGTTTTGTGGTTAAGGATATGGGTAGGTAAACGGTTAATGAGGTAAGCAGACGTGGCTAGAGCTTCGGGCCAAAAAGAGGTAGGAACTTGGGAGTCAAGTATTAGGGCACAAGTCATTTCAAGTAAAATCCTATTCTTACGTTCAGCCACACCATTTTGTTGAGGTGTGTTAGGACATGAGGTTTGATGGACGAGACCATGTTCTTGGAAGAAGGCTTGCATAGACTGATTTACAAACTCACCACAATTGTCAGAGTGAAGGATTTGTATTTGCTTTTGAAACTGAGTTTGGACCATTTTGTAAAACATAATAAATTTCTCGGATACTTCTGATTTATGTTTTAAAAAACTCATAAGTGGATTTATTTAAAAAAAGACTAGGAAACAAAAGCTTGAGGTACCCAAAAGAGGGGTGACCAAGACGTCGGTGCCATAACCAAAGTTGTCGGTCAACCATTCCGTGAGCAAGCATGGCATGTCCCGGGTGAACCACTTCGTCAACATAGTAAAGACCGTCGCGCTCAGTACCACGCCCAATGATCTCCTTCGTAAGAATGTCCTGCAAGAGACAAAAATTTGGATACATGAGCACTACGCAGTGAAGTTCCTTGGTCACTTGATTGATTGACAGCAACTTTGAAGACAAAGACGGAACATAAAGACAATTATTCAATTTCATCTTATCAGAAAAAACAATAGGGCCTCCTCCTTGTACAGTGACAAGCTCTCCACTAGCAGTCTCAATATGTGTCTTGGGTGATGGGGATAAACTTAAAAAATCCTTGGAATCATAAGTCATGGTATTTGTGGCCCCACAGTCAAAAATCCAATTTGATGATTTTCCACTACACATATTTGTAGCTGATTGGGCTTTGGAATTTTTATTATTAATATTTTCCTTGGGAGTATTTTTGATATCCAGTACAGCAAAGCAATCCAAAGGAAAATATTTTGGGTTTAAAATAGATGGGCTTGGGTTATTAATCCCAAACCCAATACCTCTAGGGTTCTCATGTTGCTGGTTGCCTGCGCAGTTTCTGCCTTCCCTTCCTGCTACGTCGTTTCTTCCTTCCTTCCTTGCTGGTTCGTCGCTCTTCTTGCCTGCGACGTGCCCAGCAGCGTCGGTCACCCTCGTGCTGCCTCCTTGGTGGTCGACGTGGTGTTCTGGCCAGGATGCAGCGGCGGCGGGGTCTGGATTGGTGGCGGCGGCGGCGGCTCTCCCTCGGTTTCCTCCCGATTTTGGATTTTCTTCCCACCAATTTGGGTATCCTACAATCCTGAAGCATGTCTCTTTTGTGTGCTTCTTCATCCCACAGTGGGTGCACACGAGTTTTGATTTGTCTTCTTTGTCCCTGTTTCGTTCTGATCGAGACTTCGCCTTGCCGCGCCTGCCCTTCTCTGTTGCTCCGATTTCCTGCGTTTCTGGCACTTAGACTAGCACCAATCCCTGATGATTAGTCGACCTCGGAGGTTGCCGCTTTCAGAATATGGAGCCTGGCGACCTCCCGCCGTATAGTGGCGTAAGCGGTTTCGAATGAGGGGAGCGGATCCTGTTTTAAAATATCTCTTTTTATTGGTTCAAACCTGTCATCAATAGCAGTTAGTAACTGAAACAATCTCTGTTCTTGAATTTTTTTATTGTAAATTTGAATGTCTGCTGGACATTGCATCTGATTTGGATCTCGTCTGTCAATTGCTATCCAGAGGCTTTGCAACTTGTTCCAGCAATCTTCCAAGGTATCACCACCTTGTCTCAGCGTGTTGGCTCTCCTATGGAGATCAAAAACCTGCAAAGAATCAATTCCAGCACCATACGTCACAGCTAGCCCGTCCCATAGATTTTTGGCGGTTGGGTATTGCGAGACATTATTCACCAGATGTGATTCAATGTTCTGAATCAACCAGGTAAATACGCATTGATCATCTTGTTCCCATTGTATATAACGGGAATCTGTTTTTGCCGGCGCTGCAGGTTCTCCTGTAATATGGGCACTCCTTCCTCTGCCTCCTATGGCCTTCTTCATCAAGGTCGCCCATAGTGGATAATTGTCTCCACTGAGCTTGATTCCAAGGGCCAGATTCTCGGAATTGGTTGTCGAGGATTGTGCTTCAAGGCTGTTTCATAACAACACCGCTAAGAGTGATTCTGGGATGGATACTGACACTGATTGTTCTGGGTTTTTTTGTGTATTAGTGACGGAGGCATCGCCTGCCTCAGCCATGGTTTTGGTTGTTTAGATTGAAGGAGAAAAGAAAAAATAAGATGGGTGATCCAGAATGAGAGAACACCGCTTTGATACCATATTGAATCAACAACCATGAAGATGAGAGAAGATAAGAGGAAAGAATAATTTTTATTTCCTTGTATTTGATTGTACATAGGAGTCTCTACTTATAATACTAATTTTGCTCTATTTCTAGTAGCAAATCATACACAATAATGAATAATAATCTCTGAATATATTTCCTTAATTATCTCTGATTTCCTCCTATTTTCCCCCCTCATTTAAGTGCTCTGATTGCATAATCAAATGCTTTGATTTAGGGATATTCTGACGGGGCGGGCTGCAAGCACGAAACTGCACATGAAATCATGAACGGTGCACTCGGTCTCCAAATGAAGACCAAGAGGTGTGGCAAACCAGAGTTGCCGCACGGAGGGGCAAGGAAACAACACATGAAAATCTATCACTGGCAAAAAAAAAAAACACTTATGGCAGGTTGGATCTAACCCAATTCCACGAAGGTAAAGAGAGGCACTAACCGGCAACAAACCCATGGCAGCTCTCAAATATTTGTCCTTATAGCGAGGTAGAATCTCAGCACCCCATAAATTATTCCAAAAGGCGTGGTGGCAGAGAAAAGGCTGAAGAAGAAGAGGCCACCGACGTCAAATTGTGCTTGGATCGGATGAATGGATAGCCTGACTTAGTTATATAAACCCCGTCAGGAGAGAAGGGCCAACAAAAAAAATCCTCTCGTGGTTGCAAAAGCAAAGGAATTGAAAGAATATATTTAGCCGTAGGTGGCTAGAAAGTGTGCTCAACCTCAACTAAAGACCTGTTCCGAGTACTTCCTCGTACTTTTTTATAAAAGCTAAACAACTATTGCACACCCTTAAGAAAACGAGTTAAAATGATTATTAGCATTTAATTTGTTCTCAGTTTACATCAACTTTTCAAAATTGCTCCAATCTACTTTTTAAAATTTCTATTGATTATTAATGCATTACATAAAGATTGGGGACCTAAGTGAGATTTCAAGAATGTATAGGGACTTGTTTTGAAAATCAAGAAAGTATAAGGACTTGTTTTGAAAATCATGAAAGTATAGGGACTTGTTTTGAAAATCATGAAAGTATAGGGACTTATTTTGAAAATCATGAAAGTTTAAGGACTTGTATTGGAAAGCATGAAAGTTTAAGGACTTGTATTGAAAATCATAAAAGTTTAAGGACTTGTTTTGGAAAGCTTAAAAGTTTAAGGTCTTGTTTTGAAAATCATGAAAGTTTAAGGACTAGAAGTTGTATTTTGTATAAGTTTGAGGATTAAAGTTCGGTTTTCATAAAGATTAGGGACCTAATTGAGATTTCAAGAAAGTATAGAGACTTGTTTTGAAAATCATGAACGTATAGGGACTTGTTTTGAAAATCATGAAAGTTTAAGGACTTGTTTTATAAATCATGAAAGTTTAAGGACTTGTATTGAAAATCATGAAAGTTTAAGGACTTGTATTGAAAATCATAAAAGTTTAAGGGCTTGTTTTGGAAATCATAAAAGTTTAAGGTCTTGTTTTGAAAATCATGAAAGTTTAAGGACTAGAAGTTATATTTCATATAAGTTTGAGGATTAAAGTTAGGTTTTCATAAAGATTGGGAACCTAAATGAGATTTGAAGAAAGTATAGGGACTTGTTTTGAAAATCATGAAAGTATAGGGACTTGTTTTGAAAATCATGAAAGTTTAAGGACTAGAAGTTGTAGTTTGTATAAGTTTGAGGATTAAAGTTAGGTTTTCATAAAGATTGTGGACCTAATTGAGATTTCAAGAAAGTATAGGGACTTGTTTTGAAAATCATGAAAGTATAGGGACTTGTTTTGAAATTCATGAAAGTATAAGGACTTGTTTGAATATCATGAAAGTTTAAGGGCTTGTTTTGAAAATCATGAAGGTTTGAGGGCTTGTTTTGAAAATCATGAAAGTTTAAGGACTTGTTTTGAAAATCATGAAAGTTTAAGGACTTGTTTTAGAAATCATAAAAGTTTGAGGACTTGTTTTGAAAATCATGAAAGTTTGAGGGCTTAAAGTTGTATTTCATATAAGTTTGAATAAATCAAGAACCCAGAATCTACTTAAAAGATTATTCAGAAACATCATAACTGACACCTTGAAATATCACAACTGACACCACATAAGAAGGCTCAGAAGTCCGTCCATTCGTATACTAACTCATCAAACAATTAGATTTATCCGGCAAGGTCAGCGGTTCTCTTCTGCAGCTTTTATCATACAACCTCCCTAACTGAGATAACCAAACAACGTTCCATTGAACTTCTATGTTAGAATCTCTGCCACAACCACCACATCAACACCTCATATGTTATCCGCCCTGTGACACCCAGGCAAAAACCACATAGTAAAAATATAGAAGAAAAAGCATTAACAAAGGAAACAACCAGAACTTACTTAAAGTTCACCAACTTAAACAAGCAGCTCACTGCTATACAAATAACAAAACCTACTATTTCGACACAACACTGCATGTCAAACAAATCCAGAGTTCAAAATCTTATGTATTTCGTAAACAAAGACACCATAAATAAGTAAATGAGAGAGAGAACAAAATTAAATTTATGCAGAGCAGTCAACCATTCGAATTCGCAAAACCAAGCTGTTACAAAACCCTGATGCGGAAAAACAGGATATCTCCACCACTGCCAAATCACACGGTAAAAAACCAAAACTAGAACCCATGCAAAGAGCAAAGAGCAAAGAGCATGGAAAGAAATCATCTACAACAGCGTCCACACGAACCTCCTCATAAATTATCTACTCTGTAACACCCATGCAGAAATCACATGGTAATAAATCCAGAAAACAAAGCACAAAGAAAGTACAACCGAAGATTGGAACAAAAAGAATTCACAATCACAATAGAATTCACCAACTTAGACAGACAACTTAGACAGCTCACTGCTATGCTCAGCTTACTTTTTCGAAGCAACACTGTAGAAGAAGAGGTTAGACAAGCTAGGAGTTTGATCCGCATATCTCGTAAACAAATCCACAAAAATAAGCGAGTGACCGGAAATAAAATTTATTTGGGGCCGTCAACAATTCAAATGCGCAAACCAAGCTGTTCCAGAATCCGAATGCAGCAAGATAGGAGATTTACACATTGCCAAATCACAGCGCACACAGAGAAAAACAGAGAAAAATTTGTATCAATGACAAATAAGCCTAAGGTTGAACTTCTCTATTAGAATCTCCACCACGGCGCCCACACCAACTCATAGGTTATCTACCCTGTAGCACCAAAGCAAAAATCACATAATAAAAACTCTGGAAGACAAAGGACTAAGAAAGGACAACCAGAAATTGGAATGAAAAGAATTCACAATCGCAATAAAGTTCACCAGCTTAAACAGACAGTTAACTGCTATGCAGATTGCAAACAATACTGCAGACCAAACAGGCCCAGAGTTCAATCAATATTTCTCATAAACAAAGCTACCATAAATAAGTAAATGAGATAGGGGAAAAAATAAAAATTATCCAGAGCACTCAACCATTCAAATACACAAAACCAAGCTGTTCCACAATCCTGATGTAGCAAAAAACGATATCTCCACCACTGCCAAATCACACGGTGAAATATCAAAACTAGAAACCGCACATAGAGCAAAGGAACATAGAAAAGTTGTATCAATAACTAATAAACCTAAGGTTGGCCTTCTCTGTTAGAATCTCCAGCAAAGCGAATATCCACACCAACCTCAAATTATCTACCCTGTAACACCCAAGCAAAATCACATGGTAGTAAATCAAGAAGACAAAGCACAAAGAACAAACAAAGATTGGAACAAAAGGATTTCACAATCCCAGCAGAGTTCACTAACTTAGACAGGCAGCTCACTGCTATGCAGAACTCAATATTTCAAAACAACGCTGCAGAAGAAGAGGTTAGACGAGTTAGGATTCAATCCGTATATCTTGTAAACAATGCCACAAATATAAGCGATAGGAAATTAAATTTATCCAGAGCCATCAACATTTCAACATTGCAAAACCAAGCTGATCCGAAATCCGGATACATACGATAAGACAGGCCTCCACACTCCAAATTGCACTGTGAAAAACCAAAACTAGAACCCATGCAGAGAGAGAAGAACAGAAAAAAAAATGAATCAATGCCTAATGAACTTCTCTGTTCGAACCTCCACCACGGCGCCCACACCAACTAATAGATTATCTATTCTGCCACACCCAATCAAAAATCACATAGTAAATACTCTTGAAGACAAAGCACTAAGAAAGGACAGCCTGAAATTGGAACGAAAACAATTCACATCCCAAATAAAGTTCACCAACTTAAATAGACAGCTACCTGCTAGGAAGATTGCAGAAACTACAATTTCAACACAACACTGCAGGTCAAACAGGCCCAGAGTTTAATCCATATATCTCTCATAAACAAGCTACCATAAATAAGGAAATGAGAAAGAGAGAAAGAAAAATTAAATTTATCCAGAGCAGACAACCATTCAAACCCGCAAAACCAAGCTGTTCCAGAGAAAAGAATGTATTTATGACTAATAAACCTAAGGTTGAACTTCTTTGTTGGAATCTCCGCCAGGACGCCCACACCAGCCGATAAATTATCTACACTGTGACACGCAAGCAAAAATCACATAGTAAAAATCTAGATGACAAAGTACTAAGAAACGTCAACCAAAGATTGGAACGAATATAATTCATAATTCCAATAGAGTTCACCAACTTAGACAGACAGCATAGTCCTATGCAGAACTTCCTATTTCAAAAAAAAAACACTACAGAAGAAGAGGTTAGACAAGTTAGGAGTCCAATCCATATATCTTGTAAACAAAGCCACAAAAAAAGGCAAGTGAGAGAGAGGAGGAAATTAGATTTATTCAGAGCAGTCAACTCTATTTGAATTTGCAAAATGAAGCTGTTCCAAAATCCAGATGCGGCAAGACAGGAGATCTCCACCCTGCCAAATCACACCTTGAAAAACCAAAACTAGAAACTACACAAAGAGAGAAGAAATAAAGAAAAAAATGTAACAAAGGATGAACTTCTCTGTTAGGATCTCCACCACGGCGCCCACACCAACTCATAGATCATCTATCCTGTAACACCAAAGCAAAAATCACGTAGTAAAATATCTAGAAGACAAAGCAATAAGAAAAGGACAACCATAGATGGGAACGAAAAGAATTCACTATCCCAATCGAGTTCACCAACTTTAACAGAGAGCTCACTACTATGCAGAACTCACTCTTACGACACAACACTGCAGAAGAAGTGGTTAAACAGGTTAGAAGTACAATATGTATATCTCGCAATTAAAGCAACAAATAGGCAAGTAAGAGAGAGAGAGAGAGAGAGAAAGGGAATAAATTAAA
Organism: Acmispon strigosus; assembly: GCA_030819835.1. Lineage (NCBI taxonomy): Eukaryota > Viridiplantae > Streptophyta > Magnoliopsida > Fabales > Fabaceae > Acmispon > Acmispon strigosus. Next base: position 4,805,732 of record JAUAMA010000001.1, on the reverse strand, counting down.
TTTATACAGAGCCGTCAACCATTCGAAATCCAAAACAGAGTTGTTCCGAATACGGATGTGGCAAGACAGGAGATCTCCAAACTACCAAATCACACAGTGAAAAACCAAAACTCGAACCCATGCAAAGAAAGAAGAAACAGAGAAAATAATGTACCGACGACTATTAAACCAAGGATGAACTTCTCTGTTGGATTCTGCACCACAGCACCCAACAAAAATCACATAGTAAAAAATTAAGATAACAAAGCACGAACAAAGGACAACAAAAGATTGGAACGAAAAGAATTCACAGTCACAATAAAGTTCACCAACTTAAACAGACAGCTCACTGCTATGCAGATTGCAGAACCTACAATTTTAATGCGCCACTGCAGGTCAAACAGGCCTAGAGTTCAATCCATATATCTTGTAAATAAAGCCACAAAAATAGGCAAGGGAGAGAGAGGAGGAACGCAAAAAGAAAAGAAACAGAGAAAAAATGTATCAATGATTGGTAATCCTAAGGCTGAACTTCTCTGCTAGGATCTTCACCACAGTGCCCACACCAATTCATAGATCATCTATCCTATAACACCCAAGCAAAAATCACATAGTAAAATATCTAGAAAACAAAGCAATAAGTAAGGACAACCAAAGACTGGAACGAAAAGAATCCACCATCCCAACAAAGTTCACCAAAGTAAACAGACAGCTCACTACAATACAGAACTCACTCTTCTGACACAACACTGCAGAAGAAGAGGTAAAACAGGTTAGAAGTTCAGTACGTATATCTGGCAATCAAAGCAATGAATAGGCAGATGAGTGAGAGAGGGAGGAAATTATATTTATACAGAGCCATCAACTAATCGAATTCGCAGAACCGAGCTATTCCAAATACAGATGCGGCAAGACAGGAGATCTCCAAACTACCAAATCACATCGTGAAAAACCAAAACTCGAACGCATGCAAGGAAAGAAGAAACAGAGAAAATAACATATCAACAACCAATAAACATAAGGTTGAACTTTTCTGTTGGATTCTGCACCACAGCGCCCACAGCAGCCGCTAGAATATCTACACTGTTCCACCAAGCAAAAATCACATAGTAAAAAATCAAGATAACAAAGCACTAATAAAGGACAACAAAAGATTGAAACGAAAAGAATTCACAATCACAATAAAGATCACCAATTTAAAATACAGCTCACTGCTATGCAGATTGCAGAACCTACAATTTCAACACACCACTACAGGTCAAAAAGGCCCAGAGATCAATCCATATATCTCATAAACAAGTTACCATAAATAAGTAATTGAGAGAGAGAAAGAAAAATTAAATTTATCCAGAGCAGACAACCATTCGAAACCGCAAAACCAAGCTGTTCCAGAATCCTGATGTGGCAAAAAACGATATCTCCACCACTACCAAATCACACCGTGATAAACCAAAACTAAAACCCATGCAAAGAAAGAAGAAACAAAGAAAACAATGTATTTATGACTAATAAATATAAGTTTGAACCTCGTAGTTGGAATCTCCACCACGATGGCCCACACCACCCGATAAATTATCTACACTGACACCCAAGCAAAAATCACATAGTAAAAAATCTAGATGACAAAGTACTAAGAAAGGATAACCAAAGATTGGAATGAAAACAATTTACAATCCCAATAGAGTTCACCGACTTAGACAGACATCTCAGTGCTATGAAGAACTTCCTATTTCGAAACAACGCTGCAGAAGAAGAGGTTATTGACAAGTTAGGAGTCCAGTCCGTATATCTTATAAACAAAGCCACGAAAATAGGCAAGTGAGAGAGAGTAGTACATTTGATTTATTCAGAGCCGTCAACTATTCGAATTCACAAAATGAAGCTGTTCAAAAATCCAGATGCAGCAAGACAGGAGATCTCCAACCTGCCAAATGATACCTTGAAAAACAAACTAGAACCCACGCACAGTGAAGAAACAAAGAAAATATGTATCAATGACTAGTAATCCTAAGGCTGAACTTCTCTGTTAGGATCTCCTCCACGGCACCCACACCAACTCATAGATCATCTGTAACACCCAAGCAAAAATCACATAGTAAAATATCTAGAAGACAAAGTAATAAGAAAGGGCAACCAAAGATTGGAACGAAAAGAATTCACTATCCCAACAGAGTTCACCACTTAAATAGGCAGCTCACTACTATGCAGAACTCACTCTTCCGACACAACACTGCAGAAGAAGAGGTTAAATAGGTTAGAAGTTCAATACGCATATCTGACAATTAAAGGAACGAATAGGCATGTAAGAGAGAGAGAGAGAGAGACAGAGGAAGGAAATTAGATATATACAGAGCCGTCAAACATTCGAATTCTCAAAACCGAGCTGTTCCAAATACAGATGCGGCAAGACAGGAGATACTCAAACTACCAAATCACACCGTGAAAAACTTAAACTCCAACGCATGCAAAGAAAGAAGTGACAGAGAAAATAACGTATCGACGTCTAATAAACCTAAGGTTTAACTTCTCTGTTAGATTTTGCACCACAGCGCCCACAGCAGCTGATAGATTATCTACACTGTTACACCCAGCAAAAATCACATGGCAAAATATCAAGATAACAAAGCACTAAGAAAGGACAACAAAAGATGGGAACGAAAAGAATTCACAATCACAAAAAATTTCACCGACTTAAACAGACAGCTCACAGCTATGCAGATTGCAGAACCTACAAATTCAACGCACCACTGCAGGTCAAGCAGGACCAAAATTCAATCCATATAACTCATAAACAAGCTACCATAAATAGGTAAATGAGAGAGAAAGGAAAATTAAATTTATCCAGAGCAGACAACCATTCGAAACCGCAAAACCAAACTGTTCCAGAATCCTGATGTGGCAAAACATGATATCTAGACCAATGCCGAATCACATCGTGATAAACCAAAACTAGAACCATGCAAAGAAAGAAGAAACAGAGAAAACAATGTATTTATGACAAATAAACCTAAGGTTGACTTCTTTGTTGGAATCTCCACCACGGCGCCCACACCAGCCGATAGATTATCTACACTGTGACAACCAAGCAAAAATAACTTAGTAAAATATCTAGATGACAAACTACTAAGAAAGGACACAACCAAAGATTGAAACGAAAACAATTCACAATCCCAATAGAGTTCACCAACTTAGAAGGACAGCTTAGTGCTATGAAGAACTTCCTATTTCGAAACAGCACTGCAGAAGAAGAGGTTATAGACAAGTTAGGAGTCCAATCCGTATATCTTGTAAACAAAGCCACCCAAAAAGGCAAGTAGAGAGATGAGGAAATTAGATTTATTCAGATCCGTCAACTATTCGAATTCGCAAAATGAAGCTGTTCAAAAATCCAGATGTGGCAAGACGGGAGATATGCAACCTGCCAAATCACACCTTGAAAAACCAAAACTAGAACCCACGCAAAGTGAGAAGAAACAGAGAAAAAAATGTATCAATGACTAGTTATCCTAAGGCTGAACTTCTCTGTTATGATCTCCACCACGGCTCCCACACCAACTCATAGATCATCTATCCTGTAACACCCAAGCAAAAATCACATAGTAAAATATCTAAAAGACAAAGCAATAAAAAAGGACAACCAAAGATTGGAACAAAAAGAATTCACTATCCCAACAGAGTTCACCAACTTAAAACAGGCAGCTCAACACTGTGCACAACTCACTCTTCCGACACAAAACTGCAGAAGAAGAGGTTAAACTGGTTACAAGTTCAATACGTATATCTGGCAATTAAAGCAACGAATAGGCAAGTGAGAGAGAGAGAGAGGGAGGAAATTCGATTTATACAGAGCCGTCAACCATTCAAATTCGCAAAACCGAGCTGTTCCATAAACCGATGGGGCGAGACAGGAGTTCTCCAAACTGCCAGATCACACCGAGAAAAACCAAAACTCAAACGCATGCAAAGAAAGAAGAAACAGAGAAAATGTATCGACGACTAATAAACCTAAGGTTGAACTTCTCTGATGGATTCTGCACCAAAGCGCCCACAGCAGCTGATAGATTATCTACACTATTATACCCAGCAAAAATTACAAAGTAAAAAATCAAGATAACATAGCACAAAGAAAGGACAACAAAAGATTGGAAAGAAAAGAATTCACAATCAAAATAAAATTCAACAACTTAAACAGACAGCTCACAGCTATGCAGATTGCAGAAACCAATATTACAACCCAACACTGCAGGTCAAACAGGCCCACAGTTCAGTCTATATATCTCATAAACAAGCCACCATAAATAAGTAAATGAGAGAGAAAGAAAAATTAAATTTATCTAAAGCAGACAACCATTCGAAACCGCAAAACCAAGCTGTTCCAGAATCCTTATATGGCAAAACACGATATCTCCACCACTGCTGAACCGCACCGTGATAAACCAAAACTAGGACCCATTCAAAGAAAGTTGAAACGGAGAAAACAATGTATTTATAACTAGTAAACCTAAGGTTGAACTTCTCTATTGGAATATCCACCACGGTGCCCACATCAGCCGATAGATTATCTACACTGTGACACTGAAGCAAAAATCACATAGTAAAATATCTAGATGACAAAGAACTAAGAAAGGACAACCAAAGATACGAACGAAAACAATTCACATTCCCAATAGAGTTGACCAACTTAGACAGACAGCTCAGTGTTGTGCAGAACTTGCTATTTCAAAACAACACTGCAGAAGAAGAGGTTAGACAAGTTAGGAGTCCAATCGGTATATCTTGTAAACAAACCACAGTCCAATCCATATATATATATATATATATATATATATATATATATATATCTTGTAATCAAAACCACAAAAATAGGCAAGTGAGAGAGAGGAGGAAATTAGATTTATTCAGAGCCGTCAACTATTAGAATTTGCAAAATGAAGCTGTTCCAAAATCCAGATGCGGCAAGACAGGAGATCTCCACCCTGCCAAATCACACCTTGAAAAACCTAAACAAGAAACCACGCAAAGAAACAGGTAAAAGAGAAAAAATGTATCAACGATAGTAATCCTAAGGCAACTTCTCTGTTAGGATCTCCACCACGGCTCCCACACCAACTCATAGATCATCTATCCTGTAACACCCAAGCAAAAATCATGTAGTAAAATATCTAGAAGACAAAGCAATAAGAAAAGGACAACCAAAGATTGGAACGAAAAGAATTCACTATCCCAACAGAGTTCACCAACTTAAACAGACAACTCACTACTATGCAGAACTCACTCTTCCAACACAACACTGCAGAAGAAGAGGCTAAAAAGGTTAGAAGTACAATACGTATATCTGGCAATTAAAGCAACGAATAAGCGAGTGAGAGAGAGAGAGGGAGGACATTAGATTTATACAGAGCCGCCAACCATTCGAATTCGCAAAACCGAGCTGTTCCAAATACAGATGTGGCAAGACAGGAGATCTCCAAACTACCAAATCACACCGTGAAAAACCAAAACTCAAACGCATGCAAAGAAAGAAGAAACAGAGAAAATAATGTATCGACGACTAATAAACCTAAGGTTGAACTTCTCTGATAGATTCTGCAGCACAGCGCCCACAGCAGGTGATAGATTATCTACACTGTTACCCCCAGGGAAAATCACATAGTAAGAAATCAAGATAACAAAGCACTAAGAAAGGACAACAAAAGATTGGAACGAAAAGAATTCACAATCACAATAAAGATCACAAACTTAAACAGACAGCTCACTGCTATGCAGATTGCAGAACCTACATTTCAACACACCACTGCAGAACGAAACGTTAAACAAGTTCAGAGTTCAATCTGTACATCTTGTAAACAAAGGCACCAATATAGTTAATAAGTGAGAGAAGAAATTAGATTTATCCAGAGTCGTCAATCATTCATATACGCAAAACCAAGCTGTTTAGAAAAATCCTGATGCGGCAAGACAAGAAATCTCCACCACTGCCAAGCCACACTGTGAAAATCCAAAACCTACGTGAAGTGTGAAGAGATGTATATATCATTGACTAATAAACCTATATTTGAACTTGTCCGTTAGAATCTCCACCACCGCGTCCAATCCAACCTCATAAATTATCTACCCTGTTGCACCCAAGCAGAAATCACTCAGTAGTAAAACTAGAAGACAAAACACTAAAAATGGACGACCAAAAAACGGAACAAAAACAATCACAATACCAATAGAATCACCAACTTAAATAGACAGCTCACTGCTATGCAGAACTCTACCTCACACAACACTGCCGAAAAAGAGGTTAAAGGTTCAGAGTCCAATCCCTGCATCTTGTAACAGAGCCACCAAAATAAGTAAATGATAGAGAGAGAGAGAGGAAGGAAATCAGATTCATCCAAAGTCTTCGCAAAACATAGTTCTCATTTCTGATCTAATCTTCTCAAGACACATTAGAACTAGCCTGCTGCGCACAAATAAACATAGCAATATAAAGATCAAAGCACTGTAATCCTAAGACAGAAACACGAGAAATACACAAAACCGGTGATACAAAACTGTTAATTCAAACTCCAGATAAAGGTCAGCGAAATATGCAAAGGGATAAAACCTTCGAAGGATGTTGCATGGCATATTTCAGCACCAACCCAAACTGCAAGACAAGTACACAATATAATTCACAGCCAAACAGCAGAAACAAGAAAAACAAACTCATAAAAAGAAATCAAATATAATAACCAAGATAAATGCCTGAGATGGATGAACCAAAATCTCAAACCCTTCGCCAATTTTTATTCTTACCGTAAGAGATAGTTAATTTGAAACTTATCATACCATGCATAATAATATCTAATAATTTCATGCAAAAACAGCTGGCATTAGGGGGGGAGGGGGGATACCAATAGAAATATACGATACACCCAGCAGAAGATGCTGTTTCACATTAAATACGACTGGGGCAGCCTCTGTGATCAAGAGAAGATATGCAATTAGAATAATTTAGAAGATAAACTTATTCATAATAAAAAGATCAACAAAATGATGAAACAAGGGTGGCAGATTTCCCCAAACAAAGACACAGATCGGAAGTACAAAGAGACCAAAAAGGACCCAAACTGACCCCGGATCCACTGTGATGAAGACAATATCAAATCAGGAATTCTTATCATAGATCATATAAGAAACTATCAATAAAACCGTGAAAGAAGAGTGGCAGATTTCTCAGACCCAGATCATAATGCATAAAAAGAGAGCCCAACCATGCTGTCCCAAATTCCTGAAAGACCATCACACCATCCATCAAAAAACAAAACCCAGAACCCACAGAAAAGACAGCAGCAATTAAGAAAAAGTCATGCTGTTAATAAGGGTGCTGCAATATCTGCCATCATCTTCTTCCATAGCTTACCCAGCCAAATATTAGGAGTAAATTGAGAATGCTACTCAGGATTAACAAAATACTGAGAATAAGAATAGAGATCACCAAAGCAGATGCTAGGCAGAACTTCATATTATTTTGACACAGCTGTCCACAAATTAATTAAAAATTAGGATCAATTTTATGCCTTGAAGTCCAATACTAAAAATTATAAAGCAGTACTCATAACAAATTAGATTTACCCAAAGCTCTTTACACAGCATTGCTATACAATATACATCCTTACAAACTCAGATGATGTCCAAGAAGGGGAAAGGTTATACAGATGGGATGACATAAAAGTCACACCATTGCAATGTGCTCCAAACAAAGCAGATCTAGTAAAAATAACACTCCTACGCTTCAGAGGGAAAATAACTAAGGTGCAATGTCATGAGAAAGAAGATAAGTTCAATGTCCCAGACCTTGAACTGATACAACTTGAACAGTCCAGCTGACACACAAACGTAGCAGATCAGAAGCAAAGAGCAATCTCTAGCTCGTCAGCAACTAAGATGCAGAAGGAAGCCTCAAACCTCATAGTTCTAATAGATAGCCTACACAAAACCAGTACAAATACAAAACCAATCTAGTAGTTACTAAGAAGCAAGCCAGAAAGAAGGAAACGTCATACCAAACTTCATATTAAGCTACCAACCTTGATGATACAAAACACAAAGGAACTCCAACACAGTGCCAGATTATAAATTAAGAACAAATTGAATTGCAATTCTCTCAAATAATGGACAAGGCAATATGCGTAGCAGAATGTCACTGAACACCAAACGGAACAAGAGCACAATTTATAATTCATACGCTAAACAAACATTAGCACTTTGCAGTCTGATAAAAACCTCGGTTGTTAATGAAATTCTTTGAGATCCCGTCTACGGTTTAGCAGCCTAGAAGAAATCCATTGCAAACCCTACATCCACAATTTTGTATCAAGCAAGAAAAACTTCTTTAGCATGAACAACAAAGCCCCTTGAAGATCCAATTTAACACTCCAGAACAAACCACCCTCAAAACAAATAATAATACAACTATAGGAAAAAAGGCTTAAATTTAAAATCTGATCACAAAAATGATACTAATAAAAAAAATATGTCCCCGTTTAAAAACAAGCCATAGAAAATTATTAGAAGTCATCAAAAGGTGTAAAAAATATTTGAATAACTTAAAAATGATTTACTAATTTCATGCAAAGAAGACGCCTACTTTTGTCCTGTTAAAACAAAGATCATCCTTCAAAATCCATCCACAATTTAGTTACTTCTAAAATTTCCAGGTCCTACTAGACAAAGATCAAAAAACATCATCACATGATGGTCGAGATTCAATTGAGTAATCAAAAGCAACAAGGTCGAAATTCAATTGAGTAATGTCTAGACAAAAACATTATATGATGGTCCAAAATTGAAATTTTAAATAAACACAAATTTTGTAAAACAGTTTCACGCAAAGATATACGTCACTCCCGGCAGATGACTCACGTTTCGGAATTCGGACCAAATTTCCATCTACGAGCAGATTTTGATGCTTAATATTTAAAACCATTCATGACTATCACTAATCCTAAAGAAGGTCCTGCAACGCAATGATGAGGACATAATTTAGTGAGAGGTTTTCAGAGGAAGGAGGTCCTTAAGAAATCAAAAACTCATAATAAATCTCGAACCCAACAACACTGCCCCTTCTCTTAGAAGGTAGGTCTCCAACAACACTGCCAGGTTACACCTTGAAAAAATCAAATCTTGAACTCACACAAAGAGAAGCCAATCCAGAAAAAAACGCAAAGTAAAATAATTGCATCAATGATAAGAAAACCTAGGGTTGAATTCTCCTTCATAATCTCAACCACAGTTTGATTGTTTTCCCTGTAAAACCCAAGCAGAAGTCACAAATAGAGATCGAGAAGATCAGATCAAACAAAGATTGGGACAAAGATTGGAACGAAAAGAATTCACCATCGGAGTATGCAGAACGTCACAATCGGGATTAAACAGGTTCAGAATTCAATTCGCACATCTTGTAAAAAAAAGGGGGCAGATAGAGAAGAAATTGTATTTATCCAGAGCCGTTCTAATCCGTTATAACAAGATCGCAAATAGTTCATGACCTAATCTTCAATACGAGCAGGATTAACTCAAGATGCCTGAAACTCCATTTGCCCCAAGTCCCCAACAATCAAAAGATGCCTGAAACTCTCCATTGCAGCAAAACAATGACCGCGTCTTTTTCTCTCCTATTCAAGATACCAAATAGCTGCTCTTCTAGAATTAGGGTCCTTTCAGAGTTTCAGGCATCTTTTGACTCCAGCATGCTGCAAACGAATAAAAGCAAGCAGTTCAACACGCCTTCAAACGCATCCATGATACTCAAATTCAAAATAATTGACGTAAAACAAGAGTCACGAAAGCTTCAAATTCTTATGAAAGTCATTATGTGAACATGGACACCGAAATCTGTGTCATCTGGACATTTAAAGATCACCCCGCTACAAAATATTACAGGTAAACTGCAAAAATTGATTGGCATTAAGAAAATAAAGTCTTGAACATAAAAGGAAGAGCATGCCAAACAATAAATTGGTAAACAAATTATACATCATTCATTCGCTGCGACAACGTCATAACTATTTGCAAAATTGCAGCTTAAGTAGACAAGAGTGCAAATTTTGTTAGTATAACTAATTAAACCATGTCAAATAATAACTATATCAGACCCCTAATTCCAGGAATAACTTCATGGAAAGCACAGTCTCATTAGATATTTAGGGAAAACGCAAAAAAATATAAAAGGACAATAGTAGAATTATTTACTAGTTACATCCAAGTAGGGTTCATCATTATTCAACAGAAATAGAGCTTAGTGAACCTATAATAAAAAATTGCCATGATATAGGGCATAACCAAATAATGTTTCCACTGACTTCAGCAAATATCCAAACAGGCATGCAATTGAGCTCTATGACATAGGCTTCAAAGGAGATGTTAAAAAAACTAGATTAAGTGCACATGTCAATATATAGAAGCCTCAATATATATAAAACTAAAATCTGAATTCAAACAATCTAGTCACCTCAGTACGATGTCTGTTTAAAAGGGTTGATATCCAATGCAAAGCTTCAATTTGTGTAGCTTCCCATTCACTAGATAGTTGCCTGAAAAATCGAAAAATTCTCAAAATCACTCTACATAATAATCAGATCAAACTAGAGTTGGCTAAACAAAAAGGTCCCACCATAATAATTTCTAAATAGCCTCACAGGCGTGCACACCAATATAAAATAAATAATTTTTCAATTAAAAGTATTTTGAAATTCAAACCTAGCCTTTTTCCAGGTTAGAAAAACTACACCTCCTAGCAATGGATAGGATTGCTCCTACATCAAACGCTTCAGCTGGATCAGCCTCGATTGCTCGTAACTCTTCATTGGTTTCACGGGCAACCTTAAAGCCACGAATTATTTCAAATTGTCATTTTGCATCGCAGGTGACAATAAAATTAAATATGGAACAAAAAATTTGAAAAAGTAAATTTAAAAAGAAAAAATGAGGGAGGGGATGGAAACAAGAAAAGTTCAAACAAGCCTACCACTCTAATTTTCTCCTCTTTATCAGATATGCATGGCAAAATGGCTCCAAGAATGTCAGCATAATATGGAACAAGCTGGTCTCCACCAAGTTTGACAAACTCATTTATCTGTTAAAACAAGAAAGCAGAGACATTATTTAAGAAAGTTAATGAACAAAACACTAAGCAACAGTTTGATGAAATTAAAAACTTATTTAACAAGTCAAAACATTGCCATACCACTTACCCATGTGATAGCGGTTAACCTCGTAAATTCATCTGGAGAACCTGCCCTCAGGACCAGTATTTCAGCCATTCGACCATAATCTACAGACTTCAACAGTAGCACTGCTCGAGTCAGAAAATGACTAATGAACAAAACATGTTGCTTTTGTTTCAACATAGTAGGTGAAAAAATTATGCAAAGCAGAGTTAATTAATATAGAAAGGCACAAACAAAAAGGAGTTAGTAAATAGATGAACCCCCTAAATGATGGGAAACATAACAACATGAATCATGCCTGCTAGCTAACAGGGAAAAACAATGATAAAAGCAGAATTGGGAGTCGAATAGTTCAGAAGCCTTGTTATTCAAAATGTAAATTAGTTCAGAAGCACTGCCCGAGTCACAAAATGACTAATGAACAAAACATGTTTCTTTTGTTTCAAAATAATAGGTGAAAATGATGCAAAGCATAGTTAATTAATAGAAAGGCACAAACCAAAAGGAGTCAGTAAATAGATGACCCTAAAAGATGGGAAACATAACATGAATCATGCCTGCTAGCTAACAGGGATAAACAATGACAAAAACAGAATTGGGAGTCTAATAGTTCAGAAGCCTTGTTATTCAAAATGTAAATTCTGCATTATCTGAAGCCTTACTGGGGAGTTCTTAATCTCTTGAAGAAACTCAGAAAGAGCAGAATCAGCTTGTTATTTCATGACTTGAATCGCTCAACATGTTAAACAAACCTGAGATGTTTATAAGCAATTAACTGGTTTACATTAATATTGTATAAAACTGTCAAGAGGAGACTAAACCTCATTCTTCAATTGATACTTACCGTCAAGAAAATCAGGAAGAAAACCAAGCATATCAATATCTGGGACACTGTCCAACACAGTAATCCATCCTACCAAAAACTGGCGAACATATGGATTCAATACATTCATGCGCTCCCTCAACAATGGTATAAATTCTTCAATACTGAAGATCAAGAAATAAAAGCAGATTGGTATGAAGCAGTTTAAGTTGCATTCAGAGATTTCTGTAGATCTACAAGTCTTCTGAAATCAAAACACAAGATGCAGTCATAGGAGAAACATATAGCAATGAAGTGAGTAGGTGTACCTGAACTGGTCACTTTCAGTCACAATATCCTGTTTTAATAGATCAATATATAAGCATTAGTTAATCTAAAGAGAATAATTATTTGATTAATCCCCATTTAGAAAATTTTGTAAACGTGAACACATGTAGATCTGTTCAAAGGCTTGCTGGAGTTGAGAAACTTATTATACCTTCACGAGTCGGTCTAAGAGATGAGCAGCACTTTGTACATTGCCATCTGAGTCAGCAGAAAGCTTGCATAAGGCATCAAAGATCTGGTTGAAGAATATAATAAAATCTCCTCTCACAACCTAGCATCAAAACCCAATTCGTATTGGATGATTGTATATTATCATATTGAATCTTTGCATAAGTCCATGATCAAATTCTCACCTTAGCTATGTTATACAGTGCTTCACAAGCATAATATCGAACTCTGCTATCTTGATCAGAAAAAGAATTTAATACAGGAGGCACAATTTGCTGTCAAATAAAAGGTGTGTAAGTGAGAAGAAGAAATAGAAGGAGGAGGAGGAGGAGGAGGGGGAAAATGAATACACACACACAAACCCACACGCGCGCACAGGTGAGGGTGTTAGCAGATCTTATTGGATCGGCTTTGAAAAGAAAAGTAATCTAATTCAATCTTTTTCAGTTTTCTCATTTTATCATCCAATTCGATCTCATAAATTTAATTCAGATCCTATCCAAGTCAATCTAAAGCGATTCGGATTGGATTGGTTTTCAGTTTGAAACTTCATTTTTCCTCTAAAGAGATGCCAAATTAAATTAATCTCAAAATATATAACAAATATGCTAAATCAAATCCACAAAAAATTAAAAAAAAAAATTGGGAATTTGGTTTGCTTGGTTTTGGGTTTCTTTATTGATTTTTTCAGTTTTATGAGATTGGATCACCACTACAGCAGGGACAGGCAAATACATACATGTGCCAGGCCATGTCAAATTAAGTTTATAATAAAGTGAATGGTGATGACAATGATGATACATGCTTTTGATAAATTCATCTTAAAAGAAGATACTTTGATTAATATGAGATATACTCTAGCTTGATAAAATTCCAGATATTTCAATGTTCTGAGTCCAAAAATTCCAAACCATGTTAAAACCAGCTCAACCAAGATAAAAAACAGAGCAGAGCTAGCATCTAAAAGTAATTAGCATGTCTAGTGTTGGTAACAAGAAATGTGAAAATACACCTATTATTCCATGAACTGACATGCTTGCAATTGCTGTTCCAGAATGCAGTGGTGGTTTTTCAAATTGCCTTGTACAATATATGCTACAAAAATGCTTTTGAAGAAATGTTGAAACTATTGTAAGAACTCATCATAGCTTCTTATGAATTACACATTGACACAGAATAGCTTCTTCTTATGTATTACACATTGACACAGCATAGCGTCTTATGAATCGTGGAGCATTTAAAGTTACAAAAATAGATATTATTGTACACCTAACTGTACACAACTTCAAAACTGGAAATGAACTATTTTTATGGCAATACCGCCATAGCAACAATGTGACTAACAACTAACAAGTAGTGGATAATTTTTACCTTAATCATAGGCACCAAATCATGTGATGCCCTAATTCAATAGGAGGGAGAAAGTGCTACATAAACTAAATAAATAAATGAATGCAACATGAAAATGTGACTATTTCAATCCGCTGTATGAGATAAGTGCAAGCAAAGTATATGAAATCTTGAAACAGTATACTCCCTCAGTCTTTCTCACTCACTCTCTTGAACACACACAGAGCTCATATAAAAAAATACAGACTTAAACTATGCATTCCAGTAACTAGTGGGCAAACCCTTACCTCAAGATGCTGAGAAGCTTCATTAGTCAACCCAACAGTAGCAGCAGCTAAGCCTATTAACCCTCCCTTAATTGAATTCAAAAAAAAAAATTGCTCAAATTATTACACTTCAAACTACAATGAACCGCAATAATAATAAAAAATGTGCTACCTTGCGGTGGTTTGCTTGTGGGGAGTAAGTGTATTCCGTAGTCAGCAAATTGATCACAGCAGTTATCTTGTCATGATCCCCAGCAGTAGCAAGGTGCTTCAGTATCCCCTCAACCTATTTCCAAGAACCAACAACACAAAACCCACAACATTCACCAAATTGTAATTGTATTAACCAACAAAAAGAGAAAGGAAAAAAAACGAAAAAGAGAATCGTGATTGAGGAGAAAAACCTCGAGAGCAGCATTCTTGCGCTTCTCGTAGAGCTTGTCGGCGAGGTTGCGGAGCACGGCGGCCGGAACCACCGAGAGAGCGTCCACCATGGTTGGAGAAATGCAAACAAATGATGGAAAAGAAGATCAAATTCGCTTCCGGATTTTTTCCTCCTCGAAACGAAACATATCCGCTTCCGATTCAGAGATCGAGGATTGGAAAATCGGAATTCGCGAGATTTTCGGGGAGCATGATTTGCTTGATTGACGTGCAAATGCGATTGAGTAAGGAAATTGGAAACCAGATCTGACAAAAGGAAAATCGAAACTGCAAGTTGAACGTGAAGTTTCTTTTCTTTTCTTTCTCTCTTCTCAATTTTCTTGGAAAGTTTCCGTTTCTGTGAAATTTTAGATGAAACTTCAATGAAATGAAATCAGTTCTTTTAAGATTGTAATAATGAAATTTAAGCAGTGAGTAACTGCGCGCATTGTGTTTCTTCGTGATTTGTTGAATTGAAAGAAAAAAAGGAAACGTGAATGTCCATAATTTATGGGTAATTATACCATCATATATTTTTTATTTTTGCATCATACAAATACGTCACGCTATCCTATCCTGTTTTAAAAGGGTGTGCAGTATGCTCAGCGTAAAAAAAATTAAAAAGTTTTAGTTTTTCACAAGCGGAGTGATCAACGTTTTGGGTGTTCCTATCGGTGCCACCCATAGGGATGGCAATATGGGCTAGGTCCGTTGGACCGGCCCGTTTGGCCCGTCATTTTTTACGGGTTGGGTTGGGATTTTCAACCCAAATACCCATTTGTAACTCACTTTAAAAACTCTTTTTTTTTCGGGCTTTGGTGGGTTGGGGCGGGCCAGCCCACCGAGCCACTTTTTTTTTGCTTTTTTTTATTTAACTAAAGAGAAAAAAATCAAACTTGAAAAAAAATCAGTACAGTACTACACACTTCAGTGTGAGGGACGAGGGTTTCCAAAGTGAGGGCTTGGGTTTCCACAGGCTTCAGTCCGCCGCTTCGCGCTCTCCCCTCTCCTCCACCGACCACCCCGCTCTCCTCTCATCCACCGCGACGCTCTCCTGTCCTCTGCGACGCTCTCGTCTCCTTCACCGCGGCGCTCTCGTCTCGTCAATCATGACATTCTCGTCTCCTCCACCGCGGCGCTCTCCTCTCCTTCACGGCGCTCTCCTCTCCTCCTCCGCGCTCTCCTCTTCTCCACCGAGCTCTCCTCTCCGCCACCGCGCTCTCCTCTTCTCCACCGCTCTCTCCTGTCTGCCACTGAATCTCACAAACGCTGCGCTCTCCTTTCCGTCGCGAATTTGTAAGTTTTCGTTGAATCACTCCTCTCTTTAGATCTGTAATTCGATTTTGTCCTTACTTCCTAGTTTGAGGTGCTTCCTGCTGGAATTTGTGTATATATTATGGTGAAACATAGACTTTTTTTCCTCTTCCTCTGTGTATTAAGATTGCTAAATGTGTTTTTTCCCACTAAAATTTATTCTAGCTTCTCTAAATGTTGTGTTAAGAGACAATTATGAGTTGTGGCTTGTGACTTGTGTTATTTGTGTATTTTTGCAACTTGTGAGAATGTAGAACTTTGTTGGTTTGTGCTTTCTTCTCATAATTACTTTTTTTTTCCACTACATTAAATTTTGGCGGGCTAGCCCGCCAACCCGTCAGCCCACCAAAATGTGGGTAGGGTTGAGACTTTCAACCCATATACCAAATGTGGCCAACCCGCCCCGCATTTTGGCGAGCTTTTGGCGGGTCGGGCCTAGCTCGCCCCGCCAACCCATATTCCCACCCCGACGACAGTTGGCGTCATCCCAATTTTTGAAAAACATAAAATAATACCCTTTAAAAAAATCCAACTCTCCACCACCCCATTTTCCCTCCTCAAAAAATCTACTCTACTTCTCCCTCATTACTGTTCTGACCTCATTGCCCTTTCTCTTCCTCATTTATGTTCCGACAATCGACCCACCGCCGCTATTGTTGGTCCGTCGTTGCCACCGCCGCTGTTGTTGGTCCGTCGTTGCCTCCGCCGCTGTTGTTGGTCCGCCGTTGCCTCCGCCACTCTCCGTTGTCGTCGCATCCTCCGTCGCCGTCACTTGCTTCGCCTCGCCGTCGCATCCTCCCTCCTCCATTTCCGTTCTGGTTTTTCCACAATTTTTAAGTGCAGATTTGTTTTTTTTCCTGGATCGTGTTTTTAGACGCAGTTTAAACTGCGGACATTACCCACAAACTGTGTAGGCACGCAGTTTAAACTGCGACCTCATCGTCCTCTCTCTATCGTCTACTCTTCATTGTCTCCTCTGTTTTCTCTATCGTCGCATCGCCTACTCTGTTATCTCTAAGGTCCAAGAAGGTGAACAAGAAAGATGGGTCAGAATAATGGAAATTTCCCTGCAAATCTCCCCGTTCTCGATGGCAAAAACTGGGATCGTTGGTGAATCCAGATGAAGGTGATTATTGGCAACCTTAGACGCAGGCAAAAAAATAACTTTACCGAGAGGTATTCACGTATTTTCCACATTTTTGGGATGACATGAGTAGCTATCGGGATAACACCAATAGCAATGCACCAGACTTTAATGTAAAATAAAATATGAACTAATCAAATTAATTTAATTTAATTTTAGGTTTTAGTTTAAGTTGTTTTGAGTACTCGAAAATTTTCAGCAAATTTGAAACAACCCAATCTATTAAACTCGGGTTGGTTTGCTTCAAGTCATTGCATAGATATATAAAAATTATATATTTTATTTTTTGAATTTTATTTGTGTATAACATCATTTTTATGTATAAAATTTTAAATTTAAGAGGTTGTTCTTCGATAATTTTATTTTAAATTATGTCTAAATATTTATATCAAATAAAGTTAAAATTAACTTTTATAGTATTTTTGTATTAAATTGTTCTCCAATCCGTGAGTGGTGAAGGTGAATGATCTCCCCAAAAGTGTTCCTCCTATGAATCAAACATTCGCCATATGTGTTGAAACAACCAATTTTTTACCATGCGATTGGCAATTGTTGGGTTATTTTTTATTATAATTATTACTTAACGTAATTTTTTAAATATGATAATAAAATAAGTTAAATATGTTCCAGATCTCTTCCATATAGGATTAAATCTAAATAGGTCCTTAGACAAGTGATATCATGGAGCTAACATTGCCACTCTACACGGAATTTTCACATCAGTTTTGGTTTATCTAAAATATTTTAATCACTTTTTGGTCATTATCGTCAATTTTCCCTCCTTCATCTTACTCAGGCTACCACCAACCTCCACAACCACCATCCAACTCTCACCTAAGTTGCACGATAGGTATGTCGCTACGCTTATACTATATATATATTTAAATATTATATTTTCTACATGTTAAGGAAAAAATCTTCACGATGAAATATCAAAATACGTTAGTTGTCAAAACTAACAAAGCAAATAGGAGAAATTGAGATTTGTGCATGATGCAAAAAAGAAAACTTAAATTAAGTAACTTATCTACTGGGTTTGCCTAATATACACAAAATAGAAAATTTGTGTAACCTTACACAAGGAGAATGTGACCAACTATAGGGTTCCTCGGTTTAATTGTGTAACGCCCCAATTTTAGGTTGAGGGTCACATAGTGAATAAGTGGAATTTAATAAACCTCTCTCAAATAACTCAATTTTCAAAACGATTTTTTACGCTCAATAATTATTTAATCATTATAATAATTCTCGTAATTAATTAAACATGACGCAATAAAATAAATAAGTGTTGCACCACATTTGTGCTAAACATTTAACAAATAAGCAGCGGAAAAAAAAATCTCCAAGTCTTCAATCCTCTTCTGGCCACTTCCTCAACCGCTCCAATTAAATCTTCATTAAAACCTTGCGCTGTAAATCTATGGCGTTAAGCGCCCAAACAACATACAACAAACAACAAAGCAGTAAGGGTTAACTCCTAAAACAAACAATAAGAGTAGTAGTGTACAACATGTATAAAATCAAGATAGCAAAATAACTGCAGCAAAACATAAATAGAAGCATATTCATTTCCTCAACCAAAAACAGTAAAACATATTCAATTTATAACCCATAGCAGTGACAACTCAACAGTATAAACATGTTATCAATCCTAAACATAGTTCATGCTTGTTAGTTCCTCAAGTCTATATGCTTACTATGGCCAAAAACATCGTTCCAAAGGAACCAGACAATCACGTGGTTGAACCGCCACCCCATTGTCCTCAGGCACGGTCACATGGTTAAACCACCACCCCACCGGCCCTTAACGGTCACGTGGTTAAACCACCACCCCACCGCTCTTAATATCACGTGGCAAAATCGTCCACCCCACTACCGTCAATCCTAAGATGCACATGCCATGACAACTCACAAAACCCATGAACCAACAGTCCATTGAAATTCCAAAAACAGTCATGATATGTAACAGAAATAAATGATCATTATTAGGTATTTCAATTCTTCAAATCCTTAACAACATAGTATGAAATCGTTCAACTCATCATCACTCAAGAAAGAACATCACCAATAATCAATCAATCATGTTATCTCATTCACATGCAATTCCAAAATAAAACATGCACGACTCTAGACTCTCTAGGACATGAGTTACCCTTACCTTCGATTACTTTGCATGAACTTCAAGTCCAACCTATCATATAATGAATAATAAGCATAAGTCAATCATCGGAAGGACGGAAGAAACCCTAAAACCAATTTAATCAAAAGAACGGAAAAAGCAGCATTGGGCTGGCATAGGCCCAACGCATGTGTGTTGGCTCCCTGCTGGGAACCCACTTCCCAATGCCCAGGCACCAGGAGCCAGCGCATGCTCTCCAGGACGACCAAAAACACTGTTTTTCACCTTTTAAGCCCCGAAAAGAGATTTTCATCAAGGGTTTTTATAAAAATTTCTTCTACATCATTAAACATCATTTTTCGGAGTTTGACATGCCAAAAATGAATTTTCTTCAAATTAAAGTTTCAATGTCCAAAATTCCTAAATTAGCTAGGGTAAAGGAACAAGGGTGTAGAGCGGAACCAACCTCGAGTATGGCTTCGGAATCGAACGTACGGTCTTGTGTTCGTCCTCTACGTTCTAATGTTTGTCCTCACCTCAGAAATGAAGAGAATCACATGCTCAACCTCCGGCTTTGAGAATGAGATTTCGAACCCCAAAACAAAAACGATTTCGGGTTAAAACCGAGTTTTCAAACAAGAGTGGAACTCAGAATGTATCGGGGTAGGAAGGGCTTACCAAGAACACAATGAGGGCCTCTGTAAGAGGATGGTAGAGGATTTCCAAAGCCTGCTCCAAAGGAACACAGCAGCAACAAGAGGAAATGACAGCAAAAAGATGTAGAAGAACTTAATAGTAGTAAGAGGAAATTGGGGTAGCACTCAGTTAGAGTTTTCTCTTCAGGACAGAACGTGTTTGAGGGTGAGAGATAGGGGAATAAATTCAGAGTTGTACATGGGGCTGATAGTGGGGAAGTTATTCCTCAGCTTTGTTCCCTAATTTTCAGCAGCATCTTAAAGCATCTTCTTAGTTTAACAAAATTATTCTATTTTCAAATTAATTAAAAAGGTTTAAAAGATAAATTGCTCAGCCAAAATAGCTGAGTGGCTCACCCCAAACCTAGTGAAAATAGAAAGAAAAGCTTACCTCTTCCCTCTTTATAAGCTCCTTCAAAAAATAGAACGTATCGGGTCTTTGTTTCGGTTAAAGTAAATTTTGTTACCAACTTAATTATTTCTTTAATAAATCAGAAATTAACAAAGCACAAAAGAATATTCCCCCTTCATCCCTCCCTCTAAAATTTTGAAAATAAGAAGGAAAGAAGAATAAAATAAATCAGCATTAAACAGGATTCACTCCCTCACCCCGTAGGCGAAATACTCAAGTCTCAACCACTAAACCAAAGCTCATCTTGTTGTAACTCAAGAAAATAAATTTTTTTCAATCAAGAACCAATCAATTTCATAAAGATTTTGTTCATATCAAATCTTAAGAATACAATACCACCAAAATATAATTCAATCAAAGGTCTAACAGGGACTAAAACTGAACTATAGAATAGTTCAGGGACCAAAGCATAAATAATTCAGACTCAAGGGACCAAAAATATAAATACCAAAAATAGAGGGTCTTACAATACCACCCCCCTTAAAAAGAGTTTCGTCCTTGAAACTCAACGTCAGAAAGACATAAGAAAATTATATCAGGGCAATGTTCCCTCGTCCTGTTCTCCCGCAGCATCGTTCATGTCCCCAGCTTTGGGAAATTGGCAATTCTTGGCAGTATGTCCCCGCTGGTTGCAGTTCCAGCAGAAGAAAGGCTTCACTGTGCACTTGTGGGTGTAGTGTGTGACACCCTTCTCCTAACATACCACCTTTACTATAACGCTATGATACCGCCACATTGTGACGCTCCTTTTAACACTTAAACTGTAACACTCCTTTTGACTGGAATTTTTTTTTTGTACTATCACTAACTAATACTAAAGGTCCTCGGGGTTAAAGCGGAATATCATAATCCCTTCTTATCCAACACATTCAGACTAATCATTCCTTATCTGAAAACACTCTAATACCTATTCTCAACTACATAGATGTATTATGCATCCTCACCAAGTCCTATTCTTACCCACCGACAGCTACCATGGCTCAATAGCTTCGGCGTACAATGAACCAACTCGATCTAAGCCCATCTCTATCTTTCACCTGAAAATGTTAACCACTGGAGGGAGTGAGCTACCAACAGATAAGAACATGAATGTGTCTGTTACCCCGGCCAAAGCCATATGGAGGTTAGCCAAACACAATCCATATTTAGGTTAGCATAATATCATTCAAATCATATTCCATATCAACACATGATATATGAACGAATATCAACATCACATCATAACAAGCAATCAATGCATAATGCATGAGAGATATAAACCTAGGTGGTTACCACCTTATCACTCCTGGTCCTTCAGTCAACTTCTCCCCCAGTTATGAGGTGCACCATGCCCCCCAAGGAAGGGAGTCCCTTGTTGACCTTTTTGTGTGTGCTTAATTATTTATGAATGCATTTGTGTGTATAGGGCCCGGAGCATATTTTCACTTCACACCTTCGGAAAGCCATCCGGGAATATGGAAAAGCCAGACATTCCACTCTTTACCGGATCCGATTACCCTTAGCTTACCAGACAGGATAACATGACTTTACCAGTCTTTTAACTTTACATGTTAGCCCGACCTCAAGGATCCTGCCTAAGCTAACAGAGAGGTAGAACCATCGTGTGTCCCCGGGCGGTTCATTCCTGAACATGGCCACCGTTGGCATCTCGAGTATCATCCACTCTTCTTTCAGTGGAAGTGACCGCACTTTCCTACTCCTTATCGCTCCAAATAAATGTGTAAATGCAATCAAACATCCATCTCCCCCTTATATATATATATGTAGTGTCATAACTAAGATGAACTCGTTGACATCCATTCCCTCAGACTCAATCTTCCACCAACCGAAGGGTACCTCAAAACCGACAGAGGTATAAACCTACCCCTCAGACTCAATCGTCACACCAGAGGGTTGTGCCGTCGCACGTCTATCTGACTTACATACAGATAGGTACCTCAAAACCTGCAGAGGTACTGGCATACCATATTGGTCATAGTCATCCGACCCTTTTGTGTCACATGATGCGTCCCATACCACACCACGCTTCACTCATGTCGACTGCTAGTACCGGGGCATGGTAACTTTGAGCACTATCCTCGGGATTCCATCTATGCAATTATTGTTAAAACCTTTTTCAAAAATAATATAGAAAGACATAAATCTGTTCCCCAGGTTGTTATTAAATCTTTCTAATTTTTCAAACAAGAATCTATTGAAGATTAAAACAAAACTATTTTTGATTGCATAGACTTCTATTCTTTGAGCTCTAAATTATAAAATTCCCTCGGCTCAGAACCACAATGCCACACTTACTTACTTGTCATAGTGGATTGTCATAAGACAAATCTGATGTTATGCCCGTAGGCTGTAATTTCCTAGTATCACTATATCCCATAGTGTACTTTATCCCTTTCTATGTGGTTTTAGTTATGATAATTAGGAAAACCAGTTGCAAGCCAGTCCATCTAATCAAACATATTCACAACCACATTTCATAATCATTCCCTAAAGGATATCAGCATGCTATCATAACAAGTATTCCATTAAGGCAATACAATTATCACATGACATATCACACATATATTCAACCAGCATGCTATTCAGTCAATCATTCCAAATAACTCATCACATCAAACAATCAATCAGATTCATCAAACAATCAAACAATCCAAACAACACATAATCTAATCAAACACACAACTAAGACAGGTATTAAAGCCACACACAAGCCCTTATCATGAGGGTAACTCAGTCCTCCGCTGACCTGGATATCCAATGCTAATCCGTATAGGTCCGGAGATTCCTTTTTCTTAGCTTTCTTGCCTTCGTGACGCCTAGTGTCGATTCCTTCGATCAAGCTTTCGTACGATGACTCGTTCTGAAACGATTCACGTCGTCTTAGCACTATTCCTAAAACGTCACACATATTGCTTAAGCTATATACTTTATTTCTTTTAGTAACTAGGTGATGTCTCATTAATCTTTACTTCACTTTACTAGTCCTTTATTACTAAAGGTACTCATAATACTTTTGACACCTTTTGTTATCCATTTAATATTCTTGATTAACTAGGTGAAACTATAAACTAGAAACTTTCAAGAAAACTTAGTTAGCTTTTCCTTAAGCCACATTACCATTTAACAAAACTAGTTATCATATTCTAGATCATTTAGCATATTTACTAGTGATTTATTCTATTTCCATTCTTCTTCCTTTACTAATTAAATTTACTCAAATTACCATTATATTCTAATACCAACTCTATAAAACAACTTCTATTATTCATTCCTTTTCTAAACCTTTTCCAATTTCTTAAGCATGGTACTTTAATCATGTTCAGCCCTTAGTTATTTTTCTTAACCATTTATTTAAGTTCATTTAGGACAGCAACAACAAGAACAAGAACAAGAACGTTAAACTCAACCTAGAATGAACTTCTAAACCATGTATTCTCCTTTTTCCAACTTCTTTCACTCCATTGAAGCTCTTCTTTGCTGCATTTAGGCTTTCCAAAGATCTCCTGAGAGCAAGAGCAGCAAGGCAGTGAGTGAAAAGCTATGGAATCCATGGAGAATGCCATGCATGAAGAGTTCTTTCTTCAAAGAAGCTAGGGCACGAGTTATAACTTAGAGGAATGATGTTTTTCATGTCCAAAAGCATGAATAGAGGTCAAAAATGAGTTCAGAAGAGTCAGAAACGTACTGGGGAGGAAAACACGAATTTTCCGGTGAAGGATCGCCGGAGAAGATGACCAAAGCAGCGGTGGTCACGGCGGCGCTGTCACCGGAGAAAGAACTGGGTACTGGGCCTCCATCCTTTCGTGGCCAGGCACACGATGGTGGTATTAGTTTCTCCAAATTCTCAAAGGATTTCTCAGAAAATGCAGTTGCAGGTCGAGTTCCACCGTTGGAGTATGCCCAGAACTCGACGGAACTTGGTCCATTGGACTCCTGGTTATTCTACTTCAAATTGGTGAATAGAAACGATGTTTTCGTGGAGGTTTGAAGAGGTTTCGAAGACACCCATGGTTATGATAACAGAAAAACAGGGTAGAGAGGAAGGAGTTCATCGCGTTCTCCTCTACTTCGTAGTGATGCTTCTATCTTGGTTCTTAGAGCTCATATTTTGGGCCAGAGATGAAATAAACAAGAGCTACAAGATGAAGAATGAAAGATTGCCGAATAGAGAGAGAAAACGGAAGTGAGAGAGAGAAGCTGTGTTATGGAGGATGAAGAGAACACTGGGGCTATCACCTTTTATCCTGTTCGTGAGAGGAAGAAGTCTGAAACAGCAGGGATTCTTCCTTTTCTAGTTTACAAAGGAATCACAAGTGTAATAGTGTGTGTCTTTTGCATGGTAGACAAGGAATGAAAGGAAAGCTTGTATCATAGTGAGTAAATAGGTGTTGGGATTAAATGCTGGAGGATGATGATGCTACTGCGTCTGAAAAGAAAGAAAGATGGCAGCAATGGAAATAGCGTGCTATGTCCTTTGCATGCTAGACAAAGCAAGAATGAAAGCTTTGTTGGCTAGTGAGGGAAATATTTGAATGGATTAAAGCTTGATAGTGATGGTGCTGCTGCATGCGCATGGGAGAAGATGAGTGAGTATCATTTTCTCTTCCTTCCTTTTATTCACAAGTACACTATGTGTCTTAGAATGGTACAAAAGTAGCATGGTTTGTTGCTTTGTGATTGGTGGAGGAATACATGTGTCATGGAAAGTAATATAATGTAGTATTTGAGAAAAATGAGAGATAAAGGACGTATATGGCTGATTGTGAGAATGAGAATAAAGTCGGTACGGGCTCGTTCCGATAGTGTGGGATTTTTCCAGTTAAATCGACACGAGAATTATTACGATGATCAAATATCGTCGTTAATATTATTTTAAGATTGATGAGATAGTTAAGGATGATATTAGATCACTTAGGATAAATTTAAGCGACCGGATACAGAGTATTTCATCTGTATTGAGTTCTTTGGCTAATGACTTGGCTCGATCTTTCACCAATCATCTTAGAATGTACGGGAAGTGCTTGTCATATAAGCAGCTGGAAATGAGGGATGTTACATAGTGTCCTCTATTGTTGCATTTGAAACACGTAACTTCTTCTAGTGGCCTTAGCTTCTTCCGAGTGTCCACGTTAGCTCCAGTGGACTGGTCTGAATCATCGGCGTGCTCCTTGGTTTGAGAACGTTGATATGGCTCTTTGCCTTTGTTATCCTTCTCTTGGCGCAACCTAGTCGGTGCACCTCTTCCTCTCAGTTCCTCTGTGTGCTTGTTGGTTATTTCGATATCCTTCGCTTTCTCCTCCCGCATCAGGTAATGTTCGATCCCTATTGCTTGTACCGCTCTCCATAGTGTAACAACATTCACAACAGTCTGGTTCGCCTCCTCTTCTGTACGTGCCACAGCAGCATTCAGAAAACCTCCACCAACTTGACCAAGTTAGTGATGGTGTTAGCCATCAGATCCATGTGGTTATTAGGGGCGGCCTTTTGAAGGCATACGATTCAGCAAATGTACTGATGTGACAACGGCATCTTCCCAGTACTTACAGGGCATATGTGCTTCAATTAGGAGGGCACGAGTTGTTTCTAAGATATGCCTGTTTTTTCGTTCTGCGATTCCATTTTGTTGGGGTGTTTGGGAGCAAGAGGTTTCATGGATTAGACCATTGTTTCTGAAGTACTCTTGAAACTCTTTATTGACATATTCTCCACCATTATCAGAGCGGAGAATCTGAATTTTAGCTGAAAATTGTGTTTGAATCATTGCATTGAAGGACTGAAAAACACCAAACACATCATTTTTATGTTTCAGCAAGTACAACCACGTCATTCGGGTGCAATCATCGACAAAGGTAACAAACCAACGAATGCCAGAGGAAGTTGTAATAGGAGAGGGTCCCCACACATCAGAATGAACTAAGGCAAAAGGAATTTCACTTTTATTCAAACTGATTGGATAAGATACACGATGACTTTTGGCTAAAATGCAGGTTTGACACTTAAAGTCCGAATCATGTGTATTGGAAAATAAAACTGGAAATAAGTGTTTCATATAACTAAATGATGGATGTCCTAAGCGATGATGCCACAACCAAATCTGCCTCTCCTTTGCATTTGTTGTATGTTGCATTTTATAGGCCTTTCCCCGACTAAAATCATCCATGTAATATAACCCCCCTCTCTTAGTACCACGCCCAATGATCTCCTTGGTGAGAATATCCTGAAGAAGGCAAAAAGAAGGATACATTAGTGCAACACAATTTAGTTCCTCAGTGGCTTGACCAACAGAGATCAATTTACTTGAGAGAGATGGAACTAATAAAGTATTAGATAAAGAGAGAGAAGGGGAAATGGCAATAGTTCCAGATCCTGTAACTGGATATGTGACCCCATTAGCATTAGCAATACTAGTTCTCCTTGGTGGAGTGATCTTGATAAATTCACTGGAATCAAATGTCATGTGATCAGTCGCTCCTGAGTCAATTATCCAGCCACTGTTATCTTTCTGATTAGAAACAAGCAGTGCCGTAGCACAGTTACCTTCTTCATTTGGGGTATGCAGTCGACTTGAAGATTCTGCTTGTGAGGCAATGGATAGTTGCGGTTCTGCACTCATTAAAGCAACCTGTCCCAAGCTTCCATTGGCAGCAGCTTCCCGCGGTTTCCGTGTCTTTAGTTCATTCCACCATTCTGGATACCCATTTAACTGAAAACAAGTTTCGCGGGTATGTTTCATATTTCCACAGTGAGTACATCCTCCCCCTTTCAATGGTGCCTTATTTTTTGCAGTTCTGTTCATCTTTCCGCTCCCTGAGGCAGGAAACATTTGAAGGGAAGAGGATTGTTGTCTACTCATGCTGACTCCCTTAGAAGCCATAACTGCACCAGTAGGATTTTCAGTTCCCGTCATCATCACAGCTTGTCTAGTATCTTCCCTTCGAACATGAGCATAGGCTTGTTCTACAGTGGGGAATGGTTGTAACTGCAACACGTCACTCCGAATTTTATCAAGTCGATCATCCAATCCATCAAGGAAGATATAAACTCTATCCTCTTGTTGGATCGCATTGTACTTCGAAATATCAGCAGCACATTCCATTGGGTTGGGTCGTCGAAAGTCAATCTCTCTCCACAAGCGTTGAAGGTCATTGTAGTATTTTTCAATAGACCCTCCTTGCTGACTCATTCGAGCTACCTGTCTTTTCAAGTCATATACTTGGGAGGTATCAGATCCATCAAAAAAGGTTGTAGAAACAGAATCCCATACCATTTTTGCAGTAGGAAAGCGGATGAAATTACTTATCAGGGATGGGTCCATGGAGTTGATCAGCCAACCCTTCACAATTGCATTTTCAGTCCTCCATTTTCGGAATGCCGGATCTGTGGGCGTTGCTGTGGAATATCCCCATTGATGTATCCAAGTTTGTCTTTGCCAGAGATGTACATCTCGACTACTTGGGACCACAAGGCATAGTTGGTGCCATCCAATTTGACGCCAATAGGCGCTGTAGGAGCATCAACAATAGTGAGTGGATCTGGGTCTGATTCTGATTCAGGAGCTGCGCCATTCTTGTTGTCAAGTCTTCAACGATGGAGTTGATGGGGTTCCCTTTGTCTTGCTTTATATCAGCAGGTTTCCCCAAATCAATTTCTCCATCCATGGTTTTTTTATTACTTCTGGTCGCACTTTGATTGCAGCGGAGAATTCAGGATCGTTGCTCTTGATACCATGTCAACATAGAGAATAACATAGAGGAAATATTTCTGTGTATTATTTTTCTTATTCTAAGCTGTAGCAGCTACATACATATATATCAACATAAAGAGCCAATTAGGGACTCTATTTTAGGAAATATACTATCTAAAGTCAATATTGGTCTTCCCTTGAAATAAGGGATATAAATTGATTCTATAAAATCTCTAATTAAGCCTAAATTGACAGCTCACGCCAACAAGAAGAACCTCAAGGAACCTATGCTATAGGTTCACAATGGCAAGGCAAAGAAAAAGGAAGGGAGAATTTATTTATCTCTTCCATTTTTAATTTGAATTTTGTTGCTTTGTTAGCTGAAAATTCATTGGGCACCATGATGTTGTTGTGTCAAAATTTACATGATTTGCGGGGTCTAATGAATTTTGTAATAGACCCCGGTTGAAAAGTGATTAGTGAAAAGTCTACCAAAGACTATAACATTGGGCTTCTTGGGAGACAACCCAAGTGTTTCTATTTCTTTTGTTTTGTTTTATTTTGCTGAATAAATAGCTGCAGGAACCCCAACGCTCAAGCGTTGGAGGCTCAACGCACATGCGTTGAGCCCCTGTTTCTTGCCCAGTTTTTATTTTAATTCCAGCGCTCAAGCGTTGGCAACTCCAACGCTCAGGCGCTGGAGCTCGGGCAGTGTTGCTATTTTGTTTTTATTTGCTGTTTTTAGTTTTTAATAAAATTTTGTGTTCACCATTTTCTGAAAGGTTTTAGATTCTTTGAGTTTTCCCTTGTTTCTACACTGGTTTTAATTTTTGGGAACTCAAGAATTCTTGTTTTTAGGTGGACACAATTTTTCAACCCATGATCTTGTTTGCGCTGATTTTGGAACTAACAAGTCAAGCAAGTTTCTACTTGTGAGACTTTTGTTTGTTCAATGTTACAGGATAGGTACCAAAAGGAGGAAGAACCCTCTTGAACTTATGTGTTCAATTTGATTTTTTGCATTGAGGTTCCCTTGGACTTTTGTGGAAAATTTGTTACTATACCAGCTTCTTAGATTTTGTTTTTCTTTTTATAGTTTTTAGTTTTAGTTTAGTTTTTCTGTTTTTTTTTTTTTTTGCATGAGTCTTGAGTATATTATCCATTCTGAATGTTGCTATAGCTTTGTTAAATGCCTTATCTGATTGAAATGCTTTGTGAAAAAGTTCTATGATTTGAAGTGGTTAGGATTGCATGTTGTAGAAAGGATTATTGACATCTTGATTGTTGGGTTGTTGGCAAAAAAAAAAAAAAAATTTCTGAGTTCTAAAAAGGGTACCACTTACCCTATCTTTTTCTGAGAGCTGAGGTCTCTGAATTCTTGATTGTGAAATTTTTCTGCCTTGTGTTACATGTTGATTGGAGTTTTGTATACTTTGTGAGTTGAGAAGAGATTATAGGCATTTTTGAAAACTCAGATTTTTGCTTGAAATTTGATATCCACTAGTAGCCCCTTTTGAGCCTTAAAAGAGTCATTCTTTGGAGCCTACTTTGTGTGATAATTCTTGAAGTTGTTATTGTGATTCATGTGCTAAATTGTTAGAGCTATGTTTGTGGGTTTCTCTCTAAAAAAGATGAAGGAAAAAAATTGAAAAAATAAGGTATGTGCCTTAGAAAAAATAATGAAGTAGTGGGGTGAGAAAGAGTATGAGGGGAGTAAAATTCAAGTCATTCATCCCATACATTCCACTACTTTGTTTAAAAAAAAAACGGAAAAAAAAAGAAAAATTGAGAGGACCCTTGTGTTGAATTGTTTAAGCTCTTAGTCAAGAAAAATCACTTAACAACAGTTTCTGAGTCAGCCACTAGAGTTGCCAATTTCTTGAATCCATACCTTAAATTGTTCAACCCTTTGGCCAAGTTACAACCTTAAAAATCTCTTCAACATCACTTGGTTGCTTTACTTCAGTTTTGATTTGAATTATAGGCAGAATTATTGAGCTTTCTTGTTTTCATGGAGAATATCATTTTGTGAGCTTAATTGATGAACTCAAACATGTTAAAAGCCAAGCCTAACTTTCTTGATTCTTTGTCTATTAAACATGCATGTCTTCCTTATCCGCTAAGCTTTCTGGAAAATTATCATATTTCAATCGGATAAAAACTTTCTCAAAACTCAGGGACGAGTTTTTCTTTAAGTTTTGTCGCTTGAGGACAAGCTGTCGTTGGGTATAGTGGTGTGATGAGTGGATTTTATATGATGTTTTTAGGTAGTTTTTAATCTTTTTATTTTATTATTTTTGAGTCACATATAGGTTTTTTATTGTTTTTATGTAGATTTTATATTTATTTTGCATTCTGCATATAGATTAGCTTTTATTTGTTTTTCTAACTTTATTTTATATTTTTAGGAATTTTTATAGCTATTTTATATTTTTAGGAAAAGCTGGTATAGTTATCATTTTTGTCCAGGAACCGATTTGTAAAGTTTCAGGAATTGAAGGATCAAAGTGTGAAGGTTCAAGAGAGGAGGATGAAAAGTGAAGTTTGAAGGAGTCAAAGGGCCAGAATTGAAGTTATCACCAAGAAAGGACTTGAAGTGAAATTAAAGAATGGGAAGCAAGTCTCTTTGATTTGAGCACATGTAAAATAAGGATGGAAGATTAATGGTGGTAAAGGGGAGGTTTCAGAACTTAATAGAGGCTGAATGTGGCCTAATTAAGCCAATCAATTCCACCATTGAAGAAGAAAGGAATCCAAGAAAAAGCTGCCAGTGTTCGTCCCAGCGCTGCAGCGTTGGAAGTCCCAACGCTCAAGCGCTGGACCTCTGACTAGGATGTGAGTCAGAGGTTGCACCCAGCGCTGCAGCGTTGGAATCCAGCGCTCAAGCGCTGGGCCTATTTTTGCACGTTGGATTTTAATGCTTCCCAGCGCCCAAGCGTTGGGAATGCCAGCGCCCAAGCGCTGGAAGTCAGGTTTTTGCTATAAATAGGGAGCTTTTCTTCACTTGTAAGACACACCTTTTTAGAATACAACAAGTGTTCTTCTTTCCTCCTTAAAGATCATCGTTCCTAGGAATTGTGGGAAGCCATACTTGAGCTCCTATCCAGGGTAATTCGATGACTCTTTTAGCCATGCTTGGCTAATTCTTTTTAAGTTTCTTGGGTTGTAGTAATTTATAATTTTATGCTTTAGTATTGTTTTTACCTTTCTGAATAATATATCCATTTCATGTTTTATTTCCTTGTTCATCATTCTTCTTAATGCGCATAAGAATTCTTGCTTATTACTTATACGAATGGAAATTGGTAAGTAGTAAGGGACCTAGGATTTAAAAAGGTTATAAGTATACATCACTAAGGAATTAGGATGGACGTAACTCTATGTTGGCCTGAATTTCTTCTTCATCTTCTTCTCTAGTTAACTAAGTTGCAAGGAATTGAATTTAGTAATTGGAAAGAAAGTTCTACAATGTGTAAGGAATTAACTTGTAGATATACTAGGCTATAGCATCATGAAATTGGACTTAGAATTCAGAAAATAAGTATTAACTTGCTAGCATATTTTATAGATTATGTAAATCAACCCAAGAACTTATTTCTCATCATCTTATCTCTTTATTATTTTATGCTATTGTTCTTGCTTGTTCTAAAACCAACATCAACTACTCATCTTTTAAATTTCTGCACAAGTACTAAATATTATAATAATAGGAAACCTATCCTTTGGGTTCGATCTTTTTATTACGCGATATTGAATCGTACACTTGCGATTTGGGTATCACACCCAATGGAGTATTTCCGCCTTCTGAGAACGTTTGGCAACTACTGAAGAGTTCTTTCACCTAAAAGTGCTGAAGAATTCGTTTGACAAAGTGTTTCAAGCATTAAAGATTATCTACCTCGTCATCGCATTAAATGAGGCACTGTTGATTGCAGAATGAAGAAAGTAATTAATATTTTATTCCTCGTTCTTGTAAAAGCTCTGACATTCCTTAAATCATGCAACCTTTTTGGAGTCAACAGCGTGATTTCCTGAACATAGGATCCCCTCAACGATCAAATTCAAATCTCTTGTTCAGAGCATTTAATGTTCTCTTTGTTGGCATCCACGAGAAATTAATGACCAAACGTGAACTCAAGGCTGAAAGCATTGAAGAGCCAGACGACGTCAACAAAAACAATTAATCCTGCAATAAATGCATGGCAGAATGCATTTAATGCTGTTTCAGGGATGTAGAAGTATCTGTTACTCACAAGGAAGCAAAAATTCCAAAGGAACTATTTTTCAATCTTCATCAAGCTTGCAGGGCACATCCTACTGAAGATCTAAATAGAGCACTTAGCATCCGGATTCAATTGGCGACTTCCAAACGTTCAAAGCATTCAAGTTTTTCTAAGTTCATCAATTACAATCTTTGCTCTAGCCATAACTCAGAAACTCAAAGTCATCTTTTACCTGAGTTAAGTCGTCTGTTAGTGTGGAGTACTCATAGAGTGCAACTCTCATCTTCTTCACACAACCCCAAACAGAGAACCAATTTTCTTATCCTCTCTGTATATTGTACTTCATCTTTCTACCCACTCTTGCCAAAGAGAAATAGTAGAAACCCAAAACCTCTTTGCTAAAAGAACTGGGAGCAGCCCTGTCAAATACTTTGTTAGGAGAAGTCTTGTTCAAAACTTGTAAAGGAGAATTCCTTCGAATACTAGGAGAAGTCCTGTAGAATACTTGTACTATTTTGTGAAAATAGTGAAAATCTTGGTGAAGCCAAGGACTGGACATAGCCTTGTCGATTAAGGGGGTGAACCAGGATAAATACTTTGTGTGCTTTACTTTTCAGCTTTAAGTTATTTTCCACTGCACTAACTCTTGATAATATTGTTTATAACTGAAAAGAATTTTAAAAATCACACACACAATTCAAACCCCCCTTTCTTGTGTGTTTTATTAATATCAATTTTTTTATTTGAATATGAAAACAGAGACAGCAAATTGAAACAGATTTATTCAAGACAGAGAGTAGAAAATCAAAATGGAAAAGTAGACTGTCAAACAACAAACCAGAAAAATTAAGCAAAAGGCAAGAAGATATATAACCCAGAAAATTACAGAAGCAAAAGCAAATCAAAATATGTTCATTTATTCACTTGATATTATCATTTTATATATATATATATATATATATATATATATATATATATATATAAATTCCTTTAGTAGCAACCTAATCATATATACTTGTAACCAAAAAACCTAATCATATATACTGTTATGCGTCTATGTATTAAGCATCCCTTTCATATCGCATTTATACTGTGGCTAATATAGGTTCTAACATCGTTCAACCAAAAATACTCACACTAAGATATCACAAGCTACTATAAAGTCAGCAAAGCCAAATTGTCAAGAAAGCACGTATAGTCAAGGAATCCAAACCCTACTCATTAAATTAGGAGAAGACTTTCTGTTTTTATCTCAAAATATTCTACTATCATAATCTAGAACATATCTTATATAATCTAAAACTTACCAAAACAGAACTTGAAGATTTAATTATTTAAAACAACCAAAAACGACTATTAATATACATGGTTAAATATGTTTTTTGTCCCTGTACTTATAGCGAGATTTGGTTTTAGTCCCTCGCCGACGTAAAGGTGGATATTAGGCCTTAGACTATGATTATGTTTTGCCTTTTAGTCCCTACCGGAGTTAGCCGTTGACCGTCGTGCTTACGTTTCACGGCTGGTCCTACGTGGCATATGCCACATCAATTAATGAGTATAGTTGTCCTTTTTTTACACCATATTATTTAATAAATAAAAAAACAAAAAAAGGAAAGGGGAATAATTAGAGCACGTTAGTAGTGGCCCTGTATCTTCTTCCACAAACCTTTGAAAACCTTTCTTCTTCCATTGTTCTTTACGAGACCCATCCTTCTTCCTCATCAGCAGCCACTGACGCCGTCCATCCTTTCCTGCGTTTTTGCCGTCGTCCTGTCCATTCATCGCCGCCGTCGTCGCATCTCACTCTCGTCCCTCTATCTTTTGCCGTCGTAGCAACCACAAAATCCGTCGCTTCCTTCCTCGTATTCCCATTCGCACACCAAGTAAGTGTAATTCTTCTACTCTATTCTCTATTACTTCTACTCTTTTCTCAATCGCCATACCCCATTCACCTATTAGGTTGTATTATTTGAATTTCTTCTTCCAATTTCATTGTCATGGTAGGTTACTAAAAACAGAGTGTAACAGATAGAGAGAGATAGAGAGACATCAAAGTTGACCTCATTACAAGAAAAATCCTCGATAAGCTGAAGAAACCGTCGATAATGCTTAATTACTGATGGCCAAAAATCCGTCGCTATTTGGATCGTCTGCAATTTTTTCGACGACTCTCAAAAAATTGTCGGTATTTATCGGCAGCTTTTTCCATCACTAATCACTGGCGGATTTTCCTTCGCTAACTTACAGACGGTTTTTTCCATCGCTAATTACAGACTTTTTTTCGGTCGCTAAATTACTGACGGCTTTTTCCGTCCGTAATTGATTTGGTATGTAAGAAAAATTACTTTTGTTGCGAATAAAAATGTCGGATGACATTCTAATATGCAACAAAAGGAACATTTTCTAGTCTTTAAAATTATTATGTATAATTTACACAAAAGTGAGAAAGAAGAAGAAAAAGAGAAGAAGATGAAGAAAAAGATAAAGGAGGAAGATTAAGGGAGTATGATAGTCTGCAAACTTGTATTTATAGGTTACTGACGATTTTATCTGTCGGTAGCTTATGGACGAATTTTTTTGGGTTACCTAAAGGTTACCGACAGTTTTGATCTAATTTTATAATTTCTTTTAAAGTCTACGGTAGGCGGCAATTTCAAATTTCGAGATTACCCAAGGTTTTTTCTATCACTAAATTACCGACGGATATTTCCGTCACTAATACCGTCTGTAACAAATTTTTAAATTCTTTAAAGCCCGTCAAGTTATTGGTAGGCGGCAATTTCAAAATTTAAGATTACCGACGGCTTTCTCAGTTGGTAATAATTTTTAAAATTTTTTAAAGTCCGCCAAACTATTAGTAAGCAACAATTTTAAATTTTGAAATTACCGATGGCTTTATCCGTTGATAATTTAAAAAAATGTTACCGACGGTTTGACCATTGGTAATAATAAGATTCAGCAATGGTTTTGGGATTGTTAGTAATTCAGTGTTTTCTTGTAATGCTTAATCATATCATCATGAGAACGACGCTAAGAACCCGACACCTCCATTATCTAGCAAAGCGCGCGTATTGAATCAACAACCATGAAGATGAGAGAAGATAAGAGGAAAGAATAATTTTTATTTCCTTGTATTTCATTGTACATAGGAGTCTCTACTTATAATACTAATTTTGCTCTATTTCTAGTAGCAAATCATACACAATAATGAATAATAATCTCTGAATATATTTCCTTAATTATCTCTGATTTCCTCCTATTTTCCCCCCTCATTTAAGTGCTCTGATTGCATAATCAAATGCTTTGATTTAGGGATATTCTGACGGGACGGGCTGCAAGCACGAAACTGCACATGAAATCATGAACGGTGCACTCGGTCTCCAAATGAAGACCAAGAGGTGTGGCAAACCAGAGTTGCCGCACGGAGGGGCAAGGAAACAACACATGAAAATCTATCACTGGCAAAAAAAAACACTTACGGCAGGTTGGATCTAACCCAATTCCACGAAGGTAAAGAGAGGCACTAACCGGCAACAAACCCATGGCAGCTCTCAAATATTTGTCCTTATAGCGAGGTAGAATCTCAGCACCCCATAAATTATTCCAAAAGGCGTGGTGGCAGAGAAAAGGCTGAAGAAGAAGAAGAGGCCACCGACGTCAAATTGTGCTTGGATCGGATGAATGGATAGCCTGACTTAGTTATATAAACCCCGTCAGCAGAGAAGGGCCAACCGAGCTGTTCCAAATACAGATGCGGCAAGACAGGAGATACTCAAACTACCAAATCACACCGTGAAAAACTTAAACTCCAACGCATGCAAAGAAAGAGGTGACAGAGAAAATAACGTATCGACGTCTAATAAACCTAAGGTTTAACTTCTCTGTTAGATTTTGCACCACAGCGCCCACAGCAGCTGATAGATTATCTACACTGTTACACCCAGCAAAAATCACATGGCAAAATATCAAGATAACAAAGCACTAAGAAATGACAACAAAAGATTGGAACGAAAAGAATTCACAATCACAAAAAATTTCACCGACTTAAACAGACAGCTCACAGCTATGCAGATTGCAGAACCTACAAATTCAACGCACCACTGCAGGTCAAGCAGGACCAAAATTCAATCCATATAACTCATAAACAAGCTACCATAAATAGGTAAATGAGAGAGAAAGGGAAATTAAATTTATCCAGAGCAGACAACCATTCGAAACCGCAAAACCAAACTGTTCCAGAATCCTGATGTGGCAAAACACGATATCTAGACCAATGCCGAATCACATCGTGATAAACCAAAACTAGAACCATGCAAAGAAAGAAGAAACAGAGAAAACAATGTATTTATGACAAATAAACCTAAGGTTGACTTCTTTGTTGGAATCTCCACCACGGCGCCCACACCAGCCGATAGATTATCTACACTGTGACAACCAAGCAAAAATAACTTAGTAAAATATCTAGATGACAAACTACTAAGAAAGGACACAACCAAAGATTGAAACGAAAACAATTCACAATCCCAATAGAGTACACCAACTTAGACGGACAGCTTAGTGCTATGAAGAACTTCCTATTTCGAAACAGCACTGCAGAAGAAGAGGTTATAGACAAGTTAGGAGTCCAATCCATATATCTTGTAAACAAAGCCACCCAAAAAGGCAAGTAGAGAGATGAGGAAATTAGATTTATTCAGATCCGTCAACTATTCGAATTCGCAAAATGAAGCTGTTCAAAAATCCAGATGCGGCAAGACGGGAGATATGCAACCTGCCAAATCACACCTTGAAAAACCAAAACTAGAACCCACGCAAAGTGAGAAGAAACAGAGAAAAAATGTATCAATGACTAGTTATCCTAAGGCTGAACTGCAACTTGCCAAATCACACCTTGAAAAACCAAAACTAGAACCCACGCAAAGTGAGAAGAAACAGAGAAAAAATGTATCAATGACTAGTTATCCTAAGGCTGAACTTCTCTGTTATGATCTCCACCACGGCTCCCACACCAACTCATAGATCATCTATCCTGTAACACCCAAGCAAAAATCACATAGTAAAATATCTAAAAGACAAAGCAATAAAAAAGGACAACCAAAGATTGGAACAAAAAGAATTCACTATCCCAACAGAGTTCACCAACTTAAAACAGGCAGCTCAACACTGTGCAGAACTCACTCTTCCGACACAACACTGCAGAAGAAGAGGTTAAACTGGTTACAAGTTCAATACGTATATCTGGCAATTAAAGCAACGAATAGGCAAGTGAGAGAGAGAGAGAGAGGGAGGAAATTCGATTTATACAGAGCCGTCAACCATTCAAATTCGCAAAACCGAGCTGTTCCATATACCGATGGGGCGAGACAGGAGTTCTCCAAACTGCTATATCACACCGAGAAAAACCAAAACTCAAACGCATGCAAAGAAAGAAGAAACAGAGAAAATGTATCGACGACTAATAAACCTAAGGTTGAACTTCTCTGATGGATTCTGCACCAAAGCGCCCACAGCAGCTGATAGATTATCTACACTATTATACCCAGCAAAAATCACAAAGTAAAAAATCAAGATAACATAGCACAAAGAAAGGACAACAAAAGATTGGAAAGAAAAGAATTCACAATCACAATAAAATTCAACAACTTAAACAGACAGCTCACAGCTATGCAGATTGCAGAAACCAATATTACAACCCAACACTGCAGGTCAAACAGGCCCACAGTTCAGTCCATATATCTCATAAACAAGCCACCATAAATAAGTAAATGAGAGAGAAAGAAAAATTAAATTTATCTAAAGCAGACAACCATTCGAAACCGCAAAACCAAGCTGTTCCAGAATCCTTATATGGCAAAACACGATATCTCCACCACTGCTGAACCGCACCGTGATAAACCAAAACTAGGACCCATTCAAAGAAAGTTGAAACGGAGAAAACAATGTATTTATAACTAGTGAACCTAAGGTTGAACTTCTCTATTGGAATATCCACCACGGTGCCCACATCAGCCGATAGATTATCTACACTGTGACACTGAAGCAAAAATCACATAGTAAAATATCTAGATGACAAAGAACTAAGAAAGGACAACCAAAGATACGAACGAAAACAATTCACATTCCCAATAGAGTTGACCAACTTAGACAGACAGCTCAGTGTTGTGCAGAACTTGCTATTTCAAAACAACACTGCAGAAGAAGAGGTTAGACAAGTTAGGAGTCCAATCGGTATATCTTGTAAACAAACCACAGTCCAATCCATATATATATATATATATATATATATATATCTTGTAATCAAAACCACAAAAATAGGCAAGTGAGAGAGAGGAGGAAATTAGATTTATTCAGAGCCGTCAACTATTAGAATTTGCAAAACGAAGCTGTTCCAAAATCCAGATGCGGCAAGACAGGAGATCTCCACCCTGCCAAATCACACCTTGAAAAACCTAAACAAGAAACCACGCAAAGAAACAGGTAAAAGAGAAAAAATGTATCAACGATAGTAATCCTAAGGCAACTTCTCTGTTAGGATCTCCACCACGGCTCCCACACCAACTCATAGATCATCTATCCTGTAACACCCAAGCAAAAATCATGTAGTAAAATATCTAGAAGACAAAGCAATAAGAAAAGGATAACCAAAGATTGGAACGAAAAGAATTCACTATCCCAACAGAGTTCACCAACTTAAACAGACAACTCACTACTATGCAGAACTCACTCTTCCAACACAACACTGCAGAAGAAGAGGCTAAAAAGGTTAGAAGTACAATACGTATATCTGGCAATTAAAGCAACGAATAAGCGAGTGAGAGAGAGAGAGAGGGAGGACATTAGATTTATACAGAGCCGCCAACCATTCGAATTCGCAAAACCGAGCTGTTCCAAATACAGATGTGGCAAGACAGGAGATCTCCAAACTACCAAATCACACCGTGAAAAACCAAAACTCAAACGCATGCAAAGAAAGAAGAAACAGAGAAAATAATGTATCGACGACTAATAAACCTAAGGTTGAACTTCTCTGATAGATTCTACAGCACAGCGCCCACAGCAGGTGATAGATTATCTACACTGTTACCCCCAGGGAAAATCACATAGTAAGAAATCAAGATAACAAAGCACTAAGAAAGGACAACAAAAGATTGGAACGAAAAGAATTCACAATCACAATAAAGATCACAAACTTAAACAGACAGCTCACTGCTATGCAGATTGCAGAACCTACATTTCAACACACCACTGCAGAACGAAACGTTAAACAAGTTCAGAGTTCAATCTGTACATCTTGTAAACAAAGGCACCAATATAGTTAATAAGTGAGAGAAGAAATTAGATTTATCCAGAGTCGTCAATCATTCATATACGCAAAACCAAGCTGTTTAGAAAAATCCTGATGCGGCAAGACAAGAAATCTCCACCACTGCCAAGCCACACTGTGAAAATCCAAAACCTACGTGAAGTGTGAAGAGATGTATATATCATTAACTAATAAACCTATATTTGAACTTGTCCGTTAGAATCTCCACCACCGCGTCCAATCCAACCTCATAAATTATCTACCCTGTTGCACCCAAGCAGAAATCACTCAGTAGTAAAACTAGAAGACAAAACACTAAAAATGGACGACCAAAAAACGGAACAGCTCACTGCTATGCAGAACTCTACCTCACACAACACTGCCGAAAAAGAGGTTAAAGGTTCAGAGTCCAATCCCTGCATCTTGTAACAGAGCCACCAAAATAAGTAAATGATAGAGAGAGAGAGAGAGAGAGAGAGGAAGGAAATCAGATTCATCCAAAGTCTTCGCAAAACATAGTTCTCATTTCTGATCTAATCTTCTCAAGACACATTAGAACTAGCCTGCTGCGCACAAATAAACATAGCAATATAAAGATCAAAGCACTGTAATCCTAAGACAGAAACACGAGAAATACACAAAACCGGTGACACAAAACTGTTAATTCAAACTCCAGATAAAGGTCAGCGAAATATGCAAAGGGATAAAACCTTCGAAGGATGTTGCATGGCATATTTCAGCACCAACCCAAACTGCAAGACAAGTACACAATATAATTCACAGCCAAACAGCAGAAACAAGAAAAACAAACTCATAAAAAGAAATCAAATATAATAACCAAGATAAATGCCTGAGATGGATGAACCAAAATCTCAAACCCTTCGCCAATTTTTATTCTTACCGTAAGAGATAGTTAATTTGAAACTTATCATACCATGCATAATAATATCTAATAATTTCATGCAAAAACAGCTGGCATTAGGGGGGGAGGGGGGATACCAATAGAAATATACGATACACCCAGCAGAACATGCTGTTTCACATTACATACGACTGGGGCAGCCTCTGTGATCAAGAGAAGATATGCAATTAGAATAATTTAGAAGATAAACTTATTCATAATAAAAAGATCAACAAAATGATGAAACAAGGGTGGCAGATTTCCCCAAACAAAGACACAGATCGGAAGTACAAAGAGACCAAAAAGGACCCAAACTGACCCCGGATCCACTGTGATGAAGACAATATCAAATCGGGAATTCTTATCATAGATCATATAAGAAACTATCAATAAAACCGTGAAAGAAGAGTGGCAGATTTCTCAGACCCAGATCATAATGCATAAAAAGAGAGCCCAACCATGCTGTCCCAAATTCCTGAAAGACCATCACACCATCCATCAAAAAACAAAACCCAGAACCCACAGAAAAGACAGCAGCAATTAAGAAAAAGTCATGCTGTTAATAAGGGTGCTGCAATATCTGCCATCATCTTCTTCCATAGCTTACCCAGCCAAATATTAGGAGTAAATTGAGAATGCTACTCAGGATTAACAAAATACTGAGAATAAGAATAGAGATCACCAAAGCAGACGCTAGGCAGAACTTCATATTATTTTGACACAGCTGTCCACAAATTAATTAAAAATTAGGATCAATTTTATGCCTTGAAGTCCAATACTAAAAATTATAAAGCAGTACTCATAACAAATTAGATTTACCCAAAGCTCTTTACACAGCATTGCTATACAATATACATCCTTACAAACTCAGATGATGTCCAAGAAGGGGGAAAGGTTATACAGATGGGATGACATAAAAGTCACACCATTGCAATGTGCTCCAAACAAAGCAGATCTAGTAAAAATAACACTCCTACACTTCAGAGGGAAAATAACTAAGGTGCAATGTAATGAGAAAGAAGATAAGTTCAATGTCCCAGACCTTGAACTGATACAACTTGAACAGTCCAGCTGACACACAAACGTAGCAGATCAGAAGCAAAGAGCAATCTCTAGCTCGTCAGCAACTAAGATGCAGAAGGAAGCCTCAAACCTCATAGTTCTAATAGATAGCCTACATAAAACCAGTACAAATACAAAACCAATCTAGTAGTTACTAAGAAGCAAGCCAGAAAGAAGGAAACGTCATACCAAACTTCATATTAAGCTACCAACCTTGATGATACAAAACACAAAGGAACTCCAACACAGTGCCAGATTATAAATTAAGAACAAATTGAATTGCAATTCTCTCAAATAATGGACAAGGCAATATGCGTAGCAGAATGTCACTGAACACCAAACGGAACAAGAGCACAATTTATAATTCATACGCTAAACAAACATTAGCACTTTGCAGTCTGATAAAAACCTCGGTTGTTAATGAAATTCTTTGAGATCCCGTCTACGGTTTAGCAGCCTAGAAGAAATCCATTGCAAACCCTACATCCACAATTTTGTATCAAGCAAGAAAAACTTCTTTAGCATGAACAACAAAGCCCCTTGAAGATCCAATTTAACACTCCAGAACAAACCACCCTCAAAACAAATAATAATACAACTATAGGAAAAAAGGCTTAAATTTAAAATCTGATCACAAAAATGATACTAATAAAAAAAATATGTCCCCGTTTAAAAAACAAGCCATAGAAAATTATTAGAAGTCATCAAAAGGTGTAAAAAATATTTGAATAACTTAAAAATGATTTACTAATTTCATGCAAAGAAGACGCCTACTTTTGTCCTGTTAAAACAAAGATCATCCTTCAAAATCCATCCACAATTTAGTTACTTCTAAAATTTCCAGGTCTTACTAGACAAAGATCAAAAAACATCATCACATGATGGTCGAGATTCAATTGAGTAATCAAAAGCAACAAGGTCGAAATTCAATTGAGTAATGTCTAGACAAAAACATTATATGATGGTCCAAAATTGAAATTTTAAATAAACACAAATTTTGTAAAACAGTTTCACGCAAAGATATACGTCACTCCCGGCAGATGACTCACGTTTCGGAATTCGGACCAAATTTCCATCTACGAGCAGATTTTGATGCTTAATATTTAAAACCATTCATGACTATCACTAATCCAAAAGAAGGTCCTGCAACGCAATGATGAGGACATAATTTAGTGAGAGGTTTTCAGAGGAAGGAGGTCCTTAAGAAATCAAAAACTCATAATAAATCTCGAACCCAACAACACTGCCCCTTCTCTTAGAAGGTAGGTCTCCAACAACACTGCCAGGTTACACCTTGAAAAAATCAAATCTTGAACTCACACAAAGAGAAGCCAATCCAGAAAAAAACGCAAAGTAAAATAATTGCATCAATGATAAGAAAACCTAGGGTTGAATTCTCCTTCATAATCTCAACCACAGTTTGATTGTTTTCCCTGTAAAACCCAAGCAGAAGTCACAAATAGAGATCGAGAAGATCAGATCAAACAAAGATTGGGACAAAGATTGGAACGAAAAGAATTCACCATCGGAGTATGCAGAACGTCACAATCGGGATTAAACAGGTTCAGAATTCAATTCGCACATCTTGTAAAAAAAAGGGGGCAGATAGAGAAGAAATTGTATTTATCCAGAGCCGTTCTAATCCGTTATAACAAGATCGCAAATAGTTCATGACCTAATCTTCAATACGAGCAGGATTAACTCAAGATGCCTGAAACTCCATTTGCCCCAAGTCCCCAACAATCAAAAGATGCCTGAAACTCTCCATTGCAGCAAAACAATGACCGCGTCTTTTTCTCTCCTATTCAAGATACCGAATAGCTGCTCTTCTAGAATTAGGGTCCTTTCAGAGTTTCAGGCATCTTTTGACTCCAGCATGCTGCAAACGAATAAAAGCAAGCAGTTCAACACGCCTTCAAACGCATCCATGATACTCAAATTCAAAATAATTGACGTAAAACAAG
Source organism: Acmispon strigosus (assembly GCA_030819835.1). Lineage (NCBI taxonomy): Eukaryota > Viridiplantae > Streptophyta > Magnoliopsida > Fabales > Fabaceae > Acmispon > Acmispon strigosus. Next base: position 4,762,371 of record JAUAMA010000001.1, on the reverse strand, counting down.
AGTCACGAAAGCTTCAAATTCTTATGATCTGGCTCCAGACAAAAGCATATCAATCAGCAAAATCCAAATCCTACACATCAATTGTGAAAATAAAGATCATCAAACTTCGAAATCTTGAAATCGAACCAAACAATCGGCTAAGCAAAACCATGCACAACTCGCTTACGCCACATAGATCGCAAGAATTAGATCGTAAAACTTTGAAGTCTTGAAATCGAAATCATCATTCTAAAGAAACCACGACAAATAAACAACAGAACCGTACCAAAAAGCTAAAACAGGGAAACCAATGTTAACCTACTTTGGAATGAAGGATTACGCTAAGCCTGAGGAGTTATATATAGGGAGAAGGGTCAGATTGGGCGGCTGTGATAACGCGGACGGTGGAAGGTTGGACGGTGATGATGCAATCAAAATAAAACAGCTGACGCGGCTTCTAATTTAAGGCGGTGTGGAATGGACCGTTGAATAAGCTAGAATTAGTTTTTTGACTTTTTTCTTTCTTTTTTATTTATTAAGAAAAAAAATATTCCGTGCATTTCAAAATAATTGTTCACAACATATTAAGAAATGCAATTAATTTTAATAATATTTTAAAATATATTATTTGTTTTACTATTTTAATTTTTAAAATAAATATGTTTCTTCTCATTTATTGTTCTCATATGAACATTATATGAAAATCAGCAAAATTATTTGGCCCGACACTTTCTGTCACGAGAATGCACGAGAGGCAATATCCACCAATCATATGTGGAGGGAGAAATATGAAAAATAAAATTTTAATCAGAATATGAAATACTTTAAATGAGGACAATTTGCAAAATAGTAAAGAGAGTGACTTGTGCGTGCTCTTGTTCCACCCCCTTCATGTCTTAGTGTTTTCCTATAGAAAAATATCAATCAATGCCCTATTGAAATTCTAAGTGGACAGTTATTATGAAATAAAACTTTTTCATCTAAATTGACAGTTATTTGAAATGGAAGAAGTATTTCAAAAGATACACCGACTGCCTTAGCTAGAAATGTGATTGGGGCATCTAAAATTAGTTGGAAAAATAAAAGTGATTTTAAAAAACTCTAAGGCTTAGTTGGCTTTTTAAATATGATTATTAATTAAAGGCTTAAATATGTTCGGGATCCCTAACATATGAAAGGGAATCAAATTGGGTATCTGAAAAAATAATTTGCAAAATTTCATCCCTAACAATTTTTTTTAATCAAATTAAGGCCAAATCTCAATTTTAGCTGATTAATTACCTTATTATCCCTGTCATCATTTCCACGTATAATTAACTTATCTCAGTCATTTTTTTATAGTTAAGTTTATTTTTTTATTCCACATCAGCCACCTTCTCTCTCTCACCCAACAGAACCCTAATCCTCTCTCTCACTCTAGCCGCCACCCACTCTCTCTTGTCATATCTCTCCTTCTTCCTCCATCCCTCGGTCAAACCACACAACCGCCACCATCCACTTCCCCTTCTCCCTCACTTCATCTTCTTCCTCTCTGTTGAACAAAACAGTAACATGAGTTAGGACAAGTTGGTAAATTTCAAATAACGGCACCAACAACTTGCTCTCGTTGGAGGAAACCAATCCATCCAATAGAATACCCTCCCTTCCATTTTCTTCTTCCCCCACTCTGTTTTCCCCCCTTTTCATCATCATCATCATCATCATCAACATCATTATCATCCTCTTCCCTTTCAATGAAATCGAAGTCAAAACCCTAATTCAATCCACAATCACAATCTCAAACCCCACACGCAAATATTGAGCTCGGTTCGTTGCCGGCGGCGGCGTCGAAGGTCGCCGTGGGAGATCACCGCCACAAGGCCAAGGACGTGTGGAAGAAACACGTGTGGGTGGTGGTGCTGCTTGATTTGTTCGTTTGCGCGTTCTTGTTCCTCATTTGGTTATGGGTGCCTTCATCCCCTTCTCTTAGAAAGAGAGAGAAAATTCAATTAAATAAAGGTAAGTTTGTCAAAAAATAATTAATACATTATATATTCCAAGTCAAAGTCAGTTCTTATAGAAAGGAACTGATAGGCCGAAAAGGAGTACCAATAAACCTAAATATTTAAAAGATTATATCTAGTTAATTAAGATATAATACTTTTAGTTATTTTGGTTTATTGATCTAGTTGTTGCTATTCAGTTTTAAATTCAGTTTTAGCATTTTAAATTTCTAGTTCCTTTTGTTATTTCCTAGGTTGTTACTAGTTTGTTTCCGTTATCTTTATCTTCTAGGACCATTATCTTTATCTTCTAGGATTAGTTGTTGCTTTCCTTTTCCTATAGTACTTTCCTTTCGTTGAATAAACATCAGAAAATTGAGCTTGCTCACCAAATTAACTGTCTCTTTAACTCCTTCTAATTTTCTTAACATTGTTCTTGATAGTCACCAACCCGGTGCCTATCAATTGGTGCTTCCATTGCGATCTCACCCGCTCTCCAAACGATGGAAAACGTTCATGACGTCACCGTTTCCAGCGACATGCTCAGTTCCATTATTGAAGAGCTTGCTTCCCTTTCCCGCCGCCAAGAACGGATGCAAGGTATCATGGATACTTCCCACACTGCTCTCACAGCAACCCTCTCCGATTTGGCTGCCAAAGTAAGTTCCATCACTTTACACCAACCTCCCATTCCACCTCATCACTATACCCCTACCCGCCCCCCAGAATTCGACCACCATCCCTATCAGCCCTCTGGCTCCCCCGTCCACCACTCGCCAGGCCCGCGGCCTCCTAAAGTAACCCTCTCCGCCTTTGACGGCACTGATCCGTTGGAATGGCTTTTTCAAGCGGATCAATATTTTCAGGCATATCACACTCCTTCTGAGCAGCGCTTGGAGTTTATTGCCTTCTACATGAAAGGGGAAGCACTTAGTTGGTTCAAGTGGATGCACAACAACCGCCAACTCACATCTTGGGAGGCATTCACCAAGGCCTTATCCACACGCTTTGGCCCCTCATCCTATGAGAATCATCAGCAAGAGTTGTTCAAATTGAGGCAAACCTCAACCGTGGCAGATTACCAAACCAGGTTTGAAAAACTATCTAATCAAGTGGTGGGTCTCTCTCCAGAGGTATTGTTAGATTGCTTTCTTTCTGGCCTCAATACTGATATTAACCGGGAACTGTCTATCTTTCGCCCTTATTCTATCTCCCATGCCACTAGCTTAGCCAAACTCATTGAATCCAAACTCAGGGATTCAAAACCCAAACCATACCAATTCAAACCAGCCCCGTCCACTTTGCACCGACCACCACCCCCTCACCCTCCACCCTCTTCCCCAGCCTTCCCTAAATCCCCACCTGTTACTACACCCGTTTCCACCCTGCAAGTCAAAAAACTCACATCTTCCCAAATGCAGGAGCGTCGAGCACAGGGCCTTTGTTACAATTGTGATGAGAAATACTATCAAGGACACCGCTGCAAATCCAAACAGTTCCTACTTCTGCAAGTGGATGACCCACTTGTCACTCATTCGGAGACTACCTCTACTCCCGTGGATTGCCTTGAGCCCGTTTTGGAGCCCCCATCAGAGGATTCCGAGGTGCTTCACTTTCAGCTTTCCGATCAGGCTTTTCAAGGCACGCCTTCCCCTAAGGCACTCAAATTCCGAGGATCTATCCATGGTCACTCTGTTGTTGTTCTCGTGGATACTGGGAGTACGCACAATGTTATGCCACCACGTCTGGCCCAATTTCTCCATTTGCCAATCCAACCCGTACCAACTTTTCCCGTTATGATTGGGAACGGCGCTCACATCTTTTGTTCAGGCTATTGTCCCTCCACTCCGTTGGTACTTGAAGGTAAACCCTTTGTAGTTCCTTTCTACTTGCTGGATATTCAGGGGGCCGACGTTGTCCTTGGTATTGATTGGTTACAGACATTGGGGGTCGTTGCATCTGATTTTTCTGTGCCCTCAATGACATTTGATTATGATGGCTCTCCATGCACCCTCACGGCCACCCCATTACACCCCCCAACACCAGCCACCCTCCATGATATTAAACGCCTCTTCCGCATGGACTCCATCTCTGAATTTCACACTATCACCTTCCTCCATCCCCAACCTCCCCAACCGGCCTTCTGCACTTTTTTCCAACTAGCGGACCTCTCTTCATGCCCGCCAAATTTTAATCCCGCCATCTGGTCCCTTCTCCAATCCTTTTCTGCTGTTTTCTCTACCCCCCAAGGCTTACCCCCCACCCGTTCCCATGACCATCATATCACCCTTCTCCCAAACTCAGAACCCGTTCATGTTAAGCCTTACCATTACCCCCACTCTCAAAAGGAGGCCATGGCTACTATTTTGGTAGATATGTTACAGGAAGGCATTGTCGTACCTAGTACTAGTCCTTACTCCTCTTCGGTCTTGCTTATTCGCAAGAAGGATGGTTCGTGGCGATTCTGCGTGGATTATAGGAGTTTAAATTCCATTACTATCAAGGACAGATTTCCAATCCCAACTATTGATGAACTCTTGGATGAATTGGGCGGTTCTGCATTCTACTCTAAAATAGATCTTCGCTCCGGTTTTCATCAAATTAGAGTGGCACCAGAGGATACACACAAAACGGCCTTTCGCACGGTGGATGGGCATTATGAGTTTTTAGTCATGCCATTTGGCTTGACCAATGCTCCGTCAACGTTTCAAGCTGCTATGAATGACCTACTTCGCCCTTACTTACGCCGGTTTGTGCTCGTTTTCTTTGATGATATTCTTATTTACAGCCCTACCCTAGATTCCCATTTGGATCATTTAAAAATTGTGCTTCAGTTGCTTTTAACGAATCAGTTTTTTGCTAAATTATCTAAATGTGAATTTGGAGTCTCTACTGTGGGTTATTTGGGTCATATTATATCTGCCTCTGGAGTGCAGCCAGATGCGTCTAAGGTTCAAGCCATTCTTGATTGGCCAACACCCCATACCACCACACAACTACGCGGTTTCCTTGGCCTCACCGGTTTCTATCGGCGGTTCATTCATCACTACGCCACTCACGCCGCTCCTCTCACCGAATTGTTAAAAAATAATAATAGTCCGTTTACATGGTCTGCTGCGGCACAACAAGCATTTGAAAATTTAAAGACCTATGTGACTACTGCTCCTGTTTTGTCCCTTCCAGATTTCACACAGGTCTTTGACGTGGAGACTGATGCATCCGGAATTTCCCTTGGTGCCGTGCTATCTCAGGCTGGCCGTCCAATTGCTTTTTTCAGCAAGAAATTGGCTCCGCGGTGGCAGGCTGAATCCACTTACATCCGCGAGCTCTTGGCTATCACTGAAGCAGTAAAAAAATGGCGTCAGTACCTTATAGGCCGCTATTTCAGAATTTTTACATATCAACAAAGCCTTAAACATCTTCTATCCCAAGCATACCACACCCCAGAACAACAGAAATGGGCCACCAAGCTTTTGGGTTTTCATTATGAGATATTTTATAGGCCTGGAAAAACTAACCGTGTAGCGGATGCCCTCTCCCGTTGCCCCGAGCCAGCCTCCACCTTGTTGCTAGCTGTTTCATCGCCGGTTTCGGATGTTCTTTCTCTGCTCCGTTCGTTTGCTTCATCTCCGGACGGCCAAGCATTCCTGGACCAACATAAATCAAGCACTGATTATACACACCAACAGGGACTCATATTCTATAAGGGGAAAATTTATGTCCCTGACATTTCCGGTTTACGCACTCAACTGCTAGAGTATCATTCCTCTCCTTCGGCTGGTCACTCAGGCCTCAAGCCGACCTTGGCACGCATCGCCACCTCCTTCTCCTGGCCACACCTGCGATCCGATACAGAGGCATTTATCAAACACTGCTCAACTTGTCAATACAACAAGTACTTACCAGCAAAGAAACAGGGCCTTTTACAACCTCTCCCTTGCCCAGAACTTGTATGGGAAGATTTGTCCATGGATTTCATCACGAGCTTGCCGCCGTCGCACGGCCACACCGTTATTTGGGTGGTTCTGGACCGCCTCACCAAGTTTGGCCACTTCATCGGCTTGCCTACACACTTCACTGCTGCTTCCTTGGCAACCCGCTTCTCCACAGAGATTTGCCGCCTTCATGGGGTGCCTCGATCTATCATTTCTGACAGGGATAAAATCTTTGTTAGCAAGTTTTGGAGAGAGTTATTTCGGGTTCAGGGAACGAAGCTCCGCTTCAGGACCGCTTACCACCCTGAAACGGATGGCCAAACCGAAGTGGTGAACCGTTGTTTAGAAACTTACCTTCGTTGTTTTGCAGGTGAACATCCTCGGACTTGGTATCGCTTCTTACACCTGGCAGAATATTGGTACAATTCTTCTTGGCATTCCTCCATTGGCATGTCCCCTTTTCAAGCTCTTTATGGCCGGCCCCCGCCAGCCCTTCTACACCATGTCTCCGGCAGTTCCGTCTCGCCGACTGTGGAAGAGTTCCTGCAGCAGCGTACACATACACTCCAATCATTAAAGGCCAACCTATCCAGAGCACAGCACATAATGAAGGCCACTCACGACCGCAAGCGCAAGGATGTTATCTTCGAACCAGGCGACTGGGTTCTCCTTCGTCTTCATCCCTACCGACAACGGTCTGTCGCTGTTCGCCGCTCTCAGAAGCTCGCCAAACGTTTCTTTGGTCCTTTTCGTATTCTACAGCGCCGGGGACCTGTTGCTTACGAGCTGGAGCTTCCTTCTTCTAGCCGGATTCACCCCGTCTTTCATGTTTCCTTGTTGCGCCGCTTTCATGGTGATCTTGCGGTGGCCTTCGAGCCCCTTCCTAAGGAGGACTTCGACCGGCTTCCTACTCATCCAGAAGGGGACCCTTCTCCGGTGCCGGTTAAAAACAGTCAGTCACTCGCTCCGGCACTTCCTGCTTTATCTCTGCGACACCTCGAGGAAGACGAAGAGGTGGTGATAGAAGAAAATGTTGGTACCATACGTGCTGCATCTGGAGGGAACAATAACAATGAAGAAGGAGTTGGGCAAGAGGAACATATTAATTCAGCTGAAGAGTCCCTTCCAAATGACTCATCCAATTCTCGAAGGAGGCTAAATGACCACCGTCTCTCTCCTCTGTCCGCACCCAAATTTCCACCATTCGATCCTCCAAAGGATCGTTCACATGAGTCGTTCGATGCTGCACACTTAACTCAATTTCACCCTTCCTTGGAGTCCGCCTTGGAGACCACACCCTCAACTCCATTTAATTCTATTTTGGCATCCACAAGGCCTGCCATTCAGACTTCGGATTGCGTGACATCTTCAATTTCCTTCAATTCCGCTGGAAAATCCACCAACCACATCCCTCCTTTTTCTGCAAGTGGTCCCCAGCCCACCACCCTTTCAACACGTGTCCAAGGGCCAGCTGCACATGCTGCCAAGCCTGCCACACACGCTTCCCACACGGCTTGTGTGCCCCACGCGCCCCAACGGCCCCACACGTCCACATCGGTTCCATCTTCTGGGCCTTCACATGCTGTTCGTCCTTCCCAAATTGATCCAAGCACACCCAAGGGCCTTGAGGACAAGGCTGTTTTCGACAAGGAGGGAATTGATAGGCCGAAAAGGAGTACCAATAAACCTAAATATTTAAAAGATTATATCTAGTTAATTAAGATATAATACTTTTAGTTATTTTGGTTTATTGATCTAGTTGTTGCTATTTAGTTTTAAATTCAGTTTTAGCATTTTAAATTTCTAGTTCCTTTTGTTATTTCCTAGGTTGTTACTAGTTTGTTTCCGTTATCTTTATCTTCTAGGACCATTATCTTTATCTTCTAGGATTAGTTGTTGCTTTCCTTTTCCTATAGTACTTTCCTTTCGTTGAATAAACATCAGAAAATTGAGCTTGCTCACCAAATTAACTGTCTCTTTAACTCCTTCTAATTTTCTTAACATTGTTCTTGATAGTCACCAACCCGGTGCCTATCAGGAACATGATAAATCTCAATTTAGCTCTTATAAAAAAGGACGGAGGGAATATTATTATACACAAGCAAATCAGAAAGGGTGTTGCGTTTGGCGCCCCCCCTATTGCGCCATACGCCCCCTTTAATGCGTCTTTTACCATTTTGCCCTTTAAAATTTAAAATAGTACTATTTTACCCTTTTAAATTTAAAAAATTAAAAAATTAAATAAATATCATCATCTTCATCCTTCCACCATTCTCCCACCCACCCTTTCTCTCCATCCTTTCACCACCAACATTATAATCTTGTAACAACCACATTCATCATCTTCCATCAACCACCTCCTTCATCTACTAACCATCAACATCCTTCCTCTTGTTTCCTCCTTGCTCCCTCCGTCGTTTCCAATTATTTTCGTAACACTGGTTAAAATTCGCACCTACAAGTGCGAAATTTACCTCAAAATCGCACTTATAGGTGTGCGAACTAGTATTTTTTAATTTTTTAATTTTTTTAATTTTTTCAAAGTGGGTATCGCACCTAAGAGTGCGAAATGGATCTCCAAATCGCACTTATAGGTGCGAAATAATATTTTTTTAATTTTTTTTAATTTTTTTAATTTTTTCAAAGTGGGTATCGCACCTAAGAGTGCGAAATGGGCCTCCAAATCGCACTTATAGGTGCGAAATAATATTTTTTTAATTTTTTTTAATTTTTTTAATTTTTTCAAAGTGTGTATCGCACCTAAGAGTGCGAAATGGGCCTCTAAATCACACTTATAGGTGCGAAATAGTATTTTTTTTTATTTTTTTTTTATTTTTTCAAAGTGTGTATCGCATCTAAGAGTGCGAAATGGGCCTCCAAATCGCACTTATGGGTGCGAAATAGTATTTTTTTTTTAATATTTCTGGCTCTGGAAAAGGAATTTCTAACGGTCTCGGTGTCCCGAGCCCAAATTCCATTGTTTGCTATTTTTTTTTAATTTTTGAAAAAAATATATTTCACCATAAATTTCTAAATATGTCAACTAGACTAACTGTGGTGGTCCCATAATTTTTAAAAATCGTTTGGGCTTTTTTTGAATTTTTTTAGATGTTTTTTAATATGAAATCGCACTCTTACATGCGATTTGTAAATCGCACTCTTAGATGCGATTTTTAAATCGCACTCCAAGATGCGAATAATAACCAGGCTTCGTGGTTCACTTCGAAAATTCGTGTTCTCTATCGGAATGAGGATTTCAAGGTTTCTTGCTTGCCCCTTCTTTTACAAGATAACATAAAGGGAGATGACAATAAAGTGGATGGAGAAAAATGTTGATGGTGATGAGTTGAAGAGGAAGAAATTGGAGTTTTGAAATTTTTATGATTTTTTTTTTGGTTTAGTTTTTTTTTTTTTGATTTAGTTTTTTTTTTTGGTTTAGCTTTTTTTTTTGTACAGAAAGGTATTTTGGGCATTTTTAAAAAATAGGGGGGCGTATGGCGCAATAGGGGGCGCCAAACGCAACCCCCAATCAGAAACAACTTTTATATTCAACTAAACTGCAACATCATCCCGATAATTAAAGGAACCCCATCGGGGATCCATTTACCCTCCTAAACCTTTAATATTTGTCCATTCCCAATATTTCACAAAGCACATTTTTCAAAAGCTCATCCACAACGAAGAATACTAGTCCTTATATAGCTCGAGCGATATTTTTTGTTTGCTACAAAAATAAAGTCATGGGGAAATACACCGCTTTAAAAAGATGGCCAAGTACAAAGAGTCAGGATAAGACGTAATCGTCCACCAGTTTTTTCCCATAAGAACCACGTTAGATGACTTATAATAATGGAAACCAATCCCCCTTTATTCTTTAGAACGACATAAACCATCCAACTAAAGCCAATGCACGCACGCCTCTATTAAGTACACTAGTTTTTGACCCGTGCCATGCACGGGGAGTTTAATTTAGATGAAACATATCAATTATAGAGGTTTATAAACCGAAATAATAATTTACTTGGATGTTTTGGTACATAGATTTTCATATTTTAACTGAACAATAAAAGTATGGGGTAAATATTGATATATGAAAATAAAAACTTGAGAACCATTTTTCACTTATTGATTACACTGACATGTATTACATAAGGATCCTTCTTATCAATTCCCCACTTGATCCAGCTCTGATCGTTGCATCTATTTTCTTTGATGAAGTCTATCCAACCAATTGTCACGATACACTTTGATTGTTTTTTGTTGTTCCAGGAACATTCACAATAAAACCTCCGCTTACTTGCATCTCTTAATACACAAAATGAAGGTTTATCCGGAAGCAATGCATGCTTCACCAACGCTGCTGGCAAAGTCTGGATTAAGGCATAAATATTAAAAACAATCATAGCTCTTTAAAAAAATGGTTAATAACAACTAAATAATATAAAATAACATGATTAAGTAGATATAACCCACCATTCTGTTCGTAATGATGTGCGATGGTGAAAGCTGACTTTCATAGTAAAACATTGTATTTTCTTCTTCGTTGTCAGGTCCACTGTCATAGTCAGTTTCTACAACTTGCGTTGGCATCCATCCGAAATAAAAATTCTTTCCTTCATGTTCAGTAGAGATTGATCTAAAATCTCTGTCTTTAACTTTAATATGAAACTCACAGCCCCCTAAATAACACACCTCGAGCCATCCTCCTTCACGTTGAAGGCCATAATGAACTATAAGTCCTTCTATTCCATCTGTAAATTCAGATACAGGACACAATCTTCCAACATAATGTGGAACGTGTTTTTTTTGTCGTCTTTCAAAACAACAGTCTCTGTAACACATTTTTGAAATTCTTGGTGCTAATAGCACGAAACTGGGGCACACCCCTGTAAAGCATAAGAAAATTGAGAGTTTTTTCTAAACATTATAATTGCGTAGTTATAGAATAAGACAACAGCAAAACAATAGAACATTATATATACCTTGTTAGGTACCAATTCTACAATGAAAGATCTGGAAGGCCTGGTGTCAAACTCCATTTGATTGTGTTTTTGAAATATGAAAAACTTCCTAAATAAAAACACGTATTAGAAAAAGGATTAATAAAAATTATTTTAATTGGAGGTTTAATTCGACGTTAAATATTTTTAAACCCATACTAATAAAAAAACTGAGATAGAAAACCTACTTTAAAACATATAAAACATAAATGATTATATCTAAATTATTAATGGGGGTTTTAAAAAATCGATAATTTTAGAATATATTATATTGAATGATTTAATAGAGGATAAAATACTTACAAATACAGAAGAAAAAAATATCGTGTTATGGAAAATATTATTTCTATGTTTAAATCTACTATAATTAAGGTTTATTTTAATGAAGATAGAATTATAATTTTGAACTTGTATTTGATATTTGAAAATTTTAACTTCAGGACCAATAAGAAGGAAAGCAAAACAATTAAAAGTAAGGATCATGACGTGGATAATTCAGAATACCTCGGAAATTACAAAAAATTCATTAATAAAAATATTCAAAACATCCCATCATAATTAAAACGGTTTTTTTTCTATGATTTTTTATAAAGTGCGCGTCTATCTATTAAAATTACCTCATTGTTATATGAGTAATTGATACTCCATCAATCCATCAATCATGAAGAAATTGTAAAAAACTATAATGACAATATTCTATATCACTAACGAAAAATTTTAACAACATTTTTCCAACAATACGAAGAATATTCATAACGAAAGCATAGCAAATAATCGAAAATAGTGTTTGTTGTTCAACCATGAAAAACTTAACATAAAGTCATCCCAAATTAAAAATTAAAGTTCCAAAAATCGCAGAAAAGACATTAAATCACGAATTACTTGTAGAAAACACTAATATGGATAACAGATCGATCCTTCCTGTCTATCCCCCATTTGATCCAGCTTTCAGGAGTGCAATTGTTTTTCTTTACAAATTCAAGCCAACCACCTGTCAGTGTGCACTCGTTGGGTCTTTTGTCATTCCATATGCAGTCACAGTAAAACCTTCGTTTCTCTGTATCCCTTAGAATACAGAAAGGAGGTTTATACGGTAAAATAGCATGCTTCACCAACGCTACTGGCAAAACCTGCACTAATGAATAACTCAGTTATAGATCAAAATTAAAAGAATTATATAATATAGATTGAAATAAATTTAACTGTTGTGGAAAACTATAATTACAAATTCACATTTACTAACGTAATTTAATTAAATAAAAATGATCGAAAAAATAATTACATAAAGAAAATTAGCATGCTTTACCTTCTTGTTCAGGTTAATGACTGGTGATGAAAGTTTGCTTTCATAGTAAAAGACTGTATTGTTTTCACTGACATCAGGACCACTATCATATCCAGAGCTTACAAATTTTTCAGGGCTCCATCCAAAATAATAATTTTGTCCATTACTCAGAGAGGAAACGTTTCGAAAATCCCTATCTTGAACCTTAATATGATATTCATTCCCCCCTAAATAAATCACTTTCAAGTAACCCCCTTTGTGCAGATTGTAATGAGCCATTAGATCACGCAGGCCAGTTGTAAATGCTCCAGTATTTCCATAATGGTCAAGCTCTATGTGAAAAGAGTTTTTCTAGTCATCTTTCAAAATTGCAGTATTAGAAACCCGCTCTTCAAATTGTCTATGCCACAAATCCCCAACCATTCCTAATTCCTACGAATGACAAATTCAAAAATATATAAGGTAATTTTATTTTGGGAAAAGACAAAAAAACTCAGTTAGAATAAAAAAGGGTCACGAACAACATAAGGGCAGAAAGAATCCTCAATGCAAAAAGAATCAAGCCAAAAACAGCACACACAAAAAACACAACTAAAATAAGAAAATGATGTTTTATAATAATAAAAAAAACCTTTATAAATATGACTTTTTCACTGAAGGTTTTTGTCCAATGTGATTGAAATTTTGAAAACATGAAAGTTTCTGCTATTCTTGATTGGGAGTTCCATATTAGGACAGACATAGAAACAACCCCAATATAACAAAAATATTGGCGCAAATTAATGTGAACAGTACCATATTAGGAACCAATTCGACGTAAAATCCACGATACAGCTTGTCATCAATATCCGTTGGGTTGTGCCTGAGATTTGCTTCTGATCTATATAATTTACAGGATTTAAAATTTAGTACATAGAATAATGAATATAAAGAACAACGAATAAACAAAAAAAAAAAAGAGAAATACAGATATTCATAACAATTTAAATTCAGTCCATGCTATTTTCGAAACTAATGGTACAGTTTGAATTTTCCAATTACAGACTAAGTTACATTGATTCTGACATAGTTTTTATGCTCAATAGATATTAAAAAATGACAAATCATAAGCAAGAAACTCTCTGGTGACTACATACAAATTTCACATATACAACTGAAACTATATCCATCATAACTATGATCTTAAAGCTAAATAATATATAACAAAAAAAAGAAAAAGAATTTTTTTCAAATTTTGCATTTTTCAACGCTGCTATTTTCGGAATAAAAAACGTTACTTAAAAAATTAAAATTTTGTCTGTTTGTTTTGTCACTTTCTTTTATTGATAAATGAAGGGTAATAACTAAAAGTCTATAACTAAAAAAGGTTAAAAGATAAATAATTTTAATATAACAAATATATTAGTTAAAAATGAAAAGTTGGAATGACAATTTGGTTCATTATAATGGAAAAAAAATTCATTTACTTGCCGCTGCCAGCATGGTTTTGTTCAATTTACTTAATATTTAACTACATTGATTCCAATTTTATCGACTTATTGTGACACTTCTAAACACAAATGTGCTATTACTGTTAGCTGTCAATTGAACGAACAAAATAAAAAGCATTTTCGAAAAGTGAAACTAACCTTTCTTTTGCTATCATTGCTGTATAGTCTGGATCATCATCCATAATTTTAGAAAAGCTAAACATGATGATGATAGAGATATTAAGTCGAAATATAGTTTATGCAATTGGAATCAATGGTTTGCTATATATATATATATATATATATATATATATATATATCTGAATGCATGGAAGACTTATCAAACCTTTCTTTTATAAGGGAGAGTGTGGTAGTTGAAAGGCCTTATTATTCCATTCTTCTTTCATTCATGTGACTCTTTCTCTCTCTCCCAAAGCCTTCATTGGAATACCCATGCATTAAATTATGTAGACATTTCCAATTCTAATAGATGAAATTTATTAGTTCTTTTCCATCTTCCCATACCAGTTTCACTCCCCACTAAGCTTTAAATACTTCGTTTCTCTCACCCATGATTGTTTTTTCTTTTTTCATCTTCCTAGATTCATTCAGCCATGATCTCTTCTCCTCTCCTCATTGAATGTGCCGTATCCCATCAATGCTTTGAGATTGACACAATTTTTTTCAAAATAAATAGTGTAGTATCTGCATGGTTGTAACACTATTTTTATTATTACCTTCTTGGTTTTCACAATAACTAATTCTATCAATTAATTCTCATTTTCAATTTGTTTTAGTTTTTCCAAATACCCACTCATTACTTTCAGTATAAAAAAAGAAAAAAACAGCCATTACTTTTAGTTTTAAAATAATCAAACATCACTTTTTACTTCTCATTGTTTAGTTTAGTTTTTTAAATTATTGTAAATCTTACATATAATTAACGTCAAATAAATTAAATGTAATTGAATAATTTTTTTTATTTAACTGATAATTAATTAAATATAGTAGGGATAATAGATTTCCGTAAATATACAAAAGAAATTACAAATTAAAATAGGAGTATATAATAAAAAATAGATCAAAAGTATGTTGTATTTAAATACATATAATATATTTTAATTTAATATAAAAAAATTATTTGAGAAGTAGATTCAAAAAATTCAAGGGTATTTAATTTCTGGTGGATGAGAAAATAAGTTTTTCTTTTTGTTTAATAAATGGCGAGTTTAAATCACTATTATTGTTTTCCTTTTTTCTAAAAAATGCATATAAAAATTTAATTATATTAATTGTGACTTATAATTGAGTGGTGCTATTATGAAAAATCATTCCACTATCTTAATTGAATGGCACAGATTTTTTTTTTGCATTGAATGACAAATTTAAATCTATATCATACAAACTTACATTTTTTAATTTCAATTATGATTACCTATCCTTTCAAAAAAAAAATTATGATTACCCATTATAATAAGAATTTAATTATAAATCTTGGGAATGAATTTTGGTTTTCACACTACTCTTAATATGGATATACTAATTTTGGTTTTCAAAAGAGTTAGATTATCAATAATTCTACCCAATAAGCCAGAATTTAAATACTGCATATTCTCAAGGATATGAATCATGAACCTTCATTATTGATAATTATATATTAATTTTTTATATATTTATTAATTTCTATTAGGTGTTTGCAAGAAGTTTGAATTTAAAATTTCATTATTTAAAGGGGAAGATTAAATGAATAAATTTCGCCCCCCACAACAATTTTGGGTTACCAATAATTTCTCCATTTCCCTATAATGTCACCTAACTTTTATTTTTCCCATACACTTATTAGCTTGATAATTATTATGTTAATTTCGGTGCATTGAATGCAGATACTTGAATAGTTAACAGCTAATGGAAAATTGGTATAGGAAGATGAAAGGGAAAGAATCATGGGGGCATCAAAATTCAAGGGTATTTAATTTCTGGTGGATGAGAAAATAAGTTTTTATTTTTGTTTAATAAATGGCGAGTTTAAATCACTATTATTGTTTTCCTTTTTTCTAAAAAATGCATATAAAAATTTAATTATATTAATTGTGACTACATGTTATAATTGAATGGTGCTATTATGAAAAACCATTCCACTATCTTAATTGAATGGCACAATTTTTTTTTTGCATTGAATGACAAATTTAAATCTATATCATACAAATTTGCATTTTTTAATTTCAATTATGATTACCTATCCTTTCAAAAAAAAAAATTATGATTACCCATTATATTATAATAAGAATTTAATTATAAATCTTGGGAATGAATTTTGGTTTTCACACTACTCTTTATATGGATATACTAATTTTGGTTTTCAAAAGAGTTAGGTTATCAATACCTTCCTTGAAACCATCTTCCCCAAAGGGAAATAATAAGGGGTACTAGAGTGGAATGAAGGAAGGATGAGTCTCATGGAGACGTTGAAGACCTTCTCCATGTTTACTGACAATAATATCCCTTCCTTTATCCATATTGTCAAAGTCACCAACAATTAATGCTGCAACCTCATCGACCGAAGGCACATTGTAAGTTCTAGGGTCCTTACGTCTATTACGAAACAATCTGATATGGAAGTTTGTTGCAGAATCCATTTCGGTAAAATCCCTAGCCTTACGAAATGACTGGACCAACTTATTTTCCTTATCAACCATTGCTGTCAATTCACTAACCAAAGAAGGATCTAGTGACTGTTGGCCCTGACCAAGACTGAAAAATAAAAACGGACTTGTTATACTTGCATGCATTATAACACCAATCACCATGGTTGACAATCTCATCAATAGTTCCAAAAACAACGAAGCTAGTCCTCTAGTAAAAAAAAAGAATGTTAAAAGTTACAAAGCATTGTGCATGGAAAAAAAACATAGCGTGATAAAAAAACATACCGATTTACATTCCAATAAATCTGCAATGGTAGCCCTCGGGAAAAGCCTCAAAAACTCGTCTTCTTCTGTTGGCCGGATCGGATCAGTTATCTGACTCAAACTCTGGGTTGGGGTTTCAGTTTTTTCTAACAAACTAAGGACTTTGTAGTAAGTACCAAATTGGGGATAATAGGATAAATGTTAAAATCATAACTATTGATATTACAGATACTAACATACCTGTTCCTCAGGATCACAGCTGCTGGAATATCAGCATTGAACATGATCTTAGTACAATTATAAGCATTCTGTAACTGATACTCACCTGCATAAAACATATGGAATGACAAAAACCTCATAGAAGTAAAACAATTAAAATTAAAAGATTGTAGACCAAAAATTAGAGACAAAATACCTTGAAAATTCCTAATCTTAGCTAACAAAACAACAACAACAACATTGGTAATATTTCCAGCTCTGAGAAACGCATTCAACTCATCGACATAATCTCCGAACAGAACACATTTTGCTAGCCGTCTGCATCACATAGTTTTTAAAATAATTGGAACAAAAAATATAGATTGATACTAACGATTTGAACAAAAAACTCACCCTTCAGACTCAATCTCAATCTGGTTCCTTTTTGACATGACTCCATTGCGCTCATATTCCCTTTCCGTACCGACACCAGTAAGTGTCCCCATAACATCTGTACAAAGAAAAATATTTATCGCAAATTCAAAGAATATAGACAATGATGAAATAAAGAATCAACAGAAAATACTTACCAACCAAAATGTTATGATCAAAAGAAGGATTGAAAATCTCAGCAAAATCATGAAACCTGAGCAAGTTGCGGGGAACTCTCTTATGGCTAACCGGAATGGCTCTAGTGTCAAATTTTAAATTTATCTTGTATTGATGATGAGATGGTCTGAAATCACCAGAGCTATGTCCTACACCGAAATTATGAAAGGAATATACATTTCCTTCAGTGATAATCCGGTCAAAGCGGTACACAATCGTCTTCCTCGCAAAGGCATGAATCTTATCACCCTGTATGCAAAACAACATAAAGAGCAGATATTTGGAGTAAAAAATTACTCGGGGAAGAGATTTGAAAGCTGAACACATAAGCAAATTAAGATTTACCTTGTTATCCATGAGATAAAGATTGTAGGAAAAGGGAAGATTCGACTTGTCCACAACAGCTCCATACCAAGACCTAACAACGCGGGCAATTATTGTCCATTCATCCTTTGTTGGGTTAATTTGGGAAAGATAGCTATAAACAGGATTCATGGTGAATAAAGAGCAAGAATTTTCCGTACATAACTCTTATTCACTTTTGAATATATTTATAGGGGGTGAATAAGGAAGGTTGGGAGAACAAAAATGGGAATGGGAAGAAAAGGATGAGGGGGAAGGCTTATTGGGAAGATGGAACAATAATAATAATGGAGGGAGGGAGAACCGAGAAGTGGAAAGGATGAGAGGGGAGGAAAATTGAAAAATAAAGAAATATTAAAACTGGAAAATGAAAGGGCAGAGCATTGAATGAAGACAACATTGGGAAGATGGAATAACAATAATAATGGAGGGAGGGAGAACTGAGAAGTGGAAAGGATGAGTGGGGAGGAAAATTGGAAAATGAAGAAATATTAAAACTCTGGAAAATGAAAGGCCAGAGCATTGAATGAAGGCAACATTGGGAAGATGGAACAATAACAATAATGGAGGGAGGGAGAACCGAGAAGTGGAAAGGATGATAGAGGAGGAAAATTGAAAAATGAAGAAATATTAAAACTGGAGAATGAAAGGCCAAATCATTGAATGAAGGCAACATTGGGAACTCGCAAATAGTCATTTTAGCCTTAATGACTATTATTCTCATCCTTTTTTTCCATAAAACACATGATAAGAAAGCAATCAAAACAACTTATGGAAAAATGAAAAAAGAAGAGAGAGATGATTGGGAATATAAACTTTATTAAATGCAATGTTTTGTATGAAAACCGTGGTGAGAGACAATAAAAATGGAAGACACCATGAAGGAGGAATGAGAGCCCTGAGCATACCACGTAGGATTTAAAAGCCTTGATAACCAATTAAAACAATCCACGTCAGATGATAAGGGACCTAGAATTTTCCCTGATTGTATATACTATGGATGGATATCCCCCAAAATCTACTTATCATATACTCATTTTGGGAACACAAGTTATATCTATGGCAAGGAAAACACGAGATAATATAAAATGGGGTAGCTTGCGTTATCGCCTTATCTTGCACGTTCTTTAAGTATTATACAAAAATACTTGTAAATTTTGCGAAGTCTAATATACAAGTATTTTTATCCCTTGTACCAGTGCATGTGAAAAAATTTGGAGTGAATTTACGCATATGCATAATGCATTCATCTTCTATATCATACAACAACCTCATTTTTCAGCCTGTTTTTGCTTGGCCTCTGTTTGAACCAAGAACCTTCTTGTAAACGCCCACAATCACCACAACGCTCTACCGTGTGACCTCATTATCTCCATCGATTGCAAGTTTAGTCCCATAGTAGATGAATAAAGAACACCAGAACAAAATACTAGCAACCTAGTTAAAACAGAAGAAAAGCTCCAAAATTTTGCAATCACTTACAGAACCCAAAATAATTTCTACTGTGCATATTCGATTGGCAACCCAGATTCGGATGGAAACCCAAAAGAACATTGGAACAAGAAATGGTTTACAACTGGATGCCACCTTGCGATCTAACGGTGCTGGAGAGATTTGATCCAACGGTAAGGAGAGATTAACCATTGGGGTGGGTGATGAGATACAACCTGATTATCGAAAAAATGGATGGCAGCTTGTGTCTGACATAATTGGGGGACACGCTGCATTCACGTTTTTCATTGGATGGGCCAGCAGCAAATTTAAAGTTATGTCCCCCACTTGCCAAAGTGATTATTGTCTCATTGAATTCTTATTTGAAAGCGTGTGAGAGAAGCCTCCATTTTTCCTTTAAGAGTAAAACCTTATCTTGTCTCAAGGAGTTGTCATTCGAAAAAATAAAGATAAGTGTACACTCTTTGGATATAAACCATTAGAGAGAAATAGGAAGAGATAAGAGATAAATGGCAGGTGTGATATATGATGTGATATATGCAGAAGAGAGATAGAAAGAAAAAAGAGATATCTACACTATAGAGTGATTTATGAATCATATCCTCATTCGAAACCGTGAAACCACTAGAATTTTCTTTGTTTTCCTCTTATAGAGAACTCTCCATAAATGTATTCCCTTTAGCCAAGGATTATCCATTAGACCTCTTCTCTTCTAGTTGAAGCCCCACTTCTCCCAAATAACCATTCTTGTCGTTGGTCCCTGGTTGCATTTCTTTGGCTTCCACCACCAACACGTTGGTACACCAATGTTGGTCCAGACGTACTAGTACCCTCATCCACCAACAAAACTAGAAATTTTTTCTCTGACAGTGGCCAAAAGTGTATTTTTCATCGCAGTTATGACAAGATCCTAGTATTCTGCGTTCTTGCATTAGTGCATGTGTGAGTTTTTCAGTGGGTAGTGTAGGGTTTTTAGGTAGGGGTAGGAAAAAGTATATGATTTGGGTTTTGTGTGTGGGTATGGTTGATGATTGTGGGGTAATGTATGCAGTAGGTCGTGTACAGTGATGGTCCAAATATGGTACCAATGGCTCTAGTAAACTTCACTCAATAGGTAAGCTAGGAATTATGGAACATCCATTTAAACCTCACCTTATAAAGGTTGAAATATTGCTCAGCTTGAAACAACCAATTAAGTGGGTTTGTGTCATGAAATGAGTTAAGCTGCAATTTGGGTGGTTTAGGCGCAGCAGAGTGTGAGGGCAATGAGTGAAACCCAGGCTGATGAGGGGGAGGGAGACCATACACTCCACTGGTAGGAAAGTGCAAAAAACCTGGTGGTGGTTGTGGTGGTATTTGCGGCTGTTGAAGAGACGAATGCTGCACCTTGTCCATTAAACCAGTCAACGCAGAAGTGAAGGCTTCCTGTCTTGAATCCATGGAGGTTTGGAACTCCTCCTAGCGGCATGAAATAGAGGAGGACAATCTAGCATCAAGAGTTGCTAGCAGATCGGAATCCATGGCTGGTGGGAGGAGAGCAATAAAATAGAGCACCAGTTTGGTAGAGAATTTCTAAATCTACGAAGCTATAGCCTTTGCAGAGCAAAAGGGAAATATCTAATAAAAGGAAGAATGTAGAGATATCTCAATTTTTTTGGTAGAATTTCCAAACAATAACCATACTCTTGAATGACAACCCCATTCCCTGTGCTTATGGTGAGTCCAACATGAAACATAAGTACTAAGGCCCAGAAAATAGAATAGAAACTAGAAAGTAAAAATTACATTATTTAAATGACTAAATTTATTGACCAAAATAAGTACTAAATTTCATAACCAAACATGGTCATTAAGCCATTTAGGCCTAAGGGCAGAACGTTTGGGCCTTAGGTATGAGACATTGAAAGAGGGCCCAAATTCAACTGTATTATTATAACATTACATTTCATCGTCAAACTTATACCGTTTATATGGACCCTCTCTACTTTCCTTCAAGCTCTAAATATGGATAATACTTAGAATTTTGAAGAATTTTAGATTTTATAACTATTCCTAATTTGAAGAATTTTGATTTGCCCAGGTATATCAGATAAATTGAATAATTATTTTTATAACTATTTCCTAATTTGAAGAATTTTAATTTGCCTAACTATATTATAGATTATATCACGTAGGATATTTTAGATTCAAATAAATTGAATAATTATTTTTATAATTATTTTCTAATTTGAAGAATTTTAATTTACCTAGCTATATTATGGATTATATCACGTTGAATATTTTAAGTAATATATATTTTCATTATAACTATTTTGTAGGATAGGTAACACACAATATATATATTTAGGTTGATTTGTTTTTTTTTTTTTTAAATTATCTTTTGATAAAGGCTAAAGTACTATATATTTAGGTTGATTTGTTTCTTTAACATCATAACTATTTCAGTAGCTTCTACCGCTAATAGAGAAAGTAATCGATTATGGTGGTGAGTTCTAGAGTAAACCCAGTTTCCTCCATCAACATCCCCAACGCTCAAAAGGTATGGAAGACAATAGTTAGAGTTGCACGACTATGGAGATCACCTAACAGGAAGCAGCCTGATGCACCAGACTTCATTGAAATGTTATTTGTTGACGCTAAGCTATGTGTCTATACCTTTTGAAATTATTTAATTCCTTTTAACACAATTTTGTGCTTTTTAGCGTCATAGGAAAATCGTTTTATTAGTGTCTAACTTATTTTTGTGTAGAACGACACAATACAGTGCATTGTCTGGAGTAATTATGTGAACAAATTTGAGGGTCTTTTGAGAGAAGACATATGTTATGAAATTGTCAACCTTACCGTATCAATGAACCCATACAAGTACAAGTCATCACAACATCCGTGCAGGTTATACTTTAAGTTAATAACCACTATGAAGCCTATTGACAATCCTAGCATTTCTCTGTACGGACTTAATTTCACAAATTATACCACTATATTCGAATCACCCACAAAGGATTCCCTCTTAGTTGGTGAGTTCTTCTGTTTATTCTACAGTGACACCTCAAAAGCTCACATGTAATTTATTATTTTTAACATGATTTTAATCCTGCATGCGTATTTTTTCCAACATATGTCTTTGGTGTCGTATCATCCATGGAGAGCTCACACAATATAACTGGTGAAAAGTCAACCACTTATATTGTTCTCGAGTTGGATAATCTTGAGTATGTAATTTTTAACATTCCTATATATGAACCTATTTATTTATTAAACAATATTTTAATTCGTTTATATAATAATATATTTTTCAGAGGAGATAATAATATGTTTTGTACACTCTGGGAACCATTTGTGCAACAATTTTTAAAATATATTGCAGATGAAAATAAATTTCCTGCAATTGTCATATTGCAATTAGGAAGAATGAAATTTTTTAAAGGTATTGATATTACTAACTCCATATTCATGTATGTTTCAATTAGTTTATGATTAAGTCACAAGGACAATGATCGTTATACCAAAGTTGTTCTCATTTCTAGTAAAGATGGGTGTATCAAACACAGCATACAATACTAGGCTACTCATGAATATTGATATTCACGAAGTTCGTGATTTAAATTCAAGGTAACGTTAACAATTATTGGTTATGATTTTGCGTCTGTTTGACTTTCTCTATCCTTTAAATCGAATATTAACGAACAAACGTCTAATATATTGTTATTAGGTATGTCATCACTCATCCAGATGCATCGTATGCCCCACTGTCAAAGTTACCTGCAGCTTCAATGTACTCGGTAACTGATGATGTCCTGAATGTGTCGGTCTACAAGACAATTGCAGGGTTGAAGAGCTCCACCGAGGTATTACATGTTATCATTGTAGGATTACTTGATTGTATTCTACATGACAACAAATAGAACCTAATTATTTTTAATTTTTTCGCCATATTGAAAAATTGTAAAGAACTATTCATATACGTAGCAGAAAATCAAGAATGATATTAAAAGAAATAATAAATTAAAGCTCAACAAAATCAAGCAGCTCATCTAATACTATTTTATTTTTATTTTTTATCTAGGATGGTTCTTTCGTGACTTATGGAACTGCGAATGACGTTGACTTAAGGTTCGGCTGGTCATATCGTGGGTGTCCAATCAAGAATTGCTTAACTGGTGTAAAAGATGAAGATGAAAAATATTATTGTGGAAAATGCAACAAAGGTTATAGTAATGCTACTTGTAGATACATGACTCTGGTGTGTGTGAATACTAACCTATCGCATGCAGATGTTAATTTCTTAATAACATTATTGAATATGATCCTCCAAGTACAAAGTTCAGTTAATGGTGGCTGATGGAACTGATAGTGCCACCTTCATCATATTTGATCGTGAGACTACCAATTTTATGAAAAAGAGTGCGACTGAAGTCCACAATTTATACGCAGCACGGGTAAATTGTCATTTTAGTTACATCAAATGACTTGTCAACTCTTATTAATATAAGCAATCTATTTAACATTACTAGGGTAGAGGATGAGGAATATCCACAAGAACTTAATGCTTTCAAGGAAAGACCATTCATATTTAAGGTGCAGGTCAAAATTCAGTACTTCAACTATACACAGCAGACTAATATCCAAATTAACCAGTTTTTTGTGGACGACACACTTATGAAGTCATTTGTGCAAAAGTACAAATTAGAAGAGGTAATCAAAGTATTATTTAAAGGGTGGAAAAATCTAATATTTATAAGAAAAGACATGACGTAATATAACCATTATTGTTATCCTTCCAGGGCCCATTTCACAACAATTCTTTCGATATGTTTTCAAAAAATCTCCACACACATGACACAGTCAAGGTAACTATAAAATAATTTTTAAAACCATTTGTTTTTGTTTTTTAAACCAAATATTATACTAATGTCTTTCAAATGTTAATCCTCTTAATTTGAATAACTAGGAAACACAATTGCCCAAACAAAGTGAGCTTGATTCGTCATGTTCCGGTACTCCAAGTTCAACTAGAAGGACTGTCGGTGAGAAGTCAAAGTCTTTTACAACTGCTACGAACGACAGTCAGATGTCTGCTAATAAGGTCCCAAAGCTGATTAAGCAAGAAGATGAGGAATAAACAAGACTATGAAGACTTTAATTTTACGTTTGGTTATAAATTTGATTTCTTTTTTATTGTTGTTTTTAATTGTTTCTTACATTTGAATCGTGTTTGATCACACGTGGCTTCACATGACATATTTCTCTTAATTCCTTAAATAATTATAAATATCAATACTCTGTGATCCATCACTTTGTTGTTTAGCCCAAAAATCATATGATTAATTTGGTCCATATATATATATATATATATATATATAGAATTTGAGATTCATTCGATTCGAAGAATAAACATCGATCTCAACAAAATCACTTATAAATGGAAGAACGAATTTTTATTTCAATATTCCACAACTGAACTACCAACTCACCCAGAGATTCATTCGATTCGAAGAATAAACATCGATCTCAACAAAATCACTTATAAATAGAAGAACGGCTTTTTATTTCAACATTCCACAACTGAACTACTAACTCACCCAGATCCTCTGCCCCCTCTTCATTCTCTCTTGCACCACTGTTGCATTTTGATAGACCCAAAAGGAGTATTAATAAACTCAAATATTTGAAAGATTATATCTAATTAATTTTAATTAATTATGATATAATACTTTCGGTTATTTTGATTTATTGATTTAGTTTGTTGCTAGATTCAGTTGCTTTCTAGATCAGTTTCAACATTTTGATTTTCTGTTTCCTTTAGTTATCTCCTAGGGTTGTTATTAGTTTGTTACTTTCGGTTATCTTTATCTTCTAGGACTAGTTGTTGCTTTCTAGATTCAGTTTCAACATTTTGATTTTCTGTTTCCTTTAGTTATCTCCTAGGGTTGTTATTAGTTTGTTACTTTCGGTTATCTTTATCTTCTAGGACTAGTTGTTGCTTTCATATTTCTATAAATTGTACTTTCCTTTCATTAAATAAATCATCAGAAAATTGAGCTTGCTCACCAAATGATTATCTTTTAACTCCTCTCTAATCTTTCCTTACTTGTTCTTGATAGCCACCACCCAGGTGCCTATCACATTCTACATTAGTAAAATAAGCTTTAAATTCATGCCAAATATAGCTTAAATGTAAAAAAGTTAAACAGTTGGATACTGATCTATAAGTATTTTTTTTTTCTTTTAAATAGATTTATAAGTATAGTCAATCGTTACATGAGTTAAATTCATCAAAATTATTATAAATGGAAAGAAGTATCTTGGATGGATAAATGGAGAGGTACCTAGAGGGATTAATTGAGTAACTTGCATTCGCAAATATGTGTCATTTCATCAAAATTGGACAACTTATACTTTTAGCATGTATTTACATTCGATTTACTAAAGTTAAGTATATACCATCTAATCTTAATCTATTTGTTGAAAATGAATGACTATATTAGCTGCGTAAAAAACTCACTATAGTCATTCTAAATTTGTAAATAAGGTTTAATCCACTACAAGGAAATAAGTAAATTGCGGCGGTTCAAACCACCGCAAAATGTATATGAAAGGCGGTTGCCAAACCGCCGCAGTTACGAGCGTCGAGAGATGCATTTGCGGCGGTTTTGGCTAACCGTTGGAACAACCGCCGCTAGTACATAGCGGCGGTTTTGTAACTGCCGCAGTGTTTTACTAAGTTGAGGCGGTTTTAAAAACCGCCGCTGGTCTACGTGTTTTTTGCGGCGGTTTGAAACCGCCGCAGAATGCTTCATTAAGAACATGGGAAAGAAAGAAAACAATTCATACTGCACATGTTCTTGAAATATATTATTGCACTTAGTTTTTACTTGCATATAAACTGAACAATCAATAAAAGTTTTTTGTTGCTTCATAAACCAAGCATGTACTGAGCGTTCTGTGTAATTTTTGAGTTTTTGAGAGATCTAATTTTGTTCTAAGAATATGCATTAGAATATTTAAGGTCATTATGCCATATATTTGGTGGAAGTTGAAGTAAAGAATATTTTTCTGTAGCCATAACTTTACTTATGTCTTCAGGTTTCTGATCTATGGCCAGACCTAGCAGAAGATAAAGACCACAAAAAACCTTTTTTATATATCACTTCTCACTACTTATAATGTTTTCCAACCAGGTGCAAATGCTTTAAGACATGCCACAAAGCCACTCCAAAACCCTCCTTAAGCCTTGCTTCATCATAGTGAAAGGAAATAATAGACGTAGGTTCGTTTACTCCACTTTACTTTATTTGGCAACATTTTCAGGAGATGTGTAAAGATGGGAGGGGAAAAATAAACTTTTTATATGACCAAAAATGAAAGATAAATCTCAAATTTCATTAAAGAAAATTATAAATAGGGACACACAAAATAAGTAAATTATTTATATAAAAAGCAAGTAGTTTGAGCACCAGGATCATCCTTAAGATCAGTACTATCAGAAAAAGAAAAAAGAAAAAACAAACAAGAAAAATGTTATCAAGGAGCAGAGATTTAGAGATCAGAGGAAATATATTTCTTACCTTAATGAGTACCACAAGTAATCACTTTTGTCAGCTGTTGTATTTATTTGCTCTAGTAATCCAGTTTTTGAGATCGAACCAGTCTTTGAAATACCTACTGGTTCATTTATCCAACTCCATCCTGAACTGGAAGCTTCTGAAGAACCAATATCTTTTGAAGATTCAGTTGTGAAGCTTGAAATTGCAGATGCAGAATTAATCTGCCATACAAAATATTTTTACTACACACTACTTGCTTCTTGGACTACCAAACAATGGAAAAGATCAACTAACATCACATTTAATGTCAGGGAACCATCCTTTAGTAACCACATAAAATTGAAATTGAAATTGAAGAGGCAAACCTTTGCAGTATTAAGCACTACATTCTTGCAGCCTGCGGTTTGAATAGTATGAGACATACGATATGGAGAGACCAAAAGCATATAAAAATTGGTAATGCAGAAAAGAAAAAAAAGACAAGATTCAGCATACAACTTTGCAATAATCAATAAAAAGGAACACTCAGGAACTTGTGATGGAGGAGATAGCCAGTTAAATCTTTGACAATGATCCGGTGTAATTTTAATACAGACGTTTAAGATCCTATCCACTAAGATCCTACCCTAAATAATTATTTTATAATTATTTCCAAATTTGAAGAATTTTGATTTATTTAACTATATTTTTCAATTAAATATTAAAATAACAGTTTTGATTTAACACACAATACATATATTTAGGTTGATTTTTTTTAAAATATCTTTTGATAAAGGTTAAACACTACAAAAAAAGTGTTTTTTAGTGGCATACAATTGGTGGCAGTCTGAATTTGACAGCCACTTTTTTTCAATATACTCTCAAATTTTACTCTTATTTTCAATTTTTATTGGGCCTTCACATACAATACAATAGTTGGAACATGGGCTAAAACGCTCTTTCTGGATCACAAAGGGAAAGTGTAAAAAAATCCCCATTCTCGATCTCTCTGGAACGCTCTTTCAATCCCCTTTCTGGAACGCTCTTCTCTTTCACACGACGCAGAGCTCAATTCTCGATCTTCAATCAGCCATGGAACTACTCAGTTTCCACCCTTGCTTTGATCCCTAGCTCTTCTGGCTCCTCTCGTTCAATCCGGAACGCTCTCTTCAGGATTTGGTACTTTTCGAAATCTAATCGGTGAGTGAAAATTTCTTCAGGATCTCTCTCTGCTGTGTTGTTTGACATGGATGGTGTGCTCTGTAACAGCGAAGAGCCTTGTAGAAGAGCCGGTGTCGATGTTTTCGCTGAGATGGAGGTTCAGGTCATAGTTGAAGATTTTCGCTGAGCCGGCGTCGATGTTTTCATGGGAACTGGTACTTCAATTTCAATCTTTGCCTTAATTTCTGAACATGCTTTATTTATTGTGTGGCCTCAGCAAAATTTTGTTCTCCTTGTTCCAATTTCCTTTGTGAAGCAGTGTTTGCTTGTGAGGATAGTTTCGATTTATCAATATCAAAGCAAAACTGATGCTTGTTGCTGATAACTTAACTCTTACCCATTTATACTATGTTAGTAATGCCTGCCGTGGATCTGTGCTGAATAAGATCTTTTCTTAGGAATGCTTCTTAGATGCTAGAGCTGATAGGCATGTGGTTCCCATTTTTTCCCTTCCAATTAGTTGTTATTTTCTTTGTGAAAGTTTGCAAATCATGTTACTGTAGTGTATTGTTGTAACTCTAGTTCTTCTATACAGGAAAAAAGTTCAAGGGCATATAATAATTTATCAAGTCAAGGCTTTCTGCAGCGTTTCCAGAATCCTACTACTATATTCTGCCCATTGTTGTAGGTATGTGCCAAAGATATAAATGTATCTTCCATCATTTCCCACTTATATCAATGTATCTTCCATTTCCCACTTATATCTTCTTCAAAGATATAAATGTATCTTCCATCATTTCCCACTTATATCTTCTTCTTCTTCTTCAAAGATATAAATGTATCTTCCATAAAAAGGCTACTAATGATGTATTGCTTGACAGGTATTACAAGTTATCATGAGTCTCCCATCCCCTTTCTTCCTGTTTAGAAATCATTTTGTCGATTTCATGCATTTGTTTTGGGCTCATGCTTACGGCATGAATGGTCTAGTATATAAAAATTGTTTTAGACTTATTTGGATCACACATATATGTGTAGGAAATAGAGTTTGGGTGTGAAGTAAGTCGAAGTGAAATATACATTGCAACTCACAAGAAAAAAGATGGGTCATATGTCAATGAAGATGCAAAGTTTGTGGGGCTAAGTTCCAAATGCCAATTTTCGAATAACACATCAAGGAGGATCTTCATTAGATAGTAATCATGTTTGAAAATTACATGGTCGTTGTTAACGAATTTATGCTTTGTGCCAAACATTTACTTATCCCATGTATGGTGGGTTACTAGACATTAGCTTAGTTGAGGTGCTTACTATTCAAGATTGTTCAAGATTGCTGCAAAGCTTTTAAACTTGTATAGAACAATAGTATTTCCATGTATTCATAGTTTCATACTTAAATGAAATGGTTAATATGACAATGTGTGACCCCAATGGAGAAAATTCTTGCTTTTTTTCCATATATTGAGATCTGTTTGAAAGTAAATAATTGGCACAATGTGAATTTAGCCAGTAAATGTTTGCTACTTGCTACTGCTTTTATTCATAGCTTTAGTAATATGATTTGGAGATAGTTTAATGGTTGAAGCAGTGAGAAGAGTATCAATATCTAGCATAAATGAACTTTTTTGTTGATAATTTTGTGGCTGTCCCTGTGGCTGTTAAAAACAGCTAAAAATGTTGTGGCATTTAAAACCAGCAGTCACCAAAAGACTGTCACAATGTGTTTGTGGCACCTGAAAAAGTGGCAGGCAAGGGACTGCCATTGAAAGACTTTGTAGCTGTTATAAACAGCCACAATAAGCCAAAAAAGCAGCCACTAAAAAATACTTTTTTTGTAGTGAAAGTACAAAACTACAACCATATTTTTTTAAAATTTTAAAATTTTGGAGACATTATATCACGTAGGATATTTTAAGTAGTATATATTTTCATCATAACTATTTTCTATAATGAATATTTTTATAACTATATTTACTAATTTGAAGAATTTTGATTTGCCCAACTATATAAAATTCTGATCATATATATATATTATGTTTGGGGTTGAACCAGCACCTAAAATTTTGATCACATATATATTAACAGAATCACATATATTTTAGGTGCTGATTCAAAATTAATTGCATTTGATCACATATATATTCTGATCACATATATTAACAGACACATGCACGACTGTTGGCAAAAATATAGCAGCATCGAGGACAAGCTTCCTCAAAGGAAGACCTTCCACCGCAAACCATGTACCGCACTAATCACTCCCCGGTGTTTAACCTCTCAAAGAACAGTACGTCTTTTATATCTATAGTTACAATTTAACTATATTAGTGACATTGTTAATGTTGTATGTTTTCTTCAAACTTATAATAAAAGCCCACTGGGTATTGGTTGAAAGAGACCACTTAATTTGCACCCTACAAACTAATGAACATGATTATATAGAAGAACGGTTTTTTTATTTCAATATTCCACAACTGAACTACTAACTCACTCAGAGATTCATTCGATTTGAAGAATAAACATCCATCTCAACAGAATCACTTATAAATAGAAGAACGGTTTTTTATTTCAATATTCCACAACTGAACTACTAACTCACCCAGATCCTCTGCCCCTCTTCATTCTCTCCTGCACCACTTGCATTCTAAATGTAAAAAAGTTAAGCAGTTGGATACTGATTTATAAGTATTGTTTTTTTTTTCTTTTAAATAGATTTATAAGTATAGTCAATGCTTACATGAATTAAATTCATCAAAGTTATTATAAATGGAAAGACAGAACTTGGACGGTGTTCTCGAAGAGAAGAAGTGTTATTAGAATAAGAGAATTCAGGTCCCATTTACATGAGTCTCCCTTGGCTATTTATAGAGAGGAAGGCCATAAATTACATTTAATGCAGACTAAGCCTATGGGCCTCAAAGATCAGGCCCAATATCCTATGTATTACAAATTAGCCCCTGGGTCGCCATTCTGGGCCGCCCTTTACTAATGTTGGTCGCCCTCTTACTGTCGTGGGGCGCTCGCCCTGTCCACAAGCCCACAAGACACCGAGCTTGAAGTATGAAAGCGAAGTGTCTTCATAAGTCTTCATGGCCCGCCACCGGGGGGAGGCACTCGCCCAGCCCACAAGCCCACAAGACACCAAGTCTGAGGCACGAAGATGAAGTGTGTCTTCAAAGAGTACTCGCCATGTAATTCCAACCGACGCTTCCTTTGGGCGGTCATCCCTATAGAACGTGCCTCGTTAAAACCTTCCTAGGAAAAACCCTGTGGGATAAAAACCTAGTGAAGGAAAAAGAGTACAACATTCTATAGAGAAATGAGTCGCCTAAGGCCTGGGCGCGGTGAATAAATATGTCGCCAATCCTAGTATGAAAATGTGAGTGAATGTGAGGCTGGGTGGGGTCGACACGCCTAGTGTGGAATGAAGTGATCATCATGTCAACTGGAGCCGCCAGGAAGAAGTCACTCGCCTGCAACTTGATCGCCAATCTTGAAAGTGTAAGTATGATGGAGAATTACTCGCCAGGTTGGGCTGGGGTTACTCGCCCAACTGTGCCTCATGCTTTCCTCATCCTATTACCTGTTTTCTATATTTCTCACCTGCACTTTCTGATCAACTTTAGGGCTCTAGGTCAATTTTATGGTTTTTGGGGCTTTAGATTAACATTAGGGGTTTTGGAGAATTTCAGGGTTTTCAGCCGATTTCAGGTTTTTTGCGCTGACTTTAGTATAGGGTATTTGGACGATTTAAGGGTTCCTGGCCAATTTTATGGTTTTTCTTTTAACTCTAGGATTTTAGACTGATTTTAGGGTTTTCGGCTTAGTTCTTCAAGTCGCTACTGGACCATTTTGAAAGAAATAATTTTCAAGGTCACCACAGGGGCATTATTCTGAAATAACTTTTGGGTCGCCACTGGACCATTGCTTTGAAAGAAATAAATTTTGATGTCGCCTCGGGATCATTGTTTTGAAGAAACCAAGTTTGATGGCGTCTCTGGGCCATTATTTTGAAGGAAATAAAGTTTAAGGGCGCCTCTAGGCCACTATTTTGAATGAAGTTTGAGGGCTCGTCTAGGCCACTGTTTTGAAAGAAATAAAGTTTGAAATCGCCACTGGGGCATTGTTTTGAAAGAAATAATTTTGAGGGCGCTTCTATGAGCCATTGTTTTCAAAGAAATAAAGTTTGAGGGCGCTTCTAGGCCATGGTAAAAGTGATATTGTAGGCCGCCATTGGACCTTTGTTGCACGCATGGTTTCCGCTCGCGTAACGAGTCGTACTCGCATGGCTCTTCTAACGAGGCTTGGGGGTGCTCGGTCTTACGCAGCTAGGGTGGCCAGAGGCTAGAAATTTTATGAGTCACGTGATGACCCGCACGCCCTGTGTTTGTGCTAGTTGTATGTTATGAGGCTTTGGCCCGCTCAAGGCGGGGCTTTCGCTCGACCTTATTCCGGTGAGACTTTGGCTTGATTTAATTCGATCAAGGCTTTTGCTCGCTTGGCGAGGCTTCTGCTCAGTGAGACTTTTGCTCAGATCCCAGTGGCCGCTGGGGTTGCCCGAGGCTTGGCTCAATAGACGTGCTCGATCTTCTTCGATCAAGGCTGGGCTTTCTTTGCCGTATCGCACAAGGGTCGCGCCCCACCGTTCCAAGAGAGCCACCGCTCACGCACCGCGTCTTCTCGCCTGGAAAACGGGACAGTGCGCCGGGCTAGAGAGTGCAATTTCCCCCTTGGCATCTTGGAAGCGGCGAAGAGATTTATTTTGTCACTACTGGACCACTTAATCTGTAAATGGAATTTAGACCCTCTATGGACCTTGGGATTTAGACCGCCACTGGGCCTTGGAATTTAGACCACTACTGGGCCTTGAGATTTAGACCATTTTATGGCCTTGGGATTTAGACCGCCACTGGGCCTCGGATGTCTAACGTGCTTATTCGGGCGATCCCATATTTGCGCCAATTTGCATTGTATTGACATATGGGGCGGCCGAATTTTGTTACAAGGGTCGCCTCGTCAGACCTTACCCTCTGGAGTCCTTAAGACTATTAGGGAAGTCCTCCGCGCCCTTGCTTTGTACCTGCAAAAGAAAAGTTTGGGTTTTTGGCTGGACCATCTTAAGGCCCAATTTGTGACCTTTTCATAGACTGAATATGCTACCTTTATTGAGTGGAATGAAATCACCGGAATGAAATAACTATTAGTTCAGAGCTTGGCCGCCAACACAAGGGCGCCAACAAAATACATAATTAACTGTAATAATACTCTAGATTCAGAGTGTTCCTTGGAATCCTTGTAACTGATAATTTCTCTAGGCGCCTTGGCCCAAGAATTGCATATATTTCTTATCTCCACCGTGCCTGAAAGAAACATAAAACAGGACCGCCCAAAAACAACAAGAAAAGTTGCATACAAATTCCATGGCAGCCTCCATTAGATCACCCTTCCACCCATACTCGAACGCCCTCATCTCCCAAACAAAAACTTCATCCTAAAACAACACCTCCTTTCAACCAAAACACCAACGCCATCATCCCCCTAAACCAAAACCTCGCCCTAAACCAAACAGCCACCCATTGCTACCATGGAATTTTTACGAACAAAGGGCGGTCACTTGCAAGAGGAGCGCCCAAATGGCGGTTTTCCAGGAAGACATTATTAAATCAGAAGATTATTTGATGTGTCCCCTCAGTTCCGGATAAACAATTTTGCAGAAGCTCTTTTACATTGTTGCATGGGGTTTCGAGATGCCCTTTGCTCTGAAGAAAATTATTGCTTTTCCTATTCTTAACTCGAATCAAATTGTTGGTTAAAAACAAAATATACATATTCATAATAATGGAATGAATATACTCAAAATGCTATAAACATACTACTGCATAGTAACCACTATCAGCACATTATGCAATTAGGCTTAAGAATCAATTTTGTAATGTCCTAATGTTTACAAAATATTTTAAATAAGTTACAATCTCAACTAATCATACTACTACCCATGCATATAAGGAATATTATCTATACTCAAAATTAATTAAACTAAGCAGAATAAAGCTACTTCAGGCTCAGAAAGATAGCAAACAGCAATACTATTCACATTGAATTGTGAATCTGACATGAAATCATTGTTTCTAAATTCATACTAATATTCAAATTATTCATAAAATTGTGTAACTTATCCATATAATCCATTTTCGTCAACAATTGACTTATTTGATTTTCCAGAATCACTTTTTAATAATACAATTTGACAATTTACCATAAGACATAAGCTACCAGCTACTAACATATCTACCTTTTAAGAGGTGAACCTACAAAAACAAGTATTCTTTTGTGGAATTCCTGGAAATTTTACTCATTTCAGTTTCAAAACTACACCTTTAAAATTCTAATACCAAAAGAACTTACCCAAAGGATAATTAACTAGTTACATTCTGCCTTCCAAAACAAAATATTATGACAAGCTACTGAAATATGAATATTCATGTGCAATAGGAAGAATTTCGGAAGGCAACATAAAGGAAAATCATTCAGTTAATTAATGAGATAGTATTAGTGCATTAGGAACACAACAAAGATATAAACAGCACTCAAAATAAGGTTTCTCATGAGTCAAACCGAGAGAGTTGACCTTACAAAAGCGAGAGACCGGTCAAGACACACTATAGATTCTAAATCATAAAACATATCATTACTGTCCAAGCAGTTAATTCATGTTAAACAAGCAATAAATCAGTCTCAATTCTCAAAACAGCACCCTTAAAAGTAACCATGTCTCAAATTAAATTCCAAGGAATGGCTATATATATATAAACCTCAAAAGTACCTCTCAACTTAATAGATCAATAAGAGAAGGGGCTACAACAAAATAAAAAGAATTGCCACTTCGAAAATCAAAAGTACAGTCTCTCTATATCTTGTTAAGATCATTAGGCTCACGCACATGAGTTTATAGACAATCAAAATATGATGCTAAACATGGTTCAAAAAAGGAGTTCAAATAGGCCCATATACTTCATATGAATTCTTAAGGTTGTAAACGCAGGTGAGAAATTATGATAAAACATGTACACTATATCATATGAACAGTTGGACCAGTCAAAAAGCTATGTAGTACTATTTTTATATTTTGGATTAAGCAAAATCCCATTTTACAAGTAAACTGAACCTACAATCTCTACCCAAATCCCATTTTAGTTTTAAAAAGTACATGCCTAAAACCAAATTGCTTTAACCAAATAAAATACAGCACCCTGCCAAAGATAACCGTGTACCTTCTTATGATAACCAGATGATAAACATGCTTTAAATCTTAATCAGAAATACTCTCCTATTATTAAAACCCAAACTGCTGACCCAATCAAGAGCTGCTAGTAGTACCAAGAGTGACATGGAAAGCTAGAATTTACAAATTTCATCAACACATGAGAGGAAAACCTCTTGAATACTCATTTTCTCACCATTACAAAGTAAGATACAATGACAATCAGACCTTTAACAAGCAATTAAAAAGGCAAGTATACACAGCTTCAAGTATACACAGCTTTATACATGGGAAATGTTTGCAATTTCTATTTCATGATTCACAACCTAAGAACAAAACTGCAGTACATCATTTTTAAAGCACTTTACGGTTAACAGAATAAGAAGAAAATTGTCTCAGATAAGAAGGCATGATTCAAAACAGCTTTCAGAATTATCATTTTCTTATGACTAATTATTTATTCCTGCACAAATGATCCACAAAATTTCACACTTACAAACTAGAGAACGCACATGCCGAATAAGCTGCTAATCCAGACGAACACAGAAAAAGGGAACATGCTAATGTGAAAAAACTTGCCCAAGTGCCTTGTTGCTTTACAGCAGAATCACAGTATCAAGACAATTTAGGCGTGAAACCAAAAGTAATAAGTATAGATAGGAATAATAGATAATAAAAAACTAGAAGATCATAAGAATTTATTTAGGAGCATTAAGTACAATTAATTTAAAGGATTAACCACATTAAGTACAAATCAAGATATAACCAAAGTCGCTGAGACATACAATAAGTCTGATTTTTAAGCATGCTCCTCTACTTTCTTTCATTTAGATAAATTACAAACCAAGTGTTAATCAAGTAAAATTCCATAAGAGATGAAAATCAGGAGGCCATATAAATAAACAAGAAGGAATACGAAAACAAGGGTTAACACCAAAGCCATGCATGCAAGGCCAAAAACTCAGCGACGAGTCTAGGTAAAGCATGAGCTGCTATTATATGCATTGTTGGCCAAAACTATAAAACAATTGATAGCGGAGAAGAGTGCAGCTTATCCAAAGTTGAACGAACTCAAATAAGTAGAGATAAATACACGGAGCAGTTATCACATAACTGTAGCAGTCGTCATAAAATATTAAGTACACCTTAGTTTACATGAAATAAGGGGTTTAGAAGCATTGTGAATCAAAGGAGTCATCACATGGAATAAAGCATTCAAGAGAAACATTAATGTTTATGCAAATTTCCTTTGAGCATTTCGTCAAACACCTGAGGGCAAACTGACTTTACTTTCTTTAAAGATCATGAAGTAACACCTTTGCTGGAAAAGCATGAGTTCACACTTTAACATTTTTTCTCAAAATAGATTCAGTCCAAGCAACTTATCTAGCCTCATCTCTAACACCAATTATCAGAAATTTAATGAATAATTCCTATACTAGAAAACTCAAGCTCTCAGAAATCCCTTTTTCATGCATGGGAATATATATCAAAACTATCCCAAAGACTAGTAATCCTGTTGTTATACTAACAATAATCAAAAGCAAACAATAATCAGAACTTCAGATTATGAGGTATTTTAATCAAAATGTCGTACTAACTTGGCGGGGTGTCTCCGGTCCATAACCTAAGCACTGGGCAAGCGGGCGACGAACCAGCGACAAAAAATGGAGCGATTTCATGAACTGCACTCCTGAAAAACCAAGTCGCCTTCCTCGTTTTCGGCCGGCGCTATCAGAGGTAGGAGAATGAAAATCAAGAGATAGTGCAGACCCAACGTGTTATTTCAGTTCCTGCTCCCACGTCCTAATTTCGCATCTTCATTGCTGTATCAAATTCTGAGAAGTTTCTGAGAAGCATCTTCTTACTGGAGCTGCATATTTGCCACTGATTCCTTTTACTCCCAAAGT
Organism: Acmispon strigosus; assembly: GCA_030819835.1. NCBI lineage: Eukaryota > Viridiplantae > Streptophyta > Magnoliopsida > Fabales > Fabaceae > Acmispon > Acmispon strigosus. The sequence continues at coordinate 4,725,332 of JAUAMA010000001.1, read as the reverse complement.
TGAGACCACGGCGGGCACGGCAATCTGGTTTGTGTGAGTCGCCACCTCGCTCTCTTTCTCCCTTTCTTCCTTCTATTCTAGTTTGGAGATTGAATGTTGCCATGGGCTGCGATCGAAAACATGAAGAAAAAGAAAGGAACTTCGGTCAAGCATTTAATCAAACAGATAGCAGGCATCAAAACCACAATGAAAATATGGAAAAGAAACGGTAAAAGATAATTCGAATGATTGCAGGGTCGTAGTTTCTCAGAGTCCGAAAGTGTCACGGCTTCAGACTTGAGTCACCGCCGCTGGCCGCTGTGCTTGGCTCTTCTCTTCTCTTCTCTTTTACATGAAGCTTCGGTTTTGAGGTGTTGCTCGTGAAGTGAAGGAGTGACCAATAGGAAGCCCTGGTTCTGTGCAAGGAGATAGACGTCTGTGTTGGTGTCGCATCACACGCCTTTGGTGCTACGGCGAGGCAGTCTGATTTGCATCGCCCAGGTTTCCTTGCTCCAATTTCTGATCTGAATCGTGAACCATGTTGACACGGCAGAGCTGAACCACGTCAACACTGTCCGCCATCGCTTCCTCGCCACCGGTTCTCTCCCCCTCTTCTTCGTTCCACGGTTCCTTTCTCCCCCTTCTCTTTTCTCGACCTTCCTCTCTCTCGCCCCGTCACCTTGTTCCACCACGCCCTCACCGATTTCGCCCTCCGTCGCCGTCATCCGCGACTTCAACATCACGAGGCCGTCGCCCATATCACCATCACGCATCGCCGCTGAGAAACGGGTCGAGATTCTGGGTTTCGTGAAGACGGTTGGTGGCGGCTGGTTAAGAGAGTTTAGGGTTTCGATTGGGACGGACGAGGAGAGGAATTATGGTGGCGGCCCTGAAGGCCAGCATTGGGAGAGGAGTGGCGGTAGATTGACAAAGGAGGCAAGAAGAGGATGAGGAGGATGACGGCCAGGCTTGGTGACGGCGCTGGGTAAGGACTAGGGTTCTTTCTTTCTTTCTTTTTTTTTTTTTTTTAGTTCTCACTTCCCACTCAGTGAGTAGAATACGAAACTTTTTCGTGGTAGCGGGAAAAGTTTTACCTTTCCCCACAGACGGCACCAAATGTTCTCGAAGAGAAGAAGTGTTATTAGAATAAGAGAATTCAGGTCCCATTTACATGAGTCTCCCTTGGCTATTTATAGGGAGGAATGCCATAAATTACATTTAATGCAGACTAAGCCTATGGGCCTCAAAGATCAGGCCCAATATCCTATGTATTACAAATTAGCCCCTGGGTCGCCATTCTGGGCCGCCCTTTACTAATGTTGGTCGCCCTCTTACTGTCGTGGGGCGCTCGCCCTGTCCAGACGGATAAATGGAGAGGTACCTAGAGGGATTAGTTGAGTAACTTGCATTCGCAAATGTGTCATTTGATCAAAATTGGACAACTTATACTTTTAGCATGTATTACAGGTGGCTTCTAGGTGCACTTACACCCTAAGTGGTGCACCGTGCACCATTCCAAATGACCTGCTACAACAGGTTTTTTTACCTAATATTTAAAAAATTCAAAATAATAATAATTATTTAATTATATTTTTACCTTTTTTTTAAAAAAAAGGGTAAAAATAAATTATAAAAAGAAGATTAACAGAGAGAAAGGGGTTTATAGTAATTAACAAATTAAAATTATAATAAATTATAAAAATAAAATAACCTGTAGAACCAGTTACCGATTACTTACCTGGACACATGGCGCGATCTTATTGGCCAAAAGTTTGTGGTGCACGATGCACTACTTAATTGGTAGTTCACTTTAGACAACACCTGTATTACATTCGTTTACTGAAAGTTAAGTATATATACCATCTAATCTTAATATATTTGTTGAAAATGAATGACTATATTAGCTGCGTAAAAAACTCACTATGTGGACTATATTGCAACAAGCTTCCTCAAAGTAAGACCTTTCACCGCAAACCATGCACTGCACTAATCACTTTCCCGTGCCTGGCATCACAAAAAACAGTACGTCTTTTATATCTATAGCTACAATTTAACTATATTAATGACATTGTTACTGTAGTATGTTTTTTTCAAACATATTTCCGTGTTCAATTTATTTTGGTGATTGTAATATAGATGAAAACCCACTGAGTACTAGTCGAAAGAGACCACTTTGCACCATACAAACTAATGGGCATGTTACAAGTAGGTTTGAGCTGAACCCAATTGCACGAAACAACACCCCAGCAACATCATCTATACTTGTGTTATCATTAGATGATAACAATTTCGACGTTGACCCGTTGGCAGATTAAGATGGTAACTGTTTTTTACTATTCTTAACAACATTTTTGACACACTAGGATGTTCGCCATAAAAAACGATAATTCAATTATGCACGTGACCTTTCCAATTGGTTTGCAGATCTTGTTGGTTTCGATGACATAAATTTGGGTGAGCTCGCTGATGATGATCCATTCAGCGACACTAACGAGTTCCAAGGTTAGTGAAATTTTATGTGTGCACGTAGACCAATATCTATACATACATGTTCAAATAATATCCAACAGTCAATGTAATGATATACATCATCTTTTTATGACTTCTATGTGTAGACGACGCCTCAGTGGAATTCATGAACAACGTCGTTGGAACCAATCAACAATTAGGTATTAAATGTTCATATCATAATTTGGTGTTATAAATATTTTTTTGAATATGTCCTAACCTGTCTATCTTCTATGCATTTTTTGTTAATTTTCTACGCAAGCCATGTAGGACCTGGGAGATCCTGTTCATAAGTGTCTACATTGCAAAACAATGATGTGGTACGAAGAACGATTAAGGCGGAATGTGCCTACAAAGACCCTAAAGTTTTCTCTATGTTGTTTGCAAGGCAAGGTGCAACTACCATTGCTCGAATCAGCACCTAAAATTCTGCAAGACTTGCATACAAGTGAAGATGACAAGAGTCGTCATTTCTTTAAGAACATCTGGATGTTCAATGGAATGTTTGCATTCACATCTATGGCTGGAAAGGTGGACAAGAACATAAACAACGGTCGTGGACCTCCCATTTTCTTGCTTGGAGGCCTAAATTACCATTCTATTGGAAGTCTTATACCTTCAGCTGGTGAAAAGCCTAAATTTGCACAACTCTATATTTATGACATGGACAATGAAGTCGATAATAGGATACATGCAGTCAAGTATTCATCTAATTATTAGTATTAATTAGCATGGGGATTCTTTAATAGTTTAAATATGCATATTACTTCACTGTAGTTCTTTTTTAAGACGAACAATACTCATTCTACTGTAGGTCAAGTGCTAATTCTCATAAGTTTGATGAGATGATTGTTAGAGACTTAAAACAGATGCTCGATGTTGAAAACCGTTTAGTGCAGAGCTACAGATATGCTAGGGAACGATACAGAGGTAGAGATTTCTCTAACGTCAAGTTGTGATTAATAAGACGAAGAGACAAGGACGGGAGAACTTATAACCTGCCCACTGCATCTGAGGTTGCAGCATTGGTTGTGGGTGACTTTGATGCCTCTGTTGAGAGGGAGCTGATTGTTGAAACACAGTCTAGGATGTTGAAGTATTTTGATCCTAAGCATCTGTCATTTCTTGCACTTCAATATCCATTGTTGTTCCCTTACAGAGAGGATGGATTTAGAGACAACATTTTAACAAAGGATGCAAGTGTAAGTACTAGAAATGGAGAGTCACCTATTGTATTTCAATCTAGGAGACTCTTCCAGCAATTTCTGGCGGACTCTTATACCATGGTTGAAACTGATAGACTACAGTTTCTTCAAGGGGTTGCATGAGAGCTTAGTCCGTGGTGAAATGAATGCAGCTGCCACAGGGCAGCGGATCATACTGCCATAATCATTTACAGGTGGCCCCAGGTACATGATGAATAATTGCACGACTCTTTCGTCATATGTAGGCATGTTGGCTAGCCAAGCTTATTTATCACTGTGACATGCAACCCCGAGTGGCCATAAATCAAGCGTTTTGTTGAAAAAAGAGGTTTAAAGCCCGAGGATAGACCCGACATACTATGCAGGGTTTTCTACATGTACTAGCATAAATATTTCTGCCGAAATTTGAAATGGATCAAGGCTTAAGAAGATGCTTTCCTTTGTTAGTGGGCAATGGAAATGAGTTATTTTAATCTTATTCAATTATATTATGCCACATGTTGAAGTTTTTATACGGTGTTGGCTAGCCTAAGCTAAGAAGTTGAAGCTTAATTGGTATTCTAAATTCTAGATATGTATAATTGTTGATCAAAACCATTACCTGAACATAATTTTATCTGTTATCAATCCTTTTTCAATTATTAGATATTATTATTAAAGAACCGTCTGGGACTTACCTTACATCATTGTTTGTCGTTGTTGCAAATCGACACCCGTTATTCGCCGAAATCATAATTGATGCTCCTCTGCTAGGTTCCTTCGTTGTTGCTGGTACTGCACCTCATCCCTGCGAACGAGCACTCATATGTGAAAAATTATGCTTCGAAGTTGATGCTTAAATGTACAGATCTTGATATGGATTCTATATTATCAATTTCTTTATCAGAATTAGTCTTTGTGACCAACTTTTATAATTGTAATCCTATATTTAACTATAGTGGTCAAACTCATGCTTATAAGAACACAAACCTCATTACCAATCAGAGCAACAATCATTCATTTTCTTTGCATGGAGAATTTTTTATTTATTTTTTGGAACGCATAAGAATTTGAAAAAAATCCCAAATCAATGGTTACCAATAGAAGAAATGACAAATACATATGTCTAAATTAGATTCTCAAAACTCCAAAGAAGTATGGTTTTTGAAAAATCCAAACCAAATACAAATGAAAGAATTTTGGAGATCAAGCGAATAAAGCTTTGATTTTACCTTGATGAACTAATAACCAGAGGATGCTACAACACAGAGCATGAACGACACAACTATATTTAGAAGAGGCCGTAGAATGAAGCGGTGCCCACCCTTCTTCATTGCCACTATTTACCACGCTAGCTGATGCATCTGCAGAAAACAATATCCTCACTACCTGATAGATTCCCATCCACAAACACTACACTAATTTGGGGTTTTGGTCCAAATGCAAAAAGACCACAATTTTAGGGCAATTGAAGAGGAGCAAACGAGACCCATTTGAGGGGAGTACCTAGGAGTGAACGAAAGAAGTGGCTACCTGGAGAAGGAAGCGTGCGTGTTCGTTCCTTGGGAGAGAGGGCGTTGGAGAGTGATTGAAGAGACAAACTGTGGACGGTTGAGGAGTCGCCTTCTTCAGCTGTATTTTGGTGAGAACCTTGGAGCAAGGAGCGAGCGTCGGTGAGATCTGAGTCTCAGGTGGAAGAGATCGTTGAGCGACTATTGGAGATAGTGGAAGAGACCGTTGAGGTCACGTTTCCGACAACACCTTCGCGAAGCTGTTTCGTCGCTATAGGCAGATTAGCTCCTCCAATTGGTGTTTCGCGAAGAAGAAACAACCATTGCTGTGGAAAAAACTTCTCCTTTTTTTTATTAGAAATAAGAGAGAAAACTCAAAACTAAATAGAGTTGCGAATCGAATAAATGGTTGAGAAGATGAACAACTTAGTTTTCCTTATCTCACGGTTCCGTGTCAGAAAGAGTACTTATATTTTTTCTTTTTTTGAGATGTGCTATATTGTCATAATTATTTCCATCGAAACACCCTCTTATGGCTTTGAGTTGCACTATATCTTAGAAATCATTAAATAATTGTAATTTTTTAAATTTTTATTAGTTTCCAAATATACCCTCTTCACCTATTTAACAGTATAGATACTAAATGACACTTATCTCCTGTCTCCTTTCTTTGCAGTGAGGAAGTATTGGTTTTTTTTTTTAGCAATAAAAGAGATTTGTTTTTATTTTCTACCATAAAAATAAAAAAGTTTACTTTCATAGTTTGATTCGAACATATAATATATATAATTCCTACCATGGTCAAACAATAGAAGTTATTTTAGAACAATTAGTTATGAGATTGTCTAAATCACTCAAGGTAAATATTGGATAAACTCACTTTAATCTTACTCTCATAGGTGACCAATACATTTTGACATGTATCATGAGATATAATTTTGCATGTCAAAATATTATTAGATCACCTAAACTATAGTAGTTTTACTTAAAAGTAGCAAATTATAAATTTAATTATATTTATATGAAACAGTTGTTAAAATCACACATATGGGAGAGTTTGCCCAAATTTAATGTATCAATGAGATAATTTATAAATGATAATTGATATTTTTTTCCATTTTAAACCCTTCATGTCAAATATTTTATTATTATAGTAAACAATTGAAAGTGCTAGTTTATGAGCATTGTATATGAAAACAAAGGTGGTTTTTTCTTCCTGTATGGGTATGGAAGAATAGCTAAAACATTTGTATGGAACACTCTATCGGCATCCATTAGATCGAGAGGTGATATTGTCATTAATGTTGTCTTGAGTGGGTTTGCTACACTATTGTTGCTCGGAGGGAGGACGACGCACTCCAGGCTAAAGATTCCGATAGCAATAATCGAGGAATCAACATGACAAAATAACATCTAAATTTAGCACAAGATGTGGCGTGGTAGTTAGCTAACTTTGTCCCTCGACCATGCAGAAGGGGGTTACGATCCTTGCCATGTGAATGAAGCGCAAATTGTCGCCAACCATTTATTGCTAAGTAACTATTACTCACGGCTAGAGTATTGGTCACTATTGTCGACCTCACAACAACATATATAAAGTTATAAAAATAAATCATTCCACATGCATTAATTTTAGTTTATCCAAAGTTACCCGTGAGGGTTAATCCAACTAGTAGTTTTGAAATCTAGGTATTAGAAACTTGAAAGAAAAACATGTTGTTATATTGGATAATTCAGGCTCTAAATTCAGGTCGTCTGTTGCAACAATCGAAATTGGTTTTATTGGTTGCATATCCAATACTTAAGCATTGATAGGTTGGTGGCTCTAAACTTAAGAGTTGGCTAGGCTGAGAGCGATGCTTCATTCGCTATTAATTTCAGGGTAATTTCTCAATCCAATCCAAGGGTTTTGGTTCAACACTAATTGAAACCAAGATTTCTAGATTTACATGAGATTACATTAAAACTAGAATAAAAAACCTTAACTTAGCACATTAAGAATATCCACAACACAAGGAGGTTTGCTACTTATATTTGTAGTATACCTACCAAATACCAAGTAAATCAAACTTATATATGACTAACCCAACCAAAGCAATTGGTTTGGGGAAGTTATTTGAAATAAACACCAAGTTGCACTAAGGAGACAATCCATCATCAAGGTTTTTACTGCTTATCAAAAGTTGTGGATTATTTGCTTCACTAAGTTCCTTCAGTTGAATATAGGTCGCATTAATGAAAGCTTTTGCTTCTTTTGCTGGTTCCTCTATCGCTTCCTTCAGCTTCTTCAGTGCCATGCAATATGCTTCCTGTACAATAAAAAGCCTTAAATCTTATAGTACAAATTATATTTTCTCATGAACCATGTTATTAAAAACTTTCCAGCCCGTGTTTTTACTACCAACATTTAGTATTTGTTATTTTTAGAATGCTCCATTTGTGCTAAAATCAATTTGAAAAGAAATCTTTTTAATTTATGAACTATATATTTTTCTTGATCAGATTAGTGAAAACCAAAAAACAATGCAACTCTTAGTGTATGTTTGAATACACGGTGTAAAATCATAGTAAACCAAAATTATTTTGAATGGAAGCAACTTCCCTAAGCCGTCGACCATTGTAATTTTAATTTTACCGTAATTTTTTATGGTGTATTTTTCATAGTGTATCTGAATATGCAATTAGATACCATGAAGTGATCAAGCTCTGAAGTGTCTAGCTGTAGACTACAAGCAGCTTTGGAATTTGAGTTGATCAGATTCTTCCTTGCATCAGTTATGATATCAAACTCCCCAGCTTCCTCAGACCCTACCTGAAACGTAATAAATTGATTAGCTATGGTGACATAATCTGACAAAACTCTTAGCCTCTATTCCCATATGTCAAGTTTGTTCCCCTTGCAAAGATCACAATTAAAGTGAAAGCAACATCAGAGTAACAAATGCTTTTTCCTAGCTTTTATTGTTGCATATCCGGAAGCAATTTTAAGTCTTCCATAATCATATCACTTCTCTCTTCACATAAGCTATTTCAGTTAACTTCTTTAGGAATTACTTCTCCACCAAAATGTGGAAATCTTCTAAGTTTGTCAAAGACACACTTACATTTAGTGCATGTTTACATACACGATGAAAAATCATGGTGATCACAAAACTATGCTAGACAATCACAAAAGCAATATGATTTTGGTTTTTCACCTTGAATCCAGTTCCACTCTTTAATTGTCTTCTTGTCCCTTTTTTTAGGGAACAATATGATGTGAGTATTCGATGTGGTCCTTAGCTATCTTAGTATCATTCTATGATTATTCATAATGGCTTCTGTCCCTTTCTCTCATGATTGTTAACCATAAATAGCAAATTTTATAGAAAGAGAAGAAATCAACATGAAATTAAATTACCTTCAAGCAGTTCATGTGAGATTCAATCAATACTTCATACAAAGGATGTGTTGCAATAACCTTCTTCAAATCCTCTTCATTTTCTTTCTCCACAATATCACTCCCCTCAACCTCCTTTCTCCTTCCATTTTCTCCAATTTCACTTGCCTCCATCTTCTCTCTCTGTCTTATGCACAATGCACGAACCAAATCACATAGATTGACACAAACAAACAAGCACCACTATATATAGGAAATGATATCAGATAAAAGGGGCTTCTATTATGGTTATTGACCAATTGGTGCAATGCGTAGTTATCAAGAAGTACTATATACGTGGGGTTACATGTCCTTTGGTTTTTTCTGTTCCTTCATGTTATTAACCATTAGAGGGTGAATCAGAATGAATATATGTGCATACATGAAAAAATGACATAAGGTTAAAAGCCAGTGGGTTCTATGTTCCCCTCTTTTTGCCTTGAAAGGAACTTGTCAAGGTTTCATGCTATGATTAAAGCAGATCTCAGGTCTTTGTAACCTGTACAGTTTTTTTGGCATTATTCTATATTCCCCAATTTTAGGCAATTTTCATTTCATTCACTGTTCCTAACTACTGTTCATTCCCCTGTGTTACATCATTCTCCACCTATACAAGATAAGAAGTAAGAACTGATAGTTCTTCAAGGTAAAATTGCATACGCAGAGAGCGAGCTAAAAGCTTTGCCCTAGACATTGTATATTCTTATGTTGTGTTGATTTGAAATGGTTTTTCTTTGGAAAAAACTTAGATCAGGTGCCTTATATCCATTCCATCAAGTTTTACATTCAAACAGTGACAAATGGATATTATTTCTAAAAATAAATGACATTCATTTAGGATTTATTGTTCAATTTAAAAAAACTATACACTTGTCAGAATATTAAGTTATTTCAGGAAAGGATCAAACCAGATTTGGTCAAAGGAATCAAGAAGTAATCAGGGAGGAGATCAGCCGCAATTAGGGAAATAATATCTTTCTATTAATTTGTAATTATTTAGTTTCCTTAATTAATGAGCTCAGCTGTATTATAAAATAGGCTCTGCCTACAGACTATTGAATCAAGCAATACAATACTTTCTAGCTATTTTGTGTCTTCTATTTTACAATATGGTATCAAGAGCAGGTTTCTTGATTCTGGAAATTAAGAATAGCTCCATCATCTTCTTCTTTTTCTCTAGCCAGTAAACAACCACTACCAAAAATCCCAAGCCAAAACCATGTCAGATGTCGATAATGACTCTGACCAGACTCAAAATAAAAAAAACAGTATTTCTGATGAAATAACGCTCCAGATTGCGGCTCTTCTACAGAAGAGTCTTGGAGCCCAGACCTCAACAACCAACTCCGAGAATTTATCTCTCGGGATCAAACTGAGTGGAGACAATTATCCACTATGGGCAACCTTGATGAAGAAGGCTATCGGTGGCCGAGGACGAAGCACCCATATCACAGGAGAACCTGCAGTACCACAGAAAACAGATCCAGAATATGCACGTTGGGAGCAAGACGATCAGTGTGTGTTTACCTGGCTGATTCAAAATATTGAATCACATTTGGTGAACAATGTTTCACAATATCCAACCGCGAAAAATTTGTGGGATGGATTAGCTCTAACATATGGTGCAGGAATTGATTCTTTGCAGGTGTTTGACCTTCACCGAAGGGCGAATTCATTGCGGCAAGGCAGTGACACTTTGGAAAATTGCTGGAACAAACTGCAGAGTCTCTGGATTGCCATTGATCGGCGAGAACCAAACCCAATGACTTGTCCTGCAGATATTCAAATTTATAATAACAAATTACAGGAACAGAGATTGTACCAGCTTCTCGCAGCCATTGATGACAGGTTCGAGCAAATTAAACGAGATATTCTGAAACGTGAACCTCTCCCCTCAGTTGAAACAGCTTTCGCCACGGTAAGGCGAGAGGTCGCCAGGCTTCAAATATTGAAAGCGGCAACCTCTGACATCGATACATCATCGGGGATCGGAGCAGGTTTGGTGGCCAGAACAGCGGGGGATCGAGGAAACCGAGATGCAGGGCAAGCGGCCAACAGAACCAAGAATCGCTCAAAAGAAAAAGAGGACAAATCAAAGCTTGTTTGTACTCACTGTGGAATGAAAAAACACACCAAGGAGACATGTTTCAGACTTGTTGGCTACCCAGAATGGTGGGAAGACAACCACAAGGAGTCAAAAACCGCACCACGGCCTGCAAAGGCCGCCGCCGCTGCTGCCAGTTCACATGAAATCGCGACCACTGCTCCAAGGCCACCATCTGAATCGCGTTTTTTCGAACCAGCACCATATCAGAACCCGCGCGACGGAACAGAAGGCGGACTTACCGGCGGACGGCGCGCTGGGATCAACGGGACGGCGGCCAGTCCACCAGCGCCGCCGCCGGCCGAAACAGAAGAGAAGGGGGCATGAACGAAGGAAGCAGCGGCGCTGCTAATGCTGCTCAAGAGGAGGCTCATCAATTAGGGTTGCAAGGTAATGGGTTTGGGGGTCATGACCCAAGCCCAATATCCCTTAACCCCTTTTTTTGTTCTGATCAAATTTTTTGTCCTCCCTCTTCAGTTTTTTCTGGTTCTGGAATTGGGCCAAAGGCAGAATTTGGGCTGCAATCAGATTTTTTAAATAAACCTTATTCCCAGCCTAAAGCTTGTATAACCCAATCTACTACCAAAGGAAATACTGAAAAATCAAATGAATGGATTTTTGATTGTGGGGCCACAGATACCATGACTTATGATCACAAGGATTTTTTCAATATGTCCCCACCGTCTAAGACTCATATTGAGACAGCTAGTGGAGAACTTATTCATGTGAAAGGAGGAGGCTCTATTATTTTTTCTGACAAGATGAAATTACAGAATTGCCTATATGTTCCTACTTTATCGTCAAAATTATTGTCTATTAGTCAAGTGACCAAAGAACTTCATTGTGTGGTACTTATGTATCCAAATTTTTGCCTTTTACAGGATATTCTTACGAAGGAGATCATTGGGCGTGGTACTGAGCGAGGAGGCCTTTACTACGTTGACGAGGTGGTTCACCCGGGACATGCCATGCTTGCTCATGGAACGGTTGATCGGCAACTTTGGTTATGGCACAGACGACTTGGTCATCCTTCTTTTGGATATCTTAGGTTTTTATTTCCTAGCCTTTTTCCCAATAAATCCACTACTCTAAAGTGTGAAACTTGCATTCGTGCTAAAAGTCATAGGGCTTCTTTTTCCACAAATAATACTAGAGTTGACTCTGTTTTTTCTTTAATTCATTCTGATGTCTGGGGTCCCGCTCCTAACTCTAATAAAAGCCGATTTCAATATTTTGTGTTGTTTGTGGATGATTACTCTCGCATGACTTGGATATACTTTATGAAACACAAATCTGAAGTACCTGAGAAATTCTTTATGTTTTATCAAATGATCCATACTCAGTTTCAAAAGAAAATTCAAATTCTTCGCTCAGATAATGGTGGGGAGTTTGTGAATCAGACTATGCGAACCTTTTTTTAGGCAAATGGCCTCATCCATCAAACATCCTGTCCTAACACACCCCAACAAAATGGTGTAGCCGAGCGCAAGAATCGCATTTTACTTGAAATGACACGTGCCCTACTTCTTGATTCTCAGGTGCCTTCCTCCTTCTGGCCCGAAGCTCTAGCCACATCTGCTTATCTCATCAACCGTCTCCCTACCCAAATCCTTAATCATAAAACCCCTCTCCAAGCCTTAGCCCTCCAAACCACTATCCCTCCTATCCTAACCTTACCCCCCCGAAATTTGGGTGCTCTGTGTTTGTCCATGTTCCCAAAAGCGAGAGAACCAAACTTGATCCTTGTGCCGAGAAATGTGTTTTTGTGGGATATGCTATGCACCAAAAGGGGTATCGGTGCTTTAATCCTGTTACTCGTCGTATGCATGTGACTCTGGACTGTGATTTCTTAGAGTCTGAGTTTTACTATCACCAACTTCGTGCTCAGGGGGAGACTGTCAGTGAGTCACTAAGTTGGCTGATGAGTGGATTTTATATGATAATTTTAGGGTCTTTTTAGTCTTTTTATTTTATTATTTTTGAGTCACATATAGGTTTTTTATTGTTTTTATGTAGATTTTATATTTATTTTGCATTTTGCATGTAGATTAGATTTTATTAGTTTTTCTAACTTTATTTTATATTTTTAGGAATTTTTATAGCTATTTTATATTTTTAGGAAAAGCTGGTTTAGTTATCATTTTTGTCCAGGGACCACTTTGTAAAGTTTCAGGAAATCAAGGTCCAAAATGTGAAAGTTCAAGAGTGGAGGGCTAAAAGTGAAGATTGAGAGAATTCAAGGGCTTGAATTGGAGTGCTAACCAAGAGAGGACTAAAAGTAAAAAAGAGGAATATGAAGCAACTCTCTAAATTAAGCACATGGAAAAAAAGGATTAAAGGATGAGTGGAGGATTGATGATAGTGGAGGAGAGGTTTCAGAATTGATTAAAGGGCTGATAAGTGGGTTTTTATGGCATTCAAAACCCACTACCATGAAGAAGGAAGGAAAAGCTTGAAGTTGAAGAATCAGTAGCCAGCGCTGCAGCGCTAGAACCCAGCGCTCAAGCGCTGGGTCTCGGTCTGGTAGTGGGAATTAATTGCTGGAGGCCAGATTTTTGCTATAAATAGGGAGGCAATTTGCACTTGTAAAGCACACCATCTTAGAACACAACAAGTGTTCCTCTTTCTCCCCCAAGAACATTGTTCCTAGGAATTGTGGGAAGCCATATTTGAGCTCCTAGTCCAGGGTAATTCAATGCTTCTTTTAGCCATGCTTGGCTAATTCTCTTTAAGTATTTTGGGTTGTGTTAGCTTATTAATTTATGTTTTAGTTTTCTTTTATTTGTTTCTAAATAATATTCAAAGTTCATGTTTTATTACCTTGTTCTTCATTAATCTTAGTGCACAAAAGATTTCATGCTTTCTACTTATGCATAAGGCCATTTGGTAAGTAGTAAGGGAAATAGGAAATAAAAAAGGTTATAAGTATACATTTCTTAAGGCTATAAGGATGGACGTAGCTTTGTGTTGGCCCGAATTCCTTCTTCATCTTCTTTTCTGATTAACTAATAACCAAGGCTATGGAGTTAGTAATTAGGAAAGAAAGGTCTACATTTCTTAAGGCTATTAGGATGTAGAAACTCTAGGCTATAGCACCATGAATCTTTGTTTGGAATTCAGAAATAAAATAGAAGTTTGCTAGCATAAATTATAAGTTATACAATGCAACCCAAATGCTTATTCTTATCATCATCTCTTCTTTTATATTTTATGCTTTTTATGTTCTTATTCCAGAAACCAAAATGCAAAATATATCTTTTTATTTTTCTGCTTAAGCTCTAAACAAATTAGTAATTAGACACCTATCCCTGTGGGATCGACAATCTTTTATATTACGCGATAATCAATCGTACACTTGCGATTTGGCTATCAAGTTTTTGGCGCCGTTGCCGGGGATAGGTTCTGTTCTTGTTATTATTTTGTTTAGTGCTTTTTGTTTATATATAAAAATATAAAAAAATATTATTTGTGTGATGAACTGGTGCTGCTAATTTTGTTTGCTGAGTATTGGCAGGTATAGCAATGGCTGAAACATTTGAGCAAAGGGAGGCAAAATTCCGAGCTAAACTTGAAATAGAATATGAGAAAAAGAAGCAGGAAGCTTTCACTCTTATTGACGAATTCTATTCTAATTTAGAGTACAAGCGGAATGCGGGATTTTTGCCAACTCCTGAGCAAGAATGTAAGGCCATGGAGGAGCTACAAGTAAGGATACAAGGCATTCTGATGAGGCAGCCCGGGGAAGAACAACAACCAGTTCATGAAAATGAACTTGGTGTTCAAAGAGATGAGGTAAAAGAAACCTTCATTGTAGAATTTGTCTTTGAAGACAAATTGGAGATGGAGGAAGAAGAACCTCAAGGAACCTTTGCTATAGGTTCAGAACAACAAGGAGAAGAACAAGGAAGGGAAAATTTATTTATCTCTTCCATTTTTAATTTGATTATTGTTGCCTTGTTGTCTGAAAATTCATTGGGCACCATGATGTATTTGTGCCAAAATTTACATGATTTGCGGGGTCTAATGAATTTTGTAATAGACCCCGGTTGAGAGTTGATTAGTGAAAAGTCTACCAAAGACTATAACATTGGGCTTCTTGGGAGACAACCCAAGTGCATATTTTATTTTATTTTGTTTTGCTGAATAATTTGTTGCAGGCACCCCAACGCTCAAGTGTTGGAGGCTCAACGCTCATGCGTTGAGCCCCTGTTTGCCCAGTTTTTCTTTTTTATTTCCAGCGCCCAAGCGTTGGCAAACCCAACGCTCAAGCGCTGGAGCTCGGGCAGGTTGCTGTTTTTAGTTTTTAATAAATTTTGTGTTCACAATTTTCTGGAAGTTTTAAGGTTCTATGAGTTTTCCCTTGGTTCTAAACTGGTTTTAATTTTTGGGGAACTCAAGAATTCTTGTTTTTAAAAGGTGGACACAAATTTTCAACCCACGATCTTAAGTGTGCTGTTTTTGGGACTAACAAGTCGAGCAAGCTTCTGCTTGTGAGACTTTTGTTTGTTCATTGTTACAGGATAGGTACCAAAAGGAGAAAGAGCCCTCTTGAACTTAATTGTTCGAATTGATTTTTACATTGAGGTTCCCTTGGACCTTTGTGGAAAATTTGTTACTATACCAGCTTCTTAGTTTTTGTTTTTATTTTTATAGTTTTTAGTTTTATTTTTAGTTTAGTTTTTCTGTTTTTCTTTTTGCATGAGTCTTGAGTATATTATCCAGTCTGAATGTTGCTATAGCTTTGTGAAAATGCTTTATCTGATTGGAATGCTTTGTGAAAAAGTTCTATGTTTTTAAGCAGTTAGGATTGCATGCTGTAGAAAGGATTTTTGATATCTTGATTGTTTTGGTTGTTGGCAAAGTCTTTTTCTGAGTTCTAAAAGGGTACCACTTACCCTATCTTTTTCTGAGAGTTGAGGTCTCTGATGCATGATTGTGAGATTTTTCTGCCTTGTGTTGCATGTTGATTGGAGTTTTGTATACTTTGTGAGTTGAGAAGAGATTATAGGCATTTTTGAAAACTCAGATTTTTGCTTGAAATTTTATATCCACTAGTAGCCCCTTTTGAGCCTTAAAAGAGTCATTCTTTGGAGCCTACTTTGTGTGATAATTCTTATAGTTGTTATTGTGATTCATGTGCTGAATTGTTAGCGCTATGTTTGTGGGTTTCTCTCTAAAAAAGATTGAAAAAGTAAGGTATGTGCCTTAGAAAAAATAATGAGGTAGTGGGGTGAGAAAGAGTATGAGGGGAGTAAAATTCAAGTCATTCATCCCATACATTCCACTACTTTGTTCAAAAAAAAAATTAAAAAAAATTGAGAGGACCCTTGGTTGTAATTGTTGAAGCTCTTAAGTCAAGAAAAATCACTTAACAACAGTTTCTGAGTCAGCCACTAGAGTTGCCAATTTCTTGAAATCCATACCTTAAATTGTTCAACCCTTTTGGCCAAGTTACAACCTTAAAAAATCTCTTCAACATCACTTGGTTGCTTTACTTCAGTTTTGATTTGAATTATAGGCAGGATTATTGAGCTTTCTTGTTTTCATGGAGAATATCATTTTGTGAGTTTTTTTTGATGAACTCAAACATGTTAAAAAGCCAAGCCTAACTTTCTTGATTCTTTGTCTTTTAAACATGCATGTCTTCCTTATCCGCTAAGCTTTCTGGAAAATTATCATATTTCAATCGGATAAAAACTTTCTCAAAACTCAGGGACGAGTTTTTCTTTAAGTTTTGTCGCTTGAGGACAAGCTGTCGTTGGGTATAGTGGTGTGATGAGTGGATTTTATATGATAATTTTAGGGTCTTTTTAGTCTTTTTATTTTATTATTTTTGAGTCACATATAGGTTTTTTATTGTTTTTATGTAGATTTTATATTTATTTTGCATTTTGCATGTAGATTAGATTTTATTAGTTTTTCTAACTTTATTTTATATTTTTAGGAATTTTTATAGCTATTTTATATTTTTAGGAAAAGCTGGTTTAGTTATCACTTTTGTCCAGGGACCACTTTGTAAAGTTTCAGGAAATCAAGGTCCAAAATGTGAAAGTTCAAGAGTGGAGGGCTAAAAGTGAAGATTGAGAGAATTCAAGGGCTTGAATTGGAGTGCTAACCAAGAGAGGACTAAAAGTAAAAAAGAGGAATATGAAGCAACTCTCTAAATTAAGCACATGGAAAAAAAGGATTAAAGGATGAGTGGAGGATTGATGATAGTGGAGGAGAGGTTTCAGAATTGATTAAAGGGCTGATAAGTGGGTTTTTATGGCATTCAAAACCCACTACCATGAAGAAGGAAGGAAAAGCTTGAAGTTGAAGAATCAGTAGCCAGCGCTGCAGCGCTAGAACCCAGCGCTCAAGCGCTGGGTCTCGGTCTGGTAGTGGGAATTAATTGCTGGAGGCCAGATTTTTGCTATAAATAGGGAGGCAATTTGCACTTGTAAAGCACACCATCTTAGAACACAACAAGTGTTCCTCTTTCTCCCCCAAGAACATTGTTCCTAGGAATTGTGGGAAGCCATATTTGAGCTCCTAGTCCAGGGTAATTCAATGCTTCTTTTAGCCATGCTTGGCTAATTCTCTTTAAGTATTTTGGGTTGTGTTAGCTTATTAATTTATGTTTTAGTTTTCTTTTATTTGTTTCTAAATAATATTCAAAGTTCATGTTTTATTACCTTGTTCTTCATTAATCTTAGTGCACAAAAGATTTCATGCTTTCTACTTATGCATAAGGCCATTTGGTAAGTAGTAAGGGAAATAGGAAATAAAAAAGGTTATAAGTATACATTTCTTAAGGCTATAAGGATGGACGTAGCTTTGTGTTGGCCCGAATTCCTTCTTCATCTTCTTTTCTGATTAACTAATAACCAAGGCTATGGAGTTAGTAATTAGGAAAGAAAGGTCTACATTTCTTAAGGCTATTAGGATGTAGAAACTCTAGGCTATAGCACCATGAATCTTTGTTTGGAATTCAGAAATAAAATAGAAGTTTGCTAGCATAAATTATAAGTTATACAATGCAACCCAAATGCTTATTCTTATCATCATCTCTTCTTTTATATTTTATGCTTTTTATGTTCTTATTCCAGAAACCAAAATGCAAAATATATCTTTTTATTTTTCTGCTTAAGCTCTAAACAAATTAGTAATTAGACACCTATCCCTGTGGGATCGACAATCTTTTATATTACGCGATAATCAATCGTACACTTGCGATTTGGCTATCAAGTTTTTGGCGCCGTTGCCGGGGATAGGTTCTGTTCTTGTTATTATTTTGTTTAGTGCTTTTTGTTTATATATAAAAATATAAAAAAATATTATTTGTGTGATGAACTGGTGCTGCTAATTTTGTTTGCTGAGTATTGGCAGGTATAGCAATGGCTGAAACATTTGAGCAAAGGGAGGCAAAATTCCGAGCTAAACTTGAAATAGAATATGAGAAAAAGAAGCAGGAAGCTTTCACTCTTATTGACGAATTCTATTCTAATTTAGAGTACAAGCGGAATGCGGGATTTTTGCCAACTCCTGAGCAAGAATGTAAGGCCATGGAGGAGCTACAAGTAAGGATACAAGGCATTCTGATGAGGCAGCCCGGGGAAGAACAACAACCAGTTCATGAAAATGAACTTGGTGTTCAAAGAGATGAGGTAAAAGAAACCTTCATTGTAGAATTTGTCTTTGAAGACAAATTGGAGATGGAGGAAGAAGAACCTCAAGGAACCTTTGCTATAGGTTCGGAACAACAAGGAGAAGAACAAGGAAGGGAAAATTTATTTATCTCTTCCATTTTTAATTTGATTATTGTTGCCTTGTTGTCTGAAAATTCATTGGGCACCATGATGTATTTGTGCCAAAATTTACATGATTTGCGGGGTCTAATGAATTTTGTAATAGACCCCGGTTGAGAGTTGATTAGTGAAAAGTCTACCAAAGACTATAACATTGGGCTTCTTGGGAGACAACCCAAGTGCATATTTTATTTTATTTTGTTTTGCTGAATAATTTGTTGCAGGCACCCCAACGCTCAAGTGTTGGAGGCTCAACGCTCATGCGTTGAGCCCCTGTTTGCCCAGTTTTTCTTTTTTATTTCCAGCGCCCAAGCGTTGGCAAACCCAACGCTCAAGCGCTGGAGCTCGGGCAGGTTGCTGTTTTTAGTTTTTAATAAATTTTGTGTCACAATTTTCTGGAAGTTTTAAGGTTCTATGAGTTTTCCCTTGGTTCTAAACTGGTTTTAATTTTTGGGGAACTCAAGAATTCTTGTTTTTAAAAGGTGGACACAAATTTTCAACCCACGATCTTAAGTGTGCTGTTTTTGGGACTAACAAGTCGAGCAAGCTTCTGCTTGTGAGACTTTTGTTTGTTCATTGTTACAGGATAGGTACCAAAAGGAGAAAGAGCCCTCTTGAACTTAATTGTTCGAATTGATTTTTACATTGAGGTTCCCTTGGACCTTTGTGGAAAATTTGTTACTATACCAGCTTCTTAGTTTTTGTTTTTATTTTTATAGTTTTTAGTTTTATTTTTAGTTTAGTTTTTCTGTTTTTCTTTTTGCATGAGTCTTGAGTATATTATCCAGTCTGAATGTTGCTATAGCTTTGTGAAAATGCTTTATCTGATTGGAATGCTTTGTGAAAAAGTTCTATGTTTTTAAGCAGTTAGGATTGCATGCTGTAGAAAGGATTTTTGATATCTTGATTGTTTTGGTTGTTGGCAAAGTCTTTTTCTGAGTTCTAAAAGGGTACCACTTACCCTATCTTTTTCTGAGAGCTGAGGTCTCTGATGCATGATTGTGAGATTTTTCTGCCTTGTGTTGCATGTTGATTGGAGTTTTGTATACTTTGTGAGTTGAGAAGAGATTATAGGCATTTTTGAAAACTCAGATTTTTGCTTGAAATGTTATATCCACTAGTAGCCCCTTTTGAGCCTTAAAAGAGTCATTCTTTGGAGCCTACTTTGTGTGATAATTCTTATAGTTGTTATTGTGATTCATGTGCTGAATTGTTAGCGCTATGTTTGTGGGTTTCTCTCTAAAAAAGATTGAAAAAGTAAGGTATGTGCCTTAGAAAAAATAATGAGGTAGTGGGGTGAGAAAGAGTATGAGGGGAGTAAAATTCAAGTCATTCATCCCATACATTCCACTACTTTGTTCAAAAAAAAAATTAAAAAAAAATTGAGAGGACCCTTGGTTGTAATTGTTGAAGCTCTTAAGTCAAGAAAAATCACTTAACAACAGTTTCTGAGTCAGCCACTAGAGTTGCCAATTTCTTGAAATCCATACCTTAAATTGTTCAACCCTTTTGGCCAAGTTACAACCTTAAAAAATCTCTTCAACATCACTTGGTTGCTTTACTTCAGTTTTGATTTGAATTATAGGCAGGATTATTGAGCTTTCTTGTTTTCATGGAGAATATCATTTTGTGAGTTTTTTTTGATGAACTCAAACATGTTAAAAAGCCAAGCCTAACTTTCTTGATTCTTTGTCTTTTAAACATGCATGTCTTCCTTATCCGCTAAGCTTTCTGGAAAATTATCATATTTCAATCGGATAAAAACTTTCTCAAAACTCAGGGACGAGTTTTTCTTTAAGTTTTGTCGCTTGAGGACAAGCTGTCGTTGGGTATAGTGGTGTGATGAGTGGATTTTATATGATAATTTTAGGGTCTTTTTAGTCTTTTTATTTTATTATTTTTGAGTCACATATAGGTTTTTTATTGTTTTTATGTAGATTTTATATTTATTTTGCATTTTGCATGTAGATTAGATTTTATTAGTTTTTCTAACTTTATTTTATATTTTTAGGAATTTTTATAGCTATTTTATATTTTTAGGAAAAGCTGGTTTAGTTATCACTTTTGTCCAGGGACCACTTTGTAAAGTTTCAGGAAATCAAGGTCCAAAATGTGAAAGTTCAAGAGTGGAGGGCTAAAAGTGAAGATTGAGAGAATTCAAGGGCTTGAATTGGAGTGCTAACCAAGAGAGGACTAAAAGTAAAAAAGAGGAATATGAAGCAACTCTCTAAATTAAGCACATGGAAAAAAAGGATTAAAGGATGAGTGGAGGATTGATGATAGTGGAGGAGAGGTTTCAGAATTGATTAAAGGGCTGATAAGTGGGTTTTTATGGCATTCAAAACCCACTACCATGAAGAAGGAAGGAAAAGCTTGAAGTTGAAGAATCAGTAGCCAGCGCTGCAGCGCTAGAACCCAGCGCTCAAGCGCTGGGTCTCGGTCTGGTAGTGGGAATTAATTGCTGGAGGCCAGATTTTTGCTATAAATAGGGAGGCAATTTGCACTTGTAAAGCACACCATCTTAGAACACAACAAGTGTTCCTCTTTCTCCCCCAAGAACATTGTTCCTAGGAATTGTGGGAAGCCATATTTGAGCTCCTAGTCCAGGGTAATTCAATGCTTCTTTTAGCCATGCTTGGCTAATTCTCTTTAAGTATTTTGGGTTGTGTTAGCTTATTAATTTATGTTTTAGTTTTCTTTTATTTGTTTCTAAATAATATTCAAAGTTCATGTTTTATTACCTTGTTCTTCATTAATCTTAGTGCACAAAAGATTTCATGCTTTCTACTTATGCATAAGGCCATTTGGTAAGTAGTAAGGGAAATAGGAAATAAAAAAGGTTATAAGTATACATTTCTTAAGGCTATAAGGATGGACGTAGCTTTGTGTTGGCCCGAATTCCTTCTTCATCTTCTTTTCTGATTAACTAATAACCAAGGCTATGGAGTTAGTAATTAGGAAAGAAAGGTCTACATTTCTTAAGGCTATTAGGATGTAGAAACTCTAGGCTATAGCACCATGAATCTTTGTTTGGAATTCAGAAATAAAATAGAAGTTTGCTAGCATAAATTATAAGTTATACAATGCAACCCAAATGCTTATTCTTATCATCATCTCTTCTTTTATATTTTATGCTTTTTATGTTCTTATTCCAGAAACCAAAATGCAAAATATATCTTTTTATTTTTCTGCTTAAGCTCTAAACAAATTAGTAATTAGACACCTATCCCTGTGGGATCGACAATCTTTTATATTACGCGATAATCAATCGTACACTTGCGATTTGGCTATCAAGTTTTTGGCGCCGTTGCCGGGGATAGGTTCTGTTCTTGTTATTATTTTGTTTAGTGCTTTTTGTTTATATATAAAAATATAAAAAAATATTATTTGTGTGATGAACTGGTGCTGCTAATTTTGTTTGCTGAGTATTGGCAGGTATAGCAATGGCTGAAACATTTGAGCAAAGGGAGGCAAAATTCCGAGCTAAACTTGAAATAGAATATGAGAAAAAGAAGCAGGAAGCTTTCACTCTTATTGACGAATTCTATTCTAATTTAGAGTACAAGCGGAATGCGGGATTTTTGCCAACTCCTGAGCAAGAATGTAAGGCCATGGAGGAGCTACAAGTAAGGATACAAGGCATTCTGATGAGGCAGCCCGGGGAAGAACAACAACCAGTTCATGAAAATGAACTTGGTGTTCAAAGAGATGAGGTAAAAGAAACCTTCATTGTAGAATTTGTCTTTGAAGACAAATTGGAGATGGAGGAAGAAGAACCTCAAGGAACCTTTGCTATAGGTTCAGAACAACAAGGAGAAGAACAAGGAAGGGAAAATTTATTTATCTCTTCCATTTTTAATTTGATTATTGTTGCCTTGTTGTCTGAAAATTCATTGGGCACCATGATGTATTTGTGCCAAAATTTACATGATTTGCGGGGTCTAATGAATTTTGTAATAGACCCCGGTTGAGAGTTGATTAGTGAAAAGTTTACCAAAGACTATAACATTGGGCTTCTTGGGAGACAACCCAAGTGCATATTTTATTTTATTTTGTTTTGCTGAATAATTTGTTGCAGGCACCCCAACGCTCAAGTGTTGGAGGCTCAACGCTCATGCGTTGAGCCCCTGTTTGCCCAGTTTTTCTTTTTTATTTCCAGCGCCCAAGCGTTGGCAAACCCAACGCTCAAGCGCTGGAGCTCGGGCAGGTTGCTGTTTTTAGTTTTTAATAAATTTTGTGTTCACAATTTTCTGGAAGTTTTAAGGTTCTATGAGTTTTCCCTTGGTTCTAAACTGGTTTTAATTTTTGGGGAACTCAAGAATTCTTGTTTTTAAAAGGTGGACACAAATTTTCAACCCACGATCTTAAGTGTGCTGTTTTTGGGACTAACAAGTCGAGCAAGCTTCTGCTTGTGAGACTTTTGTTTGTTCATTGTTACAGGATAGGTACCAAAAGGAGAAAGAGCCCTCTTGAACTTAATTGTTCGAATTGATTTTTACATTGAGGTTCCCTTGGACCTTTGTGGAAAATTTGTTACTATACCAGCTTCTTAGTTTTTGTTTTTATTTTTATAGTTTTTAGTTTTATTTTTAGTTTAGTTTTTCTGTTTTTCTTTTTGCATGAGTCTTGAGTATATTATCCAGTCTGAATGTTGCTATAGCTTTGTGAAAATGCTTTATCTGATTGGAATGCTTTGTGAAAAAGTTCTATGTTTTTAAGCAGTTAGGATTGCATGCTGTAGAAAGGATTTTTGATATCTTGATTGTTTTGGTTGTTGGCAAAGTCTTTTTCTGAGTTCTAAAAGGGTACCACTTACCCTATCTTTTTCTGAGAGCTGAGGTCTCTGATGCATGATTGTGAGATTTTTCTGCCTTGTGTTGCATGTTGATTGGAGTTTTGTATACTTTGTGAGTTGAGAAGAGATTATAGGCATTTTTGAAAACTCAGATTTTTGCTTGAAATGTTATATCCACTAGTAGCCCCTTTTGAGCCTTAAAAGAGTCATTCTTTGGAGCCTACTTTGTGTGATAATTCTTATAGTTGTTATTGTGATTCATGTGTTGAATTGTTAGCGCTATGTTTGTGGGTTTCTCTCTAAAAAAGATTGAAAAAGTAAGGTATGTGCCTTAGAAAAAATAATGAGGTAGTGGGGTGAGAAAGAGTATGAGGGGAGTAAAATTCAAGTCATTCATCCCATACATTCCACTACTTTGTTCAAAAAAAAAATTAAAAAAAATTGAGAGGACCCTTGGTTGTAATTGTTGAAGCTCTTAAGTCAAGAAAAATCACTTAACAACAGTTTCTGAGTCAGCCACTAGAGTTGCCAATTTCTTGAAATCCATACCTTAAATTGTTCAACCCTTTTGGCCAAGTTACAACCTTAAAAAATCTCTTCAACATCACTTGGTTGCTTTACTTCAGTTTTGATTTGAATTATAGGCAGGATTATTGAGCTTTCTTGTTTTCATGGAGAATATCATTTTGTGAGTTTTTTTTGATGAACTCAAACATGTTAAAAAGCCAAGCCTAACTTTCTTGATTCTTTGTCTTTTAAACATGCATGTCTTCCTTATCCGCTAAGCTTTCTGGAAAATTATCATATTTCAATCGGATAAAAACTTTCTCAAAACTCAGGGACGAGTTTTTCTTTAAGTTTTGTCGCTTGAGGACAAGCTGTCGTTGGGTATAGTGGTGTGATGAGTGGATTTTATATGATAATTTTAGGGTCTTTTTAGTCTTTTTATTTTATTATTTTTGAGTCACATATAGGTTTTTTATTGTTTTTATGTAGATTTTATATTTATTTTGCATTTTGCATGTAGATTAGATTTTATTAGTTTTTCTAACTTTATTTTATATTTTTAGGAATTTTTATAGCTATTTTATATTTTTAGGAAAAGCTGGTTTAGTTATCACTTTTGTCCAGGGACCACTTTGTAAAGTTTCAGGAAATCAAGGTCCAAAATGTGAAAGTTCAAGAGTGGAGGGCTAAAAGTGAAGATTGAGAGAATTCAAGGGCTTGAATTGGAGTGCTAACCAAGAGAGGACTAAAAGTAAAAAAGAGGAATATGAAGCAACTCTCTAAATTAAGCACATGGAAAAAAAGGATTAAAGGATGAGTGGAGGATTGATGATAGTGGAGGAGAGGTTTCAGAATTGATTAAAGGGCTGATAAGTGGGTTTTTATGGCATTCAAAACCCACTACCATGAAGAAGGAAGGAAAAGCTTGAAGTTGAAGAATCAGTAGCCAGCGCTGCAGCGCTAGAACCCAGCGCTCAAGCGCTGGGTCTCGGTCTGGTAGTGGGAATTAATTGCTGGAGGCCAGATTTTTGCTATAAATAGGGAGGCAATTTGCACTTGTAAAGCACACCATCTTAGAACACAACAAGTGTTCCTCTTTCTCCCCCAAGAACATTGT
This sequence comes from Acmispon strigosus, assembly GCA_030819835.1. Taxonomy (NCBI): domain Eukaryota; kingdom Viridiplantae; phylum Streptophyta; class Magnoliopsida; order Fabales; family Fabaceae; genus Acmispon; species Acmispon strigosus. The sequence continues at coordinate 4,700,422 of JAUAMA010000001.1, read as the reverse complement.
TCCTAGGAATTGTGGGAAGCCATATTTGAGCTCCTAGTCCAGGGTAATTCAATGCTTCTTTTAGCCATGCTTGGCTAATTCTCTTTAAGTATTTTGGGTTGTGTTAGCTTATTAATTTATGTTTTAGTTTTCTTTTATTTGTTTCTAAATAATATTCAAAGTTCATGTTTTATTACCTTGTTCTTCATTAATCTTAGTGCACAAAAGATTTCATGCTTTCTACTTATGCATAAGGCCATTTGGTAAGTAGTAAGGGAAATAGGAAATAAAAAAGGTTATAAGTATACATTTCTTAAGGCTATAAGGATGGACGTAGCTTTGTGTTGGCCCGAATTCCTTCTTCATCTTCTTTTCTGATTAACTAATAACCAAGGCTATGGAGTTAGTAATTAGGAAAGAAAGGTCTACATTTCTTAAGGCTATTAGGATGTAGAAACTCTAGGCTATAGCACCATGAATCTTTGTTTGGAATTCAGAAATAAAATAGAAGTTTGCTAGCATAAATTATAAGTTATACAATGCAACCCAAATGCTTATTCTTATCATCATCTCTTCTTTTATATTTTATGCTTTTTATGTTCTTATTCCAGAAACCAAAATGCAAAATATATCTTTTTATTTTTCTGCTTAAGCTCTAAACAAATTAGTAATTAGACACCTATCCCTGTGGGATCGACAATCTTTTATATTACGCGATAATCAATCGTACACTTGCGATTTGGCTATCAAGTTTTTGGCGCCGTTGCCGGGGATAGGTTCTGTTCTTGTTATTATTTTGTTTAGTGCTTTTTGTTTATATATAAAAATATAAAAAAATATTATTTGTGTGATGAACTGGTGCTGCTAATTTTGTTTGCTGAGTATTGGCAGGTATAGCAATGGCTGAAACATTTGAGCAAAGGGAGGCAAAATTCCGAGCTAAACTTGAAATAGAATATGAGAAAAAGAAGCAGGAAGCTTTCACTCTTATTGACGAATTCTATTCTAATTTAGAGTACAAGCGGAATGCGGGATTTTTGCCAACTCCTGAGCAAGAATGTAAGGCCATGGAGGAGCTACAAGTAAGGATACAAGGCATTCTGATGAGGCAGCCCGGGGAAGAACAACAACCAGTTCATGAAAATGAACTTGGTGTTCAAAGAGATGAGGTAAAAGAAACCTTCATTGTAGAATTTGTCTTTGAAGACAAATTGGAGATGGAGGAAGAAGAACCTCAAGGAACCTTTGCTATAGGTTCAGAACAACAAGGAGAAGAACAAGGAAGGGAAAATTTATTTATCTCTTCCATTTTTAATTTGATTATTGTTGCCTTGTTGTCTGAAAATTCATTGGGCACCATGATGTATTTGTGCCAAAATTTACATGATTTGCGGGGTCTAATGAATTTTGTAATAGACCCCGGTTGAGAGTTGATTAGTGAAAAGTCTACCAAAGACTATAACATTGGGCTTCTTGGGAGACAACCCAAGTGCATATTTTATTTTATTTTGTTTTGCTGAATAATTTGTTGCAGGCACCCCAACGCTCAAGTGTTGGAGGCTCAACGCTCATGCGTTGAGCCCCTGTTTGCCCAGTTTTTCTTTTTTATTTCCAGCGCCCAAGCGTTGGCAAACCCAACGCTCAAGCGCTGGAGCTCGGGCAGGTTGCTGTTTTTAGTTTTTAATAAATTTTGTGTTCACAATTTTCTGGAAGTTTTAAGGTTCTATGAGTTTTCCCTTGGTTCTAAACTGGTTTTAATTTTTGGGGAACTCAAGAATTCTTGTTTTTAAAAGGTGGACACAAATTTTCAACCCACGATCTTAAGTGTGCTGTTTTTGGGACTAACAAGTCGAGCAAGCTTCTGCTTGTGAGACTTTTGTTTGTTCATTGTTACAGGATAGGTACCAAAAGGAGAAAGAGCCCTCTTGAACTTAATTGTTCGAATTGATTTTTACATTGAGGTTCCCTTGGACCTTTGTGGAAAATTTGTTACTATACCAGCTTCTTAGTTTTTGTTTTTATTTTTATAGTTTTTAGTTTTATTTTTAGTTTAGTTTTTCTGTTTTTCTTTTTGCATGAGTCTTGAGTATATTATCCAGTCTGAATGTTGCTATAGCTTTGTGAAAATGCTTTATCTGATTGGAATGCTTTATGAAAAAGTTCTATGTTTTTAAGCAGTTAGGATTGCATGCTGTAGAAAGGATTTTTGATATCTTGATTGTTTTGGTTGTTGGCAAAGTCTTTTTCTGAGTTCTAAAAGGGTACCACTTACCCTATCTTTTTCTGAGAGCTGAGGTCTCTGATGCATGATTGTGAGATTTTTCTGCCTTGTGTTGCATGTTGATTGGAGTTTTGTATACTTTGTGAGTTGAGAAGAGATTATAGGCATTTTTGAAAACTCAGATTTTTGCTTGAAATGTTATATCCACTAGTAGCCCCTTTTGAGCCTTAAAAGAGTCATTCTTTGGAGCCTACTTTGTGTGATAATTCTTATAGTTGTTATTGTGATTCATGTGCTGAATTGTTAGCGCTATGTTTGTGGGTTTCTCTCTAAAAAAGATTGAAAAAGTAAGGTATGTGCCTTAGAAAAAATAATGAGGTAGTGGGGTGAGAAAGAGTATGAGGGGAGTAAAATTCAAGTCATTCATCCCATACATTCCACTACTTTGTTCAAAAAAAAAATAAAAAAAATTGAGAGGACCCTTGGTTGTAATTGTTGAAGCTCTTAAGTCAAGAAAAATCACTTAACAACAGTTTCTGAGTCAGCCACTAGAGTTGCCAATTTCTTGAAATCCATACCTTAAATTGTTCAACCCTTTTGGCCAAGTTACAACCTTAAAAAATCTCTTCAACATCACTTGGTTGCTTTACTTCAGTTTTGATTTGAATTATAGGCAGGATTATTGAGCTTTCTTGTTTTCATGGAGAATATCATTTTGTGAGTTTTTTTTGATGAACTCAAACATGTTAAAAAGCCAAGCCTAACTTTCTTGATTCTTTGTCTTTTAAACATGCATGTCTTCCTTATCCGCTAAGCTTTCTGGAAAATTATCATATTTCAATCGGATAAAAACTTTCTCAAAACTCAGGGACGAGTTTTTCTTTAAGTTTTGTCGCTTGAGGACAAGCTGTCGTTGGGTATAGTGGTGTGATGAGTGGATTTTATATGATAATTTTAGGGTCTTTTTAGTCTTTTTATTTTATTATTTTTGAGTCACATATAGGTTTTTTATTGTTTTTATGTAGATTTTATATTTATTTTGCATTTTGCATGTAGATTAGATTTTATTAGTTTTTCTAACTTTATTTTATATTTTTAGGAATTTTTATAGCTATTTTATATTTTTAGGAAAAGCTGGTTTAGTTATCACTTTTGTCCAGGGACCACTTTGTAAAGTTTCAGGAAATCAAGGTCCAAAATGTGAAAGTTCAAGAGTGGAGGGCTAAAAGTGAAGATTGAGAGAATTCAAGGGCTTGAATTGGAGTGCTAACCAAGAGAGGACTAAAAGTAAAAAAGAGGAATATGAAGCAACTCTCTAAATTAAGCACATGGAAAAAAAGGATTAAAGGATGAGTGGAGGATTGATGATAGTGGAGGAGAGGTTTCAGAATTGATTAAAGGGCTGATAAGTGGGTTTTTATGGCATTCAAAACCCACTACCATGAAGAAGGAAGGAAAAGCTTGAAGTTGAAGAATCAGTAGCCAGCGCTGCAGCGCTAGAACCCAGCGCTCAAGCGCTGGGTCTCGGTCTGGTAGTGGGAATTAATTGCTGGAGGCCAGATTTTTGCTATAAATAGGGAGGCAATTTGCACTTGTAAAGCACACCATCTTAGAACACAACAAGTGTTCCTCTTTCTCCCCCAAGAACATTGTTCCTAGGAATTGTGGGAAGCCATATTTGAGCTCCTAGTCCAGGGTAATTCAATGCTTCTTTTAGCCATGCTTGGCTAATTCTCTTTAAGTATTTTGGGTTGTGTTAGCTTATTAATTTATGTTTTAGTTTTCTTTTATTTGTTTCTAAATAATATTCAAAGTTCATGTTTTATTACCTTGTTCTTCATTAATCTTAGTGCACAAAAGATTTCATGCTTTCTACTTATGCATAAGGCCATTTGGTAAGTAGTAAGGGAAATAGGAAATAAAAAAGGTTATAAGTATACATTTCTTAAGGCTATAAGGATGGACGTAGCTTTGTGTTGGCCCGAATTCCTTCTTCATCTTCTTTTCTGATTAACTAATAACCAAGGCTATGGAGTTAGTAATTAGGAAAGAAAGGTCTACATTTCTTAAGGCTATTAGGATGTAGAAACTCTAGGCTATAGCACCATGAATCTTTGTTTGGAATTCAGAAATAAAATAGAAGTTTGCTAGCATAAATTATAAGTTATACAATGCAACCCAAATGCTTATTCTTATCATCATCTCTTCTTTTATATTTTATGCTTTTTATGTTCTTATTCCAGAAACCAAAATGCAAAATATATCTTTTTATTTTTCTGCTTAAGCTCTAAACAAATTAGTAATTAGACACCTATCCCTGTGGGATCGACAATCTTTTATATTACGCGATAATCAATCGTACACTTGCGATTTGGCTATCAAGTTTTTGGCGCCGTTGCCGGGGATAGGTTTTGTTCTTGTTATTATTTTGTTTAGTGCTTTTTGTTTATATATAAAAATATAAAAAAATATTATTTGTGTGATGAACTGGTGCTGCTAATTTTGTTTGCTGAGTATTGGCAGGTATAGCAATGGCTGAAACATTTGAGCAAAGGGAGGCAAAATTCCGAGCTAAACTTGAAATAGAATATGAGAAAAAGAAGCAGGAAGCTTTCACTCTTATTGACGAATTCTATTCTAATTTAGAGTACAAGCGGAATGCGGGATTTTTGCCAACTCCTGAGCAAGAATGTAAGGCCATGGAGGAGCTACAAGTAAGGATACAAGGCATTCTGATGAGGCAGCCCGGGGAAGAACAACAACCAGTTCATGAAAATGAACTTGGTGTTCAAAAACAGCTCTGGAAGCAAGCAAGAAAAAGGAATGGCAGGAAGCAATGAATACAGAGATGGAAGCTCTTGAAAAAAATGGTACGTGGGAGAAATGTGTACTACCAGCAGGAAAGAAACCAGTTGGGTGTAGATGGGTCTTTACTATCAAGTATAAGGCTGATGGGAGCATTGAGCGATACAAAGCAAGGCTAGTTGCCAAAGGCTTCACACAGACTTATGGCATTGATTATTCAGAAACATTCTCTCCAGTTGCCAAAATTGACACCATCAGGGTGTTGTTCTCAGTAGCAGCAAATAAGGACTGGCCTCTCCACCAGTTTGATGTCAAGAATGCGTTTCTACATGGAGATCTGAAGGAAGAAGTATATATGGAAGCTCCACCTGGGTTCTCTGGAAAATTCCAAGAAGAAGAGGTGTGCAGGCTAAAAAAGGCCTTGTATGGGCTTAAACAATCTCCTCATGCATGGTTTGGGAGATTTACTATGGCTATGAAGAAGTATGGATACAGGCAGAGCAATGCCGATCACACTCTTTTCCTTAAAAGAAGAGGTGAGTTGGTCACATGCCTCATTATATATGTGGATGACATGATCATAACAGGTAGTGATGAAGAAGAAATCTCTCAACTCAGGAAGAATCTCTTTACAGAATTCGAGATGAAAGATCTTGGGGGGCTGAAATACTTCTTGGGGATTGAAGTCCTCCGTTCTAAAGAAGGGATTTATATCTCTCAACGGAAGTATATTCTGGACTTGCTAGCAGAAACTGGTATGGTGGATTGCAAACCCAGTGATTCTCCAATAGTGGTAAACCACAAACTCAGGATGATTGAGGGAACTGAGACCGCAGATCAGGAGAAGTATCAGAGGTTGGTAGGAAAGCTAATCTACCTGTCTCATACTAGACCTGATATTGCATATGTTGTGGGGGTGGTAAGTCAGTTTATGCACCATCCACAGGCAGAGCACATGGAGGCAGCAATGAGGATTGTTCGATATCTCAAAAGTACACCTGGAAGAGGTATCATTTTCAAGAAAAATGGACATCTAGACATCGAGGCTTATACCGATGCTGATTGGGCAGGTAACCCAAATGATAGACGATCCACAGCAGGGTATTTTACCTTAATTGGAGGAAATCTTGTCACTTGGAGAAGCAAGAAACAGAAGGTAGTCGCATTGTCAAGTGCAGAGGCAGAATTCAGGGGCATTGTAAAAGGGATAACTGAAGTTCTGTGGTTGAAGAAACTTATGAATGAGATTGGCTATCCAGCGAAGCTTCCAACCCAACTCAGATGTGACAACAAGGCAGCAATCAGCATATCTGAAAATCCAGTTCAACATGATAGAACAAAACATGTTGAAGTGGATAGGCATTTCATAAAGGAGAAGATTGAAGATGGTACTGTTGAGCTACCCTTTGTAAGGTCTGAAGACCAGCTTGCTGATATTCTCACCAAGGCAGTGACGGGAAGAAGTCTAGAGACAGTCTTGCACAAGTTGAGTATTGGAGATCCCACTATTCAACTTGAGGGGGAGTGTCAGAATATTAAGTTATTTTAGGAAAGGATCAAACCAGATTTGGTCAAAGGAATCAAGAAGTAATCAGGGAGGAGATCAGCCGCAATTAGGGAAATAATATCTTTCTATTAATTTGTAATTATTTAGTTTCCTTAATTAATGAGCTCAGCTGTATTATAAAATAGGCTCTGCCTACAGACTATTGAATCAAGCAATACAATACTTTCTAGCTATTTTGTGTCTTCTATTTTACAATAACACTATGATTGGAAAACTTGATAAAATGAATATAAAAAACTTGATATAAGTTTTGTCCATAAATAAATCGCCAGATGCATTATGGAATAATTTCATGTGTCTAAACTTTGTGATGTATTGATTAATATATTGCCTTTGTTGGACAATGTTTTAAATTTTTACCTTTAAAATCTTAAGTCGATGATATAATGCATTTCTTTATATTATTTTATAATCCATTATTTCTTTTTACTGATTTTTTATATAAGTCAAGAAGTATTATTACGAGCAATGATTTAAGACTCGACTCGGTCATCGACTCGATCGAGGCACTGAGTCACTGGTCAGATCAAAGAGTCATTGAGCAGATTGCTTGACTCGGTGGTTGACTCAGTAAAAAATAGTATTAATAATAATAATAATACCACCTAACATTAATTAATAATTTCATACATCTAAATACAAATTAAACAACCAACATAAAATATTTACTACAGCAAAATATAACTAATAAGTTGCAAATGTCATAAAAAATATAGGTTATACGCTTTGATCACAACAAAAGCGCACAAAATAAGTGTCAAACATAGTCACAGTGTTAAACAACCACATGTGCATAAGCTAAAAATTGATAAACACATAACAACTTCCAAGTTTCTTCTTGATCAAGGAGTAGGAGGAAGAGTTGAATCCAAATCTAAGTCTCCATCTTCATCAAATGTACCAGAACCTTCTCCAAAATAAGATTTGAATTTTCCATAATGTCATCTTGTGTAGCATCATCATCATCATCATCCAAATTTAATTGATCTGTGACAACAAATTAGTTTAGATGTCATGCAATAATTAATATCAAGTGAAACAAAACATAAACCAATGAGTCATACATACATTCATATTATATAACAAAGATACATACCAATATCATCCGAAGGTGGTTGGATGGTCATATTGGCAAGATCATTATGTAATGCATCCACCTCCTCAGTAGTCAAGAATGGTGGTGACTCCTCCAATACCCAATCATAATGGTCGTCAATTGTTTCAAAACTAATGAGGTCATAACTTTGATGCTTCATCTGGTTCCTAAGTTTATTAAATTGCTCATATATCAATATCAAAAACTTCGAAAACAAACTCACACATCCTATAAAACTGTAGAAACAAATAAGAAATAACCTAATGATACCTTTGTTGTAGTCTCAAGTTGTAACGAACAAAGACAAGATCATTAAGCTTTTGATGCTCCAATCTATTTCTTTTCTTTGAATGAATGTGCTCAAATATGCTCCAATTACGTTCACACCCCGAAGCACTACAAGCTTGACTTAAAACACGAATAGCTAACTTTTGCAAATTTGGTGTACCGCAACCAAAAGTTTCCCACCATTGATCTAAAATATCATAGGTAAACAAATTAATATACATTTTTTAACATGGGTGTAGAATCTAAACCGAAGATCAAAGTCAATGAAAGTTACCAAAAGTATGAACCACTAATTTTACCTGGCAAAACTGTAGTTCTCTCTCGCACGGCAAGTGGCCTTCCAAAATCCAACTCAGCATTTTTGTATATCCTCATCTCATGTGATAACTTGCGCTCCAGATCATTATCTCCATTAGCATACCTTTGAAACACATCCAAGAGACCAGCTATTGTGTTTGTATGCTTTCCAAATTCTTCAAAATTAAACCGACAAGTTGGATTTAACCAATAACCTGCAGCATGAAGATGCTTACGAAGCTGAGAATCCCAACGTTCATCTATAACCTTCAAGTAAGGCTCCAATTTCTTCTTATTTCTTTGGAACCTCCTCACCATCTCCTCTCTTGCTTGATAAAAATGTTGGTAAAGATAACCCATGGCCGGTTTATCTTCACTATCAACAATACGCAACAATTGAACAAGTGGTGCAGTAAGTTTCACAATATCAGCACAATTATTCCAAAATCCAGAATCTAAGACTTGCTCCACAAATTTTTTTGCTTTGACATCTTTGGCATAAGCTGAGCTTGTCCACTCTTTACATGTAACTATGGATCTTAGTGGATCTTTTTGAGCCAAAATACTTTGCAATGCTATGAAATTAGTTGCAAAGCGTGTTGGAGCGGGTCGGAGGATCTCTCTTCCACCTGTATGATGTCTCATCAAATACAATGCATAACAGTGATTATTAATGTATTTGGTAATGTTTGAAGCTTGTAACACAGTCTCCTTAACGTCGTCAAACTTCCCAATATCTTGTAACATCAAATTAATACAATGTGCTGCACAATGAGACCAATATAATTTAGGAAACTCAACTTCTAATAACCTTCCAGCAGCAACATAATTCGCAGCATTATCTGTCACCATGTGAACAACATTATCAGCCCCAACAAATAAAACAACATCCCTGAAGAGCTTAAACAACATATCTGCAGTTTTGGAGTGTTGAGAAGCATCTACAGATTTCAGAAAAATTGTCCATCTAGGACAATATACTAGAAAATTGATGAGAGTTCTCCTTTTGCGATCTGTCCACCCATCCGCCATAAGTGTACATCCAGTTTGCTTCCAAATATTGCGATAAGAATCAACAAGTTTGTTCACATCATCAACCAACGTATTTAATAAAAAGCCACGAAACCTTTGCATGTTAGGAGCTTTGTACCTTGGGCTCATACTACAAATTGCATTAATCATAGGTTGATAATATGTTGAGTTAACCGCATTAAATGGCACACAAGCATCAAACATCCACTTTGCAATAGCAATATCATACTTTTCAATCACCTTTTCATTTTGCATGACACTTATTATGGTGGGTTGAGCTCCTGGTGTTGTTCTAGGCATGAAATAGTCATCTAATTGACCGGGATTCTTCCCCTTTTGAGTATTCTTCCCCTTTTGAGTATTTTTTCCCTTTTGAGTAGAAGGTGTTGGCCTTGGTAGATTAACAGCAGGCACTTCATGATCAGCAACAACAAATTCTTCATTAGGAAGACTAATCTCCTCACATTCTTCTTGAACTTTTCTTTTCTTTCGAACTTCTTTAATGTTTTGATCCATTCGATATCTAACCTCAGCAGGGACGTTCGGGCATTTTGAAACTTGACCCGAATCTCCAGCTAAGTGAGCCTTCATCCTGTTAATTCCACCTCCCCTAATAATCTTGGGACAATAAAGACACACGAAAACAGTCTTTCCTTTTTCCATCTTTATTGTACAATGCTCCCAAGCTGGATCTGTTTTCATCCTAGTGTATCTCTGAGAGGCGTTTCCTGGTGATTCATCTTCTAGTGCTTCAGGTTCAGTAGAAGCCATCTGTATAACAACATATAAATAAGCTAAAACTAATTACTATATAAAGAAGACATTGAATAATTTATGACAGTCAACTACCATCCATTTACATTGATTGTTGCCTAGATCCTTGCTATGTTAATTTACAAATAGCATTTACTCAATTAGGTATCTGTGCAACAATATTGAAAGAATAAACAAAGTGACCAGTAAAGTGAGCCACACCAGTTTCCCACACCAATTTTAAACTTGTTGGCCAAAAGGTAAGTGTTGAATATTTTTATTTTGGAAGGCAAATGAATTTATATATATAATAAGGTTCACTTTTAAGACGCAGAAGCGAAAAAGAACAAGCAGAAGCAGCGGAGAAGCAGAAGCCAAAAGGAACAAGCAGAAGCAGCAGTGTCACAGTGCAAACAGGGGCAACAGAAACAGAGCAAGTAGGGGCAAAAGAAACAGAGTAAGCAGGGGCAAAGAAACAGAGCAAGAAGGGGCAACAAGCAGAAGCATAAACAATGGAAAGGAAGACGAACGGAGCAGAGCGGATGAGACACAGACAGCGAGGAAAGGAAGTAAAAGAAGACATGCCTTCTTGAGAAGCAGTGGCACAGGGAGGCACAGGTGGCGCTGCAAGAACGAAGCAGAGCGGCGGCCAAGGATGGCGGTGCACGAACGGAGTAGAGCGGCGAGCAATGACGGCGTGGAACAGAGCGGTGGGCACGGACGGCGCTGCAGCGCTGCGGCGCGACAGTAGAGGAGCTCGAAGGAGGGCACGAAGAAACAGGGCCTTGGTACAGAAGAAGAGGAGTAGCTCGATGGAAGAAGAAATTTTAGGGCAATTCATCTGTACCAAAACGACACCGTTTTGGATAAAAAAAAATTTAAGCCCATCATAAAACGAGTCGTTTGATCTAGAAAAAAAAAATTCAGACTCGCCGGTTCAACCGAGCCGGCCGAGTCACTGGTTCATCAATTGAACCGGCCGAGTCGACCAGTTTTGACCGATTCTGAAACACATGTCCCAAACTGACAGGCTCGGCTCGGCTCGGCCATGGGACCGGTTCCCAGTTCGACCAGTCGAGTCGGTCGGAGTCTTAAAACGCTGATTAAGAGGGAGTACAAGGGGTACCCCAACCCATAATACAAGAGAAAATGAAAAAACAGACATCTAGTAGAACACATCAAAGAAATAAAAACCAAAAACATGAAAACCCAGAACACATCTTACACCCAATACACTAGTTCTTTAATCCAAGCTTTGAAAACAGCAAAGCATGACCAAATGAAAATCAACCAAACTCATGCACATGAGCTAATATCAAGACCACCAGCACTTCAACACATAACGCAGGGACGTAAACAAAGCCAGTAGTGAAGCCCAATAGAGACACTCCCATAAAAAGCTCTTCATCATATTTAGATCACCAGACCCCACATGCATCAGCAACAAACTAGCAATCTCGACCCACCCAACTTGTACAAACAACATCAAGCCCTTCCAATTAATTTCAAGAACGTAGCAGAAGCAGGAACGTGAACTTAATCTTAAGATAACCGGAACAGCTTCAAACGGCAACACTCCCCAAGGAACCAAATGTTGATACTAACAAAAACAGCATAGGCACTAGAAACCATCCAACAACAGCCTTCTAGTAGCGACCCACATACCAAAAAATACAACAGAACGAACCCAAACAGCAGTTACAAATTTTTGAAGCATAAGAGTGGATTTGAGGACCACTCAAAGAAGTCACCAGCCCAAACCCATTGTTGTTTCACTCTATAGAGAATTGATACATAGACATGGGTTTGTAGACCATTCAAACAAGGAGTAACAGAACCCCTTTAAGAGGTGGACCAAATTAATCACATCCAGGACCTGCAAAAATCCATATTACCAGCTCTAAATATAACATCATTCCTCAGTAACCAGATGGACCAAATTGTAGCTAGCCAAATTGACACAACTCCCTTCCTCTGGTTGCCATTCTGACCAAACCATAAAAACTGTAAGAGGTGGTCACGTTGCAACGCTGGAAGTGCAGTAAGAGTTCCAAGCCAACTGTAACAAGAGCACCAAATGTCCAACGAGGCAGAACAAGAAAACAGGAGATGCGAGCCTGACTCCTCCACTTGATGGCAAAAGGAGCAAAGTGATTCCTCAAAGGAATTAATTACCCTCCTTTTCCTCAAGTTCTCTTTGCTCTGAATACGGTCCAACATCACTCTCCAAGAAAAATCCTTCACATTGGATGGAGCGGGGGCGGTCCAGATTACTATGAATATAGGATCTGGAGTCTGCGTCGAGGATGCCTGCAAAAAAGAATAAGACGAGTTAACTGTATAAACACCTTCGAGATCTGGCAGCCAAGTCCACTTGTCACGGACACCTTCAGTGAGGGGGACACAGTTGATCTCATTCAACAAGGATTGGAGTCAATCAAGCTCTCTTCCCATAAGGGGTCTTCTCCACTCGAAAATCCAATGCCACACGCCATGGGCCCAAAATCCACATTTCAGAACAGTGGCGAATTTTAACTTAGATAAGTTATAAAGCCTCAGGTATTTATCACTCAAGCAGCCAACACCCACCCAATCTTCCAACCAGAATTTTGTTTCATTGCCTTGGTAAACTGATTTTTTACAGCCTGCTTCAAACCAATTTATATTTTGATCAACACATATTGCCTTTACGTCCCTCCACCATTGGGACTCCTTCACTTTGGATCCATGGCCATATTTAGTTTGAACAACCCGACACCACAAGCTTTCAGGATTATTTAGGAATCCCCACCTCCATTTTCCAAGCAAGGCTTTGTTAAACATTGTTAGATCCTTAATACCCAAACCTCCGTTTTCCTTTGGCTTGCATATCGAAGCCCATTTTACCCAAGAGATCATTCGGGCACCTTCGTTGCCTCCCCATAAGAAGGATCGCATGAGGCCATTACATATCTTCACCACGTTCGAAGGGATTTTAAAAATGACAGAAAGAAGAGAGGAAGAGCCGTTAGTACACTCTGAATAAGGAAGATTCACCCACCAAAGGAAATGGATTTCTACCTCCAAGTAGAGAGTTTCCCTCTAATCTTTAAGATTACTGGTTCCCAAGTGTTCAGATTGTTGGCCCTTCCGCCAACTAGAATACCCAAGTAAGTAAAGGGGATAGTCATCATCTTACAATGCAGCAGTGAAGCAAAGCTTTGAGTAGACCATGCATTAGTTGAGATGGTAGCAAGATTACTTTTGTGGAAACTAACTTTGAGCCCTGAAATCAATTCAAAACAACGTAAAACACATTTAATGACCACTATATTTTGAAGATTTGCCTCTCCAAGAAATAATGTATCGTCAGCAAAGTGAAGGAATGCCACTTCCAACAGCTGGTCGAGACCCACCTTATACCCAACGAATTTCCCCAAAGTGACAGCCATCATGAAGAGCCCGTTAAGGCCCTCAGCAACTATTAAGAACAAGAATGGCGCCAATGGATCCCCTTGTTTGAGACCCTTCTCCATTTTAAATTCCCCATATGGGCTTTCATTCACAAGGACAGACACAGCCGCCGATTCAAGGCAACTTTTGATCCAGGAAATCCACTTCGTACAAAAGTGCATTCGTTTCATCATATAGAATAAAAAGTCTCATAGCACAGAATCATAGGCCTTCTCATAGACTACATTAAAGATTACAGTGGGTCGTTTCAGAGTTTTGGCTTCATGCACAATTTCATTTACCACCACCACGCTATCCAGCATGTTACGGCCTCCAAGAAAGGCGAATTGCTGATCACTAATTAATTTTCCAAGCACACCTTTCAATCGAGTTGTCAGAAGTTTGGACACCACCTTATAAATGCACCAAATTAAAGATATGGGTCTGAATTCACTAAGATTTTGAGGGGATTTTACCTTAGGAATTAGAACAATAAACGAAGCGTTGCTTCCCCGAGGCCATGTCCCTCTACGCCATAATTCTTCAACAGATTTGCTGAAATCATCCTTCAACAGATCCCATAATCTCTGAATAAACTAGAAATTAAAACCGTCCAGACCCGGGCTCTTGTCACCACCACAATCCCAAACAGCCTCCTTAATCTCCATTGCACCAAAAGGCGCTATGATTAATGAATTATCTGAGTCAAATAAAGTTTTGAAAGGTACTTCATCAATCCTAGGTCTCGCCCACTGGTCAGATTTGAATTTCACTTCAAAGAATATTCTGACTTCGTTTTTAATACGCTCCGGATTCTCTTCCCACATACCATCAACCATCAATCCAATAATTGAATTTTTTTCTCCGCTTCTAGTTTATAGAAGAATGGAAGAATGCAGAATTTTGGTCCCCCTCCTTAATCCATCTCGAGCGTGCCTTCTGATATAGAAGAGAATCCTGGAGTCTTAGAACAGACTAGAATTCAGTTAGCAGATCGTTTCTTAGATTAACCTCTTCTAGCGAAATCCCCTCTCCATCCACCTTCTTGTCCAATTCATTTATTTTCTGTACAACCATATTCCTTCTACTTGTCAGGTCCCCAAAAACTTCTTTGTTACATAATTTCAGTTTGTTTTTAAGGCCCTTTAATTTTTCTTTGAGCGCATAAATACAATATCCGCTAACCTGTAGTTCTTCCCATGATTTTCCAACAATAGTAGGGAATCTTGGATCTTAGAGCCAACAATTAAGGACTCTGAATGGTTTGGGTCCCCAATCCTGGCAGGTTTGGCGAAGATGAAGAGGACAGTGGTCAGAGATATCTCTATTCAATATAAGTTGAGAGAAATTTGGCCAAGTCGAGCACCAATCCAAAGAGACCAAGAATCTATCAATTCTGTTTTGCACAGTACTGTTCGGTCTGTGCCAAGTAAATTCTCCCCTCCCCCGCCAACGGTAAATCAATGATTCCCATGGACTGAATAAACTCATTAAACTCTTGGATTTCACGTCATTGTGAGTAGGACGCTCCAGAGGCCCCCCTCCTCTCCCCTTCACTTCTGACTGCATGGAAATCCCCAGCTAAGCACCAAGTGAAATTCTGAGTAGTTTTTGTCCATTGAATTAACTCAGCCCACATAACGCGTTTTTCAGTAATAGAGCAAGATGTGTAAATGTTGGTGATGATGCATTTCCGATCCTGATTCTCCCATGACCCAACCAAGCCGAGGAACCCTTGCCCAACCACGCATCGTCCAGGACAAAAGAGCTTTTATTCCATATGCAGAGTAGACCCCCACTTCTATTCACAGCCGGCACAACCCTCCATTCGAAATATGTATCCCCCCAAATCCTTTGACAGACTCTCCTATCTACCGTTTGTAGTTTTGTTTCCTGAATACACAACATCTGTATATGGTTCTGATTAACCAATTCTCTAATCACCCTTCATTTTTCCTTATACCCCAACCCTCTAACATTATATGAGAGTATCTTCATGGATAACCATTTTGAACCCCTCCTGGTACTAGATTACCTCCATCCCCATTCCCAGTTGCGTCTCTCTGTTCCAGCATCACCAATCTGCTAACAATCTCATCCTCCTCACCCACAGTCGAAACCCCAATTCCTTCCCAAGAGCCCAAGTGGATTTGGCCTCTGCAACCACATTCTGCAACCAGAAAACCTGATTACAGTTTCTTACCCCTGAGTCCTGAATAGAGTCGCTCAGCGAATAGCAAACTTGTCATAATTTCCTCCTTGCTGTCGCATCTCTCAAAGCTTTTGAATCTCCAAACATCTGATTGCCACTATCAATAGAACCCACCACTAGGGCCCTTGGGCACATCAACCCATTCACAATTGTAGGGGGATTTCGCACCACCACTGCTAATCCTTCACTATTCAGGACTGAATGGTCACCACCGCTTTCACCGTCATGCTCTCCACCTTGAGCGACGATAATGTGATTCAGTTTCGCTGTGTTCTGTTTTCCTGCGCACCCCTCCAATTCTGGTTTATCAACAATACTATTGTTTCCTCTCTTGGTCATGTTTGGGTCTGAATTATGTTAAATCCACTTCCCAGGTGGATTTTCGGCTTTTTTTATTTAATATTGCAAAAAAAAAAATTAGCGAAATATGGTACAAAAAAATTATTTAGTGAAGTATGGTTGTTTTTGACATACTGGAGGTGACATGGCGAAAAGATGGGAGTCGCAGAATTTTTCGCGACTTGTGCAGGGAGTCGCATATCTTTTTACGACTTGCAACATTTTAGGAAACGGTTTCAAAACCGTTGCCTAAAGACGGTAAACTGCAACGGTTTTAAAACCGTTGCCTAAAGACATTTTGAAACTTGCAACCGTTAACCATGGTGTTCGATGTCGTTGTACTTCTTGGGGGCGCTGTTGCCGAGGGAGGCGAGGGCCATGGTGAGGGCGGCGGTCAGGGTGGTCTTTCCATGGTCGACGTGGCGGCGCGGCGCGGACGGTGAAGGAGGGGCGGTGGCGACGGCGACGTACTCTTCGTGAGGCGAGGGTGCGACAGCTATTGTTGAAATCTAGAGAGAGAAAACGAGATCTAATTTTAGAGAGAGAGAGAGAGATATGGACGCGAAGAGGAAGAAGAAGAAGGAGGCGGAGACCAGCGGCGGCAGATGAGGGAGAGGAAGGGGAGGGAAGAGGAGGAGGCACAGCCGCGCGGGTGCAAAACGGTGTCGTGGTAGGGGAGGAAGAGGAGGGCACGCGGGTGAGGCAGTGGTGGTTGATTTGGAGGAGGGTGGCGGTGCAAATGAGAGGGGAAGAGGAAGAGAGAGAGAGTAGTGCGTATGCAAAGAGGAAGAGAGAGAGGGGTTGGGTGCCTGCAATTTCAAAACATCTTTAGGCAACGGTTTTAAAACCATTGCAATTTATCATCTTTGGCAATGGTTTTGAAACCGTTGCCTAAATGTTGCAAGTCGCAAAAAGATATGCGACTCCCTGCACAAGTCGCGAAAAATCCTGCGACTCTCATCTTTTTGCCACGTCACCTCCAGCATGTCAAAAAAAACCATACTTCACTAAATAACTAGTTGGATTTACCTGTGTGAGGCACTAGTAACTTTGGATAAACTAAAATTATTGTGTGTGAAATGATATATTTTTATAATTTTTTATACATGTTGTTGTGAGGTCAACAATAGTGACCAATACTGTAGCCGTGAGAAATAGTTACTTAGCAGTAAACGGTTGGCGACAATTTGCGCTTAATTCACATGGGCAAAGATCGAAACCCCCTTTTGCATGATTGAGGGTTAAAGTTAGCTAACTACCACGCCACATCTTGTGCTAAATTTAGATGTTATTTTGTCATGTTGATTCCTCGATTATTGATATAAGATTATTTAGCTTGGAGTGCGTCGTCCTCTCTCCGGGCAACAACAGTGTAGCAAACCCCTCGAGGTAAAATTAATGACAATATTACCTCTCGATCTGATGGATGCTGATAAAGTGTTCCATACAAATGTTTTAGCTTTTCCTCCATACCCATACAGGAAGAAAAAACCGCGATTTCAATTGTTTACTATAGTAATAAAATATTTGACATGAAGGGTTTAAAATGAAAAAAATTATCAATTATTATTTATAAATTATACTATTGATACATTAAATTTGGGCAAACTCTCTCACATGTGTGAGTTTAACAACCGTTTCATATAAATATAATTAAATTGATAATTTGCTACTTTTAAGTAAAACTACTATAATTTAGGTGGTCTAATAATATTTTGACATGCAAAATTCTATCTTATGATACGTGTCAAAATATATTGGTGACCTAAGAGGCTAAAATTAGAGTGAGTTTACCAAATATTTACCTTGAGTGATTTAGACAATCTCATAAGTAATTGTTGTAAAAGAATTTCTATTGTTTGACCATGGTAGGAATTATATATATTATATTATATATTTAATTTGGTATTAATTAGTTATGATTCGTTCCTTATTTTAAAGTTTGGTTAAATATTTAGTATTAATTAGTTAGGGTTCGTTCCTTATTTAACATTTGTAATCAATATCAATTTTTGTTCCTATTAAAATTTGGTATTAATTAGTTGTGATTCATTCCTTATTTAACATTTATAATAAATTTTATAAATATTAATTATTCAAAAAATATTTTTTTTAATAAATCTTAAAGTTTGGTTAAAAATTTGATATTAATTAGTCATGATTCGTTCCTTATTTAATATTTAGGATAGGATTTTAGTGGGTAGGTCATAATGAGGGTAGTTATGATTTATACCTTATTTTAGTGGGTAGGTCATAATGAGGGTAGTTAGGATTTATACCTTATTTTAGTGGGTAGGTGGGTATAAACCTTCTTTTATATAATACTAGTTGGATTTACCTGTGCGAGGCACAGGTAACTTTGGATAAACTAAAATTGTTGTGTGTGAAATGATATATTTTTATAATTTCTTATACATGTTGTGAGGTCAACAATAGTGGCCAAAACTGTAACCGTGAGAAATAGTTACTTAACAGTAAACGGTTGGCGACAATTTGCGCTTAACTCACATGGGCAATGATCGAAACCCCCTTCTGCATGATCGAGGGATAAAGTTAGCTAACTACCACGCCACATCTTGTGCTAATTTTAGATGTTATTTTGTCATGTTGATTCCTCGATTATTGGTATAAGAATATTTACCCTGAAGTGCACCGTCCTCTCTCCGGGCAGCAACAGTGCAGCAAACCCCTCGAGGTAAAATTAATGACAATATCACCTCTCGATCTAATGGATGCCGATCGGTTCCTGTTTGAGTTGTGTCGCGCAACGGGTGAGTAACTATGATTCCTTTCCACCACCTAATTCTGCCTCTTCACCGATATCCATTACCTGCTGGCTCCACTCTCGCATCACACCTCTCCAACGCCCTCTCTCTCAGGAACGAACACGCTCGCTCCCTTCTCCAGGTAGCCGCTTCTTTCGGTCACTCCCATATATGAATGCTTATGCGAGACTCGCTCAGGGGGTGATCAAGTTTGATTTTGGTGCTTCATGTCTGAATGCAAACATTACTGGTTTGGGGTGTGTGGCGAGATCATAGCGTCGGCGACAAATTTTCTCGTTGTTGTGTTCTCTTCGGAGATGGCTGAGGCTATTGCTTTTCGGTGGTCCCTGAGATTAGCTATCAGTTGGTTTTCAGCCGTATCTAGTTGAGACCGATTGCTTGTCGTTGGTGGAAAAGTGAAAGAAAGCTTTGATGTCCTCTTCTTATTTGCATTCTATTTTGTTGGATTGTAAGAATTTAGTTTTGGCTTTTTCTGTTTTTGAGTTTGGTTTTGTCCGCCAATCTAGGAACTGTGTTGCGGACTTCCTGTCTCGTCAGGCTCTCTCTTTTACCAATCGTGTTTGGGTGGAAGAGGGGCCTCCGGGGTCCGAGCATTGAAGCTTTCATGCTCTCTGATGTAATTGCATCTACGACTTCTTCTTAATATTATTTCAGCTTCCTATAAAAAACATACTTGATTTGTTCAAAATCTTTAGACTTAAATATATTTCTGAAAAATGTTCATTATTTACATTGTTTGAACTTGACATTAAAACTTTCACTAAAAATTTCAAAAAGAATTTGAATTCAATCTCAAATTACTTGTGAATATTCATTTGTTTAGAAATAAAATTAAACTGTGTAAATGCACGAATAACTTTTGATAAATCAAAGCTAAAATGTGTGTAATGTTATATTTTTGTAACGTTTTATACTTCTAATAATTGTAAAAAGATATAAATGGTTGTTAGAGATGTATATTTAAAGTTATGTTAATGTTAAATTTAAAAAAAAAAAAAACTTTGGATGATAATTTTTAAAAAGATGAGTCTAGGATATCCACGCTGTTAATTAACCTATTTATAAGGATTAACTAATTTATTATGATTCCTTTTGAATTACTAAGTATAAATGCTTTGATTATTTGATCCCAAATCGCAGAAATAGTAATTAATATATTAAACTAAAAATCTTCTATTCTGTTTTATATCAGATTTTTTAAATTGTGAATAACAATAGGATGCATCAGTACTATCATTTGACACCAACTTTTCAAAATTAACAGATGAATATTTTTTTTTTAGAATTCTAAATATTTTTCCATAATAAACAGTAAAAGCAAAAAGATTTTGTCAAATTTAAACGAAAATATGATTTCAAAATAAAGATTTCAAATCCTTTATTTTGTAAATATTTAGGTGGGACCATATTAATCACATTATAATGTCTTAAGATCCAAATTTAATTTATAACGTGGTTAAAAACGATTTTGTCAAATTTCATTTATAGTTACTTTTCAATATAAATTGGTTCAAAATATCGTGTCGTTCTACAGAAAAATAAGTTAGACGCCACTAATAAAACAGTTTTCCTATGACGCTAAAGAGCACAAAATCATTCTAAAAGGAATTAAATAATTTACAAAGATATACACACATACCTTAGCGTCAACAATGGTAATTCGCTGCATACACTTGTTGCTCATTAAAAAAAAAAAATTTAATTAACTTAAATTAAAAATTAGTTTTCATTTGAATAATTTTCATTATTCATATGTGTCAATGATATATAATTCATTAGAGTGATGCTAGATAGCTCGAATGATGCATGTTTTGCTCGAAAATCAATTCAGCATCCAAAAATGTGTTTTCAAATTCAAGATTTTCCTCCGTATATTTAATGAACCGGCTCTCACAGAATGATCCTTACTAATTTCATCTTCTTCTTCTTGTTGTTTGGTGCTCCGCTTCCAAAATCATTGATGCATGTCTATAGAAAGTGGCCAGTAGAACCCAAAGATACAATTATGAGAAGCAAGTGGGAAAGAGTTTATAACATGAGAAAGTATCAAACAAAATCAATTCGATAAAGTTAAGCGTAGCAAGCCAGAAGAAATCAAAACTAAGATGAGCCAAAGGATCAAAAAGCAATAATGTCTTTCTTACCTCTAACATTAGTCCTTTCCTTGTGCCTTCATCTCCTAAACCCAACTACAAAAATATGGAGAAGATAAATATTACAATTGAGATAAAAAGAGAACCAAAAAAATTATTGTAACATTAGAATGAATCAAAACTATAACGAATTGAAGAATTCAAACATAATAACGTTGACATGATCCATTTCCTCATGACGGGATTTGAGTTCGCTGATCCTTTAAAAATAGAGGAACTCCTTGTCTCTCACTTGTGGAAGAGAGTGCTTCCCATTCCCTTCATCTCCTATACCCTACAAAATTGAGGAGAATGTGAATATTGCAATCAAGATTAAAAGAGAACCAAATAAAAAATAGATAAAATTGCAACATGTGAATGAATCAAAACTAAAACAAATTGAATGATTAGAACACGACAACACGTGAATAATAGAAAAGCAAAGTTTGTAAGAATGAACAGATTTCTTACACAGAGATTTCTACTTTGAAACTCACCACCATAATCGATTACTTTCAGAATGATGTAGCAGAAAAACAATTTAGAAGTATGCAATAGTTCTCTCGATTGTTTTTTGAGTTTATTCTTTTAAAATGATATAGGAGAGAAACCGTAGTGGTACAATTTATAGCCTCAAGTGAGGAGACTAATTGTTAATAAAAATTCATATTTCAAAAATATATATTTAATTTGATATTAATTAGTTATGATTCGTTCCTTATTTTAAAATTTGGTTAAATATTTGGTATTAATTAGTTAGGGTTCGTTCCTTATTTAACATTTGTAATCAATTTCAATTTTTGTTCCTATTAAAATTTGGTATTAATTAGTTATGAATCGTTCCTTGTTTAACATTTGTAATAAATTTTATAGATATTAATTTTTTTTTTAAGAATCTTATGATTTGGTTAAAAATTTGATGTTAATTAGACTAATTGTTAATAAAAATTCATATTTCAAAAAAATATATTTAATTTGGTATTAATTAGTTATGATTGGTTCCTTATTTTAAAATTTGGTTAAATATTTGGTATTAATTAGTTAGGGTTCGTTCCTTATTTAACATTTGTAATCAATATCAATTTTTGTTCCTATTAAAATTTGGTATTAATTAGTTATGATTCATTCCTTATTTAAAATTTGTAATAAATTTTATAAATATTAATTATTTAATTTTTTTTTTAAATCTTAAGATTTGGTTAAAAATTTGATATTAATTAGTCATGATTCGTTCCTTATTTAATATTTAGGGTATGATCTTAGTGGGTAGGTCATAATAAGGGTAGTTAGGATTTATACCTTATGTTAGTGGGTAGGTTGGTATCAACTTTCTTTTATATAATATATATATAGATATAGATAGATATGGATATATAGATAGATTTTTTTTTACCATATTTCACTAATTTTTTTTTTGCAATATTAAAAAAAGCCTGGATTTTCCGAATTGAAGGCCCATCCCTATGTTTTTTTATTTGAAAAAGGTGACTTGGACACGCCACCATCAATTTGCTCCACGATGGGTTCAGCATGATAAAGGCCCAGATTCTCTTGGTGGGCCAAATTGTTATATGCCACCTCCTTATTCTTATTCAGCTTTTCATTTTCCTCTTCCACCCAGCTACTTGAGATATTTTTAACAGAATCATTCCCCAATAATTCCTCATGATTGTGGGCATTATTATTATTAATAATTGTCCCGAATTCTCTCCTATTAATTATATTCCCATCGAGAAATCCAATATTGTTGCTCTCCCCCACGGATTCCGCTGCTACAATTAATGTCTTACCGGCCTCTTCCACTGCCGCCGGAGCAGGACCAAATTTTTCGCCGGCGACTGCTCCTTAGGGATTGACACGTTTTCTTCTTCCTTCCCCGGTAGAATCAAGCCCCACACCGCTCAGTGACCCCCCTGATGATGAATCATCGCTGTCGCAGAATGAATCCAAGCAGCGGCAGCAAACCACGGAAGGACCTCCACATTCTTCTGTGATTCGAATATTGTAGGCTACACCATTGACAAGGATCTTCCGGTAGTGAGAAATCTACTTTAGGGAACTGGTTCGAATTTGCAACCTAGCAAATTCCAGAATGGAGAAGTTTGAAGTCTTTTCATGGAGGCCAACAAGTTCTCCCACCGGTTTCACCACTTCCTCAAAGCACTCCTTCTTCCACATATGGATAGGGAACCTAAAACATCTCACCCAAGTCACCCTAAGGTTAGGTGCAACCGAAGGAGACCACGCATAGATCGTATCAAACATTTCGTCAAGCAATTCTTTCTCCTCTTTCAGGATATCTTCCAAATTAACTCATTCATGGCCTGTTATCGGTACCAAATCATCACTAAGGTACCTGAACTATATTGCATTAAAGCCTTCTAATATGGCAGCATCCTGCAAAGAAAAGAAGCTACAAGCTCCAAATTTTTTATAATACGTACCCACCATGCTTCTTCGTGAAAGCCAATCCTCCCCTTTTCTAACGATAGGTCCCTTCCACTCCTCTGTAACAGAGCTGCTCTTATCATTATTAGGTGCTTGGTTAATTTGGACTGATTCATTTGCAACAACCTGGGCATAAGTTTTTCCTGACAATTTAGCGTTCAGCGAGCAGATTCCTTGACCATTGTCCACTGATCTCCTCCTGTCCCCCTCCACCCTCCATCGATGTTGTCTCTCCTCATGAAGGATGGAATTTTTGTTTCCAGCAGGTTGCTTATCAAATCTTGGGAAATTCACATGCATTTTCGTACTTCCTATGAGGATGCTATCCAGTTCCTTTTCAAGCTTCTTTGGGTTTTTAAGCGAACAAAACCGAAGCGTTTTGTTTTGCGAAGTTCTCCGGGAAGTTGGAGAAGAAATACGAAGTGATATTCCCCCCTTCCTGCCATCTAGAGGGATCCTTTTCCCTCCCACCCCCTTCCTCTCTCTCTCTCTCTCCCTCTCTCTCTCTCATGTGTAACTTCTCTTTACTGATCGTGAATACTCACTAAATTTGCTTACTTACTACATATACACATTTTATAAATAAATTCATACATAGTCTACATATTTTTGTAACCTAAATAAGATATAAGGATTCCTCATCTGAATTGTAATTTTGGCAAGCACAAAAGGTTCTCCAACTTAAAAGGGACCAATATAGCATTTAATATTGGTAATATCTATAGAGAGAATGTTGAAGTAAGATTTGTATTTAAAACAATTAGGTGTCCCTATATACATATACAGTGGCTACCTATATATATATATATATATATATATATAGACAGTTTCTAAGTTTACACACATAATATTTTTTTATTTTTTTTGTCTTCAGTAGTAAGGTATCTCCACCGCCGATTGCCGTGAAACTAATCCTTCGCCCAACGCACGAAGCGGTAGGGGTTGACCAATGAGTTTTTTCCATTCACAAGAGTTAGGATTTGAACCCCCAACCACTTGCTTAAGAGACGAAGTGCTGAACACTACGCCAACCCGCTTGTTTTAGTATGGTAGTTATTGGGATATTCTCCTATAAATAGTAGTCTTATGTGTAAGAATAATCAGAATTCACAAACTACTCAAACTCTCAAGACACCTATAGGTCTCATGCGACAGACGGCTAAAAAGAGAAATCAGAGGGTGTTGTGATTCTCACTTTTATTTTCAATGCAATTTACTTTGCCATTTTGGTTTGTGTTTTCCTTTAAATTCATTTTCTCTTTTGAATTCAGATTTACTTTCCTTTTCTTCAATTTATTATGTTCTTCATTTCCGTTCTTCATATTTGAAGAACATTTTTCCGTTCTTCATCAAAAACCCAGAAACGACATTTAAACGTTTTCACATAAAGGACCCAAAGAGAATCAGAATCCAGCCTCCTTATCGACATTTGGATTTCCTTGTGGTTTACCAAAATTCACGGTAAACAATCGCGCACCTTACTCGCCCTTGGGTAAGGTCCAAAAAGGGCAGTCGCCAGGTAGGGTGACCTACCCGGTCCAATTGGGTATTACATTTACATACTTATTAAATATTAATATACCCGTCAATAAAAATTATATACTATTATAGAATGAAATAAATTATATATTTTGGTTAGGGATAATCATCATATTAGTCCCTGTGATTTACTCGCCGTCTGAACCAGGTCCCTTCCCGGAATTTTTTTTTGTAAATGGTCCCTCAGTTTGTAAAGTGTCTGACATAGGTCCTCGCCGGAGCCCGGAGCTCCGGTAATTGCTTACGTGGCATTGCACGTCAGTAATTAAAAAAAAAAAAGAAATTAAAATAGGGAAATTACTATTATAACCTTAATGAATTAAAACCCCAATTTGGAGAATTTGAAGAAGGTCCCTCACTTGAAATCCCTAATTTGGTTCATCTTCTTCCTCCCACTATTATAACCTGGCCAATGTTGCCGTTAACAAAGATGTTGCTGCAATTGAGATCTCTGTGAATAATGCAAGGGTCATGCGTGTGAAGATACTCCAACCCTTCTAGGACTTGTTTGGACCATTTCTTGAATGCCTTGATTGAAACATGGCGATGCTTCTTCCTGTAGTCCCTGAGGTTCCTAGAAGTGCAGACCTCAGTGATGAAGTTGATGGTGCCGCCGCGGCCATCGTCTTTCCACACGCTGTAACACACGATGATGTACTTGTTGTTGAGTGTTCTGAGCAACTCGACCTCAGAATGAAGCCTGATGAGTGGATTTTATATGATAATTTTAGGGTCTTTTTAGTCTTTTTATTTTATTATTTTTGAGTCTCATGTAGGTTTTTTATTGTTTTTATGTAGATTTTATATTTATTTTGCATTTTGCATGTAGATTAGATTTTATTAGATTTTCTAGCTTTATTTTACATTTTTAGAAATTTTTCTAGTTATTTTGTATTTTTAGGAAAAGCTGGTTTAGTTATCATTTTTGTCCAGGGACCAATGTGTAAAGTTTCAGGAAGTCAGGGACCAAATTGTAAAAGTTCAAGAGTGGAGGACTTAAAGTGAAGATTGAGAGAGTATGAGGGCTTGAATTGAAGTGCTAACCAAGAGAGGACCAAAGTGAAAAAGAAGAATATGAAGAATCACTCTCTAATTTAGCACATGGAAAACAATGTTGAAGGAATTGATGATAGTGGAGGAGGAGTTTCAGAATTAAACAAGGGCTGAGTAGTGGCTTTTGATGGCATTCAAATCCCACTAACCATGAAGAAGGAAGGAAAACTTGGAGCTGAAACAGCAGGTCCCAGCGCTGCAGCGCTAGGAAGCCAGCGCTCATGCGCTGGCCCTCGTTCTGACAGTGGATTTTTAATGCTACCAGCGCCCAAGCGTTGGGAATTCTAGCGCTGAAGCGTTGGAGGCTGGATTTTTACTATAAATAGGACCCTCCTCTTCACTTGAAAAACACACCTTCATAGAATACAACAAGTATTCTCTCTTTCTCCCTCAAAGATCATTGTTCCTAGGAATTGTGGGAAGCCAAACTTGAGCTCCTATCCAGGGTAATTCAATGATTCTTTTAGCCATGCTTGGCTAATTCTTCTTTAAGTTTCTTGGGCTGTAGTAGTTTATGTTTATGTCTTAGTTTGTTTTTACCTTTCTAAATATTATTTCTATTTCATGTTTTATTTCCTTGTTCTTCATTCATCTTGTGTACAAAAGATTTCTTGCTTATTACTTATACGAATGGAAATTGGTAAGTAGTAAGGGACCTAGGATTTAAAAAAGGTTATAAGTATACTTCTCTAAGGAATTAGGAAGGACGTGACTTTATGTTGGCCTGAATTTCTTCTTCATCTTCTTCTCTAGTTAACTAAGTTGCAAGGAATTGAATTTAGTAATTAGAAAGAAAGTTCTACAATGTGTAAGGAATTAACTTGTAGATAATTAGGCTATAGCATCATGAAATTAGATTTATAATTCAGAAATTAAGTAAGAACTTGCTAGTATATTATATAGACTATGTAAACCAACCCAAGAAGCTTAGTTTCTATCATCTTATTCTTTTCTATTTTATTGCTATTTCCATGTGCTACCTTAAACAAACTTCCAACAAATACATCTTTTTATTTTTTCTGTTTAAGTACTAAACTTAATATTAACAAGAACACCTATCCTTTGGGTTCGAACATTTTTATTACGCGATAGTAAATTGTACACTTGCAATTTCATTATCAAGTTTTTGGCGCCGTTGCCGGGGATAGGTTCTTTTTAAGTTCTTATTTTTATTTTGTTTAGTACTTCTTGTTCATATATATATATAAAAAAAAAAATTGTGATGAACTGGTGCTGCTAATTTTGTTTGCTAAGTATTGTCAGGTATAGCAATGGCTAAAACATTCGAACAACGGGAGGCAAAAATCCGGGCTGAAAAGGAATATGAGAAGACGAAGCAGGATATCTGCACTCTAATTGACGAGTTTTACTCCGATTTAGATTGCAAGAGAAAATCCGGATTTTTGCCAATCCCTGAGCAAGAATGTAAGGCTATGGAGGAGCTACAAATGAAAATCCAAAGCATTCTAAGGAGGCATCCCAGGGATGAACAACAATCACCTGTTCATGAAAGTGAACTTGTGGTTCAAAAAGAGGAGGTGAAAGCAACCTTCATTGTAGAATTTGTCCTTAAAGACAAATTGGAGGTGGAGGAAGAAGAACCTCAAAGAACCTATGTTATAGGTTCAGAACAAAAAGGCAAAGACCAAGAAGGGGAAGTTTTTCTTATCTCTTCCATTTGTAATGTGATTGATGTTGCCTTGCTAGCTGAAAATTCATTGGGCACTATGTTGTACTTGTGCCAAAATATGCATGATTTGCAGGGTCTAATGAATTTTGTAATAGACCCCGGTTGAAAGTAATTAGTGGAAGGGTCTATCTCGGACCTAAACAATGAGCTGGTTGGGAGACAACCCAACTTAGGATAGTTTAAATTTTTGTCATTTAAATTTCTGCACAACTCTTGTAAATAAATAAAAGAAAAAAATTCTATGTTTTTGCTGCAGGAGAGGCCAGCGCTCCAGCGCTGGAGGCCAACGCTCAAGCGTTAGGCCCCTGCTTTACACCTCTGATGCCCAGTTTTTATTTTTATTCCAGCGCCCAAGCGTTGGTATCCCCAACGCTCAAGCGCTGGAGCTCGGGCAGTTTGCTGTTTTTACTTTTGTTTGCTGTTTTTAGTTTTTAATAAATTTTGTGTTCACTATTTTCTGAAAGTTTTAGATTCTTTGAGTTTTCCCTTGTTCTACAATGGTTATGTTTTTTTTTTGGGAACTCAAGAATTCTTGTTTTTAAAGGTGGACACAATTTTTCAACCCATGATCTTACTTGTGCTGATTTTGGAACTAACAAGTTAAGCAAGTTTCTACTTGTGAGACTTTTGTTTGTTCATTGTTACAGGATAGGTACCAAAAGGAGGAAGAAACCCTCTTGAACTTAAGTGTTCAAATTGATTTTTACATTGAGGTTCCCTTGGACCTTTGTGGAAAATTTGTTACTATACCAGCTTATTAGATTTTGTTTTTCTTTTTATAGTTTTTAGTTTTATTTTTAGTTTAGTTTTTTTTTTCTGTTTTATTTTTGCATGAGTCTTGAGTATATTATCCATTCTGAATGTTGCTATAACTTTGTGAAATGCTTTATCTGATTAAACTGCTTTGTGAAAAGTTCCATGTTTTTAAGCAGTTAGGATTGCATGCTGTAGAAAGGATTTTTGATATCTTGATTGTTGGGTTGTTGGCAAAGTCTTTTTCTGAGTTCTAAAAAGGGTACCACTTACCCTATATTTTTCTGAGAGCTGAGGACTCTGAATGCATGATTGTGAAATTTTTCTGCCTTGTGTTGCATGTTGATTGGAGTTTTGTATACTTTGTGAGTTGAGAAGAGATTATAGGCATTTTTGAAAACTCAGATTTTTGCTTGAAATGTTATATCCACTAGTAGCCCCTTTTGAGCCTTAAAAGAGTCATTCTTTGGAGCCTACTTTGTGTGATAATTCTTTAAGTTGTTATTGTGATTCATGTGCTGAATTTGTTAGAGCTATGTTTGTTGGGTTTCTCTCTAAAAAAAAAAAGAAGAAAAAAATTGAAAAAAAAATAAGGTATGTGCCTTAGAAAAATAATGAAGTAGTGGGGTGAGAAAGAGTATGAAGGGAGTAAAATTCAAGTCATTCATCCCATACATTCCACTACTTTGTTCAAAAAAAAAAAAAAAGGAGAAAAATTGAGAGGACCCTTGTGTTGAATTGTTAAAGCTCTTAAGTCAAAGAAAAATCACTTAACAACAGATTCTGAGTCAGCCACTAGAGTTGCCAATTTCTTGAAATCCACACCTTAAATTGTTCAACCCTTTGGCCAAGTTACAACCTTAAAAATCTCTTCAACATCACTTGGTTGCTTTACTTCAGTTTTGATTTGAATTATAGGCAGGATCATTGAGCTTTCTTGTTTTCATAGAGAATATCATTTTGTGAGCTTATTTGATGAACTCAAACATGTTAAAAGCCAAGCCTAACTTTCTTGATTCTTTGTCTATTTAACATGCATGTCTTCCTTATCCGCTAAGCTTTCTGGAAAATTATCATATTTCAATCGGATAAAAACTTTCTCAAAACTCAGGGACGAGTTTTTCTTTAAGTTTTGTCGCTTGAGGACAAGCTGTCGTTGGGTATAGTGGTGTGATGAGTGGATTTTATATGATAATTTTAGGGTCTTTTTAGTCTTTTTATTTTATTATTTTTGAGTCTCATGTAGGTTTTTTATTGTTTTTATGTAGATTTTATATTTATTTTGCATTTTGCATGTAGATTAGATTTTATTAGATTTTCTAGCTTTATTTTATATTTTTAGGAATTTTTCTAGTTATTTTGTATTTTTAGGAAAAGCTGGTTTAGTTATCATTTTTGTCCAGGGACCAATGTGTAAAGTTTCAGGAAGTCAGGGACCAAATTGTAAAAGTTCAAGAGTGGAGGACTTAAAGTGAAGATTGAGAGAGTATGAGGGCTTGAATTGAAGTGCTAACCAAGAGAGGACCAAAGTGAAAAAGAAGAATATGAAGAATCACTCTCTAATTTAGCACATGGAAAACAATGTTGAAGGAATTGATGATAGTGGAGGAGGAGTTTCAGAATTAAACAAGGGCTGAGTAGTGGCTTTTGATGGCATTCAAATCCCACTAACCATGAAGAAGGAAGGAAAACTTGGAGCTGAAACAGCAGGTCCCAGCGCTGCAGCGCTGGGAAGCCAGCGCTCATGCGCTGGCCCTCGATCTGACAGTGGATTTTTAATGCTCCCAGCGCCCATGCGTTGGGAATTCTAGCGCTGAAGCGTTGGAGGCTGGATTTTTACTATAAATAGGACCCTCCTCTTCACTTGAAAAAAACACCTTCATAGAATACAACAAGTATTCTCTCTTTCTCCCTCAAAGATCATTGTTCCTAGGAATTGTGGGAAGCCAAACTTGAGCTCCTATCCAGGGTAATTCAATGATTCTTTTAGCCATGCTTGGCTAATTCTTCTTTAAGTTTCTTGGGTTGTAGTAGTTTATGTTTATGTCTTAGTTTGTTTTTACCTTTCTAAATATTATTTCTATTTCATGTTTTATTTCCTTGTTCTTCATTCATCTTGTGTACAAAAGATTTCTTGCTTATTACTTATACGAATGGAAATTGGTAAGTAGTAAGGGACCTAGGATTTAAAAAAGGTTATAAGTATACTTCGCTAAGGAATTAGGAAGGACGTGACTTTATGTTGGCCTGAATTTCTTCTTCATCTTCTTCTCTAGTTAACTAAGTTGCAAGGAATTGAATTTAGTAATTAGAAAGAAAGTTCTACAATGTGTAAGGAATTAACTTGTAGATAATTAGGCTATAGCATCATGAAATTAGATTTATAATTCAGAAATTAAGTAAGAACTTGCTAGCATATTATATAGACTATGTAAACCAACCCAAGAAGCTTAGTTTCTATCATCTTATTCTTTTCTATTTTATTGCTATTTCTGATGAGATTCAGAACAAATAACAGGGAAAAAGTAATATGTGTAGGAATCTGTAATTGTATTCGTGAGTCAAGTAGCAAATTACAGAGTATAGTAGTAGAAGCAGAAGAAAATAATAGAATAACTATGATTGATAGCAAGCTATCAATCCCATAGCCAGAGGCTCCCCCCAATTCACGTTGCAGTGAATTGCACTACTAACAGAGAAGATAAGGTATCCTTCTCTCTCCTCTAACCAACTATATATTACTAGTGCTTGTGCCATATATGCATGTCATGCATATTCAGGCCACGTCATCCCTCTTAGATCCTCTCCTACGCTTCCTTTCATACACCCTCCATATCTTGGGCTTAGGATCATATGTAGGTAATTGTATCTCAGTATTTCTATCAATACCACCCTCTTCAAGATTGACCTTGTCCTCAAGGTTAAATTCTGGAAATTGACCTCTTAAAACAGCATTGTCCTCCCAAGTGACATCATCAACAGATTTATGCTTCCATTTGATTAAACTCTGGGGTATGGAGACTCCTTCCTGCATAGACACGCGAGAGGCCAGCACCTTTTCGGGATATATCTCCTCTTCGGCAGCGACCTCTAATTCCTTAGGCAATTCACCCAAGACATGATAGTTTCCAATTGCCTTCTTTAGTAATGAGATGTGAAAAACAGGATGGATTCTGGAGTGTTCAGGAAGTTGAAGCTTATATGCAACCTCTCCAACCTTCTCAATTGTCTTGAAAGGACCATAGAAACGTGCTGCAAGCTTCTGATTCATCCTTCTAACGACTGATTGCTGCCGATGAGGTCGCAGTTTCAAAAACACCCATTCACCAATCTCAAACTTCAAATCCCTCCTCTTTTTATTAGCATACGCACGCATTTGCTGCTGAGCTTTTAACAGATGGATCTTAAGTTGATCCAATGTCTCATCGCGTTCTTTAAGCTCCAACGCAACGGCAGCTACCTTTGTTTCATTACTCAAGTATCGTAACAGCTTAGGAGGTTGTCTCCCATACACAACTTCAAACGGGGACTTACCGATAGACACATGGTAAGTAGTGTTGTACCAATATTCAGCCCAAGGTACCCAATAAGCCCAAGTTTTAGGTTGGTCCGCAGCAAAGCACCGTAGGTAACTTTCAAGACACCGATTGATAACCTCCGTTTGCCCATCCGTTTCTGGATGATAGGCGGAGCTCATTTTGAGTGTCGTACCCTGCATTTTAAACAATTCCCTCCAAAAATGACTCACAAACAACGGGTCACGATCACTTACAATGGAGCAAGGAATTCCATGAAGTCGCACGACCTCCTTAACAAAAACCTCTGCCACAGACTTGGCAGTGTAGGGGTGCTTCAGTAAGATAAAATGACTGTACTTGGATAATCTGTCTACCACCACAAAAACTGCTTCATAACCTCTGGATTTAGGCAGCCCCGTCACAAAGTCCATGGAAATATCCTCCCATACAGCATTGGGTATAGGTAGGGGCTGTAAGAATCCCCCTGGAGTAGTGGCATCATATTTCTGTCTTTGGCACACATCACATGCTCGCACATAATCCCGTATAGATTTCTGCATTCCCACCCAATATAGATTTTCAGCAATCCGGCGATAAGTCCTCAAAAATCCAGAATGTCCCCCCATCGGAGTTTCATGGAATTCTTTCAACAGGGAGGGGATAGAGGGAGAATTAGCACCCACAACCAAACGGCCCTGGTATAGTAACACCCCGTGCTGCACACTATAACCAGGTTTAGCCAGAGGGTCTTTTAACACCTCTGCAGTCAGCTTCTGAACAGCGGTATCATTCTTCACTTCTTGTAGTAACTGAGTACTCCCTAACCATATAGGAGTGTGCACCAAAGCAGAAAATTCACCCTCATCAAAACATCGTGACAAAGCATCAGCTGCTTTGTTTTCTAGCCCCGGTTTATACTTTACTTCAAATTGGTAACCCAGCAATTTGGCCAACCAGCATTGTTGTTCTGGAGATGAAATCCGCTGCTGTAAGAAATGCTTTAAACTCCGATGATCCGTGTACACAACAAACTCCTTGCCCAACA
Organism: Acmispon strigosus; assembly: GCA_030819835.1. Classification (NCBI taxonomy): domain Eukaryota; kingdom Viridiplantae; phylum Streptophyta; class Magnoliopsida; order Fabales; family Fabaceae; genus Acmispon; species Acmispon strigosus. The sequence continues at coordinate 4,667,437 of JAUAMA010000001.1, read as the reverse complement.
AATAGTGTCTCCAATGTTGAATGGCAAGGACCAACGCCATCAACTCCTTTTCATATACAGACTTGTTCAAGTTATTAGTAGACAACGCTTTACTAAAATAAGCGATTGGTTGCTTATTTTGCATCAACACAGCACCAACCCCTCTCCCTGCAGCATCGCATTCAATTTCAAAAGGAATGGAGAAATTAGGCAGCACCAGTACAGGGGATGTTGTCATGATTTTCTTCAATTTCTCAAAGGCATCCTTGGCAGTCACACCCCAATGGAAACCATCTTTCTTTGTTAATTCAGTCAACGGTTTGGCAATCTTGCCATAATCCTTGACAAACTTTCGGTAGTACCCCGTCAGACCCAGAAAACCACGCACTCCTTTGACACTCTTAGGTTCAGGCCACTCCATGATACAGCGAACCTTTTCTGGATTCACAGAAACCCCTGCACCAGAAATAATATGGCCCAAGTAATCTACTTGCAGACACCCAAATTTGCACTTAGCCATGTTAGCTACAAAACACTGCTGCATTAGGACTTGTAGCACTTGTTGGAGATGCTGAGTGTGTGCCCTTTCATTTTTACTGTACACCAATATGTCATCAAAAAATACCAGCACGAACTTCCGAAGAAATGGCCTAAAAATATCATTCATTGTGGCCTGAAAGGTAGCTGGTGCATTCATCAATCCAAAAGGCATCACAAGGTATTCATAATGACCATTGTGAGTCCTAAAAGCAGTCTTATGTACATCATCCTCATGCACTCGTATTTGATGATACCCTGACTTTAAATCGATCTTCGAAAAAATTGTGGACCCGTGTAATTCATCCAATAATTCATCAACAATGGGTATAGGGTATTTGTCAGGGATAGTCACCTTATTTAGAGCCCTGTAGTCCACACACATCCTCCAAGTTTGATCTTTTTTTTTTACCAAGATGACTGGACTAGAGAAAGCGCTCATACTAGGCTTGACAACTCCAGCCTTCAACAATTCAGCTACTTGCCTTTCAATTTCAGATTTGTGATGATGAGGATATTTATACGGCCTCACGTTGACAGGACCATGATTAGGCAGTAAGTTGATCCTATGCACCTGGACTCTAACTAGAGGGAGTGTTAACTGCTCTTTGAAAACTGCAGGGAACAATTCCAAGACCTTCTTCACACTGGCTTGTTCCAATTCCATGGCAGTCTGCCTTGTTTCCAATTTAGTCCACCAGCCCTCACCAATCATAACTCTCTCTCTGCCTTGCAAGAAAGAATTGAGACAGCTGTGCTGTAATTGTTCTTTCCCTTGACCATGTAATGTCACCATCTCCCCATCATGCCAAAACTGCATTGATAAATCTCTCCAATCCATTACCACCTTTCCCAGTGTGCTCAACCAGGATATGCCAAGAACTACATCCAACCCTCCTAATTCCAACACCAAGGCATCCACTTCAAAGGTTTTAGACCCAAATGAAAGCCTAATTCCTTTACACATGCCTTCAGACATCACCCTATGGCCATCCCCAAGCTTGATGCTCTTAACAGTTGTAGGAGTGACTGTTAATCCCAAGGCAGAAGTTAATTTAGGGGAGATAAAGCTGTGACTGGCTCCACTATCGACCAGCACCTGCACAACCACATGATCTAATTTTGCCTCCAATTTCATGGTATTGTATTCCCCCATCTTACCCAGAACTCCAATGATTTTGCACTCCGCTTCAGGTTCATCCTCTTCCTCGGAATCTCCTATCTCCAACGCTATAATTTCTCCTTCTTCATTCACTGTTTCTCCTTCCCCCAAAATCAGAACACGCAAGGAACGGTCAGGGCATTTGTGCAAGGTCGGGTGGTACTTACCTCCACACTTAAAACACAGCCCCTTTGTTCGCCGTTCTTCCATCTCCTCACTGCGCAAGCCTTTCCACCGATCAGAGGTGATGCTACGGCGTTCACCGTCACTTTTCCGACTAGTGGAACCCAAAGAGGACGTAGGGTTCACACGTGATCCAGCAGAGCTCGTGTTTTTAGTCGGGTTGACCCAACTTGCAGATCCGGTTCTACTAAAGTCTTTCTGGGTAGGTTTAAACCCGCTTCGGAAATTAGATCCAGGCCCACTATCTTCTCGACGGCCCACGAATTTTCTACCCAGAATTCGCTCACCCTCGTCACCGTCTTCCTTCAGCTCTTCTTCAACATCCTTCGCCATCCGCATCATCTGCATCCGATTCGAGGGATTCAGAGTTCTCACCCTTCGCCGGATCGGAGCTTTCAACCCACTCATGAAATACCCTAAGTACTGCTCCTCAGGTAACCTTCCCACCTGTGAGGAGAGCAATTCGAATGCCTCGACAAACTCCTCAACGCTCCCTGTTTGACGAAGCGTGGATAATTCTTCAAATGGGTTTTCCAATCTCCGGCCACCATAACGCGCGATCAACGCCCTTTTTAGTTTTTCCCACGATAATTGATCTTTCGTCTCCATCAGTAAATTGAACCAATGGATCGTGGAACCTTCCATGCTCAAACGTGAAAGCTTCACCCGCATATCCTCCGGTGTGTTCTGGACATCAAAATATATTTCCGCACGAGTTATCCAAGCCACTGGATCCTCGCCACCGAACAGTGGAAGTTTCACCTTCTTCCCAGCGAGTCGAGACTCACTCGAAGGCGAATCACCCCCTGAGTTTCCACCCGATCCCTCTCCATCTCTACTCACCTCCTTCAGCTTGCTTAGTTTCGCGAGAACTAGACTCTGCTGCTGCATCTGTTCGGACTGGAGCTGCATCTGTCTAACCAGTGCGTCGAGCGTGGAGGTAACATGTCCCACCTGGGTCTCCAAAGCGTCAATCCGATCACCCATCTTAGGCATCCGGCAGGTCGGACCAATTGATGAGATTCAGAACAAATAACAGGGAAAAAGTAATATGTGTAGGAATCTGTAATTGTATTCGTGAGTCAAGTAGCAAATTACAGAGTATAGTAGTAGAAGCAGAAGAAAATAACAGAATAACTATGATTGATAGCAAGCTATCAATCCCATAGCCAGAGGCTCCCCCCAATTCACGTTGCAGTGAATTGCACTACTAACAGAGAAGATAAGGTATCCTTCTCTCTCCTCTAACCAACTATATATTACTAGTGCTTGTGCCATATATGCATGTCATGCATATTCAGGCCACGTCATCCCTCTTAGATCCTCTCCTACGCTTCCTTTCATACACCCTCCATATCTTGGGCTTAGGATCATATGTAGGTAATTGTATCTCAGTATTTCTATCAATTTCCATGTGCTACCTTAAACAAACTTCCAACAAATACATCTTTTTATTTTTTCTGTTTAAGTACTAAACTTAATATTAACAAGAACACCTATCCTTTGGGTTCGAACATTTTTATTACGCGATAGTAAATTGTACACTTGCAATTTCATTATCAAAGCCTGTTGATTAGAACAGGGTCATCGCTGAAGTTCCTGAGGCGAACCTGGTTCCAAGCCACCTCAATGCCTTCCTCTTGATCAAAAGCCCAGTAGACTTCCTCTTGTTAACAATGGTGGGAGGAAGAAGATGAACCAAATTATGGATTTCAAGTGAGGGACCTTCTTCAAATTCTCCAAATTGGGGTTTTAATTCATTAAGGTTATAATAGTAATTTCCCTATTTTAATTTCTTTTCTTTTCTTTTTAATTACTGACGTGTAATGCCACGTAAGCAATTACCGGAGCTCCGGGCTCCGGCGAGGACCTATGTCAAACACTTTACAAACTGAGGGACCATTTACAAAAAAATTTCCGGGGAGGGACCTGGTTCAGACGGCGAGTAAATCACAGGGACTAATATGATGATTATCCCTTTTGGTTATTCCTCAATTTATTTAACACGACACTCCACCTAAAATTTTTCATTAGACATTTATGATTTCTTCATAATATTTATCCTTAAATTTATTATTTATGATCTCTTATATCGTATACCAATTGTGGAAAAACATTGTTTTATAAAATTTTAAAGAATAAACAACGCTATCTATTATGTGTCCAGAAAAGGCGTTAAAGACAATTAACTACCAAATCAATTTATGGATATGCATTGATGGTAATTCCGATTTGTGCCAGAACATATTAATTACACTTTATTATACATTTCCATTTCTACAAAGTTTTATGTCTTGCCTTTTTTCCTGCGTATTTCTTGGGTGGTTTTTATGTCTATATATAAGGTAACCCATTCACTCATTTAGCCTTCCAACTTAACAGCCATCTTTGTAATGAAATTTGAACCAGATGGCACTAGATCTTTCATAACGTTCATCTCCCTTCAACTACTTATGTTATACACGTTTTTTTCCAGATTTTATATGGTTGCCCTTTAATGCAGATCCGTGTGGTAGTAGACCGTTTCTTCTGCTGCAAGTTCAATCATGATCTTCGTCTTGAATGGCAGCTGAAGGACCCTCGAGGGAAGATTCACAAGGTGGTCTATCGTAGGTGTTTTAGAACTCCTATGATAACAGATGGATGGATGCAGATAAGGGAGTTTTGTGGATTGAGAGGGACGTGCCTTTTTAAGCTGAATCATGTGAAATCTTCTATGTTTCATATACTTATTTACGATCGAAATAGGGTATGCCAAACATGTTCCTCTTCCCATGATTACTCCTATGTTGATGGGTCATTATTTCCTTCTTTTCCGGCAACATTTTATCACCACTCTTACGGATTTCATGATTAATGGGAATCAACTAGTAAAGTCATTGACTTGTCGTGTTCGTTTTTTTTTTAGATTACCAAATTATATACAAATTGCAACTGATATCCTTTATAATGTACAGTATATTCCAATGAGCCTCGTGCCTTTTCTTCGTCAGTGTGGTCAGCGAAATTGGGTAGCTTTAGCTCGTGCCACAGTTTTAAAGTAACTGTGAATCTCATCCCACACTTGGAATGTGTGGACACAGTGTATGACTGTGGGAAGAAGAGAGGTGGAAATGGATGATAGAAGCCATGTGAACAGCTCTGAATCTTGCTGTTCCTAATTGGAGTAAGAAGGGTTTGTTCGATTAGATATGCGATCCTCATCGTTGAGATACTGGGAAGGAATGGAAGTACGAGTGACATATGCTTGTAGCTTATGTGACTTGATTACGCCTTCAATCTGCAGGCGCCAGGAGGGAAAGTTTGTATCATCAAGTTTGATGGTGAGAGTATGGGTGAACGTCACCAGACCGTTCGACGCTCTGAGAGGGGTAGAAGTAGCAGAGGAAGCAGCCATGGTTGGCCTGGTTCAGGCTCTTGATACCATAAAGGAAACAGAAAATAAAGAAAATATCATAATCTAATTCTCATTCACATTAGTTGATTTCTTTATACAATAGTGAAGTTATATATAGAAGAGAGAGAAGATAAAGTTGCAGCTGTCAAGAGACAGCTGTCAACAAAGTAGTGGAGGTTAAAGTCTGTGATAGGACAAGTTCGTGTACTGACAGCTTTCCGTACTGTCGGTCGGTGCAGACTAAACCACTAGAGGTAAGCAATCTAAAACCACCAGACGTAAGGAACATGTAACCATCAGACGATGCTCATTAGATGAAAGGGCAGACGATGCTCATTAGATAATACAGCAGACGATGCAGAGTTTCTTATTTATTTTTGCTATATATTCCTAACACGGTCGAGGTTGGAAAAACTTTTGCAGAATCCATGGGTTCAAGATTGGTAACACCATTTCTATGAAACTTACATGCAACCAACTAAGGGTCATTGTTGTTGAGATTGTTGGAGGTAGAGGAACTGCCATCTGAAAGGTCTACGCCCTAATGCTTGGTCCATTGTTGTGTTTGTTGAAAGAAGTGTGTGTTCGCACTACTACAGAATTGCATTTTTACCACGCCCCTGTTACCACAGTTTCCTGTTGGACCGTGGTAAAAAGCTGCCCGGAGCTCTATTACCATGGTACCGGGTTGAACCATGGTAACTGAGGTTCTCTGTTACCACGGTCATATGGAAACCGTAGTAACTGAGATAGTTTTTATTATTTTTTTAATTAACACTACCTATTACCACGGTTGGTAGGTGAACCGTGGTAATAGGTTTTATTATTTTTATAATTAACAGGCCCGTTACCACGGTTGTTAGGGGAACCATGGTAATAGGTATTATTATATTTTAATTAAAATTGTCTATTACCACGGTTGTTATGGGAACCGTGGTAATAGGAATTATATTATTAAAAAAAATGGTAATGATTTAACTAGGAAACCCTTGTTTGGAGATCGAAAACCCATATGTCTTCCCCTTTCTCTATTACGACTCCATCGCACTTCAACCTCATCATCGCCGCTCCTCACTCCTTGCCGTTCCTTGCCGCCGCACCTCATCACCGGCACTTATTCTCTCCGCAATGGCTCTGCCGCTTCTCTACCTCACTCGTGAGTACTCTTGACCTGCTTCTACTTCTAGGGTTTTGTTTTGAAGATTTTTGTTGTTGTTCAGAAGTAGGGTTTTTTTTTCTATCATGAGGAAGTTTCCTCCATCGTCTAGTCCTGTCAGCCCTGACAGTCACGTCGTTGGACGTCTACTCCGTCACCCAGTCCTGTCAGCTATGTTTTGTCTTCTTAAATGCTTCAGCATGCGTCGTTTCACTATTATATCTTGTAACTGCTTCTCTCTTTACTCTGCACTTTTCATCTTGCACGTTTCCCACATAAGTTTCACAATTCTCAAGACATCCTCTTAAACGCCCTCTTCTTCACCCCTCATATTCCCTCGTTTGCTTATAAATTCCAAAAGTATCTCTCATTTGTTCTCCATCCTTCACTCCATTATCTTCCATGTATCCTCTGCTTCTGTGATCCTTATTCCTTAAAAACAGAAATGGCAAACGGCGTGACTATCTATCTTCCTTTTACCATCAATTTCCCATAACTACAACGCTATCAAGTTCCTGGAACCAATGCTCTGCGTCACACACGTATGTCTGCATTGTGTGAGGCCTCTAATGAGTCATCGTACCCAGAACTCATCTTGGTCTTCTGGTCCTCCTTGGCCTTTGTTCACAACACAGGCTTCGTTGGAAGAGTTTTGAATCATGACTTTTCCATAACCAGAGAGAAACTTGCTGAACTCCTCAATTGTGAGGATGAAGGAGTGATGTACTCTGAATTCTGAAAAGAGATTGCGATGAAGAAGATATTGATGCAGCCATCTATTGCATGGAAAATCTCTCTCTCACTCTCTCTCTCTCTCTTTCTCTCAACACTCTCTCTACTCATCCCTCACCTTTCCTGCCAGAGTTTTACACTACTGGTCAAAACCGTGCTTTGTCCAAGAGTAGATCATTTGAGAGACGTGCTTGACAAAGACATGCTTATCATGTACTCAATTCTGAATGAAGAGTACATTAATGTTGTAGACATTGCCTGCAATCATCTTGCTTTTGCTCTGGTTGACAACCAAAAAGTCATTCCCTATGGTTTCCTCGTGACAAAACTGCTCAGGGGTCCAAATGGGTTGCCCTCCTTGGCTTAGAACGCTTTAGAGGAGTTGGCTTGTCAGGAGATCGGAGTAGAATTCTTCCGGTCAAGGGGTCTTGCCATTAACGATCCACTTTTCTCTGAAGACTCCAATGACTCCGATGACTCTTTGGATGACTCCGATGATTCTATGGAATCGATTCCAGAATCAATACGCTCCTCCCATTTTCCCTGATTTCTGGCACAACATGTACTGCTTGGCTGTATGGTTGTATATTTAATTTGTTCTAGAATTTCTTCAAGTTGATGTATGAATCTCCTCTTTTTATTCATTGTTATATTTTTTAGAAATATAATGTCAGGAACTGTTGTTGACACCACCATTTGCCATCCAACAAAGTTCGATTTTTATCTCAACAGTCATACTGGAATTCAAGGAACCAGATATTAGGATTAGTATCAATAGTTCTAGTTGTTTTTTGCATAGAAGTAACGAGATATTAATGTACAAATGTTCTACTGCTGAAGTTGTTTGTTTGGGTGGTGTTTATAATATTATGATTGCATGATGGAAATGATTAGATTATTCTCTAATTTGTATGTAGCATTATATATTATTGAGAATGTCATGTTTTTCTGCATAATTCTTCTGATAGTCGCTCAGCGACCTAATAGGGTCACTCAGCGCCCCTGGACAATGAAGAAATGCCTCTCTGGAGGTTAAAAAAAAAAACATATTACCACGGTTCATACAGGAACCGTGGTAACAGAGGTAAAAAAAAAACCAAACATATTACCACGGTTCATACACGAACTGTGGTAATAAAGGTAAAAAAAAAACCAAATATATTACCACGGTTCAGGCAGGAACCGTGGTAATAGATGCATGATATTACCATGGTTTCGCCTTCAAACATGGTAATTGATCTATTATACTTCACTGCGCAATACGACGGTTTAACCGTGGTAATATGCTGCCCGGAATCACGGTAATATAGCAATTCTGTAGTAGTGTCGTGTTTAAGTAACTCCCATCTGACTCTATATTGTAAGTGATTAAGCTATGACCATCTTTTGTTGGAACAAGGTTCTTATTCATGTATGACGTGGTTGTAAGTGTCAAAGACAATGTATTAGTCTCACTGTTGTGTCCAATATTAATGGAATTTCTATATAAATGTTATAATTATTTGCAATTTAGTTTCTAAACAATAATACTTAGAGTGCTCGAATGACATGGAAAGCCATGAATGTAAGGTAGTATTTCTTTATCATATATCCCTAAATCATATTTTCAAGTAATTTATTTCAATTTCGTAATAATCAAAACTATGTTCAGCCTTCATCATTTTGAAATAAAATAATTTGTTACCGTTTAATCAATATTCAGGTGCTGTGTTTTCATATTAAGCGGAATATGAAGAGTACTATGGTAAACTGTAAAAATCACGAAAACATGATTATTTCGATGACGAAAATTAAGAACCATTTGTACTATGGCAATTATATGTTATCTACAATTTTATGAACTACATGTTGTACCCATTTCCGCTTATAATCCATGTCAAAAAAGGTTAATTATAAATTTATGAACATTGCTATTTAATTATTTTATAATTATCAAGTTAGATTTAGTACTCGATTTATATTGTTTAAAAAAATGATCCTAATTTTATATACCATTTAAAACCTTTGTAACACATTTATATTGATGATAATAAATATCATAATTTTTTTAAAAAATGTAGACAATGCAATTTATTTTTCAATATTATCACATTGTATACTTAAAATTATTGTTACAAATTTAGTAAAAAACCTCAAATGATACTATAACTTACTTTTGTATGTATGGTGCAGTATTAGTCCCCAAAGTGAATAATAAGTGCATAACAGCCGTCTTATACACAATCAAAGTCAAAAGTGCTATTTAATGTATGGGGCCCTATTGTCTCATTAATATATTTGTCAAAACCTGAAGATAGTTTTATCCAGCATTGCATGAATTATTGAAAGATTTTTGTAATGTATAATGTATAAGATGTATGCATCAGTTAGTGGATGAGTTATCAGACAACATGAATGATGGTATCAAAAGTCCAAATATCTCATCTTTCTCACAAGATGTTAGTTCCAAAGGAGTTTCAGAAGAGCACTTCGAAATTATGAGAGCATTTCAACCAGGTATCTGGTAGAAGACTTGGTAGCTATAGAGGCTGGATAAAGGATGGTGCTTAGTTGATGGTCCTTTAGTATTAATTAATACGTATTAGCTTTATTTCTTGTTATTTTCTGTCAATTTCAATTAATGTACTGGACTGGTAGTATTAGGGCCCAGGCCCATTTTAGCTTGTACTAGCCTATATAAGGCAAAAACCTAAATGGTAGAGGCACCAGAAAATTAATCTAAAGTTTTTTATCTTCTTTCTTAGTGTAGCTGCTACGGTTCTTGCTTTGGTTGAAGGAATTGTTAATTTCTTCGTATCAATTTGGTGCTTTCATTCTCTGTTACCAAGCCTCCATAAATGTTTCGACCGGACCTTCTTCCACCTGATGTGGTTGCTGCCATTAATGGCAGGACTTTTTCCATGGCCTACCAACCAGCCGACGATATCACCTCTAGTCATTCCTATGATTCTGGATTCAAAGTTATGGAACACCATTACCCACCTATTCCACCTCAACCCCCACCTCCTTCATCTAACACGTTCTACCCCCAAAAATCCACCCAACCCATTCCAAATTTCATTTCCCCAAACCTTTATCCCATTACCCATTACCAAACCCCTTCATCAAATTATCCATACCCAGCGCGTCTTCCTCTCTCTTTCCAACGCATCAACAGCCCGCACCGCACACCACCCTTCACCACCACACAACCACCGTCACCACCACTAAGCGTCGGCGCCGGAACCGACCCAGTCCATGTTCGCGAACAACCTCCGTCTTCTCCAACGGCTCCTTCCTCTCCACCTTCTGATTTGCATCGTGATTTCCCCAACCTTCTCTCTCCTGCTGCAACACGTTTCCCCACGCTGCAAAACATCAATTCAGCTGACGCAGGGGCCCACGCGGCCAACCACTCCCGTCACGTCCAGCCGCGTGTCCCACCAGCTGCACACGCGGACCCCACGCGGTCAACAAACACCCGTCCTCCAAAGCTGCAGCCATTAAATGCTGCTGACGCAGGGGCCCACGAGGTCAACACCTGCCCCAACGCGGGCCCCACGCACCCATCACCCATCAACCACGCGGCCCCCACGCGTCCTTCTCCTCTCTCCCCACACGCGGCCCCCACACGTCCATCCTCTCTCACACCACACGCGGACCCCACGCGTCCTACTCCAAGGGGACACACGGACCCCACAGCCCCTCCTCCTCCCACCATGAATTTTCCTTCATCTCCATCCAAGCTCACCATGTTCTCTGGTTCAGATCCTAATTCTTGGCTGCTAAATACACAGTCATTTTTTCTTGAGCATCCATGGCCACTGGAAAATCGTTTCCAGTTCATAGCTCTGCACCTCGAAGGATTTGCACGAAAATGGTTCGAGTTGTGGCATCCCCAGTTTGACTCATGGGAGAAATTTAAAGAGGTTTTCACATTTCAATTTGTTGCATGCAGATTTGAGATGACTGACGCTACTACCTCTGGCAAATCTTTTACAGTGGCTGATAAATTACAGATTCAAAAGGCATCAGTACCTGACCCTCGCCTTCTACCTCTTTCAACCTCTACCCTGGCAACTGACTTTGCGGCTTTGGCACGTCAAATTTCACCTAAGCAGGTTCCTATGTCTGCATACTATATGTTTGTGAAAATTCCTGAGTTAACTAGAGCATATGTTTGTGAATTCTCACCGAAGTCACTTGATTACATGCTGTTTCATTCTGATGAGATTGTTGCCAAATTACATGATCCTCATGGATTGCTTTCTATGGTATTTGACCCTGGCATTTTTACATGGGAATTTTTCTGCTTTACTTCCCCTCTTACATCTGTTAATTCTACGGTCAATCAATATTTTGCTGCTAAGTTATGTCTGCTTGAACAGAAAATGGACAAACTGAATTCCATTGACATAGTTAGAAAACAAATTGTTCATAACATTGATGATGACCCCGCTAATTTGGACATGATAGTTCTGCTCTTTCCACATGCTGCTCATAATATGGACCAACTGCTGATGGACTTAAATTTAACTAGTTTTATTGGTCGGCAATTTGCTTACTCTATGCAATTAGACTCTTATTGTGCAGCACTGTTATTTGGACTTCTTGAGCTCCCCATACTTCAGTTTGATCCTGGCATTATTTGTGCGTTTGAAACATTGTCTCTACTAGTTTCAATTACTAGTCATTTGCCAATTGCTTCACCTGAATGTGCTATTGACAATTCTTTTATGGGTTTTCTGGTTGATTATTCATTGAGCTGTTTGGGTGCTCTTTGGCTTGTCTATGGGGTCATTCTTGCTGCAGCTACTATCTACGCCTCCCCTGGGTGGATAGATGAGCGTTCTGATTTTGCTTATAAGCCTATGATGCCATTTGATCCCGGAATTTCAGCTCTATCGGATCAGGCCCTTGTTTGGCATCTATTATGGTGTGTATTGCTTGACGGGAAAGTAATTAAAGATGCTCAGCATGGTTTTGAGGACGCAATTGAGGCCGGTCATGTCTATTCCATGGCACATGCCAATTGGTTGGAGAACCCGGGACATCAATTCTTTCAATCGCTCCTTACTCCAATGCCTCACACTCATGCCACCGATGGTGCTCTTCTCAACTGGATTCTTATCATTGCCTGGCTTGCCCACTTGGTGTACTCATTGTGCTCATTCTGCAACGTTCTCTTTCAGCCTTGAGGACAAGGCTTATCTGAAGTGGAAGGGAATTGGTAGAAGACTTGGTAGCTATAGAGGCTGGATAAAGGATGGTGCTTAGTTGATGGTCCTTTAGTATTAATTAATACGTATTAGCTTTATTTCTTGTTATTTTCTGTCAATTTCAATTAATGTACTGGACTGGTAGTATTAGGGCCCAGGCCCATTTTAGCTTGTACTAGCCTATATAAGGCAAAAACCTAAATGGTAGAGGCACCAGAAAATTAATCTAAAGTTTTTTATCTTCTTTCTTAGTGTAGCTGCTACGGTTCTTGCTTTGGTTGAAGGAATTGTTAATTTCTTCGTATCAGTATCTTTCCCATATTTTTCAATTTCACTTACGTAATTCACAATGTAAACTGCTGTTTTATATCGTTTATGATAGGGGATACAGTGTAGGAGCCATGCTTACCTAGCCAAGCAAGGTTTCGAAGGAGGGAAATTTTAAAAAATAAGAGGCGTTATTATTGTGTTTCGAAAGGTGATGGTATATACTTCATTGTCTCCACATCTTAGCAGATATAAAAACATTAGGGAAGGATATAAAGATGAAGGTTATTATTGAATATCCTTTAAAGTTTATATTGATCTTATTTCGGGGTCTCCCAATTATTGTGAAAGCTAATTTCATTGTTGGTTGACTCGTGTCTTATTTATCCAGAAAATCGAGTTCCCAGATCAGCTACTAATATCATCATTAATTGTTGGGTATGCATATAGGGTTATCTAACAAATTCTGGTATCAACATATTATTTAGTGGAATATAAACTCCAGAAAAATCAGAAAGAAAAAACCACCAAAGGCTTATCCAAAGGAAAGTCAACAGCAGCTAATTTGCCAATCATATCCCATAAACAAGTTCCCAAGGTAAGGATACGAACTAACTTCATGATATATATTTACTTTAGTTCATTTTGTCTTAAAAAAAATTAATTTGTTAGGTGGTCCTAAATATAATAATTTAGTTTTTTCATTCAACATCTATTTACAAAATTATTGAATGAATCATATATGTGCAAATCATGTTGGCGTATTGAGTACAATCTTCAAATGCAGTAGCATGTTTAGAATCAAGGAAAAAGAGGAAAAATATGATTGTAAGAAAAAAAACGGGAGCAGTGTAATGGGAAAGAAAATGATGAACAAGCCCCATTGAGGAAGAAAAAAGTGTCACAATCAAGTGCCTCTAAGAGTGGATCCTGTATTACAACACAACCATCATTAGCCAATAATTTTAACAGTAGTGGAAAAACATAAAACAAATGACGTACATACAGGGGGTGATAATAGTGCTCATCAATTTGGTTTCGACAAATTACCTGTTGTCAATGTTCCGTCAATTTTGTATAACATTGCAGAGAACGAAGGTATAAACATTTTATTGATAACATTAGAGCTTACAATAGCATGTTTTGTTTTACTTCTCTTGGTGGAAAAGTAGTATCATCTGTCAATAATGGCCTTGGTCCACCTCAATTTGTTCTAACTGGTCAAAATTACCATCAGATTGGAAGCTAAGTTCCAAGAGAAGGTTAACATCCTACCTAAATTTGCACAATTGTATATCTAGGACACCCAGAATGAAAACTTAAACAGGATGAGGCATTTTAGGTAATTATGGGAATCTAGCTTTGTGGGGATTTTTATCGTTTAATTTCTAAGTTGTAAAATTCTACGTCACTAACTATTTGTGTTGGTTTTGTTATTGAGCAGTTCATCCGAAAACCATGAAAAAAAATGGACATTTCCATTGTTGAAGATATCAAAAATATGGTTGATTAACACAATGTTCTAGCTAAATCATTTTGTCGTGTTCGAGATCTTTTGAATAACAATTTAGGAGTCCCTTTAATATTGAGGCTCATAAGACGTCGTGGGAAAGATCCTCGAACATACAACCTTCCTACATGTGATGAAGTTGCAACATTAATTGTAGGGGACCTCAATAGTGAGGAGTATGGGAGAGACATCGTTGCTAAGACTGTTGAGGGTGCTTTCACAATAATCAATGAGACTCATGCTACGTTCATCCCTCTTCAATACCCATTGATGCTTCCATATGGTGAAGATAGTTATCAAGAAGACATTCCTTATAGTGAAAATTACATGACAAATCAAAGATATAACAAGGTTGAGGGTCACTTTGAGGGAATTTGTTGCATACAAGATTCAAAAGCGTAACATTGAGTATGGCAATATTGTTCTTGGTAGAAGGTTGTTTCAACAATTTGTGGTTGATACATATACTATGATTGAAGCTTAGAGGCTTTCTTTCATAAAAAAACAATCAGAAACTAATCAGGGCTGATTTTTTAAATAGTGTAGAAGAAGCAATTAGTAGAGGTGAAACTAATCCAAGTTCAGTTGGTATGCGAATAACCTTGCCGTCCTCATTTACCGGAGGAAAACGGTACATGTTAAACAATTTCCAAGATGCAATGGTTGTTTGTAAGAAATTTGGTTATCCGTATCTTTTCATTACATGTACTTGCAATTCTTCATGGAAAGAAATCTCAAGGTTTGTGCGTGCTAGAAACCTTAGACCTAATGAGCGTCCTGTATATGTCGCAGAGTTTTCAAAATGAAACTGGTCAACTTAATGAAAGACCTTAAGAAAGGAAAAATATTTGGGAAGGTTGAGGTAGATAAATATGATATTTTTACTTTTCTATATTAATTGTGTAGCTTTTTAAAAGCTAGATATTTTATATGGTTTTGTCTCACGATGTGTCTCTACTTTCAAACTATGTACACTGTTGAATTCCAAAAGAGATGTTGTGGCTTCAAAAAGACAACAAGATTATTACATGTGATGATATTGACAAGTATATTTCTGCCAAACTTCCTGGCCCTATATTCTATCCTAATCTTAGTAAAGTTGTTGCAAGTTATATGATCCATGGGCCATGCGGTGTATCTGGGCCTAATTCTCCTTGCATGAGTGATGGTAAGTGCTCTAAATTTTTCCCTAAAAAATATCAATTGTCCGCAACAATTGATGGCGATGGTTATCTAGTTTACCGTCGAAGAGATTCTGGCATTAACTGATGATGGTATACAACACACCACCTTGGTTGTCCATGAAATCTGAATATACAATGTTGTCATTATTGATTCCTGGACAAAAAATCACCAGGAAACGATATTGATGTTTTCCTTCAGCCACTGATAGAGGAGCTAAAGGAATTATGGGAATCAGGAGTAGAGACATATGATGCCTCAAGAAATCAAACATTTCAAATGCATGCAGCTCATTTGTGGACCATCAGTGACTACCCTGGGTATGCTATGTTGTCAGGTTGGAGCACCAAAGGAAAATTGGCATGTGCATGTTGTAATTATGACACTAATTCATTCTACCTCAAACACAGTCATAAGATGTGTTATATGGACCACCGTGTCTTCTTGCCAACAAATCATGAGTGGAGACGTGAAAGCAAGCCCTTTAATGGAGAAGAAGAACATAGGACTCAACCATCCTTG
This sequence comes from Acmispon strigosus, assembly GCA_030819835.1. NCBI lineage: Eukaryota > Viridiplantae > Streptophyta > Magnoliopsida > Fabales > Fabaceae > Acmispon > Acmispon strigosus. Next base: position 4,651,612 of record JAUAMA010000001.1, on the reverse strand, counting down.
TTAGAAGGTGCAGAAATTGTAGAAAATCTTAAAAAAATTCAGCAATGAATTTGGGAAGAACAAAAAGAAGAAAACTGATGGCCCATGGAAGAAGAGGTCAATTTTTTTTTGAGTTGCCTTATTGGGCTCAAAATAAATTACGTCATAATCTTGATGTAATGGACATTGAAAAAAACATATTTGATACTATTATTAGGACTCTTTTGGGCATCCCAGGGAAGACAAAAGACCACATTAATCCGCGTTATGATTTGCAAGATATGGGAACTAGGAAAAGGCTTCATCCAAGGGAGATTTGTGGAGGACATTCGGAGTTTGCAAAAGCATGTTTGTCAATGACTCCGGATGAGAAGTCTATTTTTTGTGGAGTTATTAAGGCTACCAAATTGCCAGATGGGAGTGCATCAAATATTTCAAAATGCGTGCAAGTTGGTGAAAAAAAAATATTTGGTTACAAGAGTCATGATGCACATTTCATGTTACACTACTTGCTGCAAATAGCAGTAAGAAGCACAATGCCTAATGCGGTGGCAACCCCACTAATTCATCTTGGTTCCTTTTTTCATTCTCTATGTCAGAAAGTTATCCAATTGCAAGATTTGGATTACTTAGAAGAGGAGATCGTAGAGATACTTTGTCAATTGGAGATGATTTTTCCTCCTAGTTTCTTTGACATAATGGTTCACTTGCCTATTCATTTGGTAAATGAAGTTAGATTGGGTGGTCCTATTCAATTTCGATGGATGTATCCCACCGAAAGATACTTATGTAAACTTAAGAATTATGTCTGCAACAGAGCTTATCCAGAAGGTTCTATTGCTGAGGGGTATTTAGCTGAAGAAGCTATAACATTTTGCTCAAGATATTTGCATAAAGGTGTAGAGACAAGGTTGAATAGGAACAACTGGAATTATGACAATAGTGATTCACTTGAAGTAGATTCAGTTGATTACTTTACAAGTATTGGTCGTCTTTTAGGAGGGGCAGTTGAACCATTTTGTCTTGATTTAAAATCAAAAGCTAATGCTCATCGATATCTCCTATTCAATTGCGATGAAGTTCAAAAGTACATCAGGTACAAAAATAGGTTTTTTGTCCTCTTAACTATCTATTAAACCTATTTAATAGTTATATTAACAAATAACTTTGTTGTCTTTGTAGAGAGCATGATGATAGTGTTAATACTAACACTAAAAAACGGAAGTGGACCAAGGCCAAAACTCAAAGTAAAGATTTTGGAGAATGGTTTAAAACATGTGCCTTAAAAGATGATGTGCCTATGCAACTTAAAAGGTTCTCTAGAGGTCCAAATTTTGTTGCAAAGAGGTATTCAGGTTACCTCATTAATGGATATAGGTTCCATACTATGACACGAGATGCAAATCGCAAAACTCAAAATTCTGGTGTAACTTTAGATTCGTTGACTCCAAGTTTTGCTAGCTCCAAGGATGAAAATCCTAGGACTGAACCCATCACTTATTATGGATCAAATGATGAAATAATTGAGTTGGACTACTATGGTCACTTCAACTTTGTTTTGTTCAAGTGTGAATGGTTTGAGGTTGAAAAAGACAAGTATGGACTTAATTGTGTGCATTTTAACAAAAAAATTGTCAGAATGATCCTTTTGTGCTACCTTCTCAAGTCCACCAATGTTATTATGTCGAAGACCCTTTTGACGCAAATAGGCATTATGCTTTGCAAACAGTTCCAAGAAATTTCTTTAACATGAGTGACCGACTAGACTTACAAGCTGAAGAATTTCTTGTTCTTGATGATATTGCAAATAAAAATGGAGCAAATAATAATGGTGAACTCGATTGGGTTAGAGAAGATATACCTGCAACAGTAATTGAGACACCTTCTCATGAAGTGAAACAAGTTGAAAATGAAGAGGATTCTGATTATGATGATACTTTATATGACTACATGGATTGATGTATAGATTGCTAGGCGAAAATAGACTAGGCTTGATTTTCAACTTGTACCTTTCAACTTGTAGTTCTCTTATTCATTGATGATACTTAGATGGTTTTATTTGTGCAAAATAGCAATTGTCCACTTATAAGTTGTTTTGAGCTTACTTTTTCATGTAGGAAGTAGGAACTATTCTATACTTTTTGGGATTGAATTAGTATATCCAACACTCCATTGGAACTAAAAGACCTTTGATGGATATTTTTCAATAAATGGTTCATGTCATGATGAAAGCACCGTGTCTGAAAATGCTTTTTCAAAATTAGATCATTGGAAAGTGATTATGAAAAAGATGAATGCTGATTTTATCTTTCAACTTTATCTAATATCATGTTTTTCTCAACATAAACAGAAAATGAAGAAGGAAGCAAACTTAAAGAAGAAGATGGATGCAACACAAAAGGGTGAAGAAATTACATCCAGTTTTCATGTACCTCAAGTCAGGTCTAGCACGGAATTGCTTAAGCAGTTTCAAATCAAGCGTGAGAAGATAATGAGAAATCGTGAAGGATCTAGTAACAACCAGCACATTGCAAAAGGAATCAACCGACCTTCAAGTGTGCTTGCATCGCAAGAACAATTCAAGCTATCTAACTTTGAAGCTACTGGTCAAGAAAGTGAAAATCCAAACAATGAGCTTCATCCAAACAAAAAGAGCTCTAGCCTTGGTAGCAAGACTCAACCAAGTGTTCGAGATCCAAAAAGGGAACCCATGAGAAAACCAATGGTTGAAGTTGACAATTCAAAGACAAAACAACTCAGAGCAAGAAGAAAACTTAATGGGAGAAGAAGAAAGCTCAGAGGAAATGGAAGGTGATGGAACAAAAGGTAACCAAGTTTTCTTGGCTTATACATTATTCAATTCCTATTTAATTTTTTTATTCAAATTACATATGCCGCTTATAATATTTTTTCTGAAATAAGGACAAGTAAGAAAAGGACACATGGACCAACACAATGCTTAAAAATTCATGCAAGAAATAATGGCGAGCATGATGAGGTTGTCTTAGACAACGATGGAGAGCCTATTGGACCTAATGATCAAACTGTGTCAGACTTGAGTCATTTTCTTGGCACTATTGCGAGGAATTCAGACTTGTGTCCCTTGATTTATACAAATTTTAGATCTTTGGTCAAAGATAACGATGATATTATATGGGATTATGTTAATGTATGAGAAATGTAGTCCAATATTTCTTCAATACACAATTATTTATTAAAATTTTATGAGTAATTCATTCTTTGTTGTAGGATACAATCATTATTGCTGATAAAGGAAGAAAAGCAATTTTTTCTCGCATAAATGATGCTTGGAGGCATTCAAGCGCAATATCAAGAAGGGCTGTTTTTTGAAGTACACTACTATGAGGGAAAGATTAAAACACCGGCCCTCGACTGTACGGAAAGCTCACTTCAAGCAATTGGTAACCTATTGGAAAAATAGTACTATCTAGGTAAGGCAATCTTATGACTTATTGATTACAACATCAATATGATAATGTCTAACTTATTACTTGTCCACAATGCAGAGAAGTAGTCAAATAAATGCTATGAACAGGGCTAAGCAAAAGTATATGCATCGTATGGGACCAAAAAAATTTGCAATGATTCGTGCACAATTGGTAGTATCTTTATTCTTTCTTAAATGAGTTTTTTTGTTCGAATTTTTCTAATTTATATATGTTTTTTTGTTTAATATACAATAAATGTAGCGCGCAAAGAAGGACAACGGAGAGGAAGTTAGCCAAGTCAAAATGTTTATCGAGACTCGGCAAAGCCGTAGAGGAAAACAAGTGGATGAGGAAACGCAAACTACAATTGTAAGTTTATTGTGTTTCATAATCCATTCATTAAGTTTAGATTTGTCTTGACATTTATTTGTTTTAAATAGGATAAGCTTCAAGACTCAATTCACAACTCAAGTGAATCTGAGACATTTACATCATTGTTTGGAAAGGAAAAGTCTGGGAGAGTTCGCTGTTATGGAAGAACCGCCACATCAACCATGATTAAAAGAAATGAAGAAATTTCTAATATGAAAAAGGAGCATAGCAATGAAATGGATTGCATGAAGAAGGAGGTGAATGGACTTGTAAAGAACATGCTGAAGCTACAACACCCAAATTTGAGTGAAGAAGAGCTTGCTAATATGATGGCAGCTGCTATGGGCAGTGACAATAGTGCTGCTCCACATTTGTCTGCATCAACCCATATCCCTCAAGAGGTATACTTTTACTGTGTTTGTTGTTGTTTGTGAATGGAGTCATGAACTCATAAATTATCAGGACATACCAATAGTGTTGCTAATATGATGGCAGCTGCTATGGGCAGTGACAATAGTGCTGCTCCACATTCGTCTGCATCAACCCATATCCCTCAAGAGGTATACTTTTATTGTGTTTGTTGCTGTTTGTGAATAGAGTCATGAACTCATAAATTATCAGGACATACCAATAGTGTTGCTGTTACATGTGCTTATGTGTGGGGTTTTCCTAAAATATGCTATGAGTATCTTCTATTATGATGGTGTTTTTTTTTTTGACGAATTGGGACTACATTAGTCTATTTTGATAGGATTGTAGAAGAATATGAAACTAGACCATATATGTAACTAGAAGAATATGTTGCTATCTTGATTCTATTTTGGTAGGATTGTAGAAGAATATGTAACTAGACCAAATATGTAACTAGAAGAATGTATTGTTGTCTTGATTCTATTTTGATAGGATTGTAGAAGAATATGTAACTTGACCAAATATTTAACTAGAAGAATATGCTGCTGTCTTGATTAGTCTATTTTGATAGGATTGTAGAAGAATATGTAACTAGACCAAATATTCAGGTTATTAAAAGGGGACGGGTTTCATGTCTCTCTGCAGCAATTTAATTGGAACGTCTTAGGTCTTTGACTATGGTCCTTAAGTTTTTGTATTTTGTTTTCCTTTGTCTTTGATTAGTCTCTCTGCAGCAACTAAATTGGAACGTGCATGGTACTTAAATTTTTTATTAGTCTCTTTGCTTATAAATGCTTGGAGTCTGTATCTTTGTTTTCCTATAGCATGTGTGGGAATTGTATTGTATCTTAAACTTTTTACACATCACATGTTCACCTAATGCTCTTAATTGGTGAATACATACTTTATGGGAGGGATCCTGTTCTCTGTGTTTTAGATTAACCAATTGTCATTCTCAATTCTTGTTTAATGCTTATGTTACTAATTTATATATCACGTTCATTGCAGAATGAGGAGGAGGAAGTTTTCCGTGAAGGTGTAGACGAACAAGGAGGCGGAGTAGTAGGAAAAGAACAAGAGGAAGAAGAATATGATGCATGAGTTGTTTAAAAATGATGATTTATGTTCTATCTCTTAGAACTTTTGTTTTAATTTTGAGATGAAGACATCTAGACATACATATATTTTTGGGACTTAATTATTAGTTTCGTCAGCTTGGTGTAGTCATAACTTTTAACTAATGCATATTTTGATATGCTAGCTTAAAAATTTCTTGTTGATATTTTATTATTGATATATTTAATTAGTTTCAAGCATTAAATATATGAGATTAACAAATTCACATGTATGCTTTTAAAACACATTTTGTGGTCTAAATTGTGTTCAAAAGATCTATTCAAAATTCTGAGTTAAAATGTGAATTGTGGCTTAAATGCAAATGCGACAGGTTATAATCATTGCCTAAAACATATAGGCACAGTTAAAATCGTGGCCTAAATATGGTCCCACTCATATAATAGCAACGGTTTGAAAACCGTGGTGTAAAGAAGGAGTTGTAAACCGTGTAAACCAACGGTTTGAAAACCATGGTGTATTGAAGGGGTTGTAAACCGTGGTTGAATAATACCACGGCAAGTAACCGCGGCCTCAATATCAAAGCAACGGTTTGAAAACCGTGGTTTAGAGAAGTAGCTGTAAACCGTGGCCTCAACCAGCGTGGTTAAACCGTGGCCTATTCTTGCCACGGTTATCAGAAAATGGTGGCCTAAAGTGTCAAACCATGGCCGATTAGCAAAGGCCACGGTTGCATATCCCACAGGCGGGAATCCATGGCAAAACCATGGTCGAAGGTTATTGCCACGGTTTTTTTACATTCAGTCGCGGTTTTCTGGCCGCGGCCGAAAGTCAAATTTCTTGTAGTGACCTATATTCACACTATCAATGGATGCATGCAGTTATTTGTAGCCACCATTTACGAGTTTCATGCATATATTAGAAGTCCATTGGTTTGTTGTGTATTGTACTTCATAAATGTCATAATGTCTGTCCTTTTCGATAATGTTGAAATCATCAATTACTGTAAGGAAATTTGTAAGGTTCCTATCAAGGTTCTTTGTTCATTGAATTGTGAGTATTTTTAGGGTGATAGATAGTTTTAGTAGTGTTATCAATTTTTCATTATCAAATAGATCTTTACAAGTTTTTCATATCAACATTTAAATTGATTTATCCTTTATTGTATGGCCAAAATATAATCAAACAAATAAATATTCAAATATTATTTATTTCGAATATCATTATGTTATCAAAAATTGTCATTCACGTATAGTTTGTAAAATATTATCGTAAGACAAACTTTCGTCAATTCCCCCCTCACCCTCCCCCTCCCCCTCCCCCCCTAATTTTTTTGTCAAGTGGTTCCAGTACATGTTATGATACAATAAGTAGATACAAATAAGATTTTTAATTACATATAAATTAAAATGAAATTAGTTTATCTTTTCAAGAATTTAACTACTATATCTATACATCTATCAAATACAATACATATTAAATTTAATTAATGGGCAAAGTTTATTTACAACAAAGTCTTACTATGGAAGCTTTGTATTTATTAACACCAGGTTATTTCACATTATTCTAAGCAATAAAGTTGTTTCAATGTTTCTATGCAAATGATAATTTTCAAAACCAGTTATTGGAATTTCTTTTTCTAAAAACATTCCTTTATTATGAAAATAGTATTCATGGCCAAGTACTAACATCATTCGTAGGTGTTACAGAAGGCAAACAACATTCATTTAGTTAGTTGGAAAACCAAAGTAGTAAAAATCATTTTTGCAATATCTGTTGATTTACTTTACACATACACACATTTTCCGATTCCGCATATCATCATCATTGCCCAGAATAGTGGAAGTAATTGTACATTTATTACCCCCAATGACTTCACACGCAAGCACCAATTCCCTTTCAAATAATTGAATTGCAAAAAAATATGATGAACTTCCAGTATGTAGACTCTTCACTATCTAGTGTCAAAGAACATGTGTGTTTATGATTTCATTTACTTTCTCTTTCAGCATTTACTCATATTTCATTCAATCCTTTCAAAAGTCAAAAACGTTGGCGGCTCGCATGTTGATTATACAATTTTCCCAAACAATGCATGTTAATCTGCTATCAATATGTTAATTCTCTTAATGAGAAACCCCTCGATGATTGTGAACAAATACAAGATATACATGACAACAACACATTGTCTTTCGTCATCAGGTCTTTGTTGAACAATTAGGTTTTCTTTAAACCTTCTTCTGCATTTTAAGTAAAACTTTATGTTGTTTATTTCGCTTAAGTCTTCACCACTTCTAATTGAGACATCTCTATTCATATTGCAGTTGATATGGACAACTTCATCATGTTATTTCGCAGGCAAATATTTGCATTTACCCGTCCCAACCAGGTAAGAGATATTTCTGTATTTTTTATTCTAATTTGTGTGTCATGTACAAAAACTTATTGTTTTTGTGAAATTTTTTACAGGATAGGTTTAGGATTCTTCCCTATTTCCTACAGCGGTATGGAGAAAGTATTACTCACACAATAACCTTTCAAGATCCTATTGGGAATAGCTTTAACATATTAGTTTGGAGGTTTGGTAATGAAGTTTTCTTTATATCTGGTATTACTGATATCAGACGCTTCTACCATTTATTGGGCGGGGCATGGCTGGACCTCTTCTATTTAGGGGAAACACATTTTCACATGAGGGTTTAGGATAGAGATTTATCTAAAGCAGTGTATCCAACACCTCTAGGTTCCCGTCAAGTGGGTTGGACTAAATCGGACGAAGTACCAAGCGAATACAACAACAGTCCCCAAGATGTTGGTGAGGAGTATATCAGACGTTTTGTATACACCATTGATGGAAGCCATTTAGCTAGAAACCATATGTTTTGTTTGCTATTTAGCCCAAATATTAACAAATATTCAACTATTATTTACTTATATATGTTACATGTGTTATTTGTACTATGTATACTCTAGATTCTCCCTGCGAAAATGGTTAGAGTTGCTATACTGCCATTCAAGCCAACCGAGGTCGTTCTTAGGGATTCCTTTCACAGGAGTTTTTTTTTGTAACAAACAATGGCACCCACCAAGGGATGAACTATGTCACTTTATTGGTGGATGGTCAAATTTAGTGAGGCGAAATGGACTACAAGTTTGGGACTGCTTCTGGGTTGGCGTCGATAGGAGGGACCCATGCGTTACTCACTGTGGAAAAGTGGAAGATTAAATGTAGTGGGAAAAACTGTGTGGAATCAGAAAGTTGTTTCAATTATTTTGGCTACTGTTTTACATTTTCAGTATGCTTATTCAAAGCAATTTTTGAGTTTTTTAGCTAAATCTACACATGTTATATATGGTTGTTGTAACGCCCCAATTTTCGGCCCGGGGTCACATAGCAATTTCGCGAAAAATAAATTTAATAAACCTCTCAAAAACAACTCAAATTTTCAAAAAAAACTCGACTCTCATTAAATATTTAACATAATATTACTCCCATAAATAAATAATTCAACGCGTAATGAAAATCAATAATAATAGTTTGCACCACACTTGTGCTAAGTCATTTTAAAGAAAACGGTGGAAAATAAGTGTTCTTCAGCCTTTGAGCCATCCTCTACCATCTTCTCTAACTGCTCACAATTTATTCTTCATTTAGGTCCACTCGCTGTATATCTATGGCGTTAAGCGTCCAAACAACAAGCAAGAAAACAGAAAGGGTTAACTCTGAAAAATACAACAAAATATAATTGTCATCAAAGTGGTAATTTAAAAAACAGAAACAACACAATAATTTGAAACAGTAACAGCCACAATAGAATTTTAATTAAACAGTAGCAGTGAAACAGCAGCAATAGCCAAACAGGAAACAAATATAGGACTAATTAACAACAGCAAAAACAGAATTAATAAACAGCAATAAATACAGTAATTTCAGTATTCATATATCTCAATTAATTCTTCAACAAGCATGCAAGTTAGTCCTGAAATAATTACATGCATAACTATGGCCAAGATTTTACCCAAACAGGGTCAGTACAATCACATGGGACAACGATCCCACCACATTGCCCTAGATTGCTCCCACGGGACAAAGTGTCGTCACATCAATCTTAAATAAACCCACATAATGTATATGTTATGACAAAATAATTATCATCGTCATGAACCAACAGTTCACACAAATTTTCCAACAGACATAGTATAAGCAATATGTTATCAACATCAATATCACAAAAATTCTCAATTTACATCAACATGTTATAATTCATGTGAAAATATCAACAATTCATGTTATACAGAATATTCCAACTCAACTTATATCACAAAATCAAAATAAACATACAGAAAAATTCCAAAAGGAATTTGCACAACAATTCACAACTGACTCGATTCTAGCACTGAGTTACCCTTACCATCGATTAGGTTGCATAAACGCTTTCTCCCACCTGAGCAATATAAAATTATGAACAAAAATCAACAATCATTGAAACAAGAGTGGAAAACAACCCCCAAAAGGATTTTAAACCATTTAAAACGAAAAAAGCAATTGGCTGACAGGGGCCCAGCGCCCATGCGCTGGGATGCCAAAGCCCTGGTGCTGGCTCCTTGTCTAGCAAGACATGCAGTGGCAACATCCCAGTGCCATGGCGCTGGGAGGCCAGCACCCAGGCGCTGGCTCCCTACCAGGAGCCTAGAGAACAACAGTTTTTCATACAAAATCAATTTTAAAACCCAATTTTTCGAAAACAAAGTTTTTCCATTGCCAAAATAAATAGAGGAATCAATTGGAAAGAGAAATTTTCTCAAAAACACAAGAGGTTCTTTAAGCACAAAGGTAGCTTGAATAAGAAGGTACAAGAGTTTGTAGAAAAGGTTTTAATTCATGGAACAACGTCTTAACAACAATACAAGTTGCAACACTATGAGGGACTAGAGGAACCAACCTGAGTTTAGACCAATCAAAGGAAAGTAATATGGTCGTCCACCTCGAACTCAAACAACGATCGTCAAAGGATTACGGCAACAGCTGAAACCTTCGATGACGGAACCCTTGGAACGAAACGAGAAACCAACGACCAAAACAGAATTAGGAATCATTCCAGAATCATGATCCAACGATCACCACTTGAATGAAGTTTAGAATAAGGATTACTCACTGTTAATTCTCGGAAAGATGAGAGAAGAGAACGTCTTTGGTCTTCCAACGAGTGAAGAATACTCGAGCAAACATCAACAAGAGGAAAGAGGAATTTCGATTCTCCAAGTGAGGAAGAGAGTCTCGACCACCACAGCAACAAGAAGAAAGGAAGGTTGGATTCTCAAAAGAAAGAAAGAGGATACGACAACAATAACAGCAATAGGGGAATTTTCAGCACTTGAGAGAGTTAGAGTTTTGTGTTTGGATGAAGAACAACAATGGGCAGCCACCACATATATAGTGGTTCAAACCCTAGAGGAAAGGGGGATTTGGTTTTAGATTTCCTCATCAAATCAGAACATAATCTCTATCAAATCTTTCTCTAACAGCTCTAAGTGATAGCAGTTTAAAACAGAATTGAATTTTCCCCATTTAACAGAAAAAACTGAATAATAACTACTTAATAGATATGATTTTCAAATCAATTTTTATTTAGAATATAAATCTTCAGAAATCTTCTCCCTTTTTAATCTCCTTATTTTCGAACAGAATCAAACAACAGATAACAGAAATAAAATCTACATTTAAATATGAGATGTCTTAGAAAATAATCAATTATCAAATCAAATCTAGCAATCAATGTGTGAAGATTTTATTTCATCCTCATCTCAAATTTCGAGTAGGATAATCAACACAATCTATTTCAAACAAAATGTCTATCAAAGACCAAACCATGAACTATAAAATAGTTCAAAGACCAAAACATGAATATCACAAACTTCAAGGACCAAAACATAAATAAGACAAACTTCAGATACCAAAATATAAATATTACAACTTGAGGGACCAAAGTGTAAATTCACAAAAATTGAAGGTCTTACCGTTGTGGTTAACTAAATACCAATTTATGTATAATATAATGATAGCCAAATTGTCATTAGATTATTTGCATTTGTTCTTGGAGTTTATATATATATATATATATATATATATATATATTAAAACCTGAGGATCTGCTGGGGGAATATCTATCAATGACGATGACAATATACTTTTCTTGGGGGGCAGGTATAATGTAAAAATATTTTTTAAGAAAAATTGTCAGAGATTAATTACAGTGTACTATTTGAGAATAATCTATCATACTAATAATCACGTATGATTTTGAATATAATCAAAACATCTACTATTTGAATAACATTTCATTATTTGCTTTCTTAATTTCAAAAATAACAAATTTATTACTTATGTTGTTAATAAGTATAGATTATTAGATCACTATTTGATAATTATGAGGACAAATACTCGAAATTATGGATGAATTAACACCAACTTTAATCTATCAAACACTTTTATTTAATAAAAAAATGTAATAACTATGTTCCGTGTATAGCGCGGGCGCACTACCTAGTTTGAGACACTACCCAAGAGATCACACGCAACACCCGGTTTTAAATCTAGTTAATACTATAAATAAAACTGGAAGAATTTGAAAAAACAATATAACTCTGAAATAGACAGCAGCATGTTTACTAAGGAATGCAAAACAGAATTCAAGGCTAAAAACCAGATATATGTACAACTATCCTGATAGAAATCAAACATTTAAGGAGCAGCATACGATACTAAGGAGCATAAAACTTTGTGCTCCGAAACACAGGCTAAACCCTGAATCAATCTCACTATTTCAGCTGTATCATCCAGGTAGTATTTAGCCTTACTGGGTTTTCGGCAAACGGTGCATGCAAACACTTCGGCCCTCGGCGCGATCGGACCGTTCATTGAACAGGTAATTACCTCAAACATGTCTTCATCAGACCTGTCATCTCCTATGCACAAAACAAAATCCGGTGACATTCCCTTTTCTTGCATGGCAGAAAGTTGGCGTTTGGCCACTAGTCCCTTGCTCACGCCCTGCATGTACACACATGTATTTGTTAAATTGTAAGTAAAACCGTAAAATTGTTAATACAGATAAATGATCTTTTGTTGTTTTAGTTTTATCCCTTTTTTTTCAAAACCTTTATTACTTTAGAAATCTTAGAATTTGAGTTGGGCCTTTTGGGGAATAAAGCCTATCCTCTCTTTCTTTTCTATACCCACCCTTCTCTTTATTGGCGGTAGGGTAGTTCAGATGGATGGGCATAACTCTATTCCAAAAACTAGCTCAGGGATGATAGTTGCTCTACCATTTATAAAAACTTATTAAGTTATATCTCTAGTGAATGTGAGACTTCTCAACGTACCCTCTCACACCCAGGGAAGTGTAGAGTTTGCAGAGTTAGACATCTACGGGTGACTCATATATGAGAAATCTCTAATAATTCGAATTAGGATATCTCAACAATTACTCAACATAACTCACTATTCTCAACACTCTCAACAATTACTCAACCAATTACTACTATTATCTCTATTTAACATAACTGACTATTTAAACACTAGTACTTTAGCCAAGTTAAACTATCAAATATCAATTAAAGAATTCTTAAACTGTATGACCAGCAGGAACTGAAGTAGAATAAAAACTTGGCATTTCGCAAAAACATATCCATAAAAGAAAGAAAAAAATTTAAGAGTGGATCTTCATTGTAGTCCAACAATAAAGCATGCTCTAGAAAAAGCATTCTTAACTTGGTTTCCTTTTATATAATTGTAAACAAGTTTCATTTAGGTAAAAGAAATTGCGTGCTTTAACTAGCATCTACATATGGATAATTCTAGACTATAATCAAAGCTCACAAGTTAAAAGTGGACTAAGTAAAAAGCTTGCTTCTTTCAATAGCTACTCTTCATTTCTACTAAACTATCCTATTATACCTTTATTGATCACTCCAATTTCAATAATGGATTTTGTTTTTAAATTATGTCCTAATAAGAAGTTAGTTTTTCACTGAAATGATTAGGCACTAACAATAACACCCAAGATATAAATGAATCTATGGCTACAACTCATTCCTAGTATCTTATACACACCTGTGGTTTAACCTCCACATAATTCTGGCCACTTTTGACGGTTACCGGTTCATTTGCCAGCACGCTCTCAAGATGATCAAGAAGTTCCTTAGCTTGGCACGACCCAAAATCGGGATCTGCATCCTCATACCACCAAACAAGTGCAGTCTCCTTATCTTCAATGGTGGATCCATCAGTTGTTTCAGTATAAAGTCTCATTACAGGCTCTGCAATTTGTTTCCAGCTACAATCTGTTGCAGCAACACAGGTCTCCCATTCGGCGTCTCGGTTCATTCTGAAACCACACATCATATAAAAAGCAATGTCAGCCATTATCTAACCCCAAGAAAGCAAATCACCAATCTTGAAAATAGGTCAGAGGCCTAAGTAATTTACCTTATAAAGTAACCATGCTCGGCCGCAATTCCCAGATTCTCACAAGGAGAAAACCATTGAGAAAGCGCCTTTCGGCTTCTTGCGCTGACGAGAAACACCATGTTGCTGTTATCTCTACACAAACTATTAAGAAACTCAATGGATTTACTAGTTGGGCTCTTATCAATAGAAGCCTGAGGCATCAGTGTACCATCATAGTCTAGAAGGATCATCCTATTTGTTGTCTGCTTGTACGCTGAAACTATGTGTTCCATTGAGAGCTTCCTAAAGTTTGGATCAAGTGCCACAACTCTAAAACTTAATCCGAAACCGATTCCCCACCACCTTCGCCGTACATGGTCACTGCAAGCCCTTTCCAAATCCTGTAAGAAGCTTCGAGCCCAGTACCCAACATCATGAGTACTAACATATCTATAATGCTTTTCATGCCTAAGCTGTTTCTCTGCATCAGCCATTTCCAGAGCATAGTCCATCGCTTCTGCTACCGCATCAATATTCCACGGGTTCACTCTGATAGCTCCACTTAAAGATGGGGAGCATCCAATGAACTCAGACACAACCAACATGCTTTTCTTCCTAGGAGAGGAACCTAGCCCCAGAACTTTATCCAATGCTTCATTTCCTTGACGACTGATTACATACTCGTACGGTATTAGATTCATTCCATCCCTCACTGCAGTGACTAAACAACACTCAGCAGCAACATAGTAAGCAACTCTCTCATAAAACTTAAGTGGCTCCTCAATCAGGATAACAGGATCATACCCGGGTCTCCCGAACGTTTCATTAATCCGTTTCACTGTGGCCTTCGTCTCTTCTTGCACTTCTTTCACATCTTTCCCTCTTCCCCTAGCAGGATTAGCTATCTGAACCAGCACTACCTTCCCCTGATACTCAGGGTGCTGAATCAGAAGCTGCTCCATGGCCAAGAGCTTCAAACTTATTCCCTTGAAAATATCCATGTCATCCACCCCAAGCAACATTGTCCTTCCTTGATAAGAAAACTGTCTAATAAGCTCGCAGACTTTTTCTTCGGTCTCTGGCAACCTCAGAACTGATTGAAGCTGACCCATGTGTATCCCAATAGGAAGAATTTTGATATTAACGGTCCTGCCATAATACTCAATCCCAATATAACCTCGCTTCGATTCGTAGGTAAGACCAAGCATCCGGCTACAACAAGAGAGGAAATGCCTCGCGTAATCGAAAGTATGGAACCCAATCAAATCTGAATTGAGGAGGGCTCTCAAGAGCTCTTCCCTAACAGGCAATGTTTTATATATTTCTGATGAAGGGAATGGGCTATGAAGGAAGAATCCAAGCTTCACTCTGTTGAATCTCTTCCTCAAGAAAGTTGGCAACACCATCAGATGATAATCATGTATCCACACATAATCATCTTCAGGGTTAATAACTTCCATGATCCTATCTGCAAAAATTTTATTGACTGAGACATAAGCCTGCCACAGTGACCTATTAAACCTGCCACCAAGCTCTGGTGAAAGAGGCAACATGTAATGGAACAGTGGCCACAGCTGTTGTTTGCAAAAACCATGATAGAACCTGGTATACATTTCAGGTGGGAGAAAAGTTGGGACACACTTGAAGCTCTCAAGAAGAATCTGTGAAACCTCATCCTGTTCATTTGGGTGCACATCTTCCTTGAGGCATCCAACATAGATAACCTCAATATCATCATCACCTAGCCCATCTTTCAGTTGAAGAAGTGAATTCTCATCCCACTCAAAGGACCAGTTATTCCTATTATTACCATCTGGGTTCCTCTGAGCCCTTACAGGGAGCTGATTCGCCACGATTATTATCCGGTCGCGGTGCACTGATGAAGAGGACCGATCAGAGCACACACTCTCCACTGGATCATCATCAACTTCAGATATCAACCCAGCCACAGTCATAATCCTTGGAATTCTCCTGTTCATGAACCCCAATGATGGGGCCTCACCAGAAGCAAGCTCCAATAGGTTTGAGTAGGATCTAGACACCATTCTGGTAAAATCCCAAGTTAACACAATGCTTTGTAACCCTATATTACCCACATAACATACAAATTCCAAATTCCAATCCAAGGTAATTCTCAATAGCACAGTATCAGGTGGAAGTCAACCATAATAGTCATCTCAGAAACAAGGTCAACAACCAATTCAACCAAAAAGGCAAATCCAAATCAACCAAATGGGCGAAGAACAAAGAGTGTAGAGTGAAAAAGATTATGTTTTGAGTTATGGGTCAGCTAATACTAGTCCTGAATTGAGTGAATGAGAAGTTACAAAGCATGAAATGGCAAGAGACACAGGTGGTGAATCTGTGGTGAGCAACAAGGGAGAGCATCAAAACAGAGAGCAGAACTTGTTTGAAGAGAACCTTGGAGAAATGGATCAGAGCAAGGGGCAGATAAAACATGTAGTGGTTATTGATTTGCAATCAAGAAAGAGAGATGATTAGAGAGCAAAAGGAATGGAACAGATTCAGATCACAACAACAGGAAACAACAACAGCAACCAAACAACCCTACAAGAGAGATTGGTATCATAAATTGACTGACCTTGTTTGAAGTCAGAAACAAATTGACTAGAGGAGCAAATGGGGCAAAGAAAAGATAATAAAAACAAGAACCCAAATGGAATTAGCAAACAGTAGAAGAAAATTACCAGTTTGGTTGAGACTTGAGTTCCAATTTCAGTCTGATGTGGGTTGATGGGAAAAAGATTTGGAATCAACATAAATGGTTTGAGAGGAAAAACTCAGCTCAATATATAGTGGTGAACAATAAGGAAAAACAAAATAAAATTTAATTTAAATTGATAAAAAAGATTTAAATTTATAAATTATCTTTTGGTAGAGCTTTATCACTGATCACAATGTTCACCCAACCCAACCCATATTATCTCTCTCTTTCCACTGAACCTAGACAACAGTTTTGGAAGCTCACTTGTTTTCATGGGTCAACCACTAAGAATAATAACTTCACTTTTTTTCTTTTTTATTTAATTAAGTAAAACGAAGAGCAGTTTCTGACCGTTGGATGGTCCAGGAAGAATTTGAGGTAATCTCAATGAACGGTGGATGATATGAAGTTGATTGTGAGAGACCATGCATATGAGATGCATTGGATAACCTCTCATGAGTTCGTCCTTATCCATTGTCCTTCGGCAAGTCCGTCACCGAGGATTATGTTTTCCTGTGGGACCCACATCAGAGGTTGTGTCAAATTAGCTACCAAGCTCGTTCGCTGTGCCACGTTTCGAGTTTTGGTTGGTTAATGACACGTGGCATGTTCCAAACCCTCCATCAACTTTGAGATTCGTCGATGTTTTGAGCCAAAAATAATCATATTTTAAAAAAAAAGCCTGATAAGAATACACTTATATCGACATGCTGATATTATTGTATTCTTTCTTGTTGATTAAATTTTATTCAGTTCTCATTAAAAAAAAATTAGCCTAAGTGACATTTTCATAAGATTTTTACGTAACATATAGTTATTTATATTTACTTAATTGGCGAGAAAATTAAGAGGCTGTCTAAACGATATTTAGTAAAGTCGGTTAAATCACCATAATTCTAATTCTAAGTGAATTAATTATATTTAAAATAAATAAATTTTTAAAATATTTATCTTAAATATTATTAGTTCACATACCAGAATTGATGTAATTTAACTCAATTTTTTTCTAGAATCATCTAAACAACTCTAAAAAGTAAACGATTTTTTTTATATTTTTAGTTTTTCACAGATATTAATTTTTTTATTAAATTCCTGTAACAAAATTTTGAGATGAAGAAATTATAAAAGCTAAAACAAAAAATAAAAGCTTCAATTTAATTTAACATAAAATAAAAGATGCTTGACTTAACTGACCATTATACTTGTACCAAAAAAAAGCCTGACCATTATCCCAGCTTTAATATTGGAATTAATATTTTGATTGATTCTAATTAGGTATATATGTAAAACTTTATAACTATTTTTTAATGGTATGTTGAATCGTTAATCTCACAAATTTACCAACCTAATGTTAACTTTTGATCTGGTATCTGCTACATAGATCTGAAAATATTTGAGTTAAAATTATATATTTGATTCCAAATCCGAAAATCTCCATTATATTTATAAGGGAATAGAAATGAAAATAAAATAAAAAACCGGAAGAGTTAGTCCACCATAATATAAATGTTTTTGGTTCAATGACCTTCGAAGGATCCAAAGGAGGATATCTATTCTACACACAAAAAAAGAGAATAGAAAATGAATATTAAATTTATCTACGCTAGAGATGACAATTTCTACTTGAAAATAGAGATTTCCGTGAAGGTTGCCCCATTGAAGGCCATACTGAGGAATTTTTTCCATGGAATAAGATGGAGACAAAATACCTTCAAAATTAATTGGGGACTGGATGGGGATCTTAGTGCATGTTTGGAAAACTCACTTAAGATCCACGTTTAGGTTAGATCCACGTTTCTAGAAGTAAAAAATAGTTACTTTTGGATTACTGGGTCCACGTTTGACATCTTCAAATGTGAAACCAAACACACCCTTAGTGCCTATCCCGCAGAGTTCTAATCCTGTGTAGATAATGAAAATACAATAACACACTTAATAAAAAATAGCTAATAAATAAAAAATTATAAAGAGCCCTAAATATAACTCATTATAAAATAAATAATTGAGTAAATTACACTCCACTATCTTAAAGTTTTCTTATATGACATTAAACTCCATATTTACTCAAATATTACACTTCACCTCATACGCCACTAGAATCTTGCTTATTATCTGTGAATTTTATTATCAATTTTATTCACAAATATTTTTTACGAACTTTGCTTCAATTTTGAGTAAAATTTCTATAAATCTAAATGAGCAGGTAATTCTGTAGATAATTAGTGCAATTTTCTCCCTTTTCTCTTTTAAACTTTATTTTTTCCTTTTAACATGATCCTTTCAAAAAATTTATACAAGTATTTAAAAAGTTGAAGTTTAGTTTGTTTTAAATTATTTATGTAAAGACTCAAATTTTTGAATTGCTAACGTTCTAATCTCCAATTGATTTGATTTTATTGTGTTAATCTCCGACGTTTTAGTTGTGTTTGCAATGAATTTGGATGACTAATCTATAGTTGACTTAAAAAAAATTCTTTGTTGTAACTTGTTTAGTTGAAATTATTCTCAAAGCTTTTCACTAGGCTGATATTTGATAATTTTATAGTCAAATTTAACACATGTTAAAACATAAGAAAAAAAACTAAAGAACCTATCATGGCGGGTTTACAAAAGTTGGGTCAGTTCCATCCCAAAAAATATAATTCACCTTATTATCCATGAATTAAAGAAAATATTGTTGTTAGATATATTTTTTTACAAATATTGGATTGCTTATAATAAATAGTTCACTTTTATGAATGTTTGATTATCAAACTTTATATTTTGGATCGATTGAATATTAAGCTTCACGTTTTAAATTGTTTATTTCGTCAAATTCATATATTGTGTGATAAATTTCAATTAATGCTATTTAAAATTTATTATATATTTTTAAATATTTTATATGTAGTTTGATTTTATTTAAAAAAAAAATTTAATTAACATGTTTGTGGTCTCCTTGGGAAGCTGGGAATAGGAGGGTAAAAATTCATCTCATGGCATGGTGAGGGATGGGGACAGGGATAAAAGAGAGATGCGGGGATTGGGGAATACTCCCCGCCCCCACCCCCACCCTTTGTAGGTGTCATCTGATCCACTTTTTTTTTTGTCTTAGCCAAGGTATCCTCACAGCCGATAACTGTGAAACTAATCATCTGTCCCACTATCAGCACACTAATCGGTAGGGGTTGACTAATGAGTTTTTTCCATTTTCATAAGTTGAGATAATTGATTAACCTCTAACTACTTGTTTAAGGGGACGAAATTTGAACCACTCTATCAGCCCTCTTGGTTATCCGGTCCACTTTTTTGTTTTTTTTAAGTGGTCATAATTACACTTTTTTGTTTATTAGAGATAAGATTAATGGTTTTTGGAATTTCGTATTCCCTTATAGATGGAAATATTTAACATTCGATATTCTTTTATTGTTAACAAACCTTCATTCCTTTCAAAAAGAAAAGAAAAACCTTCATTAAGTATTTATGATTTACCCAACTTACGTATTTGCATAATTGTTTGAGTTAATATTGCATTCAATAGCCCAATACCGAACTTGGCAACAAAATCTCATTAAGAAATACAAAATTCATAGATAATATAATATAATATAATATAATATAATATAATTAATATAGGTAGTAATTAAAGTTTTGAAATTTAAAATATAATGAATCCAAGGGATAAAAAAGGAAATGCTTATTTTTTTTTCCTGAAATCTAAAAGGGGTCTTATAATTTGGGACACCAAATTTATCTCTAAAGGGTCTTATAATTTGGGACGGAGGGAGTATTACAAAAAATTGATAGTAAAAAGAAACACCTTCAATTTTTTTTTACAATATACATGACTAAAAAATTTGTATTATTTGTATAAAAAGATATAAATCTACCATAGTATCTCTAATTGTGAGTCCTCACTTTAGAGAGTGAAGCACTCACACGATACACTCTCCCTCACATGCAGCCACATCATTCTTTTAAAAAAAATCTCATTGTATCTCTCTTCTCTATTGGGTGGTGTAATTCACCCTCCATTACGGCAATCATTATTTGAAATACTCATTCTTCTCATTCTAGGATTAATCAACACATAATTAATAATATTTTTCTCTCTCTCATTCTTTTTAAAATTTATCTCTCATTAAATTTGAGATAAATTACTATTTTAAATTCATAATTAACTTACAATTTTTATTTGAAAGAGTTAACGTAAAATTGATTTGAATAAAAAAATTTAAATAGAATTTCTTGAATTTATTTTTCTTTATAAGTGTTTATGTTACTATTATAAAATATTGATAGTAAAAAGAAACACCTTCAATTTTTTTTACAATAAATGACTAAAAAATTTGTATTATTTGTATAAAAAGATATAAATCTACCATAGTATCTCTAATTGTGAGTCCTCACTTTAGAGAGTGAAGCACTCACACAATACACTCTCCCTCACATGCAGCCACATCATTCTTTTAAAAAAATCTCATTGTATCTCTCTTCTCTATTGGGTGGTGTAATTCACCCTCCATTACCGCAATCATTATTTGAAATACTCATTCTTCTCATTCTAGGATTAATCAACACATAATTAATAATATTTTTCTCTCTCTCATTCTTTTTAAAATTTATCTCTCATTAAATTTGAGATAAATTACTATTTTAAATTCATAATTAACTTACAATTTTTATTTGAAAGAGTTAACGTAAAATTGATTTGAATAAAAAAATTTAAATAGAATTTCTTGAATTTATTTTTCTTTATAAGTGTTTATGTTACTATTATAAAAAATTGATAGTAAAAAGAAACACCTTTAATTTTTTTTACAATATACATGACTAAAAAATTTGTATTATTTGTATAAAAAGATATAAATCAACCATAGTATCTCTAATTGTGAGTCCTCACTTTAGAGAGTGAAGCACTCACACAATACACTCTCCCTCACATGCAGCCACATCATTCTTTTAAAAAAATCTCATTGTATCTCTCTTCTCTATTGGGTGGTGTAATTCACCCTCCATCACCGCAATCATTATTTGAAATACTCATTCTTCTCATTCTAGGATTAATCAACACATAATTAATAATATTTTTCTCTCTCTCATTCTTTTTAAAATTTATCTTTCATTAAATTTGAGATAAATTACTATTTTAAATTCATAATTAACTTACAATTTTTATTTGAAAGAGTTAACGTAAAATTGATTTGAATAAAAAAAATTTAAATAGAATTTCTTGAATTTATTTTTCTTTATAAGTGTTTATGTTACTATTATAAAAAATTGATAGTAAAAAGAAACACCTTCAATTTTTTTTTACAATATACATGACTAAAAAATTTGTATTATTGGTATAAAAAGATATAAATCTACCATAGTATCTCTAATTGTGAGTCCTCACTTTAGAGAGTGAAGCACTCACACAATACACTCTCCCTCACATGCAGCCACATCATTCTTTTTAAAAAAATCTCATTGTATCTCTCTTCTCTATTGGGTGGGTGGTGTAATTCACCCTCCATTACCGCAATCATTATTTGAAATACTCATTCTTCTCATTCTAGGATTAATCAACACATAATTAATAATATTTTTCTCTCTCTCATTCTTTTTAAAATTTATCTCTCATTAAATTTGAGATAAATTACTATTTTAAATTCATAATTAACTCACAATTTTTATTTGAAAGAGTTAACGTAAAATTGATTTGAATAAAAAAATTTAAATAGAATTTCTTGAATTTATTTTTCTTTATAAGTGTTTATACTTTATGTTACTACTCCCGCCGTCCCAAAATATAGGGTGCTGTTCAGAAAATCACGCTTATTAACAAAACATGTAATAAGCTAATTAATATGTTGGTTTTGTTATTTTCTATACAAATATTCCAAATTTACCCCTATTTAAAGTTAGTTGGGAATATGAGAGAAGTAATTAGTATAGGTAGTAATTAAAGTTTTGAAATTTAAAATATAATGAATCCAAGGGGTAAAAAAGGAAATGCTTATTTTTTTTTTCCTGAAATATAAAAGGGGTCTTATAATTTGGGACATCAAATTTGTCTCTAAAAGGTCTTATAATTTGGGACGGAGGGAGTATTATAAAAAATTGGTAGTAAAAAGAAACACCTTCAATTTTTTTGTACAATATACATGACTAAAAAATTTGTATTATTTGTATAAAAAGATATAAATCTACCATAGTATCTCTAATTGTGAGTCCTCACTTTAGACAGTGACGCACTCACACAATACACTCTCCCTCACATGCAGCCACATCATTCTTTTAAAAAAAATCTCATTGTATCTCTCTTCTCTATTGGGTGGTGTAATTCACCCTCCATTACCGCAATCATTATTTGAAATACTCATTCTTCTCATTCTAGGATTAATCAACACATAATTAATAATATTTTTCTCTCTCTCATTCTTTTTAAAATTTATCTCTCATTAAATTTGAGATAAATTACTATTTTAAATTCATAATTAACTTACAATTTTTATTTGAAAGAGTTAACGTAAAATTGATTTGAATTAAAAAAAATTAAATAGAATTTCATGAATTTATTTTTCTTTATAAGTGTTTATGTTACTATTATAAAAAATTAATAGTAAAAAGAAACACCTTCAATTTTTTTTTACAATATACATGACTAAAAAATTTGTATTATTGGTATAAAAAGATATAAATTTACCATAGTATCTCTAATTGTGAGTCCTCACTTTAGAGAGTGAAGCACTCACACAATACACTCTCCCTCACATGCAGCCACATCATTCTTTTTAAAAAAATCTCATTGTATCTCTCTTCTCTATTGGGTGGGTGGTGTAATTCACCCTCCATTACCGCAATCATTATTTGAAATACTCATTCTTCTCATTTTAGGATTAATCAACACATAGTTAATAATATTTTTCTCTCTCTCATTCTTTTTAAAATTTATCTCTCATTAAATTTGAGATAAATTACTATTTTAAATTCATAATTAACTCACAATTTTTATTTGAAAGAGTTAACGTAAAATTGATTTGAATAAAAAAATTTAAATAGAATTTCTTGAATTTATTTTTCTTTATAAGTGTTTATACTTTATGTTACTACTCCCGCCGTCCCAAAATATAGGGTGCTGTTCAGAAAATCACGCTTATTAACAAAACATGTAATAAGCTAATTAATATGTTGGTTTTGTTATTTTCTATACAAATATTCCAAATTTACCCCTATTTAAAGTTAGTTGGGAATATGAGAGAAGTAATTAGTATAGGTAGTAATTAAAGTTTTGAAATTTAAAATATAATGAATCCAAGGGGTAAAAAAGGAAATGCTTATTTTTTTTTTCCTGAAATCTAAAAGGGGTCTTATAATTTGGGACATCAAATTTGTCTCTAAAGGGTCTTATAATTTGGGACGGAGGGAGTATTATAAAAAATTGATAGTAAAAAGAAACACCTTCAATTTTTTTTTACAATATACATGACTAAAAAATTTGTATTATTTGAATAAAAAGATATAAATCTACCATAGTATCTCTAATTGTGAGTCCTCACTTTAGACAGTGAAGCACTCACACAATACACTCTCCCTCACATGCAGCCACATCATTCTTTTAAAAAAAATCTCATTGTATCTCTCTTCTCTATTGGGTGGTGTAATTCACCCTCCATTACCGCAATCATTATTTGAAATACTCATTCTTCT
This sequence comes from Acmispon strigosus, assembly GCA_030819835.1. Lineage (NCBI taxonomy): Eukaryota > Viridiplantae > Streptophyta > Magnoliopsida > Fabales > Fabaceae > Acmispon > Acmispon strigosus. The sequence goes on along the minus strand of JAUAMA010000001.1, from coordinate 4,627,479 downwards.
CATTCTAGGATTAATCAACACATAATTAATAATATTTTTTTCTCTCTCTCATTCTTTTTAAAATTTATCTCTCATTAAATTTGAGATAAATTACTATTTTAAATTCATAATTAACTTACAATTTTTATTTGAAAGAGTTAACGTAAAATTGATTTGAATAAAAAAAATTTAAATAGAATTTCTTGAATTTATTTTTCTTTATAAGTGTTTATGTTACTATTATAAAAAATTGATAGTAAAAAGAAACACCTTCAATTTTTTTTTACAATATACATGACTAAAAAATTTGTATTATTGGTATAAAAAGATATAAATCTACCATAGTATCTCTAATTGTGAGTCCTCACTTTAGAGAGTGAAGCACTCACACAATACACTCTCCCTCACATGCAGCCACATCATTCTTTTTAAAAAAATCTCATTGTATCTCTCTTCTCTATTGGGTGGGTGGTGTAATTCACCCTCCTTTACCGCAATCATTATTTGAAATACCTATTCTTCTCATTCTAGGATTAATCAACACATAATTAATAATATTTTTTTCTCTCTCATTCTTTTTAAAATTTATTTCTCATTAAACTTGAGATAAATTACTATTTTAAATTCACAATTAACCTACAATTTTTATTTGAAAGAGTTAACGTAAAATTGATTAGAATAAAAAAATTTAAATAGAATTTCTTGAATTTATTTCTCTTTATATGTGTTTATGTTACTATTATAAAAAATTGATAGTAAAAAGAAACACGTTCAATTTTTTTTTTACAATATACATGACTAAAAAATTTGTATTATTTGTATAAAAAGATATAAAATAATAAATTTATGAAAAGTTGTGTTGGTTTATACAAAAAAATACTTAAAAATGTAAAATAGTTATTAGTAAAGTTTTAAGTTTAGTTAATAAATTATTATAAACATATAAATACAAAATTTTCAGCAACTTTTTGTATGTTACAGTTAATAAATATAAAATTTATTAAAAAAATTGTGAAAGTAACTGTAACAATTTAAATTCATTACACTGGAATTATTGAATAAGAAAGTAAGAAAATTAAATTATTACACAAGTAAAAAAATAAATATAAAATATTTTTAAAATATTTCTTATATTTGAAAATAGATTATACGTTTAAACGTTTTATCTCAAAATGTGTATCATTTGTATAAAAAGATATAAATTAAGAAATTAATAAATTTATGAACAATTATGTTGTTTTATACAAAAAATACTTAAAAATGTAAAATAATTATTAGTAAAGTTTTAAGTTTGGTCAATAAACTATTATAAACATATAAGTACAAAATTTTCAGCAACTTTTTGTACTTTAAATATAAAATTTATAAAAAAATTGTGAAAGTAGCTGTAACAATTTAAATTCATTAGACTGGAATTATTAAATAAGAAAGTAAACAAATTAAATTATTACACAAGTAAAAAAATTAATAAAAAATATTTCTAAAATATTTCTTATATTTGAAAATAGATTATACGTTTAGACGTTTTATCTCAAAATTTTAGTCTAGCAAAATTTTAGTCTAATTAATAAATATATGTTGATCGAAGATTTTAAGGAAAAAAATGTAGCTTTTAAATGAAAATAGAATAAACACATAGAATTTTGTAAAATAGTTTTGATATCCTACCAATTGATCCTATATTTAATTTCATATACTCTCTTATTGTTGACATTTTTTTTAGTATCTTACCTATGTTTCTCTATACATCTTTTGTCTTTCATTAGCTTGAAAGTATTTATTATTCTTGTTTAAGACTTAATTATCATAGTTTTTTTTTATATTCTATTTTATAAGTACTCATTGTGTACGCTTCTTTACAATATTTGAATTTTTCTAATCATTTTTAAGATAATATCATTTTATAATGTATTAAAATAAAACAATGCTTAATATTGTGATTTTTTTCTTGCGGAAAATATATCTACTACAAGTGAAAATGAACTTATCTAAAAAACAAGAACTTTAATTACTGCAATTTTTAAATATTATTTTAATATAAATAATATTTAACAAAATATAATTCACTAAACTTCTAAAATTAACAAACTCGTGCATTGCATGGGGTACTTACCAGTATAAATTAAAGTCTTCATTTTGGAGAGTGAGACTATAGTCAGCACTAGTCTCTCAACAAAGGTGTCTCCAATACTCTCCATCTTCTTTCAATGAAGAGTGAGCTTCACATACTACCCATGATTAATCATTTTAATTCAAATAATTTTAGAATTTTAATGCTTAACTTTTGTTTGAAATTCAAATTTAAAAACCTTGCTATTTTTGTTTTAATAATGATTACAATTTTGAATATAAAATTAAATTACTCATTCTGTTCCTTTTTATAAGAGCTAAACCAACTTTGCACACCCCTTAAGAAAGTTAGGTAGTATAGTTTTTTTGCATTAAATTTATTCTCAAATGTTGTTGAATTTCCAAAATTGTCCTTAACATATTTCTTTTTAATCTCTTTCCATCATTAATGCAATTCCATATTTCCAGAATTAAATAGGGGTAAAAATGTGAAAAAATAATTAATATGGCACAAAGCCTTATGTGGTTCTTATAAAAAGGAACGACCAACACCCCTCATTTAACTCTTAAAAAAGGAACGGAGGGAGTATTTTTTAATCATTTAATTTTTAAGAATATGTAAAACTAGATAGCAACCTAAGAGGGGGTGAATTAGGTTTTTAAGATTTTCGCCTTATTTAATTGACTTCTTATTCAATTACCTTTTATCTTAATCAGAAGGACAAGTAACAATCGTAATACTTGATAAATTGCAGCGGATAATGTAAAGTGTGAAATGTAAAAGGTAAGGGATAAGAAGATCACGCAACGATGTATCCTGGTTCACCTTCAACAACCGAAGGCTACGTCCAGTCCCCCTTTCTGATTCGGGGATTTTTCCACTATGTAAGCAATGTTCATACAAGCCTTGCGCCGAGACTTCCCAAGAACACCCTCAAGAAAGCACACCATTTTCCCATTACACAACATTCACCAAGCCCTATGGTGGACTCCGAATCAACCCAATTCAAAGTACCTTTTCCCAAAACACCAAACACTACGGTGGATACTCTTAGAATCAAATAATTTAATGAAGTATTATATTTTGATAAATAACAATTTCGCTAAGTATTGATCTTGTCAAAAATAGAATTCTTAACTTCTAAATGTTTATCATGCTCAGGAACATCCTTCTACTTGGAAAAAGCACTGCATGGACCTCTACAAAGCATTATCAAAAGCAGATGCTCAAGTTAAGGATAGTAGAAAAAATTCGTCCGGCTACAGCTTTTGAGAATCAGTCCGTCAGCTGACGTCTGACTAGGAGAGTCCGTCCGGATATGATGAACGTCTGGTCACTCAGTCACCAGATTCATCTGAAGAAAAGAACATGTAAATTTTAGACATAATGTTTGGTTGACTAGTGCAAAATGAAAAATCAGGAGGTGATCGTTTGCTCAATCCAAGATGAGCTGTCATGCAACACTTATCTCTTCAGAGCATTAATGGCGAAAAGGACATAAGTAAATTCTTTATTCCTTGCAAATTCAAATCTTATGACATTCCTTAATTCAAGCTGCTTTTGCGGAATTAGCGGCGAGCCTTTCTGATCATCGTATCTCCTTAACGTTCAAATTCAAATCTACTGGTCAGAACATTAATGGCTCCCTTAGCTGGAATGCATGAGAATTTATTACAAATGTTATTGATCAAGGCAAGATACATTGAAGAACCAGACGATATCAACCTCAATCACTAGAGGAACATTAAATGCATTGCAGATTGCATTTATTGTAGCAGAAATTGCAGAAGTATCTGTTACACACAAGGAAGGAGAAATTCAAACGGAACTATCTTCTGATCTTTAGCAAAGGTCCCATTGATCTTCCTACTAAGGATATAAATAGAGGACTTGGCACCAGATTCAACTTGGCGACTTTTGCACGATCAAAGCATTCAAACTTTCTAAGTTTATTATTTGCGATCCAATCTCTGCAAGCCAAACACTCAGCATTCTCAACTTACCTATTATCTGAGTCAGTCGCCAACTAGTGTGAAGATTATCACAGAGTTCTACTCTTATCCTCGTTCACACAAAGCCCTTCAGAGAATCAACTTATTTATTCTCTCTGTAATTTGTTCTTCATATTGTCTACCCACTCTTATCGAAGAGATTTTTTAGAAATCAATTCTTCTTGAAAAAGAAATGGGAGGAGTCCTGTCCAACACTCGTAAAGGAGAAGTCCTGCTAAGAATACTTGTAAAGGAGTAGTCCTCAGAATACTGGGAGAAGTCCCTGAGAACACTTGTACTATTTTGATAAAATAGTGAAAATCTTGGTTAAGCCAAGGACTGGACGTAGCCCTATCGATTAAGGGGGTCAACCAGGATAAACATCGTGTGTGCTTTATTGTTCAGTTGTAGAATAACTTCCGTTGCACTCTTTATCAAACGTTTTCGAACTTATAGCTATTGTTTCACGAAAAGAAGTTAAAAAATCACACACACAATTCAAAACCCCCTTTCTTGTGTGGTTTTATTACTATCAATTGGTATTAGAGCTTATCCGCTCTGAGTTTCACTAACATCTTAACAGGTGTAGAGCACAAAGATCCATGGACAACATCGCCTACCCAACTGGAACTGCAACCAATAAGCCACTATTCTTTGATGGCTCCAACTATCCATACTGGAAGAAGCACATGCAACTCTTCATCGAGTCAACTGACTGGAAGCTTTGGGACGTGATATCCAAAGGAAATTATGTCCCCAAAGATAGTGAAAATAAAGCCATTCCAGCCGAGAAGTGGACCGACGAACAGAAGACGGAAAATCAAAGAAATGCCAAAGCTAGGCTGTTCCTCATCTGTGCTCTGAGCAAAAACGAGCACGATAAGGTAGACAGCTTGAGCACTGTCAAGGAAGTATGGGATACCTTAGCCATGGCTCATGAGGGAACGTCAGCTGTACAAGACACCAAGATGAGCATGCTGGCCTCCCAATATGAAACCTTCATGATGGAGGACAATGAGTCAATCGACTTCATGTTTGCTAGACTTCAGACCATCCATAATGGGATGAGGAATCTAGGAAAAAGCTTTACCAACAAGGAGCAAGTAATTAAAATTCTCAGAAGTCTCACTCCGAACTGGAGGACGTTCTTTACTGCCCAAAGAGCTGGAAAGAACTTCGATCACTATCAGGTAGAAGATCTTCTGGGTGAGTTGAAGATTCACGAGCAAGATCTTGCAAATGATGCTGCCATCATACGTGGAAAAGCGTCCGCCGCCAAAGCTGTAGCCTTTAAGGCTAATAATTCTAAGGCACTGAAAACTAACGAATCTTCTGACGAAGGCATTGCACAGTCTGATCACTCTGATGACGAACAGGCCTTGTTCAATCGAAGATTCAGAAGAATGATGGGGAAGAGGAGACAGTTCAAAGGAAAGTCGTCCTCCTCAACAAGAGACGGAGAAAAGATTACAAACAAAGGTGGAATCGTCTGCTACGAATGCAAGAAGCCTGGACATGTTAAAGCTGACTGTCCCCGTCTGGGAAACAAGCCTGCCCAAAAGAATTCATATAAGAAAAAGGATTTCTCTAGCCAGAATGTGGAGTCAGAGGATCAGTCTGACCAAGAGGAAGAGGCTGAAGGAGATATCGATGAAACCTCATACTGTGCTTTCATGGGATCTATTGATACGTCTGATATTGAAGCAGACAAAGAATCAGAAGCCCTGATGATCTCTGTTGACCTATCCAATTATGAAGAGGATGACAAAGATGAGGTAACTCCCGAAATCTCCTCTGAGGATTATAATGAGCTATTAGAGTATTCACATGCAATAGCAATTAAATATAGCATACTCAAAAAGAAGCATGATAAAATTGAAAAAGAACTGCATGCTTCAAAGGAAGTTTCAATCATGCTAACTAAGAAAAATCAAACACTTATGAAACAAGATGCAAATAAAGAAGTCAGATTTCTGAAACAAAGAGTAAGTAGTTTGATTAAGGATTTATCCACTTTCACTCAAGGATATGATAATTTAATTAAATTAAGTGGAAATAACAGATCAGCATATGATCGTAGAGGTCTAGGATTTGAAGAAGAGAATTGGGATATAACTGCTATAAAACATACTTCTTCTGCTGTTCCATATCTTTACCAATCTGATAAGAAATCTGCATCATCTCTACCTCATAAAATTAAACCCAAGACATTTGTGGTCAAGGGTAAGGAGAAACAAACTCCTCAACAAATAGTGTATGGGAGGAAGAGTCCACCCAAAATTATGACTAACAAGAAAGGACCCAAGAAAGTTTGGGTACCTAAATCGATGATTGTACCACTTGCAGATGTGCTTAACAGCTCAAAGCCAAAGAGAGCTATGGTACCTGGACAGTGGATGCTCACGACACATGACGGGAAAAAGGTCTTTATTCCCAAATATTCGTGAGAAGAAAAACGGAGGAACAGTTACCTTTGGAGGTAACCAGAAGGGATTCATCGTCGGAGAAGGTGACGTCGGTAAGGTTCCCCTTCCGATAATACGGAAGGTTCTGTTGGTTAAAGGATTAAAACACAATCTACTTAGCATAAGTCAATTATGTGATAGTGGACTCACTGTTTCCTTTAACAAAGTGAAGTGTAAAGTCACAAATGATGATGACAAAATTATCTTTGAAGCACAGAGACAAGGAGATCTATATAAGACCTCCTTGGAAAACCTTGCAAGACAAAAGGTAACATGTCTAGTGTCAACAGAGGATGACAAATGGATATGGCACAGGAAGCTAGGGCATGCATCCTTAAAGACCATTGCAAAGATGATCAAGCACGATCTAGTAAGTGGCCTGCCAAATCTATCTTTCAAATATGATGACACATGCTCTACATGTCTCCAAGGAAAGCAATTAAAAAGTTCTTTTCATTCAAAGAACGTTGTAAGTACTAAGAGACCTTTGGAGATGTTACACATGGACTTGTTTGGACCTACTAGAACGGCTAGTTGTTCTGGAAAGAGATTTTGCCTTGTCATCGTCAATGACTACACAAGATTTACATGGGTACAATTTCTTGGAACAAAGGATGAAACATTCAAGTCATTCCTGGTCATTGCAAAAAGAATCCAAAATGAAAACGGCTATTGCATTACTAGTATTCGCAGCGATCGAGGAGGAGAGTTTATAAATGAAGAATTCAAGTGCTACTGTGAAGAGAATGGAATATTTCATCAAGTCTCTGCTCCAAGAACTCCTCAACAAAATGGAGTAGCTGAAAGAAAGAATAAGTCACTTCAAGAGATGGCCAGAACTATGCTTAATGAAACCTCTCTACCCAAATACTTCTGGGCTGAAGCAATTCACACTGCATGCTATATTTAAAATCGAATATTCATGCGCCCCATCTTGAAGAAGACTGCATATGAACTATGGAAGGAAAGAAAACCAAGTATCACTTATTTTCATCCATTCGGATGCCCATGCTTTCTACTCAATACAAAAGATGATCTTGGGAAGTTCGATACCAAGTCAGATAAGGGAATATTTCTGGGGTATTCGCCCAACTCAAAAGCGTTTCGAGTCTACAACTCTAGAACAATGGCTATAGAAGAATCTATCAACGTCAAATTTGAAGATAAGCACATGTGTGGGAATCAAACCACACTGGAAGATGAGTTCGACGATCTAGAAATAAATGGAGAGCCCTCCTCAAATCCAGTCCTACCATCAACGTCTGACAAGGCCACTGACTCAAGCATATCGTCTTCTACTCCACCAGACGATGTTAATGTAACTCCGTCTGACAATATCTCCACAAATCAAATCATGACTTCCAGCGGTATCTCTTTACCCAGAGACTGGAGGTTCAAGCCAGACCATCCTCCCACACAGATAATCGGAAGCGCACATGAAAAGGTAAGAACTAGATCCACATTTAATGATTATGCTAACTGTGCGCTCTTGTCTGAAATAGAACCAAAGACCATAGGTGAAGCCCTACAGGATGAAGGATGGATCTTAGCAATGCAAGAAGAGCTGAATCAATTCGAAAGGAGAAAGGTTTGGGATCTGGTGCCCAGACCCGAAGAAAAATCCATCATTGGCACAAGATGGGTATTCAGAAACAAGATGGATGAAAGCGGGAAAGTTACCAGAAATAAAGCCAGATTGGTCGCACAAGGATACAATCAGCAAGAAGGAATTGAAGCCATTCACATTCTTTTGGCATTTACATGTCAGCATTCCATAAAGCTATATCAAATGGATGTGAAAATTGCATTTCTAAATGGGTATATCGAGGAAGAAGTATATGTAAAACAGCCTCCAGGGTTTGAAGATCCAGCCCTGCCAGACCATTTTTTCAAATTAAGAAAGGCGTTGTATGGACTGAAGCAAGCTCCACGTGCTTGGTATGATCGCTTGAGTTCATTCCTGATGAATAATGGATTCTCAAGGGGTAGCATTGACAATACCCTGTTCAGAAGGAAAACATCAAAGGACTTCATTTTGGTGCAACTATACGTTGACGATATTATTTTTGGTGCTACTAATGAAACTCTCTGTCAAGAGTTTTCCAAGCTAATTCAGAGTGAATTTGAAATGAGCATGATGGGAGAATTGAAGTTCTTCCTAGGACTGCAAATCAGACAGGAAAGCACCAGAACTTACATCCATCAGACGAAATATATTAATGATCTTCTGAAGAAATATAGCATGGAGAAGGCCAAGGCAATGGGTACCCCAATGCATCCTGGAGCTGTATTAGACAAAGGTGACGAGTCAATGCCTGTTGACACAACAAAATACAGAGGGATGATAGGATCATTATTGTATCTCACTTCAAGCAGACCAGACATTATGTATAGTGTCTGTGTTTGTGCCAGGTTCCAGGTAAGTCCCCAAGAATCTCACCTAAGCGCAGTAAAACGTATATTTAGATACCTCATTGGAACCACTAACCTTGGTCTAGTGTATGAGAAAGGTGAAGATTTCAGGTTAAGAGGATTTTGTGACGCTGATTATGCTGGAGATAGAATCGAAAGGAAAAGCACAAGTGGCGGTTGCCACTTTCTAGGACAATGCCTAATATCCTGGGCAAGCAAAAGACAAAGCACAATTTTACTTTCAACTGCTGAAGCAGAATATGTGGCGGCAGGTTCTTGCTGCACCCAACTTCTATGGGTGAAGCATCAATTAGAAGATTATAATATTTTTGAGCATAATATTCCTTTGTTATGTGATAATACAAGTGCTATCAACATCACAAAAAATCTTGTTTTGCATTCACGAGCTAAACACATTGAGATAAAACATCATTTTATTCGTGATCATGTAGCTAAAGGAAACATTGACATCTCATATATACACATCGATGATCAATTAGCGGACATATTTACCAAACCTCTTATTGAAAACAAGTTTACCTGCCTTAGAGAGAGAACTGGGATGTTCCCTGCTTTATAATATGCTTGCATTAATTTCCTCTGAGTCCGTCTGCCTTAGTAACCCCAACATAAAACAATTATTATTTCTTTTATCTCTGCATTTAATGATGAATAGTTGAGTCATTTCGAATAGATTGCTTACTGAACACGCATTAATCACTGCTGATACTCATTTATCTCTCCTCATTTAATGCCTTGATATCAACTTTATTATCCATCATGACATTGACAAAATCAAGAAAATGTATGTGTTTTCAAGAATGAAAACGAATGGGCTTCTAATTTTGCTTCCGATGAAAACTTTAAAGTATTCATATTTTCCTTTAAAATCTTTATCTTCATCGCACTTGTTCTTGCATCTACACTAACTTCTGCTACAGAGAACATGACACCCAAAAGACAGACACATGCAAAGACTTAGGAGGCTCTTAACGAAGATGAACATCAGATTGTCAAACTTCAAAAAGAATTTCTCATCCAGAATCGCAAGGAGCAAACATCCAAAATTGGCCCTGTCATGATTGAACGTCTAGGTGACAGAGACCTTGTCACTCCTAGATATCTTGACCTAAGGGTATATCAACATGCAAAGATTGCCAGTCTTGATCTTTTGCTATCTCAAGATTGGGGAAACCTGTTCAATGTCTCTGCAACCCCAGCTCTATCTCCCCTTGTGAAGGAATTCTATGACTGCGCCATCAAGGTTCATCCTAACCACATCAGAACATGATGTTTAAGACAAGTGATAGACATCCAGTCCAGCGATGTGTCTGCCCTATTGAGCATTCCCCTCGACGGAGTCTGTTACTCCCCTTCCTGGGAAGCCTCTGAAAGCAACCCTTTCACTATCTGGAAGGAAGCACCTAAGGGTTCTACGTCTCGCGGTGTGAAGAATCTTGTTGAGAAATGTATCTTCCCCCATGCTGTTCTTAGCAAGATTGTATTGCCAAAGGAAGGTTCTCGGGACTTGGTCAACAAGTTTTGTCAATGGACACTATTTCAGATGCAATATTGCAGGAAAGTCAATTTGCCTGATCTCATTATCCAGTATATGCTTCACACTCTGGAAAGCTCCAACACAAACCTTCCTATGGCTCACTCATCACAACTCTTCTGCGTCAAAAGAAGTTTCTCACTATCTCAACAAAAACAGTTGAATTCATTGCACGTGACTTTATAGCTGCCACTCCCATCAAGTTTGGAGATGTCCGTCGAATGAATCTCAGTATTGACATATCAGCCGTGCCTGACGACCTATTAAGTAACTGGGCTAAGAAGAATAAGATGAGAGCTCATCGAGATAATAAGAATATTTCTGAACTAACACCGTCCGGCGACTGTCCCCCTACTATGGACACAACACTCAAACATCGTCGTTTGGTAAAGGAGCCTCAGTTGCAATCAGACATGTCTCACCACACTAACTCTCAGGCAACATTGTCTACTACAACGCCCGTATTCACAACTTCTCCTTCTAAATCTCCTCCCAAGGCTGTACATACCACAGCTGAACTGATTTCAAACTCTCATGCACTATATCTGAAGCTTTTGCCTCCACTCTTTCACAACTATATTTCCGATATATTTGATGTCGAAGACGATGGCAATTGTGGATTCAGGTGTCTTGCTCAGTGGCTAGGTCATCCTCAAGACTATTGGTCAGAGGTTCGCACACTGTTGATTAAGGAACTTCTTTCCAACAGAGAGCTTCATTCTAGAACATTTAGCTCTGATGAAGATATCGAAGCTGTTCGTCTGGCGCTAACCCTTAGTGATGGTGAACCTGCCTATGAGCACAAATGGTTTACAGTTCCAGACATGGGACTACTAGCTGCTACGGCATTCCATATTGTTCTGGTCACTTTAGCACCTAACCAGTGCTGCACTTATTTGCCTCTCTTAGGTCCTGTAGCTAAATTACCTACCATTGTTGTTTTGAGAAATATCGCCAACAGGCACTGGGTTCAAGTCAAGCTTTCAGACAATTCTCCCTTGCCAACCATATCACCTCAATGGAAACATCATTGATCTGCAGATGCTCGTGCCTGGGAAATTCCTCTTCAATCACGAATTGTACACTTCAAAGGACTGTTGCAAGGCGAAGCTGAGAAGTTTCTCGACACGCTGTTTGAAGTTCCCAAAAGTATTCATCTCATTAATCTTGACGATGACTCTGAAGAAGACAATGCTTTCACTTCTCTTCAACATCCAGTTGGTGCTTCCCCTCCAGTCGTGCTCCTGCCTGCACAATTCTCAAGTGCACCACCAGATCAGCAGCACTTTGTTGCGTCCTCATCCACTGCTTCTCCAAGTCCGGACAACTTACCTGAGTCTGCTCTTCCAAATGCTATACTACATGCCTTCGAAGGCCTTCAACTAAATGATATTGATATTTGTCTCCGTCTGGCTGTGGGTCATAGTCAACATATTGCACCATCTTCGAGGAAAGTAGATGCTCACATTAATACTAATATTAGTGCATCCAATCTGTCACCTACTGAAACATTCAATTTCTCCAGCCTTACTCCCTTCCATAAAGATCTGGATCTAGATCTTATGTCAACACTTCCGGTTTCCTCCCTTCATGCTCTACATCCATCCACTCACTGCATGCATCACCATATCCAAATGGTCAAGTCCAATCCTTTCATTGCCTCAGTTGGACGCTATTCTCCCTCTTACAATCGGATCTCCTTCATGCCCCGCTTTCCTCGTCGATCTCGATCTGCCTTGGGAAAACGCAAGCGTTCCACCACTGCACAAAATGCACACCTGCTTCCAGATGTGTGCCTACAGGTTCTTGGTTTGCCCTTTTGCTTCAATGCAGGTGTATGGGTCCCCACTGGATGTCATGACCTTCAGCTTGTTCCATCTCTGCCATAATGCCGCACGTTTTTCCACTTCGATTGGCAGCTGCTCGTCTTTGGAATCACTCATGTGGCTTCCATTCCTCTTCACTTGGCTGGTCAAGTCGATCCCTTGGTACTGAAGTTCAAGACCTGGACATTGGTCCTATTTCCTGTGCTGCCCACCGTGATGAAGCCTTATGGTTTCGGTTGGCCCTGCATTCCTCCATCTCCACTGATACCTACTGTGGCACCGTTCACTCCAATTTTCCCGTCGATCCTTGTCACACCACAGGTCAATGATACCTCCACTCTCAAGCAGTCCGACATTCGCGCATTGGTCTCAATGCTCGATCAGAAGATTCAGGCAGTCAGTACTATCACCTCTCAAGAGAGGCGTGATCTTCGTCAAGATGTGCATAACCGTCTTGACTCCATGCAGCACAACCTCACCACAACCATGGACACTCGCTTTGACCAACTGCAGGACACAATGAAACTGCTCTTTGAGCACTTGATGCCTTCTCTCTCTCCCTGACTCTTACTTTCCTTACTCTTTGTCATATTTTAATATACTCCATTCTACTGGTTTTCTTCTTCGTCTGCTTCCTTGTTTCTTATCTGCATCACTATGTTTTTGTTTTGATAATGCCAAAGGGGGAGAAGAATAACTGAGAATTTAAAAGAAGAGCACACATTTAGGGGGAGTAATTAAATCTTAAACTCAGGGGGAGGAAGTCCTAAGAATTTATTACTCTCAAAAACTTTTTCTCGAAAGGAAATTGTCATTATCAAAAAGGGGGAGATTGTTAGAATCAAATAATTTAATGAAGTATTATATTTTGATAAATAACAATTTAGCTAAGTACTGATCTTGTCAAAAATAGAATTCTTAACTTCTAAATGTTTATCATGCTCAGGAACATCCTTCTACTTGGAAAAAGCACCGCATGGACTTCTACAAAGCATTATCAAAAGAAGATGCTCAAGTTAAGGATAGTAGAAAAAATTCATCCGGCTACAACTTTTGAGAATCAGTCCAACGTCTGACTAGGAGAGTCCGTCCGGATATGATGAACGTCTGGTCACTCAGTCACTAGATTCATCTGAAGAAAAGAACATGTAAATTTCAGACATAATGTTTGGTTGACTAGTGCAAAATGAAAAATCAGGAGGTGATCGTTTGCTCAACCCAGGATGAGCTGTCATGCACCACTTATCTCTTCAGAGCATTAATGGCGAAAAGGACAGAAGTAAATTCTTTATTCCTTGCAAATTCAAATCTTCTGAAATTCCTTAATTCAAGCTGATTTTGCGGAATTAGCGGCGAGCCTTTCTGATCATCGTATCTCCTCAACGTTCAAATTCAAATCTACTGGTCAGAACATTAATGGCTCCCTTAGCTGGAATGCATGAGCATTTATTACAAATGTTATTGATCAAGGCAAGATACATTGAAGAACCAGACGATATCAACCTCAGTCACTAGAGGAACATTAAATGCATTGCAGATTGCATTTATTATAGCAGAAATTGCAGAAGTATCTGTTACACACAAGGAAGGAGAAATTCAAACGGAACTATCTTCTGATCTTTAGCAAAGGTCCCATTGATCTTCCTACTAAGGATATAAATAGAAGACTTGGCACCAGATTCAACTTGGCGACTTTTGCACGATCAAAGCATTCAAACTTTCTAAGTTTATTATTTGCGATCCAATCTCTGCAAGCCAAACACTCAGCATTCTCAACTTACCTATTATCTGAGTTAATCGCCAACTAGTGTGAAGATTATCACAGAGTGATACTCTTATCCTCGTTCACACAAAGCCCTTATGAGAATCAACTTATTTATTCTCTCTGTAATTTGTTCTTCATATTGTCTACCCACTCTTATCGAAGAGATTTTGTAGAAATCAATTCTTCTTGAAAAAGAACTGGGAGGAGTCCTGTCCAACACTCGTAAAGGAGAAGTCCTGCTAAGAATACTTGTAAAGGAGTAGTCCTCAGAATACTGGGAGAAGTCCCTGAGAACACTTGTACTATTTTGATAAAATAGTGAAAATCTTGGTTAAGCCAAGGACTGGACGTAGCCCTATCGATTAAGGGGGTGAACCAGGATAAACATCGTGTGTGCTTTATTGTTCAGTTGTAGAATAATTTCCGCTGCACTCTTTATCAAATGTTTTTGAACTTATGGCTATTGTTTCACGAAAAGAAGTTAAAAAATACACACACAATTCAAACCCCCTCTTTCTTGTGTGGTTTTATTACTATCAGTTGGCACCCAGAAACCCGTAACGACTAGTAGAGAAGCCGAAGCGACATGCTCGCGATGGAGTAAACTAGCCGTTGGGAACACCAGCCGAAGGTCAGGGATCAGCCATTGGTACGCTATTATAAAACAGTTAGATGAGGGAACCATGCACATGAACAAGATTTGGAGGAAGATAATGAAGCTTAAGTGCGAAATTAAAATATTTGAAGAGCTTCTAGAAGATCCTCACATGCAAAATATCATTGGGTTCAATCCCTTTAATTTAGGGAAAGCGGTTATGCTAGTGAACTAGCCGAAACAAGGAAGAACGACTTAAACAAAGCTTCTAGGATGATTAGGAGAGATAAAAATACCAACACCCCCACGACTTGTAAATGTGTGTACGGATCGTGAAATGTGGGATAGTGGCAGGTGAATATCAACTGTTGTAGGCTAGCCGAATTTGTCTCTATAAATAAAGGAAGGGTCATTTGTAAACGACACAACTCATCAATCAATCAAACATACAAATTTCCCAGATTTTACCTTTCCTTTACTTTCTTGGCTTTACTTTCCAACACTTTAAATTCATTTACAGTCTTTCATCCCCTTACATTTTAGCCGTTTACAGTCTTTTAACCTTTACATTTCAGTTTTTACTTCCTTTACCATTTTCAGCCATAATCCATTTTATCTGTTCAATTAGTTCATAATCATGTTTTAGTCACAACCTCTCAGTAGCGATCACTAAGAGCTTTTTGGAATGTCTTAGGAACCCGCATTGAGGATCAGAGTCCCTTCCTCGAGTAATCATTTGATTAGGGAATCGTTAAGTTGGTTTCCCAGCCAACCTACATGGTTACCTAGTTTAAAAACTATTTGTGAAATGAAAAACTATAAATGATTTGAAAAGAAAAAATAGAAAATAATTATAAATAGTACGATTTCGGAGGTATAAATATAAAGATTAAATATGTATAGAAAATTGGTTGGGTGATCGGATTGGTTCAGGTTGATAAAAGATAAATCTGAGAACTAAATCGATTGCAATTGGTTTGGTTATTGATGGTTTGTGCATTTTGTGGGCGACGACAAAGACTTTTCTTTTATTGTGATTTTACTTGGCGGTGGAAGCTGGGTCGTTTGACGCAATGGTCGTTATCCGCCTCATCATTTGGTAGTTTAGGCTTAATGCTTTTCTCTTGCTTTGTTTTTGTTTGGTGGTGGCAACTGGGTCGTTGAGGCGTCAATCGTTATCCGATCTCAATGGTTTGTGGTTTTTGGCATTTTGATGGGAAAGTTTTAGGTTCTTTAATTTTTAGGGCAGAGACTACTTTTTAGTTTATCTCTTTTGGTGGTTTTGTCCTTTGTCGATAGGAGTTGTATCTCGACGCATTTATAATTCAATAAATCTTTGACTTTCATATGAAGTGAACCGACTAACTAAATAAATATGAATCAACTAAATTGGTTTGGTTTGGATCATCAGGTTCATCGGGTCAATCCAAACCAATAAACACCCCTACTTTTTCATACTCACCGCCCAGAAGTCGAATCATCGACTAAATGATTAAGAAACCCAATTATGTATCAATTGTACGGGACCTTATTGGTTCTCACGGGTTGATTTTGATGTTGTGGTGCTAGTGCTGTGCATTATTGGTCTCTGGAATGGTCTGGTGTTGGTGCTTTAGATGGTACTGTTGGTGCTTCATAGATAGGCTGAGCTATAATAGCTTCTTTAATTTCCACGTGGAGCTTACCATATATACAAACACAGTGCAAAACTTGGGCTTAATATTAAAAGGAAACTTTTGAGAGCCAAATGGTATTGTAAAAATGGTTCTTGAGTAAAATTCATGTCAAGAAGTTGATGGAGAGAAGCATAGGATATATAGTATGTTTGGGTTCAATTCTTGCACAAAGTTGAAGCTACATGTTCAAACAACCACTTTTAATCACTTTTTAATCACTGCGACCAACACCAACACCCATTGGGTAGAACCTTGTCTATTTAGCAGATATATAACAAAGCACAACTATATCGTAAGTTACTTTCAAAAGAACCAAACATTTATGGAATGAATGATTAAAGAAACCGCTTGACAGCCCCACATCATAAGCAGAAGCCAAAATTTACCTAATATTTATCCGTTAAGACATTACAACATTATATATTATATATTCAAACTAAAAATATGATCTTCAAAGCAAGAATTTATCCATTTGAGTCCAAAGCTCTCAACTTCTGCACCTGATAGTATTAGCAGCAAAGAGACAACACTTTAAGAACACAGCAGACTGTTATGATTTATGAGGTACCGGTAGCTGAAGCGGGTTGATGATTTATGACCAGTGGAGGACGGAGGGCTCGGTGGGCTTCCTCCTTCTGTTTGCGGGCCTTGTACATCTCCTCTGTCTCAATAACAACTAACCTCTTGACCTATATGTATTACAAAAATTTAGCAATGTTAGTACACAGGGAGATAAGTTGTTTCCAGTAGAATATAGACTTGTGTGGAGCTTGTGTTTAAACCTGTTGCAGCATTCCTCTAACAGTAGGCGTGTTCCATCGCATCACAGTTCGATTGCATTTGCCCAGGCGCAGTGCTTCCAAAGTACGCCTGTGGAGCCTCCTTGTCCCCGGAATGCCCCTCACCAGAGTTATATAGAGATTGGGGCTCCAAGCAATGGGGGCACATGCCTTGTATGCTTTGAATGCACTCATGCCTTCAACTGAAATCAGGACGGCATTAAGAAAAAATCAAGTTAATATTTTTTTTTAATTTTCTAACTAGATAGATGTTTTTTACAATAATATGTATAATAATAGATGAGGATAAATTTAAGTAAACCAGGAAGGCAACGAATTTGGAAGCCTAAAAAATGCATCTGTAAGGAAGATATGCCAAATGAAGTTAGTCCAACTCCAATAGCTAGAGATAGGAGACCAAAGAAAACTATAGGCTGAAATTAAAAGTATTTGGATTTATATAATCTGTTTTCAGCATGATTCATGGTAGATCATTATGGCATCTTTTGATACATATAACAACCTCACCTAGTAGGAGAACACTTTGGTGGTTGTTGTAAGGAAATCATTGAAGATGGGAAAAGAATTAAAATTTATATACTGCATTCAACTGCATGTTTTAAATTACTTGATACTAGCAGAACAGTATTTTAGAAACAAATGTGGGTAAAATACTAACTTATATGCCAGAACTCCCATTGAAGCAATCAGTTAATTAGTTAAAAGAATATGTGGAAATAAAACTGTGATGGAAAAATTTACAAAGAAACCTAAACAGCTAGTAGTCAAGGACTTAGATCAACTAACATCATTCATAGACCTCATATGCCAGATAACATAAATCGCTTATGAGTAATGACTAAAAAGGACTTCCCATAATCTTCCAAAATTTAATACTGCAACAGAAAACAGTTACCTACAGCAAAACCAAAGATCTAAGTTCTTAGGGCAAGTTAAACTTAGCTCATTAACTAATGACCAGAGAAAGAGGCACTTCAATTTTACTGATTTTGTAGATTATGGTCTAAATTTTTAATATAACCCGTTAAGATTAAAAACAGTACACTTCCAAGTTCCAAAAACCCAAATGAAAAAAAATAAAAAAATTTATTGGTCTAACCAATCCCCATCATCTGCACACCCTTGCTTCTATGACACCCAAAACAAATAGATAAGAGAAGAGATAAGAAGGATATCTCACCGGGAATGGCAGGGCAAATTTACCCTTTGGCTATGAAGAATGGAAGAAACTCACCTAAAGTTTGCTAAAGATGGGGATAGTCAGATTGATACGTTAAGGCTTCCAGTGGCAGCACACAGATGCAATGACTAATCTTAGAATTCAGATTAGGTCTAACTCTACCCAAAAGTTAGCTAATGGTGAGGATTACTCTACTCTATATACAGACTTATTTAGTTATTCATATCTCTAGTCAACGTGTCACCTCCTAACAGTTACAATTCAATCCGATCAGGATAAAATATACATACATAAAAATAAAAGAGAAACATAAAAATCAAGCTACAAATGGCCTTGAAAACAGAGTAAATTTGAAGAGGGGAATACATCTATAACTTCCTTCATGCGTGTAATGTTGGGATGGCGATCATAACATTTTGATATTACAATTTGCAACACTAACTCACTGTAAGGTTTTGATAGCAAGCAACAAGATGAAGAAAACAGATAAGTGCAAGTTGAATTGCGCAATAGCTCCAGAAAAAAAATCGAAAATAAGAAAAAGTTCTTACAACGAGCCAAAACCTAGAGAATCACACAACGAAGAGAATGAGAGTCAAAAGATAAAACGTGCTGCTTTCAACAATTTATCTTAAATTGCACCAGCTGAACTTGTGTAGCGTGTGTATGGAAGCAAAACGTGTTAATGGTTAAACAAAGTACCTGAAGTGATTCCAGATGCGTGAGTAGCTGGGAATGAAAGAACCGCAGTGGACGACGGTGAAGGGGTTTGCTCTGCTCATTTCGTGATTTGGGGTTTGGGACTAAAATGTAAAATGCCTGCCACCCAGACCCACTACCCACTAATGATACCCGACCCGACCCGGCCAATTTAACGGGCAGTATACTTTGTTTTAAGCCCACTACTCGTTCACCAAAACAAAAACCCCAGTAATCTTGGACTGACAAAATTATTTATAACTAATAAAAACATAGTAATTCTAAGAGTTAAATATGTTTTTGGTCCCCTAAAATATCAAATTATATATTATGGTCCCTCTTTAATCTTTTTGTTGACTTTGGTCGCCTTAAAAATAATGAATTATTGATTTGGTCCTCCATCCATTTTTGTGACGGTTCAAACCACCACTAACACATTTTATGGTGGTTTGAAAAACCGTTACTATCCAATTTAGGAAGCATAACAACAACAACAGCAACAACAACAACACAACAAACAACAACAACAACAACACAACAACAACAGCACAACAATAACAACAACAACAACACAACAAACAACAACAACAACAACAACAACAACAACAACAACAGCAACAACATCAAACAACAACAACAACAACAACAACAACATTAAACAACAACAACAACAACAGCAACAGCAGAACATCAACAACAACAACAACAACAACAGCAACAACAACAACAGCAACAGCAACAGCAACAACAACAACAACAGCAACAACAACAGCACAACAACAACAACAACAACAACACAACAAACAACAACAACATTTGTAGTATATTCATTTTCTCTTTATAGGCCTTGAATCATTTATTACCCATGCAGGTTTGGAGTTACTTATTGGCTCATCCAGCCAGGACCAACCCTAATCAGCAATAGCAGAAATCATTCCAACATTTTGGATGCAAGCAATCATGCTTTAGAAAGGGTCTTACTAGGTAAACCTTTGATGGGTATAGCAAATGATGAGACTGAGATCAGCGACCCACCTAGTTATCTCATATTTGAATATGTTGAGCATGAGTCACCTTTTGCTCGTGACTCATTAGCTGATTAGGAAAGATGATATCCCTTGATTGACTTGCAAGTTGAGATTAAGCTGCTTTTTAATCCTAACAAGTATTCATATTGATTGGCTTAGATCTTTGAACTTGCGCTATCAATTTCCAGATGTGAAAACATACTGGAGCGGTGAAATTTCACCTGCAAGTTGTGTTTCATTGGCTTGGTATGTTTTTCTTGTCCTCTTGATCTTCAGATTACTGTAACTGGATAATTGACATGATAAGTTCTAATTCAAAATTATTTGTTGCTGTGTGTATTATGTAGGTACCCAATATATAGAATACTTATTGGTCCAACACTTCAGAGCCTGAATGTCTGCTTCTTGACCTTCCATTCTTTGTCAACATGTACAGCTTTACAAAGTGTGTCCTTTTGTCTTTGTTTATTTTGCATATGTGCAAAATACTTGTAAACGGACATCAACTATAACAGTTTGATCTTTGAATCATGTGCAAATACTGATGGGCTTCATATTCATTATTCTAGAGGTCGGGTCAGATATCAAAGTTATATTTACCAATCTTTGGGCTTGCCTATAACAAGTTCAAAATTTCTGTCTGCAATCTTGAGGGAGTTCTAGAATGTCAGAAAGCCAATTCTCTGTCGCGAGCTGCTAAGAACTGGCTTAGGCTATTGCAGGTTAATCATCCTAATTACAATTCCTTCATGTCCCATTATACATATTTGAGATGAGAAGAGGTTTGTATGATAGAAGCAACTTGACTCTCAATACCAGCTTATTTAGTCTCTGCATGGTATACTTGTGTTGTCTATATACTAAATATTTAAATGAACCATTATATTTCCATATGCTCATACATAACCGCCAATATAATTGTGTTTTTTCTAAAATAGAACAGCAGGGTTGCTGCTTCTGTAAGGGATTCAGGGGGTAGCTATTTAAAATTATACACATTTCATATTTAAAGGACCTGCTTCTGATTTCACAGGATGCAAAAAAGCCTTTAACAAAGAGCTTTTGCTTCTTGAACTCGTTACTTCTTGTCTAGTGCAGGAAATGCTGACATGTTAATCCCCAGTATACTCTTCCTTATGCTGAGTTGTTATTATCCTACCGGATTTGCTACAACTTACTAGTTGATCCAGAAGTGTTTTTCATTATTACTCATGACACTTCTTTCTGTTATGAAATTTGGATTGTCATCAGCAGCGTGTATGATTTTTAATAGAAGGATCTATTTGGGACGTGAATTCAAATGAGATAGTCTACTTTTTTGAAATAGTATTTGCGACTTAAATTGCTAAAACTATTCTATTTTGTTGTCATATATAATTATGAACATAGATAAACAATAAACTTTTTTTGTTAACAGTCCAAATCCATTACACCTAGAGACCTAGAGAGATATATGAATAGAACAAAGAGAAAGGAAAGATAGGATACATGATGTATTTAGGGTTCAGGGGTTAAGAAAATAAGAGAAAAATAGTGGAAACAGTATGTGAGAGAGAAAGTGTGAATCTATGAAAACTTGCTACACAACTTGACTCATGCATATATATACAAACTCGGCCTGCAATTTGTATTTGGATGGTAGAGGGGGAAAAATACTTAGAAGAAGTATTTTTAAACATTGTAGATGCGCAAGATTAGATATCTAAGTCAAGCAATATGAAACTTGTCAGGATTAGAAAGCAACTTAATCTGAATGTGCAAGTTAAACCACGTAAAACATCTTGCCTTACCAGCTAATGGCTCACGGCTATAAGGTGACTCATGCTCAAAGTATTCAAATATTAGCTGACCAGGTGGGTCAATGATCTAGTGAGACCCTTTTCCAAAGTATGATCGCTTGAATCCAAAATGTTAGGATGATTTCTACTTCCATGAACACTCTTTGCTCCTCTTTCATGCGATTAGACACAACTACTATCGGAGGTTGTCTCTCTAGCAGACTCCGAGTCACTTTCTTGACTGGGTTTCTTAGAATAGGATGAGAATGAGAGTGATAATATGCCAAATATTTACATATAGATGGTTATGGAAAGGGGTAGATCAATTTAGATAAGCTGCCCATAATAGATGAAATCCAGCCACTTTTCTGAAGCATGGGCTTAGCCAAATCTTCTCTTATATTGTATCAATCTCCTAACTCGATTATGATATTTCAAGGTTATGTAGAAATCATTTAAAGAAAACAAGGTGGACTAAAAATAGAGAGAGCTTTAACCAGTGTTCACTACTTTGTGTCGGTAAACCTATAAATGTACACTCAGATTTGTTTACCCAAATTTCACCTATTCAATTTCTCAAGTACTGAATTTCAGCACAATTTTTCATCATGGATCAACAACATTGTTTGCACAATTTAGAAGGAGAAAGAAAATAAAGGTATTTTAACAAATAATTAGAATATTACCTTTTGGTTCTTCATAAATATTGTATTGTCCAACTCATAAAGATTGAAAGAAATTGCGAGATGAATGGATACAATTATCAATGGTTGGAGAATGATATCTTCCACTCGTATAAGACTATGTTGATGAGCACATTAACCCATATCAAATTTAGTAGCATCCAATGACACATAATACTCTAATGGGTTAAGGTAAAATAAAACATTGAACACATGGATATATAATTAGCTAAGTGTAATGTACTACGTAATGCGGAAGACTTTTCTTAATTTTCTAAGCTACATGCAAATAGCATAATGACCACATTCTTGATATACTCCTTAGCTTAGCTTGGATTTTTTTTCCTATCAAGAGCTTGGCTTCTTCAAAAGAAGGTGTTATGGATGGAGTATTTGAGGCCCAAAGTCAAGGCCCACACTAGGAATATGGAAAGACCCAAATGAGATAAGATCCAATTTATTTGGAAATGGGGGTTCAATTTCCCACCCTCCATTTAATGTAGTAGTTTCTAAAAAGCTATCTTTTTATTGTTTACCTAGTTTTCAAAAACCCTGTAGTATATTTTTAACATACCGGATTTAAAATATAGTAGTGTGTGTATGAATTTTTGTTGTTAAGATACCAGGTTCTAAAAGCCCGATATTGTGTTTTTTAATATACCGAGTTTAAAACCCAGCAAACTTCTGGAAGAGATTCCCAGGAGAGAAACTGAAATATGCTTTGCGGGCAGCAACTAGAGCAAGTACAGTCCCAGAATGGAAGGATGCTATGGATGTTATAAAATAGTTGAATGAGGGTGCTTGGGAAGAAATGATGAGCCATCCTCATCACACAGGAAGAATAGAAGGGGATGGGCTGTTTAAATGTGAGATAGTAACCATTCCGACCAAAGAATGGAAACAAGCTCACTTATTTGTTTTGGATAATGCGGATGAGGTTGCACCACATGTCGACATGCACAAGGATGAGATTAAGAGGTTGAACCCCAATAGGTCTGAAAATTGGTTAGCAAAGGAGTACAACAAGACCTTTATCTCGTGTCTAAAGGATCAAGTTTATCAGGAGTGGAAAGAAGATCGTACCTCTGTTTCAGATAGATTGAAATGGTTGTTGAGGGTCCGAGTATACATGTCTTTTCTTACAACGGCTATGTAATTAATGGTTATACATTTTATACGGAACCCCAAGGAGAAGGGAGTACAACGCAAAACAGTGGAGTGACTCTTGTTGCTAGAGCTATGCATGTCTCCAGCGCCAAAGATAGAAACCCCATATATGCAGACATGTCATACTTTGGGTTAATTCAACACATATGGGAGCTAGATTACACAACATTCCGGGTTCCTGTGTTTGGTTGTAAGTGGGTTGACAATAACTCTGGAGTTCAGATTGATGACTCAGGGTTCATTTAGGTAGATTTTAATAAGGTGGGGTCCAAGGATGATCCATTTTTTTGGCATCCCAAGCAGAGCAAATATTTTATGTCCCTGATCCCGCTGACAATAAAAGGTCCATTGTTCTTTTATCAAATAAGGCGCATATCAACAACGATGATGGACAAGACCTTCATGGAGAAGATGCTATTGAGGATGACTCATTCTTAGGGATACAACAACCAATCTACTATGATTCAAATGAAGATGATTGTTTGTACGTCCGAGATGATCATGAAGAGGGAACTTGGATGAATATAGAATTCCATGAAAAAGTTGGAATAACACGTATGCGCCTTTTGAAACAGAAGAGGAAAAGATCTAGTAAAACAAGTTAAAGAAGTATGCATTTTTTTATAATGAATGTATGTGTAGATATATTTCATATGTATGTGTAACATAATTGTATTTGTCACTTACACTTTTGACATGTTGTTTCAGGAAATTGAATGGATCTTTCACAGCAAGGCAATGGTGATCTGGTGGTTAGACAAAGTTTGTAATTGTTGGAGGCTAAAATGTGTATATAGGGGGTCTGTACATATTATAATTTGTACATATTTGATTGGTTGTACATATTATATATATTGCTTGTACATTATGTTGTCATGGTTTTTTCCATTGTATTACAGGTCATGGTTATAATTTGTTTACTGTTTGAAATGCATGTCTCTGATTATACGCAGCACAAAAAAAAAACATAATACCGCGGTTCATAAATCATAAAGGAACCGTGGTAACAGAGGTGAAAAAATAAATAAAACAAAATTATTACCACAGTTCATAAAGAAACCATAATATTAGAACTTTAGAAAAAATAAAATAACAATTTTATTACTGTTAGATTCAAATGATTTCATAATTTATATATTTTGATAAATAACAATTTCACTATATGTTTAATATCATTGGATAAAGATGTTCTAATACTTTGAATACTTCATACTCAGGAACATCTATCTACCTGAAGAACAACTGCATACATCCTTACAAGGCATTATCAAAATGCAGAAGTTCAAAGAAAAGCAAATAAGTGGAGAACGTCCGGAAACTTACTGAAGAGATAATTTGCCTGCTGTGACAGTCCTCCATTTAAAGACACTTGGGAAGTTGTTCTCGTTCAACACTGAAATACACTTGACAAGTTGAGTCTGTCTGGTGTTTGAATACGCTTTGACAAAAAGAGTACAGTTGCCAATATTGAGTAAGTCTGATCACAAACCTAAAGGAGCACATCCGGCTATGGAGTACGTCTGGCTTCTCAACAATGTGTTTGTTTGACAACTCATCCAAAGTTGTACGTTCGCCTAAGGAATACATTTGGTAACTCTGCTTAAGAATTCGTTTGTCAAGATAGATTGAAGAATTCATTTGGCAGTAGCATTGAAGAGTTTGTTCGTCAAGATTCTGAAGAGTTCGTTTGTCACAACTGCTTCATGCATTAAAGAGCATCTACCTCATCAAAGCATTAAATGAAACACTGTTAATTGCAGAATGAAGAAAGGGACATAATTAATACTTTATTCCTCGTTTCTGCAAACCTCTCTGATGTTCTGTAAATCGAACAACCTTTTCAGAGTCAACAACAGGTCCTTCTGAACATAGTATCTCCTCAACGATCAAAATCAAATATTCTGTTCAGAACATTTAATGCTCTCTTAGCTAGCTTGCACTAGCATTTAATGCCCAAACAAAAGATCAAGGCTGAAAGCATTGAAGGGCCAGACGACGTCAACAAAAGCAATTAATGTTGCAATAAATGCATGGCAGAATGCATTTAATGTTGTTTCAAGATTGCAGAAGTATTCGTTACTCACAAGGAAGCAGAAACTCCAATAGACTATTTACAAATCTTCATCAAGCTCATATTGCTCATCCTACTGAAGATATAAATAGAGGACTTAGCATTCAGATTGACTTGGTGACTTGAACACGAAATTATCTCTTATGCTCTCTAAGTTGCCCACAGTAGCAAGTTTTAATTGCCATAACTCAAAAGCTCAAAGCCATCCTAAATTGAGTTAAGTCGTTCGCCTGTGTGAAGATTTCATAGAGTGTTACTCTTATCCCATTCACACACAACCCAAACAGAGAACCTAAATCTATATCCTCTCTGTAAAATGTTCTTCATTTTTCTACCCAACTCTTTTTGAAGAGATCATTGTAGAACCCCAAAGCACTTTGTGAAAGAACCAGGAGTAGTCCTGCAGAATACTAGCCAGGAGAAGTCCTAAAGAATACTTGTAAGGAGAAGTCCTTCGAATACTAGGAGAAGTCCTGTATAATACTTTCAAGGAGAAGTCCTTCGAATACTAGGAGAAGTCCTGTAGAATACTTGTACTATATTGATCAAATAGTGAAAATCTTGGTGAAGCCAAGGACTGGACGTAGCCCTGTCGATTAAGGGGGTGAACCAGGATAAATATTCTACGTGCTTTACTTTTCAGTCCTAAGTTAATTTCCACTGCATACACTCTTATTAATATTTGAAACTACTAAGTTGTTTGTAACCGAAAAAGAAGTTTAAACACTACACATACAATTCAAACCCCCCCTTTCTTGTGTGTTTTATTACTATCAATTGGTATCAGAGCCTAACCGCTCTGAGACATACTAACATCTTAACAGGTGTAAAGTGAAAAGATCTATGGACAACATAGCATATCCATATGGCACGACTATTTCTCATATGTGTGCTAAGAAAAAATGAACATGATCAAATAGACAACATAAACACTACAAAGGAAATGTTGGACATCTCTGCCATGGTACAAGAAGGAACCCCTGGTGTACAGGATACTAAAGTTAGCATGTTGACTGCTCAGTACAAGACATGTGAAATGAAGGACAACTCATTCAAAGCACTAAAAACAACAGAAGATTCAAAGAAGATGTGGACCAAAAGAAAACTGATCAAAGGAAAGTTCACATCCAACTCAAAAAGATATGAAGAAAGAAGCTCAAGAAAAGTTATCATCGTCTGCTATGAATGGTACAAGCCTGAGCAACTCAAAACTAATTGTTCTTGTCTGACAATGAAGCAGTCAGGGAAGTAAAAGCCATGGAAATCAATAGAGTCATCTGACTACAAGACAGGCAACAATGATGAGGTAACATCGAAAAATTCAAATGATGACTGTGATAAAATACTTGAATACTGTAATATCTTAGTTGTCTTGTACATGTCACCTAAAGAATAAGCATGATAAACTTGAAAAAGAATTGCATGCATCCAAAGAAATATCATTCATGCTAATCAAAAGGAATAAAGCCCTGTTAGATCAAGTGTCAAATATGGAAATTAAGATCTTGAAACAAAGAGTCACTAGTCTAATCAAAGATCTATCTACATTCATTATAGGGCATGACAACTTAGTAAAACTAAGTGGTAATAACAAAAAATTATGGTACAAAGAGGTCTAGGATATGAAGAAGATAATTGGTATATCCCTACATCTAGAAATGTATCATCTTCAAACACACACACACACACACACACACACACACACACACACACACACACACACATATATATATATATCTGAAATGAAACTTGCATCATCTAAACTAAGTAAACTTAAGACCCTGGTGGTCAATGGCAAAGAGAAACAATCTGATGTATGGGAGAAATGGTTCAATCAATTATGTAACTAATTAGCAAGGACCCAAAGAGTACACTTGCCAATATTGAGTAAGTCTAGTCACAAACCTAAAGGAGCACATCTGGCTATGGAGTACGTCTGGCTTCTCAACAATGTGTTTGTTTGACAACTCATCCAAAGCTGTACGTCTGCCTAAGGAGTACATTTGGTAACTCTGCTTAAGAATTCGTTTGTCAAGACAGATTGAAGAATTCGTTTGGCAGTAGCATTGAAGAGTTCGTTCGTCAAGATTCTGAAGAGTTCGTTTGTCCCAACTGCTTCATGCATTAAAGAGCATCTACCTCGTCAAAGAAAATGAAGCACTGTTAATTGCAGAATGAAGAAAGGGACATAATTAATACTTTATTCCTCGTTTCTGCAAACCTCTCTGCTGTTCCGTAAATTGAGCAACCTTTTTAGAGTCAACAGCAGGTCCTTCTGAACATAGTATCTCCTCAATGATCAAAACCAAATCTTATGTTCAGAACATTCAATGCTCTCTTAGCTAGCTTGCACTAGCATTTAATGCCCAAACAAAAGCTAAAGGCTGAAAACATTGAAGGGCCAGATGACGTCAACAAAAGCAATTAATGCTGCAATAAATGCATGACAGAATGCATTTAATGCTGTTTCAGGATTGCAGAAGTATCTGTTACTCACAAGGAAGCAGAAACTCCAATAGACTATTTACAAATCTTCATCAAGCTCATATTGATCATCCTACTGAAGATATAAATAGAGGACTTAGCATTCGGATTGACTTGGCGACTTGAACACGAAATTATCTCTTATGCTCTCTAAGTTGCCCACAGTAGCAAGCTTTAATTGCCATAACTCAAAAGCTCAAAGCCATCCTAAATTGAGTTAAGTCGTTCGCCTGTGTGAAGATTTCATAGAGTGTTACTCTTATCCCATTCACACACAACCCAAACAGAGAACCTAAATCTATATCCTCTTTGTAAAATGTTCTTCATTTTTCTACCTAACTCTTTTTGAAGAGATCATTATAGAATCCCAAAGCACTTTGTGAAAGAACCAGGAGTAGTCTTGCAGAATACTAGCCAGGAGAAGTCCTAAAGAATAAATGTAAGGAGAAGTCCTTCGAATACTAGGAGAAGTCCTGTATAATACTTGCAAGGAGAATTCCTTCGAATATTAGGAGAAGTCCTGTAGAATACTTGTACTATATTGATCAAATAGTGAAAATCTTGGTGAAGCCAAGGATTAGACGTAGCCCTGTCGATTAAGGGGGTGAACCAGGATAAATATTCTACGTGCTTTACTTTTCAGTCCTAAGTTAATTTCCGTTGCATACACTCTTATTAAAATTTGAAACTACTAAGCTGTTTGTAACCGAAAAAGTTTAAAAACTACACACACAATTCAAACTCTCCCCTTTCTGGCGTGTTTTATTACTATCAATTACCATGGTTCAAAATGGAACCGTGGTAACATAAGGACAAAATACCATGGTTCCTCCAGCCACCGTGGTAACAGAGGCCTGATATTACCACGATTCAGCATAGAACTGGGTATTTCAGAGGTATGATGTTACAACAGTTCCGCCTTGAACCGTGGTAATTTATCTATTACTTCGCGCCTGTTAACACGGTTTAACTGTGATAACAGGCTTCCCGGAACCGTGGTAACATGGTAATTCTGTAGTAGTGATCTCAGCCTCAACCATCTGAGGCAGAAAGAGGAACTATGTCCAAATTAGCTAAACTCAATAATGGTCCCAATTGAACTGATGCTTAGTAGTCTTTTTATTACTTATGGGATGTTTTTTCATTAGGGATGTTGCTTAATTTTGTCCCATAACAAGCACTCATGTTAATGACTATGTTGGCTTTGTAGGATCTTTTATGCGTTAATGCCTTTGTTGGCTTTCGTGGATCTTGTCATGTATTTTTGTGTGGATGTTTAAATGGATCTTTCCATGCTAATATGGTTATCTATTCATGGATCTTTTCATGCCTTATTGGTACACATATAAGTATTTCTAGATCCTTTGATGGTGATTCAAGTCTCATAATTATGCCTCAAATCACAAGGTGAAATGGATACATTAAACAGAAAATATTTCATTACTTCCATAACATAAGAGTACAACAACACATATTCCTTCATACTCACCTAAACAAACTCATCTAAACAAACTCTACTTTGCCAACTTCATTGTTTTCCACCTACATGACCAATTGTCCATAAACAAACTCTACTTTCTTACATAAGCTACAAACAAAACCATGATCAAAATCATGGCAATGACCAAAGAACAAACTAAGATTCCTCTCCTTTTTCTTCATCTCTTTAATCTTCATTGTTAAGGCACAATCAGCTTCTCTCTTGCTATCTCATCAGAATCATACCACTTGAATAACTCACACACTTTCTTACGATGCACTTAAAAAAATTGCAAAAAAACATAGTGACTGACTCTCAAACCAAACCTGTAAACTATACTCAATATGCTTACATCAAAGAGACCATAGCCCCAAAACTTTCTTCCATGGTTGTCCCCATGGCGTGTTGTTACTAGTGGAGCTTCAACACCACAGTGACACAAAATCAATTTTCGCCTTCTTTCAGAGCCAGTGGAGGAAATGTTGTGTCCTCCACCCAAGACATCTTCTCTAGAGTGCGATTCGTGGTCCATGCGCCGGTAATCGCCTTCAACCTCCCACGATTTTGGCACCACACTATAGCCTCCCATAGTTAGGGTTTTTTTGTAGAGGTAATGGAGAATGAGAAGAGAAGATCGTGAAGATGATAACGAAGAGAAGATAAGATAAGAGAATGTCACGTGCAGCTCACGCGAGTAGCCTCGTGGCACCCCTCTCTCCCAGTGCATCTGTCCAGGTCAATAAATAAAAGCCCATGTCAGCCAAAAATGTTAGTTTTTGGATGAAATAGGATAAGGGACTAAAAGTGTTGATGGACTTAAACGTGGGGGATTATAACTTGTATTTTAAAAGTTTAGGGACCAAAATCGCGGAATTGGCAATCGTGGGGGACCAAAAGTGTAATTAAGCCCAATTAGAATAATAATTTGTTGACATTGGAAACACACTTACACTCATTGAGAATTGAGAAAGATTTGGCTCCTTCAAAGTGCGAGAGTTACTTTAGCGGGTAAAGTAAAACATCACAACCAATGATTACTTATTTAAATAAGTTCAATAAAGCAACTCAATCAATGGTTAAGATTGAGTTGTAATTATCGGAGAAGAATAAAGGTGATGGTCATGAGGGAGGATGGTGACTGTGTTTTTTTTATGAAAAAGATGTTGGTATTTAAGGGAGAAAGAAATTTAAATATGAGCTTTTTTTATTAAATAATGTAAAAAAATTAAAATTAGCAATTAAAGGTATGAAAAAAAATAATTAGGGGAATGAGGTAATTTTGACCATTTTGGATCTTTCGTGGCCTGGTGATCAATTAGGATTCACATGTTTTTGTGCGAATGGCAGAAAAAATGTGGATCTGCATTGGAATCCGAGAGTTGCTTATATTGCTACGAATGGTGATCTTACTTCATTTCATTAGTGTTGTAATGATTTTAACCTATTACATTATGATAGAGGTCCAAGGTTCAACCCCAGCTTTGTGCTTTTTAAAATACTTCTCCTTTATTTTTTAATTTTTCTCACACTAGTGTTTAAAATTTTATAATTTATTTTCTCTACTTCTCTTTTTTTTTTTGAATAAAATCTCTACTTCTCTCTTTAAATAACATAATATAATCCTTTTATATTTTAAATAACAGTATTTTTAATGACACAATATTTTTTTTGAAACTACTATTATTTAAAATATAAAAGAGTTATATTATGTTATCTAAAGAGTAGTAGAGAAAACAAATTATAAAAATTTAAAAATGATAAAGATAAAAACATGTAAAAAAGTTGCTACGTAAAGTAATTCTTAACTACTAAATATTCATCATCCATGCTTATCATCATATAAAAAATTTAAATCTGTTTTACGTTTATAAGATATTTTTAAGCTACTATTTTTGTTAATTGTTAGTATATAAGTTGAAATTATTGCCATTTTTCAATAACTAAAGTGATTTACTTGATATAATTTAGAGATTCGATATTGATAATTAAAATACTATGTCATATGTTATTACATAAAAGATGACGGTGGAATTGCATGGAGCGGTGGCTTGTTTCATGATAGTTCTGGAAGTTGGATCGTGGGTTTCACTGGCCATGGAGTCACTGGAAGCCCCTTCCTAGCTGAGACGACAGTGTTGCGAGAAGATTTGTTGATGGCCTGGAATAATGGCTATAGGAAGGCTCTGTGTAAGGTTGACTGCTCTAAGCTAGTGTCTATTCTGGTAGATCCCATTAGAATATCATTCCATGTGAATGCAACAGAGTTACGGGAGACTAAAGAGCTTTTGGATCGTGATTAGCGTATTAGTTTGGCGTGGGTTCATCGTGATGAGAACTCCTCTGTTGATTTGCTGGCTAGGTGCGGTGCCCGTTTTACCTCGTCTGGTGTTAGGACTGTTGATAGGCCTGATTCTGAGCTGGAGTTGATCCTTTTAAAGGACTCTCTAGCCGTTCCTTAGTTGCTTTGCTTTGTTCGTTTGTTGTTAGTATTCTGTAGCACCAAAAAAAAAAAAAGATGATAGTGCAATTAGAATAATATTTCGTTGATAATGGAGACGCATATACCCATTGAGATAGATTTGGCTCCTCTAAAGTGGAAAAATCACTTTAGATAGTAAAGTAAGTCATCACAATCATTAATAATGATTATCAATTTTGAAAAGTCAATAAAACAACTCAATCAATGGTAAAGATGACTTACTTTACCCTAAAAACCGACTCTTACTTTAGAGGAGCTGGACCCGAAGAGAATGTGAGTGGACATGAGATGAAAGAGAAAGTTAATTGCGAATAAATCAAGAGTTTAATGGATATGCACTGTCGGTGTAAAACAGTTTTACACTGACAACCAATCACAACATGCCATGTAAGAGGAATAATAACTTGCGTTTTAAATTTTAATTAAAACAACATCTATCTATATGTTATATAAAATAAGGTTTAATCTCACCTACCCTAATATGTCCTACCCACTAAGACCCTACCCTAAATAATTATTTCCTACCCTAAACAATTATTTTTAGAATTATTTCCTAATTTGATTTGCCCAGCTAAATTTTTCAATAAAATATTAAAATAACAGTTTTGATTTAACACACTATTTTAAGTAATATATAATATGTACAATTATTTTTAGAACTATTTCCTAATTTGATTTGCCCAGCTATATTTTTTGTCATTAATGTTACCTCGACAGGGTTTGTTGCACTGTTGTTTCCCGAAGAGAGGACGGCGCACTCCATACTAACGATTCCTATACCAATAATCGAGGAATCAACATGACAAAATAACAAATTAATTTAGCACAAGATGTGGCGTGGTAGTTAGCTAACTTTGTCCTCGACCATGTAGAAGTGGGTTTCGATCCTTGCCCATGTGAGTTAAGCGCAAATTGTCACCAACTGTTTACTGCTAAGTAACTATTTCTCACGGCTAGATTATAGTTATAAAAAAATCATTCCACACACAATAATTTTAGTTTATTCAAAATTACCCGTGCCTTGCACGGGTAAATCCAGCTAATATATTTTAAAATATGGTGGAATTCAATCGGATAACTATGTAAAATTTATTTATACCGAATACAAATTTAATGCATAAATCAATACTCTTGCAATTAGGAGGGTATCTCGGGGAAGAACAAAGGTGATGGTCATGAGGGAGGGCTGGTGTCTGTGTTTTTTAGATGAAAAAGATGTTGGTTTTTAATGGACAAATAAAGGGAAATATGATCATGCATTAGGACAGATAAATTCAACATCATATTTTTGTGACTTGAAAATTAAATAACAAGCTAAAAAAACACAAAATAGCACCACTTGAAAAGTTCACCGTGAATGAGAGCTTTTAAAAAGAGGACGTAAAATGAGCAATATACAAGAAAATCACAAATCAATAGAGAATGTCCTGGAGAAGAGGGAAAATCAACAGAGATTGTAAAAAGTTACTTTGTCATATTTCAAAAAATGGGATTGACGATGTATCTTAGTATTCCTTTCCGTTCCATCCTTCATAGTATTTCAAGGTACTGGTCCAAACTACTAAATGCAGAGGCATTTTACTTTAGTGTCAATACCATGACTGCAAAGACAAATAAGAGTTAGGGTCTATAGATCAATTAATTTCTCACAAACAAAATGAATATAAAACAAAAAGATATTCAAAAACCATAAATTATACCAAAACGGAGTCTTCATATTTACAATGACTCAAAAGTTGATTCAACATCATAGTCCACCCAAGGGTTTAAACATGCAAAGTCAATCAGTACAAAGTCCACCTGAGTTGTCAATTCAAACGCAACATATGACTGAAACTGTTCTCCAAGGATAGGTCAGCATTACTTCTATTCCTGGCTATCTTCTCCTTCTTGATTTGGACAAGGAGAGAGTACACACACCATGGGAAGCTTAGATAATGGTCCCTATTCATATCTTCATTGTAGCAACCATAGTAACTCTCATGGTAAGTAACGTAGTACCAAGCTGAAGCTTTTGCATACGCATCATCACCATCAGCACTGCCCTCATTGAACCAGGTGCGCGCCTCTTTCCTAAGGGACCTCACAGCCATAGTAATTGCTTCCGCGTCCCTTCTTTTGGTGAAAGATTTTGACATTTTCATGATATTCCCACTAAGGATTTCAGCTTCAGTTTTGATCCCATAGTAGTCCATCAGATTTCCCAACCTGTAGTCATAGTTTCCCTTGTGATAGTAAGCATCATCAACATAGTCCATGAAGCCATCAACTACCATGTCATGGTCAAATGTCTTTTTAGCCGCTTCCAGAGTGAAGGATGTAATAGAGCCAGCACTAGAGGAAATTCCTTGCACTTCCCGGAAAAGCTTTCCTATTACGTTAGGCGACACGTAGGTGGGTTTGTCAAGCTTCTCCATGAAGTCAGGATATTCTTTGCAGTAAAGTTCTGGAGGTATAACAGCTGGGATACCAGTTTTTGGAAAGTCAACTGCTATTGAAAATAGCTGTGAAAGCTTAATACATGGTTCAGCCATTGCTTTTAAAGATTCTCTGTCTGCAAAGACAGTGTGTGCATTGGCAATTATCCCCAAACTGTCATTCACTATGTAATCTGTAAAATACTCCTCAACCTCCTGCACCAAGAAAGCATGTCATGTCATGAACACATATTATTAGAATTCATGATTCAGGCAAAAAAAAAAAAAAGGATCTAAAAAGCATATCGCTTGCATGAATCATACATATTCTATATATTGACGCTAGTTTGAGTAGATACTTTAAACACCTCCAAAAATGAACAAATTTCTAACTTCCAATAAAGGATTATAGAAAAAGGAAATGGTGAAGATTTAGATGAGGTGATCATGAGAGATATGACATTCAATTTTGATCTAGTAGAAGATAGCAAATCACTAAATCCATTTAACAGGATCAATTTACTTACGTCAGTTTTACAATATACAGGCTCTATTATTTATAGACAGTACATGAATCCTAATTAATGAAAATCCGGGAAGAGGGAAATAAAAATATGTCCTAATAATTATAAAGCAACTCGTGTTATTTACTGAAGAAAAAGGAAAGAATGAAATATTCTATCCTAAAATGGTGTCATGCATTTACAACAACTATAAATAAGACCACATATATAGACATGACGGGTTGACAATATGAAAACAGCAAATGCAAAGAATGTCAAAACAACTTCAAAGATGTCTTGGTACCATAAGACTCTAAAATAAAACAAATACAAAGAAAACATGAAACTTGTCTATAGATGTCTTGCTAGAAGAACAATACCTCAATCATTACATCATGATCCAATTCCGTATTTGGGGCAGCAGTATAGTCCATTGGTTGTTCTGTCCTACTTGGAATCAAATCAGAGTCCCAACAAACGAAGTAGATGTCTCCATCCAAATCACTTCCAGAACATTCATTTGGATGAGGTCTGATATTCAAAATCAAGCTTTGGTGTAAACAGACAGGTTAAAAGGAAAAGACTTCATACAACAGGGAAAAAAGCAACATTTCAATTTCGAAGAGAAATACTTGACAAAATAACATTCTGAATGACAAGTCTCTAAACTGCTAAATATTCAAAATCACATAATGTACTTCTATATTCTACTCCTAATTCTCTGCATGTGAAGCTTGAAATAACCATGCAAAAGGCAACTCCCATTCAATCCAGGGTGATAATAGAATCTTCTTAAAGCTAGCCTCCAGTCAAATGTTTCTCTCGTCAAGAGTATGCATATTAAACAAGGAAAATAATTCACACCCAAAGTCCACCTCCACCTTTAGAGAGATAGGAATAGCAGAGAGAAGTGAAAGACATGATGGGTGGTTGATACAAAAGGAGAGATAGGAAGAAAACGTAGGTGAGATGGAAGAGAAAAGTGCGAAAGTATCAAAGTTGATTAAATATCTGCAGTGCCAGTGATAGATAGCCTTCTATTACTAGAGCCTGTGAGGATAAATAAAGGCAGTGGGTTATATGGAAGGACATTTTCTTGTAACACATGACAGAGGGACAGTAGAGTGTTAATGGATTATGTTAGAGGAGAGTGAAATTAATGTATGAGGGTGGTTTATGGACCAAAAGGCAGAAAGTGAGATAGGATAAGAACAAATCTAACCGAATCACCGACTATGTTTTCTTTATGTTCCCTGTCAGTATCCTTCTCTATCCATTACCTGTAAATTCCCCATTCTCTGACATCTGAAATAGGGGTACCTATCATGCACATTCATGCAAACCCATGAAAATGGTAAACCTATGAAGGTTTTACCCAACTAATCATGTTTTCACAAACTTATTTATTTAAATTTTCAAGAAAAGGCATAATAGTAAATGTTAGATTACTTATGATCCAAATCCAATAACATAATGTCCTGTTGACCTTGCATAAGTGTTGAAATATTTAAGGAGTAAAATTACCTGTTCCCTTTTTGAGGGAAGACAACACAATCTACCATGTGGTGCAAAGCTGGCACATTCATAGCCTTCAGAACACGCACATCACCCGGGTGCAAGCAGGGGTTTTTCGCTACTACTACCTCTCCCGTAACTACATGTAGACTCTGACTCCCGGCCCTATTGTTAGAAAATTGAACAAACACTTGACCATATTCAAGGGTTCCAGTTTCATCTAGACACCCCATCATTGCTCTTCCACTTGGAACAAAGATCCTAGTTTTTGTTCGCAATTCCAACAGTTTGAATGCCCTAAATGTCTGCATCATCATTGAGAGAAATGGTTCAACATTAGGCTTGTAGCCACAAATGAGCATCTCCTTCAGAATATTAGTGATCTCCCCACTAGACATTAAGTCCAAAGCTTCATGTGCCTTTAACGAATCCGTGAGCATAGTATTCAATTG
Organism: Acmispon strigosus; assembly: GCA_030819835.1. Taxonomy (NCBI): domain Eukaryota; kingdom Viridiplantae; phylum Streptophyta; class Magnoliopsida; order Fabales; family Fabaceae; genus Acmispon; species Acmispon strigosus. The sequence continues at coordinate 4,590,408 of JAUAMA010000001.1, read as the reverse complement.
ATTAACAGCTTCCCTTTGTTTTTTCTCAAAAACATTGTCCCTGACACCGAGAGTGGATAAGAGAGTAATCAACTGCCGATTCAGATAACAAGGCTGAAACTTACTACATGCCAAAACATCCAATTTTGTGTTATCTGAATCATACTTGTGCATGCTCTTCCTCAATGAGAGCTTTGCACGTGATGTTGGGTCAACAGCTACAACTCCTTTGTATCCACCATACCGAATCTGAAAGGCTGATGGAGTGGAATTATGACCACATTTTCTAGCCACGCTCCTGGCAAATTCATGAGATATTTTCCCAATTCCATCAGAGAAGACATATTCGGTTCTACCATCCTTAACCTTCACATCAGGGATAATCTCAATTTCATGCCGGCTGACGCTTAGAGTTTCAGTAGATGAACCAAAAGATTGTCCAAGCCTAGCAGCATATTTAGCCACATTTCTTATCTGACGAAAATTTCCCATCCATTCCCTTATGTAAGCAGCAGTACATCCAGTTGTTGTAGGAGCAAACATCCAGAGAGAATTTTCCCGAAGCTGACTAGATGAGAATGCTAGAAATTCAAACTTCTTATCACCAATTACTATGCCATTTCTAAGCACAGAAAGAATTCTTTCGTATATCTCTGTTTTCTGCCTCTCAGTACGTGAAGTTAAATCCGTTGAATATAGTTTATCCAGCTCCTCATCAACAAATGAAACACGTAAAAAGTTATCAATATGTTCATGGAAGTGGCGGAGAACACGATTTGAGACATTAATCTCTGGACCACAAAAGTATACTTTGCAAGGTGTAACCTGAGCCCTGCGAATATATACCAGCCCTGTATCCAAGGATATTGTAGGTGACCGAGGAGGATTGTTTGAGCTAAGGTACCTTTGATACTGATCAGTGAGCCACTTAGTGGGTTCATAACAGAAATCCTTTGAATGGTACAATTTTTCTAAAGCATATTCAATAAATTGAAGGTCCATTCTACATGGATCAACCAAACGATAGAAGCCATTATCAAGTGAAGGACCTGCAAGACAGCCATGTTGAACCAATGAATTAACTTTAAACAAGATGTCGTATGGTATTTCAATGCCTTGAGGAGGAGCAACAATGGGGACAAGACCAAGATTGAGAGAAAAAGGAAGTCCTTTCTCTACAGTGTATTGCCCCTCAATTTCCTCATAATAAGCAAAGTTATCCCTGAAATTTGGAAAACATTGGCCATCAGGAAGCTCCACACATAGAGCCGAAGACTGCCCAATCCGACTGAAAGCAGTAAAATCAATTGCTCTGATCCATTGCTCATCAGGGGTATTCATGCAATAGTTCATTGAAGGATCTTCATATATATTTACTGAAGTAGGATTATTAAGCTTGAAAATCCGAGGAGCACCAAGTAACTAACAATTAAAGAGCATAGACAAAAGTGTCAGATAAGAGTCCATAATCAAAGATGAAAATTTTGGCTTTCAGTAATACTTGAGCCATTAAAAACTAAATTGCCTAAAAATACTTATCTCCTATAAATAATAACTCACTAAGAACAAAACAAAACAAAAAACAGAAACTTACATGCATCGATTTGAAGAAAATGATATGGAATGACTTGAATTAGGAAAACTTGCTTGATATGAAAGGCAACAAAAAATTATGACCATGGGATTTTAACATCAGGATGAGATCATCAAAGTATAAAATTAAATATAATATGACAATTAGTTTCTTGAAGAGCGTGGCATTGTTAGCATATTAAGAGGAATCGAAGTCAAGGGTGTATTGGAATTCGGGTTAAGCCTAACTCCACCCCAAAAGCTAACTTAGGAGTGAGGGTTGCTCTACCATTTATAAGGACTATTTTGGTTATATCCCCGGTCAATGTGGGACTTCTCAACACGGTATTAACAGCAGTCAACTAATATAATAACAAAGGCTGTTCAATAGACAATTAACTGTAACAGTCAAGAGATAATCAAGAGGGAGCAAGAAAAGTTAGTAATATAGGATAGTTCAGGTCTCTTCTAATGCCTGGTTGGGAGTTCATCTTTACCTATATTTTTAAATTTTCATCTCAGTTCTTGCCTTTCATTAATACAGAGAAGGAGATAAGGAATTTCTTAAATAAAATTTAATTTACTAGTTATAACTGATCCAGTCCTATCAGGCACAAAAACCTAAAGTATTTTACATGTCAAAATATTGGATAAATCTGGTTTTCAGGATGTGAATTACCAGTTCACTGCAAAACTAGTAGCAATATTTACTAGCATGGCTTCTCTTATAGAATTGAACAGTCTAGGGGTGCAAGAAAATATAAGTCTAAGAATAGTCATATATTTCGAACTTTGATTTTAATTGCAGAACTATTTCTGAACATATTCTGAACTAGAAATCTGAATCTACCTTCAACTCGAAACCAAAAAATATTATTACTTTGTATTAATACTCCCAAACCAACACTGTTCAATCAAAAATCAACTTTATTACAAAAGACAAAACTAATCAAGGACATGGGACTGGAGGAAAAACCCTTCTAAACTACATATTAGCAAAATCTTTGCAAAGATAGATGACTGCTAAAAAAGCACTCAAAAACCAGACATATCATGACCAATTAAAAAAAAGGACTATGCAGAACATCCACCACAGTTCATCTGACATAAATGAAATACCTAATTGTCACAAACATTTCAGGAAAATAAATTGATGAAAATGGAAAAGCAAGGTCCATATCATACAAGGGATTTATTCATTATTATGTATTGTCTTGAAGTTTACTAAGAAAAGGAAGTATATGCCTCAAAACATTTAAGGAGAACATAAACTTAACCTGAATCTGGAGATACTTTGCAATTTTACCCTGTGGTTGATGCAGCTCTATCTTCCAAATATTATCATATGAAAGCTCAAGTTTGTATGTCACATTGTTATTGGACAGCACGAAATGCCACTTTCTCATTCCAATACCAAAATCTACCTTAACATTTACTGTACTCCATAAAACGGAGAAACTTCCTCTTGAGATTTGACAGCCAAAATACAGTTTCACATCGTACAAACTATGCAAAAAGGTTCTTGGCCTTGGCACAATATCTCTTTCCATTTCCCGAACTTTTAGATAGGAGCGCCCATACCGCAATACAATTCTATTAGGTAAGGACATCATGTGTGCAGCATAATTCGGAGAGGTGAATTGAATAATAGCAAATGCTCTTGGAACATGCCCTTTTCCATGTCTTACCTTAGTAGCATACACAGTTCCTTGACCAGTATAACCCTCTACAAATGTGTTTACATCAGACACAGTTACATAAGAAGGGAAACCATACAACTCAATTGTTTTACTTTTACCCATCCTTATTGCTAACTCTGCTCACTTTCCTGGATAGGATAGGAGAAGAATAAATTAAAAAGAAAATATAACTTAAGTTAAAACAAGCTCTAGTTCTACTGTTATATTGCTAAGTAAGGTATAGATTTCAAATTAAACTTACAAGAACACTAAATTATAGAGCCTGAGTGACACGGACGAATTTGAAGAGTGAGAAATTTTGGATGTGCTGAGTGATGACGTGTCAACCTATGAGGGATTGAATTTTTCAAGAGTGCTTAAGGTTTGAGATAGAGGACTCAACTTTAGTAGATACAGAGTGGATTGCAGACAAATATTTAAATATTCTCATGCAAAGAAATTGGAAGAAAGAGTTTTGAACTATTTCCAAGCGCTAGCACATATACTTCAATATGCAATGTGTCCATACAGTCAAACTATAGTCAGCAAATATCTCCAAAAACATTTATATTATTAAATGTATTTATAGTGCTACAAGATCAACATTTATCCCAGATGCCTTTTGAAAATGCAAATATCTCCGAACAGCAGACTACATAGATGATAATGTATTAATACTGTATCCTGTAAGTCTTTAACGAATTTCTCTACTCCCTAAATGCATTTGGACTTCCCCTTCAATTTAATTTTTTAAGCTTAAATATGCATAAGGTTCATATAGTCAAACTGCATTCAGCAAAAGCTTACAAAGTTATACTACACAACCTCGTTACAGAATCAGAAACTTTCGTTGACCTCCGTCCTCCGGTTGATGCAAAGGAGTAAAAGAAACTAAACGAAAGAAGAATATGAAATTGAAGACAGAAAAAAAAACTAAAAACAGAATCGTGATTAAAATGATGGTAGCCACAAAACTTTACCACCTTAGCATTACACCTCTTCTTGATATCTAAACTCATACCACGTCATTTCTCAATAGAAGCAGTATTAGAACCTAAATTTTAGTTCTTGAAGTGGACTAAAATATTAATAAAAATGCATTTAGAACTTCAATGAAATTAAAAAAAAGGTTAAAAATTTACCTAATTGTTTTAACGAGCTATATAGGGTCCATAACACTATAGAAAACCTACTGAATTCAGTCATTTGCACCAAGAAACAGATTGAAAAAACATAGAAAATCAGTTTTTGGTGCACAATAGAACTGATAAATTTGCAATTCAAATTTACTAATAAAAGTGACTTAAGAAATTTTACTTTTATTTTTGTGGATTACCACTGATCCAATTTTTTTACCCTTATAATTCCAAAACTGACCCCTAATACCTGGTTTCTGAAAATAACTTATGATAAATTCAAAAAAAAAAAAAATCATATTCAAAGAAACCACAAACAGAGAAAAACCCGGAACCGTTACTTTTTGCTGAAATTTAATCAACTAAAACCGTTGTTGAAATGCAACAGATATAACAAAAAAATGCAATCTTGACAGAAATGCAACAGATATAACAAAAAAATGCAATCTTGACAGAAATGCAACAGATATAACAAAAAAATGCAATCTTGACAGAAATGCAACATCATTTTTTTCGTTTATCAGCAGAAATGCAACAACATCTTCCCAAAGAAAGAAAGAGATTTGTAACCAAAAAAAGAAAGAAAGAGATTGCACATAAGTTTTCCACTCTACAAACCACCGATCCTCACAAACAGTACAAAAAAAAAACTTGAAAGTAAGTGATCATAATCTATCATCATGAGAAGAAAGAGCGAAATTGAAGATTGAAACTTGAAAGTATGAGCGACTGAAAGAAAAACAGAGAGAAAGAGAGAAAAAGCAAAGAGGTCAATACCAAGTCAACAACACTAGACTCCCGTTGCCATGTACAGTACACTGCTTCCTTTTCTCCGAAACTGTTGAGTGAGTGGAATGGAAGAGTTTCGACTTCCGAGGTTAATATAAGGAACGGAAGCTCAAGAATTTTGTTTTCCCAAATTGATTATTATTCATGTAGTCAATGGTCGATAAGCGGGGTTTGGTATACACTTTAAAAAATGATACTGAGAATCTTATTCATGGGTTTATTAGGATGAAATGTTATTTCATGGCATTTTTAAAATTTATGTTACTACTGTAAAGAATTATAGCATGTGGAAAGAAATTCATATTCCTAAGAATAAATAATGAAATTATTAAAATACTTGTAAATATTTTTTAAGGTAATTATTAAAAATAAAATAAAAATGAAAATAAAGTGACTATTATATTTATACTACTAGTTGGATTTACCCGTGCAAGACACACGTAACTTTGGATAAATTAAAATTATAGTGCGTGGAATGATTTTTTTTATAACTTTTTATACATATTGTTGTGAGGTCGACAGTAGTGACCAATACTTTAGTCGTAAGAAATAGTTACTTAGCAGTAAACGGTTGGCGACAATTTGGGCTTAACTCACATAGGCAAGGATCGAAACACCCTTCTGCATGGTCGAGGGACAAAGTTAGCTAGCTACCACACCACATCTCGTGCTAAATTTATTTGTTATTTTGTCATGTTGATTCCTCGATTATTGGTATAGGAATATTTAGCATGGAGTGCGTCGTCCTCTCTTCGGGCAACAAAAGTGCAACAAACCCCCTCAAGGCAACATTAATGACAATATCCCATCTCGATCTAATAGATGCCGATAGAGTGTTTCATACAAATGTTTTAGTTGTTCCTCCATGCCCATACAAGAAGAAAAAACCAACATGTGTGATTTTAACAACCGTTTCATATAAATATAATTAAATTGATAATTTGCTACTTTTAAGTAAAACTACTACAGTTTAGGTGGTCTAATAATATTTTGACATGCAAAATTCTATCTCATGATACATGTCAAAATATATTGGTGTTTACCCAATATTTACCTTGAGTGCTTTAGGCAATCTCATAAGTAATTGTTGTAAAATAATTTTTATTGTTTGATCATCATAGGAATTATATATATTATATGTTTGATTCAAATTAAGAAAGTAAGTTTTATTTTTATTTTTATGGTAGAAAATAAAAACAAAGCTCTTTTATTGCTAAAACAAACTAAAAATTTCTCACCGCAACCAGAGGAGACAGAAGATAAGTGACTTTTGGTATCTATACTGTTAAATATGTGAAGACGGTAAATTTGGAAACTGATAAAAAAAGTAATAAATTACAATTTTTAAGATATAGTGCAACTCAAAACGATAAAAATGTGTTTTGATGGAAATAATTATGACAATATAGCTCATCTCAAAAAAAGAAAAAAAAAAGGAAATCTAAGTTGTTCATCTTCTCCACCACTTATACGATTCACAACTTTATGTGGAGGAGCTGATCTGCCTACAGCGACAAAACAACTTCGTGTCGAAACCTCGATCCCAACGGTCTCTTTCACTGTCTCCAACAGTCGTTCAACGACCACTTCCACTTGGGACTCAGACCTCACCGACGCTCACTCCTTGCTCCAATCACTCTCCAACGCCCTATCTCTCAGCAACGAACACGGTCGCTCCCTTCTCCAGCGAGGTTGGTGGTTACGATTTCAGTGATTATTCCTTTGACCCTTTTCAAGGTTTTGTTAATTTGACCTATTTGTTCATATCTGATTGCCGAATTCCATCTTAAGTATACGTTCTCCTCAGCTTACTAACCTAACAATATCGAATATGGAACACGTTCGAAACATATGCCCAAATTGTAAGATCGTCGTCACTTCCCCGACAATCACATCTTCAATTTTGTTGACTCCCATGTTCTGCAGCTCTTCCTTATTGGTCCTCGCTCCATTCAAAGGGCTCATCTTGATGTTGCTGTAACTAGTTACCAAGTCGTAAAACATGATTTCATTTCTCGTTTGATTGGCATGTTTTGGGCGATTGGGGATGCCAATGATGTCACATTATCTTTGCAAACTTTAAGTGTAAGTATAAGTATAAGTATAAGTATAAGTATAAGTACAATTTGCCTTGCTTATGTGTAGAAGAAAGTTATTGCTTGTCAATCTCTGATAGATTTTTTGTTGTTCTTTGCATGCTTGCTCAAAATCTTTCTCAGTTCCCTGCTGAGTTGCGCCATCCTTGTCCTTTTACTGGAATGAATTTTTTTTAAAGTGAAAGTGCAAAATGAATCATGCTCCATCACCATACCTGATGAGTTCTTAAACTTCTTGTTGCATGGATCTCCTGCCAAAACTTTCAAGGTGGAGATCATAAAGGTATTTTTTCTTTATCGACAGTAATTTGTTAAAATTTTATGCACATTGGCAGAAGAGTCTCATTCTAGTTTCAGCACTTTTTACTTCATTCTTTTCACTTTTTATATTGGCTCGCTTAATATTTTTAAGCTCAGCATTTACCTTTTTTTTTTCTAATCCTCAGTAAGAAGCAGAAATAGTTCATATTCGGTGATAAGAGAAATTAGCAATTTAGTATCCAAGTAGCCAACTTTGACAAAATTACTAACTAGCAGAGATTGGGGAAAAGAGTGTAGAGGATTGTTTGAAATTATACTGTTGCTTTACTTATGATTGCAGAGGCTGGGGTTGAGATCTTGGTCAGCAAATTGTACTTTTTATAATGTAAATTGGTTCTAAATATTTTTAAAAAAAGCTAAATTACTAAATATTCATTGTGATCAGAACGTTATTTTTTAGATTACTAATAATATTTATCTAAAAATATTAAATTGTCGATAATTAGAAAAGCAAAAAGGTTTTGTCAAATTTAAACGAAAATACGATTTCAAAATAAGGATTTCAAATCCTTTATTTTGTAAATATTTAGTTGGGACCATATTAATCACGTTATAATGTCTTTAGATCCAAATTTAATTTATAACGTGGTTAAAAACAATTTCGTCAAATTTCATTTATAATTACTTTTTAATATAAATTGGTTCAAAATATTTTTAAAAAATCTAATTTCTATATAATGATTAAAATCAACACGTTACTTTTGGTGTTAGAATTAACACCAAAGTACATAAATTCATGCCCTCCTATTTTTACATTCCGGAATTTAAATCCCAGAAATTTTACTTCCAATATTTCAAATCCCGAAAAATTTTGCTTTCAGGATTTAAATCCCAGAATGTGAAAGGGGTGCAGAAATGAGTGGTTGGGGTGTTAATTCTAACACCCTTATTTTTTAGATTATTAATAAAAGATCTTTCCTTTTTTTGGTCAATCAGAAAAAATATCTCTCCTTTACTGGTATGAGCTCAAAAAAGAAATCTTCAATTCTTTTTGCGAGGCCAGGTTGTGTCGATTGCAAGCATGGTTTTGGCCTTAAGCACAGTTGCCAATTCCTGATTATTATGGAGCTAAATGGAATTACTAATATGGGATAGTCTTCGATTGCCTTTTTTAGTTTAACTGCCCGGGTTGGTTTAACTTTAAATTTGTATTTGAATATCTGGTAGCAAGATTATTGGAATGCGTAAAATTGAATTTCTTTTATGTGGCATTTGTGCAATGTATGTATTAATGAGAATGATTTTAGTTTTCTGTCTTTGTGTATATATTACTTAAAATAGTGTGTTAAATAAAAACTTCTATTTTAATATTTAATTGAAAAATATAGCTGGGCAAATCAAAATTCAAGAAAAATAATTTATTTAGTAATATTATTTTAATATGATTTAATATTTTGTAATTTTTTGAATAAAATTTATATATAATAATTTCCGGTTCATATAAAAAAATTCCTACTATTCATATTAATTAAATTCATTATAACGATATTTTTTATTATAATTTTGTGAGATTATTTTTAAGACCCAAAAATATGTAATTATATCTATTATTTAAATTCAAGTCATAACTAATGAAAATTAAATATCCTACGTGATATAATGTTTAAAAAAATAAATCAACCTATTATATATTACTTAAAATAGTGTGTTAAACCAAAACTGCTATTTTAATATTTAATTAAAAATATAGCTGGGCAAATCAAATTAGAAAATAGTTCTAAAAGTAATTATTTAGGATAGAGTCTTAGTGGGTAGGATATATTCGGGTAGGTGAGATTAAACCTTATTTTATATAATATATATATATGATATATTGGGGTAGGTGAGATTAAACCTTGTTTTATATAATATATAGATATAGATGAAATAAACATTTTTTATAAAAATTACGTATACTAAAATTAGGGGTGGCAATATGGGCTAGGCCCGTTGGGCCATCCCGTTTGGCCGGCCTTTTTTAGCGAGTTGGGTTGAAAAATTCAGCCTACATAACCACATCGAACCCACTTTTTTAGTCCTCTTTTTTTTGCGGGTTTGACGGGTCGGGTGCGGGTCAGCCCGTCGGGCCTACACTTTTTTTTTTTACTTTTTTTATTTAACGGGACACCTTTTTTTACTTAAATTTTAATTTTTTTATTATCATTCATATGAATCTAAAGACTAAAGAGAGACAGCATGAGGGAGGACTGACAATACCTCCAAAAGGAACAAAAAACAGAAGAGTTATTGAGGATTTTTAATCAAAACAATCTCCAATCAAAGTGTTTCCTCATTTTTATTTTGTTCACTACATTTTTATGAAATCAATATATCTTAGCTATTGTAGTAATTCAAAAAACGTTAAAATCATAATTAAACTGAGATAGAAATGAACCAATTAGTAGAAATTATGTTTTTTTTCCACTACACTACATTTTGACAGGCTAGCCCGCCAAAATGTGGGTTGGGTTGAGACTTTCAACCCATATACTAAAAGTGGACCAACACAACTCGCATTTTGGCGGGCTTTGGAAAGTACGCATAAAAAATAAGCAATGACCCAGGTTGCTGTTGTTGGGGATCAAGATATCTGCCCTTACCATCTCCATCGGAGTTAATCCTTCTATTTCTTCTATCATATTAGAAACTTGACCCTTACGATCAGCAATTTCTTTCTCCGATAAAAAACAAGATGTCAGTTGTTGCATATTACCAACAGTTCCAGCATAAAATTCACCCAACTTGTTTAGTGAAGTGACTAAGCTGTCAAAAATGTCATCAATGTGTTTATCCCTTTTCCCCGCATGTTTTCCACCTCTAGGTCCATTTGGTTCAGGTTGTGGCTGATCAGTTGGTCTTGCTCCTTCAGTTGTGTTGTAAATAGGTGTCTCTGGAATTTGTGACTCAACATTGTTTTCAACCTCATTCAAGTTTACTCCAGGCTCACCCTCTTCTAGATAATACTCATTATACATAGCAAATGCAGCTTCAGCTGGACTTTCTGCATGACCGCGAGCTGCTCTATCTTTCCCGAACGCAATGTCCAAACTGTCATAGTGAGGAAATGGTTTGCCATACAAACCAACAGCAGTGGAATGTGACTGCATTAACGAAAAATGTGTATGAATTATATTTTTAATGCAAAAGATAAAATGAAAAATATACTATCTTTTTATTAGAAAGAAAAAAACAAATAAATAAATAAGCACTTGACATTTCAGTTACGCAATCAGCCAAATAAAAGATTGTTAGCCATACAGAATGATAGAATCACTAGACCATGAAATAACAAAAATGTATCCACCTCCTATCCATGGACCTCAATTTCATTGAGAAATGCCCCATAACACTAGCTTCTTTTGGTGTAGTCGGTTGTACTCCATTCTTCCACTCACTCAAGTGATATCTTCTATAAGGACTGAGAAATCCCTCCCCATTCATGTAGCAAACGTCACATAAATAAAAATACTCTATCATCAATACAATTAAGTTATTACAACAAAAATAAGTATGACATGGATTGTTTTATACAAATCTATACTCCTAGTCCTATACCTTGAGGAACCTTTAATCCATTCGGTTGGGAAATAGCATCTCTAAGGACCTTAGAGTCAGCGGCTGAACCCTCCCATCCAGGAAAAACATATATGAATTGCATATCTGGAGAACATACACCTAATACATTGGTAGCTATCTCACCCTACGTTGTTCTGCATTTACTTTTTTCAGCTTCGGGTACATTGACCTTGATGTATATGCCATCAAGAGCTCCTAAACAATTCTATACATTGAATAACTACAATTGTTACAATATTGCAACTTAAGTTTAAGTAACACATTAATAGAAAATAATATGATTAGCTTTCCTAATGTACCTTGAAGTATTTCCATCTTTCATCACTGTTGTTCTCCAAAATGGGCTGAGGTTGTTTTAGCAGTTCTTCATGGCACCTCAAAACTGCCAATGACACTTTTGAAAAGTGCCTACTAATTGTTTCACCATAAAGTTGATGATTGACCTCCCTTTTCTATCTGTCCATGCATCGGACATAATAGAGCATCCAAATATTCCCCATTGTTCCTTCTGGCCCTTCAACAAATTTTTAGTATATTCTACCTCCTTCGTGAGGAGTGGAACTCTGATCTCATGAAATGAAGGCGCCATCAAATGAGGTCCAAGCTACCAATAGCTGCAAGCATATCTTGAAAGCTTTGCAACATAATCATATTGAAAGATAGGCCAGCTTGATACCAAAAGCGGGCTATATATTGATGAACTCTTGCTGTAGCCTCCTTGTCACATGCATCTCTTATACTTTCCTGCTTTAGTTTCTCATTTCTGTTCCTTGCAATTGCACTTTCTGGTTTTTGCAGTAACAAATCAAGCTAGCCCTTAGGAACCCTTTTCTTTCCCTCGGCTCCCCTAGTACTAGTAGCAATATTTTCAAATCCTTCATCCATAGCACGTTCTTCATCACTATCACCGCGATCACCTATTTTGTCAAGAAGATCAAGGGAGACCCTTCCAAATGCTTCGCTGTCCTTTTGCTTCTTATCCTTCAAATATCCCCACAATTCATCTCGAACCTCTTTTGGACACTTAGGACAAGGAGCAACGTTCCCTTTCTTCCCCATCAAGTGCTCCTTCATTCTTGTGATTCCACCCTTTGTGATTTTTGCACAAAAATTGCAAACACAGCGACTGGTATTGTTCTCGGCAAGTGGTTTGCAAAACTTCCATCCGGGGTCAGCCCTTGAAACTGCAGGGACTGGGGTTGTATTTGAACCTTGTGAAGCCATGATTAATGAGGTTTCGAAAGAAACAAAACAATTAAGACTTAAGAGTCTGACAATCTAACTGAAAAAAAAACAGAGTCTAGCAGAATAGGGAAAAAACAGAGTCTGGCAGAAAAACAGAAAAGAAAAAGAGAAGAACAGTTGAATAAATAGTATGTAAAGGCAGAATAGGGAAAAAGATGGAGAGGAAGGGTGAAGGAGAATTCAGAAGGTCGGAACTCAGAGGTCCGTGTGCGTACTGCGTACTGTGTATTGTTTCTTCATGAAGAAACTAAATATATACTTATATAATATAATATATAGATATAAAATATATTGGGGATTGGGGAATTAATTGTTGGATCCGGTCCATTAATAAAGCATTACCTAAATAAACTAAAAAAAATAAAACTGTTTCGTCTGCTTATCCGCTATTTCCGCTGCTGCTATGGCATTCGCGGCCGCGATAGCGGACATAGTGGTGGCCGCGACATCGCGGCATAGCGATCGTGTTGGGCCATATTCCCGCTACGCTATAGCGTTATAGGTTCTTGGCTGTTGGATATTGCAAAACTTGAGCCAGCTCTATACCAAATTGCAAACTGAGATTTTTGTTCTTGAGCATGCTGTTTTAGCGGGTTTAGTATTAAAATGTGATTATAAGAACTGTCATCATTCCCTGTTCTAAACTTAGGTTATATGGGTTTGTTTCTAACATTGTAAGCTTATTCATAACATCTTTTATTAGTTTTCTCTCACTGTCGCAGGTAAGTATTCTTCAATCTTTGATTTAACTATTTTTTATTGAGTTTCAATTTAGATGATAAGATAAGTATTAGTCATATAGATTAGTGGTCAAAGAAAAAAAAAAAAAAAAACAAAACACAGGAAATCATATTCTTAACTAACGAATTCTAAAATGACGCAACAAGTTCTATTTTAATGTATATTACTTTCATATATATATATATATATATATATATATATATATATATATATTTTAATTATATAAAACTGTTATTTATAATTTAATTATTAGTTAAATTTATTTGGAAAATGCATTATAACATATGTTGAGTATTTTAGTAGATTATAAAGATAATAAAGGATTTTTTAGCAATGCACTATTTTGAAATTTAATGTCAAAGAAGTCAACAACACAATTGATTTCAAAACTATTCCTTTTTTCACAACATAATTAATTACTTATAAATAAATTCAATTTAGTAACCAACTTAATGCATTTCCTTTTTAAAATGAGATCAATATATAATTAATCATAAATTAATGGCTTAGTAGCACTTTTAGTCCCTCACTTATCACGATTTGACACTTTTGTTCCCTAATAAAAAAAATTAGCCTAAATGGTCTCTCACTATGTCAAACGACAACAGTTTTCGTCACTATTCCGTTAAAAATTAACGTTTTCTGTCAAAATTTAACAAAAAAAATAAAAAATAAAAAATAAAAACCCTCAGATTCAGTTTCCATCTCCTTCCTCTTCTCTTCAACCATAGTCCCCCTTCATCAGCCGCCACCACCCACCTTCCTTCTTTATCAGCCGCCGCTCCTCTCTATCTTCCTCTCCCCCAATCTTGCAACTAAAACCCTCACTCCAACACCCAGCGCCGCCGCCCTCCTCTGCTCCACCATCACCGTTTTTCCCTCTTCGTTCGAAGCCCTGCCACCACCACTGCTTCTCCCTCTTCGTCTCCATGCCGCCGTCGCTGCTCCTCCCTCTCTGTTCGAGACCCGCCCCGGTAGCTCCTCAACCTTCACAACTCAAGATCCTTAAGATCGCCACCCACGTCAACCTGCTCCTCGTCGCTGTCGTGATTCATCTTGAAACCCAAATCTCTCATATCTACCACCTCCACCACCCAAAACCCTAAGATCGAACCCGATGGAGGTTTGGGGGTTAAAGATTGGTTGAGATTTATGGGTTGGATGGGGTTGCAAGCAACGAGATTTTGCGGTGGGTAGGGGTTTCAATTTTCTCTTTCCTTTTCATTTTCACGTTCCTGGTGATTGGGGTTGCTTCGTTATGACTCATCCCTCTTCCTTCTGATTCTGCAATGATGGGGTTTCTTGACCTTTCTTTCATCTTCACTTTCACTGGTTATAGTGATTTGGGGAAAGTGTTTGTGGCTTATGGTAGTGCTAGATGGCAGGGGCGATGATTGAGTTGGAAGCTTGACAGTGGTTGTATATGGGAATTGAGAGAAGGAGGGTAAAGTAGAGAGGCTTTATTGGTGAAGGGAATGTAGGATGGAGAAGCTTAGAGGTTGAGAGATTGTGAGGTGAAGGCAGAGCTTGAGATGGTGCTTGAAGGAGATGGTTCTGGTTTGATGGACATCCACAGGATTCGGTGATTTGATGGTTGGAGGAGAAGGATTTTGAAAATTTGGTTATGTAGGGAGATCCTTCATGGTGGTCTCCAGACCAAGGCTATTGTAAAAGGTTCAGCTATGGAAGGTGAAGGAGGTTTTAATGGAGGTGTGGATGATGTAAAATAATTTTGAAATCCAGAGAAAGGAGAGGCCTATGGCATGAGGAATGAAACAGGGGAGGATGTATAGCACAAGAGTGGTGGCTCCAAAATTTCCATAGATCCCTAGGTCATTCTAATATCGATGTTGATGTTCAAGATCATGTTGAAGATGATGATAAAGGAGTTTAATTATTGCTATTTTTTTTTTCCAGAAAGTTGATGTTGAAGATGTTTAGCAGTATTAGAGTTTTTTGTCACAATTTTTTTTTTGTTAAATTTTGACAGAAAACGTTAATTTTTAACGGAATAGTTACGGGGGACTAAAACTGTTGTCGTTTGACAAAGTGAGGGACCATTTAGGCTAATTTTTGTTGTTAGGGACCAAAAGGAACGGAGGTAGTATTTATTAGTAGTAAATGAATTAAAGGGGGTAATTTGACTTATTATCCATTAATATATGTTGATTAGTCATTAATATTATTAATTACACATGATTAGTCATTACACATTATAGTGATTAGTCATTACTATGTAAATTTAACAAAATAATTTATTAAATTAGTCATTACTACGCAATTAAAACCTTTGGTAAAAATACTGTTTTTTTTTTTTATATTTAATAAGAGGGTTGTATACAATTGATAATGCATTCAACTCTAATATTATGCACACTCTACTTCACAAGGATGTATAAATTGAGTTTTAGAAAAGAGGTCTTCTACACGCACACATATTGATATGGTTGAATGGGGATGCAAAGTTGAAAACCAGAGACGATATTGACAGGATTATCTCAGCAAAGATACCAGATCCTAATTTATATCCTTCTTTATATGCAGTTGTGTCAAATTACATGATACATGGTCCACGTGGTCTAGCCTACAAGTCGTCCCCTTGCATGAAACAGGGTAAGTGTGAGAAATTTTTCCCCAAACCTTTTCAACCTTCAACTACCATCGATAATGAAGGATATTCCAAATATAAAAGGAGGCAAACAGGGATTCATGTTGTAAAGAAGGGAATTGAGATGGATAATGGGTTTGTTGTTCCTTACAACCTTGAGCTTCTCATGCGGTATCAGCCCACATCAATTTCGAGTACTGCTGCAAGTCAAACGCCATTAAGTATCTGTTCAAGTACATTAACAAAGGTCCTGATTGAGTGTCTGTCCAAATTCCAAATCAAAATAGAGATGAAGATCCAGATGGTGTTGTGGATAAAACAGTACTATGACTGCAGATATTTGTCTCCATACGAAATAGTGTAGAGAATTTTTTAATATAAAATTCATAAAAGATGGCCATCGGTTAAGAAGCTTATAATGTTTCTTGCTTGGTTTGAGGAAAATAAAAAATATGAACTTGACAAGGATTTAACCTACGTGCGATTCTAAGAAATGTTTATTATTGATAAGAAAAACAAAATGTGGAGAGAGAGGAAGAAGGGTTTTACAATTGGGCGGTTGACTTTTATTCCTCCTGGGATCTGGAGAGCTCTTCTACCTGCGACTCCTACTCACAATACAAAAGGGGTGCACAAGTTTTGAAAGTGTAAGCACTGTGGATGGAACAACATACACAACTTTTCGAGATGCA
Organism: Acmispon strigosus; assembly: GCA_030819835.1. Taxonomy (NCBI): domain Eukaryota; kingdom Viridiplantae; phylum Streptophyta; class Magnoliopsida; order Fabales; family Fabaceae; genus Acmispon; species Acmispon strigosus. Next base: position 4,573,995 of record JAUAMA010000001.1, on the reverse strand, counting down.
TGTTGTGCATTGCGTTTGTTGAAAGATGATAAAGAGTTCATTGATGCGATAAAGGACACAAGTGAACTAGGATCTGGATACCAAATCAGACGGGTGTTTGTAGCGTTGGTACTAATGAACGCCATGAGCCAACCAGAGGATGTTTGGACAATTATTGTCTGACGAACTGCTATATGAAAGACAGAGGTGCCTTCGACTACCAAGTTTCGTCTCAGATTTACCTTTTCACGTTTTTTTTCAAATTGCGTAGTTAATTATTTGGTTGTTAATTAAAATGTATTAATTTCATGTGACTTTATTAATATTTAATGAATTTTGAAATGTTTCCTTGTGAATGAAAAAAGCAATTAGTAATTAATGTGTGTAATAATTCCTACACATAAATTCCGACATATATTAAATGTGTTATATAGTTTTGAAATACTTCCTTTTTTACCAACACTATAATTGACTTATTTGTTTGAATACAAATACCAATAAAAAATTTCAACATAAATAAAATATATTTATTAACATTTATAATATTTTTTTTAAATTCCGTAATTAATTATTTGGTTATTTATTAAAAACGCATTAATTTCATGTTACTTTATTTATATTTAATGCCTCAATAAATGTTTCCTTTTCAATGAAAAAATCAATTAGTAATTAATATGTATAATAATACCTACACATAAATTCCGACATATAATAAATGTGTTATATAGTTTTGAAATATTTCTTATTTAACCAATACTATAATTGACTTCTTTGTTTGAAATTTTGAATACAAATACCAACAAAATATTTAAGTATAATTTAAGCATAAATAAAATATATATATATTAACATTTAAATTTACTTCCTTTTTTTTTCAAATACCGTAGTTAATTATTTGTTTATTAACAAATTTGGATTAAATTCGTGTGACTTTATTAATATTTAATGCATTTTGAAATGTTTTCTTTAGAATGAGAAAATCAATTAGTAATTAATATGTGTAATAATTCCTACACATATATAAATTCCGATATATAATAAATGTGTTATACAGTTTTGAAATATTTCCTTTTTAACAAACACTATAATTGACTTCTTTGTTTGAATATAAATACCAACAACAAATTTCAACATACATTAAATTATATTTATTAATGTTTAACATACTTCCTTTTTAAAAGCTGTATCATTTTGTTATTAATTTGTTGCTACTCAATAGCTATGAATTCCATCATAAAGTGTATGTGTTTATTATACATTTCAATGATTTCTGTGTTTTAACAATATACTTAAAACATAACCTTTATTTGCAGATCTTCAGCTAAGAAAAGATCACATATAAAATTTGTGTTTGATTGAGATAGAAAAAATGCTTCTGCATAGTGGAAGAACACTCAGAGACCTCGATTGCTAAACCATATCCAGAATTTTCTAACATGGTACAGTTTTAATAAATATTCATTATGGATGAGCTTGACTACAACAAACATGAGATGGCTTTCAAACATGCCTCACTAATCCATTTGATGGCTGCTGAACAGAAGACTGTATATGACAAGATTATGCAGTTTGTGTTATCCGACCACAGTGGTTTTTTCTTTTTGTACGACTATGGAGGAACAGGAAAGACTTTTGTTTGGAATACACTATCTGCAGGCCTCCGATCACTAGGATTAATTGTTCTAAACGTTGCTTCAAGTGGTACTACTTCATTATTGCTTCCAGGAGGACGAATAACTCATTAAAGATTCTGCATCCTTATGCAAACAAATGAATCGTCTACTTGCAACATAAAACAAGGGAGTTTCTCCAGTTTGCTATTGAAGACTAAGCTCATTATTTGGGATGATGCGCCGATGTTGAATAAACACTGTTTTAAGGCCTTGTGCAGAACTTTGGGAGACGTCATGAGAGTACAAGATGAAAGAAACTTATACAAACCATTTTGTGGAAAGGTTGTGGTACTTAGAGGAGACTTCAGACAAATACTTTCTATTATTAAATATGGGTTGAGAAATGATATTGTTTCAGCTGCCATCAATTCTTCCTATTTATGGGAACATTGTAAAGTCTTCAAATTGTCTAAGAACATGAGATTATCCACAGCTAGGTCCGCATAAGAGGCATCTAAAACTAAGAAATTTGTTGACTGGCTTCTTCAAATTGGCGATGATTCCTCTAAATTAAATGTGTGGGGTGAATCAGATATAGAAGTAACAGCTTGATTTGGTTAATTTTGCATACCCTAACCTCTTAGGGAACATGAAAGATCCAAAAAAATTTCAAGATAGATGCATATTGTGTCCAACATTGGATTCTGTTTGGATGGCCAACGATTTTGTCTTGGATTTAATCCCTGGCAATCACAAAGAGTACTTAAGCTATGATACTACTTGCAAATCAGACGAGGATTGTGAACTACAATTAGAGTGGTATACAACTGAGTTTTTAAATGATACCAAGTGCTCTGGGATGCCAAATCACAAGTTGATTATGAAGGAGGGTGAACCAATTATGTTGTTGAGGAATATGGAGTAGGCTGCTGGCTTATGTAAATGAACTCGGCTAATAATTGATAAAATGTACCCATATGTTATTCGAGTAGTGGTAATAACGGGAACTAATATCAATGGTGTGGTCTACATTCCGAAATTGGATTTGGTTCCAACTGACTCAAGATACCCATTCAAGTTTTCAAGACAGTTCTCGGTGTGCTTGTATTTTGCAATGATTAGTAATAAAATCCAGGGACAACCGTTATCTCACGTTGGTCTCTACCTTTTTTCCAAGTCAGTTTTCACTCATAAGCAATTGTATGTCGCTCCCTCAAGAATAAGATCAAGGAAAGGTCTCAAGCTTCTAATCTTATATGACAGCAACAATGTGACAAACATCACCAAAAAATTTGTATACAAAGAAATATTTGCTAATGTAAAAGTATTCAAACTCATAATGAATGTCAAATAAACTTTTTATCCCATTTCACATCTAAATCTCATTTCCGTTTAAATGGTAGTGATCGGATATCGAAACTTCACAAGTACAAAATGTAAGTTCATTAGTACGTCGTACATTGCACGGGCATATCACTAGTTTTAGAATACAAAGAACTAGATTGTAAATTGAAAAAGTTTATTATCAAGAAAATATGACAAATTAAGGCCAAAACACCTTATTTTTAGAGGGTACTATAGAAATTGCCTTATCAAAGTACTAAATACATATAACTTTTCACTTATTATATTTTTATATAGTACTCCCTCCGTTCCTATTTAACTATCAACTTTGAGGAAAAAAATTGTTCCTATTATATTGTCCACTTACAATTTCAAGATAACATTAAACAATTTTTTCCAATAATACCCTATTGCAATAAATTGTAATATTTCTATTTCTCATGAAAATTAAATACCACATAGAGAAGAGAATGTACGAGAATAAATGACGAGAGATAATAATGAATAAAGTTTAAAAGGGTAAAATAGAAAAACATCTTTTACTTTTGTGAAAACCAACAAAATTGATTGTATTTTTTAATTTATGTGTTTTTTCTCTTTTTGACATTTAAATAGGAACAGAGTGAGTGAGTAGAATTTATAGGTGGAATACTATTGCTTTTCCATTTTGTTGGGTTATAAATGTTCTGTACACATAGAAATTCCTAGAGTAAAGTAATAATTCACGGTGTTGTCTAGGGTGAACTATAATTTAAGTGGTGCACCATGTTAATCAATGAGATCGCGTCAAGTGTCCAGGTGAGAAACTGTAAACCAGTTCTACAGTTTATTTAATTTTTATAATTTATTATAATTTCAATTTGTTCATTAGCATAAAACTCCTTTAATGTCTTTCTCCTCCTTTCCCATACCTTCTTTTTTTAGTGAAAGAATGGGTAAAAATTGTATTGATTAATTATTATTATTTTTAATTTTTTTAAAATCAGGTAAAAATACTTATTATAACAGATTATTTAAAGTGGTGCACGGTGCACCACTTAAAGTACAAATGCACTTGCTCATGAGAGAGAGGAAACTCTATATCCCGATGACATAGAAATTAGAAAGGAATATTGTGGTCCCATTTATGTCCGTGTGTTTTTTTCCTGCGAATCAACGACAGCTACTTCTTTGCTAAGGATAACTTTTTATCCTCTTAACGAGACTTGACTCAAAAAAGAAAAAGAAAATGAGGCTTGAGTCATGAGTCTTGACTTGACTCATAAAAGGTTAGCACGAATTTCTTATTTGTCTCAAATTGTTTTTGAGGATAATTACAAGACTTCAACATTGTTTTTACAAAACTCAAATCCAAATTACCATTTGTAATAAATATTTGGATTCTCATCTAGGTTAGTGTTAGTAGAAGAGGCAGTGGTCCAAGCTCATATATACTTGTTTTACATTTTTTACTTAATATTATAAATATAGGAGAGACTGTACCATGCAGAGTATCCTCTCTTCTCCTCTCTTTAGTTACTTGTTCACTCTTTATTCACATTATATTATCAGCACGATAGTTCTCTCCAACATTCCTAAATTCTTCCATTTCTCTTTCGATTCTTCCATTTCTTTTTCAAGCAAGTAAGTATAGCAACCGCGTGGGAAGTTACAATTTCATCTTCGGTATGATTCCTTTTATTTTGTTCTATTCTTTTTCTTTCTTCCAAATCCCTTGTTTTTGGATATTGATTCATAACCTATGGTCCAGAAATACCATGGTGAACATTTTAAAATATGAAACCTGAAGATTTGTAGCCTACGGTCCATAAGTACCGTGGTGAAATTTTTAAAATATGAATCCTGATGATTCATAGCCTAGGTTCAGAAGAATCGTGGTGAAATTTTTAAAATATGAATCCTGATGATTCATAGCCTAGGTTCAGAAGAATCGTGGTGAAATTTTTAAAATACGAATCTTGAAGATTCATAGCCCGTACCGTAGTGGTAAATTTTTAAAATATGAATCCTGAAGATTTATATCTTACGATAATCAGTTATAATAATTGGTTAAATTGAATTATGTTACTGATACTCTACGTGATTATTGATTAACTTGTTTTTTTGTTATTATCTCTATATTAAATAGATCAATTAAAGTTGCATATTGTTACAAGAAATATTTAAATTCAAATTATTAAGTCAATATGTATATTGTTTGAACACTCCATGACGAGAAGTGGTTTTGACGATGATTATCTAACTCATTTTGATCACTTGATTGGTGATGAGGCTGTTCATAAATGAGTTTCTCTTCTTTGTTTTAGTTTTTTTGTTTCTTCTTAAGAACTTTATATTTAATGTTTTTCCTCTCTTTTAAGCGACGAAGTGCTTATTTATATTTGGACTTTCTCATTATTGGATTGTTTGATTTTTCTTGTTATTACATCCTCTCAAATGGTTTTACTTATAAATGTTTTTCTTTTCACATATCAAGAATGAACGTTCATGTTAATGACACCTCAATGAACAATGATGATATTTGTCTCGCTAATTGTGCAACAACGCACACAATACTTAAGGATAAGGATTATTTCTCTTCTTTGATAATACAAGAAACATATGTGAAGGTGCAAGACACACACAAGAAAGGGGGGTTTGAATTGTGTGGCTTATTTTAAATTTCTTTTCTCATATATATATATATATACATCATTTGTTATTTAGATTTGGCATGGATCACTTTTGTAGGAGAGTATGAAAATCATTTCATAAGATTTAAAACGATGATTATTTATTTTTCATAACCGTTCGCAAGTTGCAAACGTATGAATGAGCATGCAGTATACAATTAACAACATGAAAATAACATACACATGATTTTATCCTGGTTCACCCTCATAACCAATAGGGCTACATCCAGTCCTTGGCTTCACCAAGATTTTTACTATTTCAATGAATAGTACAAGTATTATCGGGGACTTCTCCCAACAAGTATTCTAAGGACTTCTCCTAACAAGTATTCTAAGGACTTCTCCTATCAAGTATTCGAAGGACTTCTCCTTACAAGTATTGTTAGGACTCCTCCTTACAAGTATTATACAGGACTTCTCCTGACACCTTTTTCAAGGGTTGGCTTCTCTACAAGGTTCTCTTCTCAATAAGAGTGGGTAGAGGAAATTAAGCTCAATATACAGAGAGGGTAGGAGTTTGGGTTCTCTGTTAGAAAGAATGTGTGAGTTGGGAAGGATAAGATTAATACTCTGCGAATTTTCCTCACACAAACTTATATGCTCAGACAGGGATTGGGTTGAGGCATCCTGAGCATGAACCAAGGTTGCTTGGTTCTTGGGACAGACTTAGTTGGCATATGGAGGTTTAAGTCTAAGTTGCCCAAAATCTTCGGAGAAGGAATCTTCTATTTATATCTTCAGTTGCTTCTTCTTCTTCTTGAGAAAGAGAGAAAAACTGTCCGAAGTGCCTCTTCTCTTCTGAGCTGTGCGTAACAGCTAGTTCTGCATCTTTCAGCATGCGTAAGTCACGATCAGAGGCTTTTCTGCAAGCATAAGATATGATTTGGAAATCATCAGTACTTATGGGTTGATGTCGTCTGGCTCCATCTTGAGCGAGCGGCCTTGAGCTGGTTTCTTCGTATATAACGTATAAAAGTTCAGCGGTGAGGACTGCTTTGACTCTTTTACCCCAGTGCTTGACAGCTAATACTCATCACGTGCCTTGGTCAAGATTTTGAATTTCGACCGTTGAGAGTGTACGATGTGCAGAGATTCTTGCCGTTGATTCCGCGATGTCAGCTTGATTTAGGGGAAAGTAGAATGTCAGAGGGACCAAGGAATATTGTATTAATTGTGTCCCTTTCTACTTTCTGCCGCAGTCAGTATGTTAATAAATGTGTAGACGAGGTGGGAGTCTTTTAATTCCACAAAGTAATTACTCCAGATGAGAAAATTTAATACTTCGATAATCCTGATGTCCTCGAAAACCACATTTCTTGATCTCTGTTTATTTGGCGCAATTTTTCCTTTGAGCGGACGGATTTTTCCTTGTAGCTTGGCAGACGTAGTCTCCATTCAATGCTTGAAGTTCTGCTGCAAAGTAATTTGGATTGGCGGACGAACTTTTCTTTATTCAGTCTTTCTTAACTGTTAGGATCTTCTTGTCTTGTAGATGACTGAGTCTCTTCCTTTGATCTTACTGAAGTTCTTTCATCTGATAGAGTTGATTCACAACTTCCTTTTGTGATGCTAGAGAACCTTTGAAGCTGAAAGGAATTCTTCATAGATTAATCTGTCCTTTGATTTGAGCAGTCTTCTTAAGTGGCAGACTATTTTGTCTTCTCAAGGTAGGCTTTGATTTAGAACTTGCAGACTTTTGTGAGGTGTTCTCAGATGTTGGTTGTTGATGCTGCTTTAGACTCCTATGACTCACCAGACGCAATTTTCTTCATAGTGATCGGACGGACTTCTCCTGATGAACTGGTAGTCTTGACGACGTTTGAGGTTTACTCAGTCTTTTTAGAAATAGTTATTCCTGTACATGGGAGTTTTCACTGTGTTAGGAAATTCAGTTTAATACAGTTTTGAACGTTAAAGAAATTGTTGATTATCAAAATATAATTATTAATTTAATTACTTAAATCTAACAATCTCCCCCTTTTTGATAATGACAATTTCTTTGGAAAATATTTGTTTATGAGGTGTTCATAAGACGTTTTGTTTTGATGGTTGTTCTTCAGAGTATTGCATTATGATTTCTCATTTTATTTATATAGGAGGTGGTCGAATTCCAAAACGAATTTTACTGGTTTAGTTGGAATTAGTTTTGCTTGCTCTTGCTCCCCCTAAGTTGAATATTCCTAGTAAGCTTTTTACTTATATTCCTAGTAAGCTTTTTACTTATCTTTGCTCCCCCTAAATCTAGCTTTCTTCTTTACCTAAGTCTTCTCCCCCTTTGGCATTATCAAAAAGATTAGAAACCATGATATAAGCACAGTGCATATAAGATAAAGAGATATCTAGTATGAAGTATTAAATATATATAGGCATGAGAGCAGGTAGAATAATGTGCACAAGATGAATAATTAGAGAGAGTAGCAGGGATAAGAGGTAATCAATCCGCTTTTTGCTGACGAGCTTCATGGTCTTTGCGGAGCATTTCTTCAAAGAATTTGAGTTGAGCCTCTATCATGGCGGTGAGATTTTGTTCCATTGCATCGGCTCGTTTGAGAATAGTGCTTTCCATCTTTTCCGTTGCTTTGAAATTGGTGGAGAGGGATTGTGTAACTTGTTCAGACAGCTCCTTAATGGCAGTTTCGACATCAAAGGGTTCAGTAGTAGGTGGTACATCATGTGACTCCTTGGCCCTGAGAGTTTCCTTAGTTGAAGAAGGATGATTACGTGAGGAGACTTTGGTGGGATGAACCACTGTGGTTTCCATTTCCAAGGCCTCATTCAGGGTTTTAGCAGCAGGGATTTCCTTGGAAGATGGTGAGTGGGTATCATCTTGATCCTCCTCAGTGTCTGATGAGACAACGACTACTTCTTCTGAATCAGAAGAGATATGGATTTGGTGCTTGACTGATTCTTGCTGAGGGACGTCAGCAGTTAGAGATGGCTGATAGGAAGGTCTGTCTGCTATTAGAGTAAGCGACCATGATCCGAAATTAAGAGTGATGCGTGCAGCACCATGAATCAATTTGGATGAAATGGTGCTTGTATGAGTTTGTCTGCAGGCAGACAGTTCCCAGTTGTGAGAGAATATGTCATACCTTGATCTTGGAGCAAACATAAGTACTATCCCGTCAACAGCAGGAGGAGCCCAGATTCTGGCTTGGAGGCAGAAATTGAAACCTAAGGTTTCCATAAGAAGGTGTGGTGCGTGCCAAGCATTCATCATCGATAGCATTCTAGGGACTGTTGATGCAATAGGCGTAGTGCAACGGCGAGACCGTCTGGGCACATGGATTGGGAAACTCTTCATTCTGTATTCCCTTGTTTGAACTTCTTGCATGCTGTTCTCCTGATCTTCTTTAGATATACCTCCTTCCCGATTAGCTGTTGGTTGTTCAGCAGCGATTTCATCCCTATGTGCGAGTTTAGTTGTATCATCTTTCTCAGCCTTCCTTGGGATATTCTTCTTTCTTTTTCTTTGATTACAGGCCCTGACTGCTCGAGATTTCACTCTTCCTTTAGCCACAGACGCTTCCTTAGAAGCCCTATCTTGATTTTCAATCTCCTGTGTTTCCATAGTGACTTCTGGTTGGGACATAGGAATGTCAAGAAGTGTTTCGTCAACATCGTTGGATTTCTTGGCAATCTTCTCACTTTGTTTTTCATTTAGTGGGTGAGAAGGATTTTCAACTTCTGATGCTTCTGCCTTTAGCCTTGATGATTTGGACAAAGGCATGGTCACTTGCACTTGTTTCTCAGCTTTCTTCAGAGTAGCATGTCGCTTCCTTTTCAACTTTGAGGGACGAACGTAGTTGGGATCTATGATGCGTCTATACATTATTATTCTTGGTCCCACATTATTTCCCCACGCCTTTGCATCCTTCTCACAGTTGGGCAACCATTGTGGTGTTGCATTGGGTAAAGGAGAGTTCTCTTTGAGAATCACTCTTATCCAGTGTCGATCATCAACATTGCATAACACTGCCACTGGAGAAGGGGTTGTAACTGGACCAGTCATAGGAAGATACATGCAGGATTCCCTGAGACTGAGTGTGACTAGGACTACTCTGAAGGTAGTTGCTGCTAGTAAACCCATGTCCGGAATAGTGAACCATTTGGGTTCAAGAGCTGGTTCGTTTGGGCTGAGGGTCAAGGCCCTTTTAATTTCTTCCATATGATCTTTTGAGTCAAATATCTTCTGGTGAAGATTTTGTCTGTTTTCTAGCTCCTTGATCATTCGATCCCTTATCTCTGGCCATTCTTTCTCGTTCATCCCTATCCACTGTGCGAGACATCTATATCCACAGTTGCCATCATCATCAACATCCACAATATTTTCTACAAACTCATGAAACTCAGAGGGAATGTGTGGAAGATATTTTGATATGATTGCAAACTGCTGAGGAGTCTTGGATTCGGAGCTTGAGGGTCCTCTTTGGACGTTTTTGATCAGTGATGCTATCGGACGATTACTTTCATCACTCTGTTGGGAAACAGTTGTGTCTCCTAGTTGTTTAGGTTTTGAAGAAGGAGCAATTTCAACCCATTTTCCAGAATTGGTAATTTGGTATCGCTTAGTGGGTGGGGGACCATTAATATCAGCGTCTTCTTCTGCTTCTTCATCTTCTACTTCTTCTTCAGCACCCTCTTTTCTGAGTTGAAGTCTGCTTGCCTGCAAGAGCACTTCTACAGGCACACTGGTAGTGTCAATCTCTAGTCCCATTCTTCTGAGGTCATCGAATTTTATTGGAGATGAGTGAATGTAGTCACGAGTAATAAACTCATTTTCCTCCTTCGTTTTGTCTATGAGGTGTTTCCTCATTAGCTCAGATATGAGAGCTCCATATGGCAATTTTATCTCTTTGCCTTCCAGAGTTGATATCATGTGATTGAAGACGAGGTATGAGAGGTTGATCTTCTGCTTATGCATCATATAGTAGAGTGCCCATTGAGACAGCTTGTCTACATTGTTGCAGTTCCCTTCTCTGGGGATGACTATTTTGCACAACACGGCATAAGGGAATTTGCATTCCTCTATTAAGTTGTTGACATTAGTTCCATAACTCTCTGGGTTCTGCTTCCAGATGCACTTGGAGTTTAAGGAAGATAACTCCCAAGTTGATTTGAATTTCACTCCTTCGTTTACTTCGCAGTTCAAGATTACTGCAATATCTCCAGGCGAAATAGTTGTTATTCTTCGCATGCATCTGGTTTTGATCATCGAGGGTCTGCTCTTGACTGCGCAGTCATAGAATTCTTTGACGACCGGTTCAATGGTAACAAGAGAAGATACCTTCATGAGACTTTCCCATTCTTGAGCGAGGACCCAATCTAGCCCTGCTATCTTGGCGTGACTGTAGAGCTTTAGGTTAAGATGCTTTGGAGAAACTAGTTCTTTATCCCCGAGATTTATCGTCTTTAGTTTGCCAATGAAAGTTTCTTGCTCCTTTCGATTCAGCGCAATAATTCTCATTCTTCGTTCAATAGTGTTTTGCTCAGCGGAAGTAAGTTCGGAGGCAACATTAATCCGTTTCTTTGAGGTCATTGTGATGATCTGCAAGCAAGAGTGAGCAAGAGAGAGAAAGAGAAAAATAGATATCTTGAGGATGATGGAAGTTTAAGTTAGGTTTGTGAGTAGTGGATGCGTTATTACTTTCTCAAAGTTCTTTTTGAATGCGAACGGTGTTTACTTGGTTGAAGAGAGAAAATGATCAGTTTTCTATTGATGTGATAGAATGATTAGCATGCGCATTAAATGAGGATCTTTTAAATGTGCAGTCATAGCAGTTGAGAGATTTAATGCGTGCTTGAGAAGTTTTAATATTTGAAACGACACAGTTGTTTAGCTAGTAGTACATGTTTGGGTGAGAGACTGTTCGTGCCTGATCAGGTATTCACAGACTCTCTCTCTTGATGGTTCCTTATGTAGTCACCGGACGGTGATTTCCATTTACTCGATCTTTGGAATGTAGTCTTTGGTTAAGTGGAGTTTTCGGTTTTATCAGGAAGATACTTGACGTCATTCTTCTAGTTGATCATGTAATATATGTATCTATCTTCAAGCCTACAAGATTCATTTCCTAATTTCTATGTCGAAGAATCTTATTAATTTTTTTTTTAATTATCACAATTTAGCTACAGGCAATAGGAGGTATTGTGTTTTTCAACTAGAGAACTCGTCAGAACATCTATGCTTGTCCGATAAGTTTGATATCGTATACCAAGATCTTTCATGACAATTTTTTAGGACCAATGTTTAAACAAGAGATTAAATACATGTAATGATAGTATGAAAAGTCATATGCCAAAGAGTTGATTTGAACAAATAATTTTAATCAACATTTGTCAATTGAACAGTTTAATTTTAGGTTAATATGGCTATCGTAAGTATACGATTATCTAGGAATTTGTGTTCATTAGAATGATGATATTAATGATTCAAACAAATCTTGATGGACTTATAGAGAGTCTCATTTAAGTAAATAATCAGTGATTGTATTAAGATATTCTTTGTAAAGCTTTTAATCATTTTACCAGGATGAGGGGTGATAGATAATCTAATATGAGTTTAGAGTTACCTCCCTTTCTATCTCTGAGAATAGAACTTGATCATTTCTTGTATAACTCAAGAGATTTGTCAGTAATATATTGCTGGAAACACGAGTTTGATGTATTCACTTGAATTTCTAGCTTCCTTTGCTGAGAGGATATGAGATCTTTCCTTGAGATGACTTCTTTGAAATTTCCTTCTTGCATTAGCATTTGGATCATGGTTGCTTCGATTCAAGAATGACATATGCTTTTACGGATCTTTGAACTCTGCATCTGCGAAGATGTTAGCACTTTTCAGAGTGTTAGGCTCTGATACCAATTGAAGGTGCAAGACACACACAAGAAAGGGGGGGTTTGAATTGTGTGTCTTATTTTAAATTTCTTTTCTCATATATATATATATACATCATTTGTTATTTAGATTTGGCATGGATCACTTTTGTAGGAGAGCATGAAAATCATTTCATAAGATTTAAAACGATGATTATTTATTTTTCATAACCGTTCGCAAGTTGCAAACGTATGAATGAGCATGCAGTATACAATTAACAACATGAAAATAACATACACATGATTTTATCCTGGTTCACCCTCATAACCAATAGGGCTACATCCAGTCCTTGACTTCACCAAGATTTTTACTATTTCAATGAATAGTACAAGTATTATCGGGGACTTCTCCCAACAAGTATTCTAAGGACTTCTCCTAACAAGTATTCTAAGGACTTCTCCTATCAAGTATTCGAAGGAATTCTCCTTACAAGTATTGTTAGGACTCCTCCTTACAAGTATTATACAGGACTTCTCCTGACACCTTTTTCAAGGGTTGGCTTCTCTACAAGGTTCTCTTCTCAATAAGAGTGGGCAGAGGAAATTAAGCTCAATATACAGAGAGGGTAGGAGTTTGGGTTCTCTGTTAGAAATAATGTGTGAGTTGGGAAGGATAAGAGTAATACTCTGCGAATTTTCCTCACACAAACTTATATGCTCAGACAGGGATTGGGTTGAGGCATCTTGAGCATGAACCAAGGTTGCTTGGTTCTTGGGACAGACTTAGTTGGCATATGGAGGTTTAAGTCTAAGTTGCCCAAAATCTTCGGAGAAGGAATCTTCTATTTATATCTTCAGTTGCTTCTTCTTCTTCTTGAGAAAGAGAGAAAAACTGTCCGAAGTGCCTCTTCTCTTCTGAGCTGTGCGTAACGGCTAGTTCTGCATCTTTCAGCATGCGTAAGTCACGATCAGAGGCTTTTCTGCAAGCATAAGATATGATCTGGAAATCATCAGTACTTCTGGGTTGATGTCGTCTGGCTCCATCTTGAGCGAGCGGCCTTGAGCTGGTTTCTTCGTATATAACGTATAAAAGTTCAGCGGTGAGGACTGCTTTGACTCTTTTACCCCAGTGCTTGACAGCTAATACTCATCACGTGCCTTGGTCAAGATTTTGAATTTCGACCGTTGAGAGTGTACGATGTGCAGAGATTCTTGCCGTTGATTCCGCGATGTCAGCTTGATTTAGGGGAAAGTAGAATGTCAGAGGGACCAAGGAATATTGTATTAATTGTGTCCCTTTCTACTTTCTGCCGCAGTCAGTATGTTAATAAATGTGTAGACGAGGTGGGAGTCTTTTAATTCCACAAAGTAATTACTCCAAATGAGAAAATTTAATACTTCGATAATCCTGATGTCCTCGAAAACCACATTTCTTGATCTCTGTTTATTTGGCGCAATTGTTCCTTTGAGCGGACGGATTTTTCCTTGTAGCTTGGCAGACGTAGTCTCCATTCAATGCTTGAAGTTCTGCTGCAAAGTAATTTGGATTGGCGGACGAACTTTTCTTTATTCAGTCTTTCTTAACTGTTAGGATCTTCTTGTCTTGTAGATGACTGAGTCACTTCCTTTGATCTTACTGAAGTTCTTTCATCTGATAGAGTTGATTCACAACTTCCTTTTGTGATGCTAGAGAACCTTTGAAGCTGAAAGGAATTCTTCATAGATTAATCTGTCCTTTGATTTGAGCAGTCTTCTTAAGTGGCTGACTGTTTTGTCTTCTCAAGGTAGGCTTTGATTTAGAACTTGCAGACTTTTGTGAGGTGTTCTCAGATGTTGGTTGTTGATGCTGCTTTAGACTCCTATGACTCACCAGACGCAATTTTCTTCATAGTGATCGGACGGACTTCTCCTGATGAACTGGTAGTCTTGACGACGTTTGAGGTTTACTCAGTCTTTTTAGAAATAGTTATTCCTGTACATGGGAGTTTTCACTGTGTTAGGAAATTCAGTTTAATACAGTTTTGAACGTTAAAGAAATTGTTGATTATCAAAATATAATTATTAATTTAATTACTTAAATCTAACAATATGTTTGTACTATAACTGGTAGTACAAAGATAATTGAAGGCCAAGGAAGAGCCATAATAATGTTGTCCAGAGGAACACAATTGAATATTGGTAATGCTTTATATTCCTCCAAAGCTCATAGAAACTTATTAAGTTTCAAAGATATACGTGAAAATGGATACCACATTGAGACAATGAAGGATGAGAATGTGAAATATCTTTGTATCACAAGAGTGATCTCAAGAAGAAAATGCAAAATTGAAAAATTACCTACATTTTCTTCTAGTTTGTACTACATAAGCATTAGTGTAATTGAAACAAATGCTACCGTAAACTAGAAGTTTACAGAATTTTCTATTTGGCATGGCCGGTTAGGCCATCCCGGTTTAATTATGACGCGAAAAATAATTGACAATTAATGTGGGCATCCATTGAAGCGCCAACAGATTCTTCAAACCAATAAATTCACATGTCCTGCTTGTTCCCAAGGTAAATTGATTATTCGACCATCACCAACAAAAGTTGGAGGTGAATAGCTTATATTTCTAGAATGTATACAAGGCAATATTTGTGGACAAATACACCCACCAAGTGGACCATTTAGATATTTTATGATTTTAGTTGACGCGTCCACAAGATGGTCACATGTGTCCTTATTGTCTTCTCGCAACTTGGCGTTTGCAAGCAGGCACGGACCCACGTATAGTTGGGGGGGGGGGGGCAAATGCCCCCACAGAAATTTAAAAAAAATTAAATAATAATAGTAATAAGTAATAACTAATAAACTAATATTCCCTTGATCCCTTAAACCCTAATTTCCGTAATTTCTCTTTCTCCTTCCTTCTAGCCGCCTCACTTCCTCTTTCTGCTTCTAACTCGTTCTGCTTCCCTCCTTCTCCTCCGCCGTCGCGCGGCTTGCGTCCATCTCCTCCGCCGTCGCCACTCGCCTGTGCATCTACGTTCCTCCTTCTCCATCCGCCTCGCGCTCGCCACCACTTCTCTGTTCGCCTCGCGCTCGCCACCGCTTCTCCGTCCGCCTCGCGCTCCACTCTGCCATCTCCGTCCGCCGCGACTCTGCCTACTCCTCCTCCGTTCGTCGCGGCTCTGCCTCCTCCACCGCCGTGCCTCTGCCTTCTCCACCTGCTCTTCTTGACTGCTTCAAAGTTCAAACCCTCTTCTGATTCTCCCCTTTCGGCTTCAATCCAGCAAGGTATCCACCCTCCTTTTAGACTCAATCTCTTCCAGCTTATGTAGTTCAGTAGTTCCTTTAATTTACTGCCTAATTGATTAAGTTTGATGCAGAGTCCCCTGTTCACAAGGCACCAGTGTTTGACTCTATGCTTTTCTTTTGTATGAATGTAATATATGTAATAATACTTGATTAATGTTGCTATTGGGGATGCTAGGTTAAAAAGTGTTTGTATTTGACAATTCTGTAATTGAAGGAGATTGTGTGAATGGTAGCTTCTAGTGATTTTGATGTTATTTACTTATTTTCTATTGAGCATTGGTTCATTTGATGCAGAGTCCCCTGTTCACAAGGCACCAGTGTTTGGCTTTATGCTTTTCTTTTGTATGAATGTAATATATGTAATAATACTTGATTAATGTTGCTATTGGGGATGCTAGGTTGAAAAGTGGTTGTATTTAACAATTCTGTAATTAACATCGCGAACAATTTTGTTAAGGTTGCAGCTACTTGCTTGAACTCTTCTTTGGCACTGATCATGTTCATATATAAATGAAAATTATTAACAAGATATATATATATATATATATATGATGCTTATATTAATTTGTTTGATTGAACTTCGAAGCGATAATAGCAGGGGGAATATTGTGAAGGGTTTATATAGGAATCCTATTTGACAATTCTGTAATTGAAGAAGATCGTGTGAATGGTAGCTTCTAGTGATTTTGAAGTTATTTACTTATTTGCTATTGAGCATTGGTTCATGCATTACATGCCAGAATTGAAGTTTGTTAACAATTTTCCTTTTTTCTTAACTTTATCTAGCAATGGAAAAATATTTCAAAAGAAAAAGTATAGAGCAAGAGCAAGCATCTTCTCCTCAACCTCAAGAACTCAAAAAAACATTAGGCCCAACCTTGAAAAAAAGATTTTTGGAGTTCGACTCAGAAAATCTTCCTAGTGATCTTGGGTTAAGGCCACCAATGTTGTTATATTATCCTAGTGATAGAGATGAAATCAGGAGATATTATCTACAAAAGGGTCCTTGTCAACCAAAAGAGATTGATTTTCCACAAACACAATTTGGGAAGACACTGCGTAGGTTCAATCCTGATTGGTATTCCAAATTTGACAATTGGTTGGAATATAGTAAAAAAGAAGATGCGATATTTTGCTTATGTTGTTATCTCATGAGATCAGATGTTGGAGATTATAAATGTAGTGGTGATACATTTACAATTGAAGGTTTTTCAAACTGGAAAAAGAGTGAGAGACTGCAAACTCATGTTGGAGGCCAAAGTAGTCCTCATAATCAAGCCTGGAGAAATTGCCAAGTGCTAATGAAACTAAAACAACACATTGAAGTTTCTTTGTGTAAACAGTCTGACCAAGTTAAAGAAGACTATCAAATTCAGTTGATTACTATCATCGATTGCATTCGATTTTTATTGCGCCAAGGGTTAGCTTTTTGCGGTGATGATAAGTCAATGTGTTCAAGCAATAAGGGGAATTTTCTTGAGATTCTAGATTTTCTTTCCAACCACAATGACACTATTCATCAAGTTTTGAAGCATGCTCCTAGAAATCTCAAATTAATAGCTCCTTCTATTCAAAAAGAAATTGTTAGAGCCGCTGCTAGTGAGACTACTAAAGTTATACTTAATGATTTGGGAGATAAACTATTTGCTATTTTGATTGATGAATCTCGTGATATCTCAATCAAGGAGAAAATGATGGTGGCTTTGCGTTATGTGAATAATAAAGGACAAGTTATAGAGCGCCTTCTTAGTCTTGCTCATGTTTCAAATACTAATGCTTTATCACTAAAATCGGCTTTGGGGTCATTATTTGCAAAATATGGGTTAAGCTTTTCAAGATTGCGTGGACAAGGATACGATGAAGCAAGTAATATGCAAGGTGAACTTAATGGGCTCAAAAGTTTGATACTAAAAGAGAATAGTTGTGCATTCTATATTCATTGCTTTGCTTATCAACTCCAATTAGCTCTTGTTGCAGTATCAAAAAAACATGTTGCAATTGCATTGTTTTTTAATACAATTGCTAATTTATCTAATGTTGTTGGAGCTTCATGTAAGCGTCGAGATATTCTTCGTGATAGTCAAAGTGCTAAGGTGAAAGAAGCATTGCAAAAGGGAGAAATCTCTAGTGGTCGTGGTTTGAATCAAGAAATAATGATCAAGAAAGTAGGGGATACAAGATGGGGATCAAATTATGGTACACTACTTAGTATAGTTTCTTTGTTCTCTTCAATGGTTGATGTGCTTGAATTTTTTGAGGAAGATGGCATAAGTTTAGACCAAAAAGCTGAAGCATGTGCTTTGCTGAATTTGATGCAGTCTTTTGAGTTTGTTTTCATCTTGCATTTGATGAAAAACATTTTAGGGATAACTAATGAGTTGTCTCAAGCATTACAAAGAAGTGATCAAGATATTGTAAATGCTATGAAGTTGGTTATTGTGTCAAAGTAGAGATTGCAAGTTATGAGAGATGATGGTTGGGATTCTTTGCTCAAACAGGTTTCATTGTTTTGTGAAAGGCACAATGTTGCCATTCTTAATATGACTGATACATTTCAAACACAAGGAAGATCAAGACGCAAAATGGAGAAAGTTTCTAATGTGCATCATTTTCAGGTTGAATTATTCTTTCAAGTGATAGATCGACAACTTCAAGAGTTGAATAATCGTTTTACTGAAGTGAATAGCGAGTTGCTTCTTTGTGTAGCTTGCTTGAGTCCAAGAGATTCATTTTCTGCATTTGATAAGGAAAAATTGATTCATTTAGCTCATTTTTATCCTTCAGATTTTTCCCCAATTGAACTTTTGGCACTAGATAATCAGCTTGAAAATTACTTCGTTGATGCATGCTCTGATAATGCACTTTCAGGACTAGGGGGAATTAGTGATCTTGCTATAAAGCTTGTGGAGACTAGGAAGCATATTGTATATCCATTGGTATATTTTCTTTTAGAGTTAGCTTTGATACTTCCTGTAGCAACTGCGACAGTTGAAAGAGCTTTCTCTGCTATGAATATCATCAAGAATCATAAGCGAAATCGTATGGGAGATGAATGGCTAAATGATTGTTTAGTTACTTATATATAGAAAGATGTATTTGATAGTGTTCAGAATGAAAAGATAGTGCAGAGTTTTCAAAATATGAAAACTCGTAGGGAACAATTATGATGTACTTTCAAATTTTTAATAGTACAATGTTATATTTTCTATGTTACAAATTTATGTGTATTTTTACCCCCACATACTTAAATTCCTGGATCCGTGCCTGTTTGCAAGATTACTTGCTCAATGATTAAATTGTGAGCACATATTCCTGATTATCCAATCAAGAAAATATGCCTTCGTAATGCTGGTGAATTTACCTCTCAAACTTTTAATGACTATTGTATGTCTATTAGAATTGATGTTGAACATCCTATGGCACATGTTCATACACAAAATGGGCTTGCAAAGTCGTTTGTTAAACGTTTATAGTTAATTGCAAGGACATTATTTATGAGGTCAAAACTTCCATCCTCTTCTTGGGGACATGCAATATTACATGTTGTTGTATTAATTTGCATCAGGCCAACGAGCTATCATCAATACTCCCCAATGCAAATGGTTCATGGTCAAGAATCTAATATTTCCCATCTAAGAACTTTTGGATGTGTGGTATATGTTCAAATTTCTCCAACACAACGCACAAAGATGGGTCCTCAAAGAAGATTGAGGATATATCGTGGGTATGAATCTTCTTCTATTATAAAACTAGTATTTATGACCTGTGCGATGCACGGGGGAATTCATTTTTGTTGTATTGTGGGTGTTTTTTTTATTGTTCCTTTATTTTTTTAAACGTTATATTTGTATTAAAAGGAGGAAACATAATATCAGTAATTTGTTTCTTGTGCTACATGGTGTTTTTTCGAAGCGTTAACCTTTTTTATGATGGTGTTTGTTTGTTTTTTGCCCCAGGTTTTTTTTATGAGTGTGTTTGTTATTTTTATTTGCGTTGTTTGTTCTTGTTTACCTAAATTATGCGTTATTTTTTTTGTTGATATAATTTGATAGTACATTACAGAGAGATAAAATAACATATATGAGATAATAATTGTTTGTCAATAATATTTGACTGCCAAAACTCTTATTTATTTTGCAACCAAAATGATTACATTGAGAATAAATTTGAGAATAATGATTGGCTTGATGATTTTCCTGTAACAAAAGGAAATAAATAGAGTTGATTAATAGTTAGCTTAATGGGTTTTTAATAATGAAATATTTATATTAAAAATTATAATAGAATATTCACATAAAGGACGAAAGTTACCGTTGCTACCAGATTTCGTGTAAAGAAAAATATAAATTTTAATTATATGAGTTTAACTTCAGTAATTGATTGAAATGTTTTTTTTTGTATTTAAATATGTAAAGAACATACTCATATGAAATTGCAAAATACTTCTTTGTAAACTACATTTGAAGTACTTTGAGAATTGTTGCCATCACTGTCACAAATGATGATTTTTAATCCTGTAGGATTTGTAACACTGGAGAACGCTACATATAGTTGACCATGTGAAAATACCGGTTTTGGAAAATATAAACTGACATTTTTCAATGATTGTCCTTGGCTTTTGTTTATTGTCATGGCAAAAGAGAGTGTTACAGGAAACTGTCTCCTTTGAAATTTAAAAGGAATTCTCCTATCTGATGGAGTTAATGTTAATCTTGGTACGTAGACTCTTTGTCCAGCATTTGATCCAGATATTACCTTTGCTTCCAATACATATGTCCCCATTCAAGTGACTATCATATGTGTACCATTACACATTCTAGCTGATTGGTCGATGTTTCTTAGAAGCATTACTGGGACACCTATTTTAGCCTTAATTGATGATTAGGTAAACCTGAAGAGGTTATTGTGTTCAAATACTCTGATGTGTGAACATCATTTGGGTTGCCATAATTGTTGTTTGATCTACATGTGTTGTCTGCACCCAGATAAATTTTCTCTTCTCCAGGAAAAAGTGACATCATATAATCATTCAAATTATCAACAATCTCATTAGTAGGGGCTAAAATAGCACGGTGTTGAAAAAATTGTTGATTTGTGTAATTTTGTAGGAAAGAAGGATAAGTAGACTAGACTACAGAAGCCACTGGTTGACCTGAATGCGTGAGTAAAAATTCATGAGGGATGTCTGATAAGTGTCAAATATGCATAGTTTTACAGCCTTTTATTAACACTTATCTTCATCGTTTAATGAATATTCTGTGTTAAAACTCCTCTAATTTTGTATATATTCAGAATTCTGCCAAAGAAGTCCCGTGGATTTGTGTCGGTGATTTTAATGATGTTCTGAGCCCATCTGATAAGCTTGGGGGGCACCCTCCTGATTTCAGGAGACTTCCAAGCTATACATCAGGTGTGTGCGAATTGTGGTTTATCTGATGTGGGTAGTTCAGGTTATAGATTCATGTGGTCAAATAAAAGAAGCCACCCATATACTATAGAAGAACGTCTTGATTATGCACTAGCTAATGAGGCGTGGCATGACGCTTGGCCCTATACTAGTGTTTCTCATCGCCAACGGCATCAATCAGACCATAATCCCATTCTTATTGATTGTTCTCTGAGAAACCGTCGCCCTATCAGGCGGGAGCGCAGATTCCGTTTTGAGGAACTTTAGTTACAAAGTGAGGATGAGTGCACCGAGATTGTAGCCCAATCTTGGTGTAGAACCCTTGCGGATCTTCTGACCAAGATGGGTGAGGTGAGTTCGGCCCTTGACTCTTGGGGTAAAAATAAATATGGTGACCTTCCTCGAAAGATATCAGACCAAAAGGTATTACTTCAAGAGCTCCAAAGGAGGATACAAACTGATGAGGTGCTTGCAGCGGTGGCCCATGAGGCCGAAAAGGAGATGGATAAGCTCCTTGAGCAGGAGGAAATCCTCTTGTGCCAAAGGTCCCATGCAAACTGGCTCAAGTATGGTGATAAAAACACCAGTTTCTTCCATAAGAAGGCCACTCAGTGACAGAAACGAATCTCTATTGTGCAGCTTTTGGATGATTATGGGACACGAGTTGTCGAGGATGCTGATATTTCTCGAGTCTTGAACTCTTATTTTCAGGAGTGGTTCACTACGTCCTCGCCGACAGGTATTCTGGAGGCGGTATCCCTTGTTGCAGGGAGAGTAGGTGCTTCTCAACTCCAAATTTTGAATGAGCCTCTCACTAAGGCTGATGTCGAAGAGGCGCTCTTCCAGATGCATCCTACGAAGGATCCGGGAAGAGACGGCTTACCGGCGTTGTTTTATCAGAAGTTCTGGCATATAATTGGGGATGATGTCTCCCACTTCTGTTTGCAGGTCCTTCAGGGGGACCTATCTCCATGTATGATTAATAATACTCTTCTTGTTCTCATTCCGAAGGTTAAGAAACCTGAGCATGCGAACCAGTTTAGACCTATTAGCTTGTGTAATGTGTTGTTTAAAATTATTACGAAAACCATTGTGAATAGGTTGAAAATTATTCTTTTTGATCTTATTTCGGAATCTCAGAGTGCGTTCGTCCCAGGCCGTCTGATAACGGATAATGCCCTGATCGCCTTTGAATGCTTCTATTTTATGAGGAAAAAAATCTCGGGTCGAAAGGGCATGATGGCCCTAAAACTTGACATGGCTAAGGCGTATGACCATGTTGAGTGGCCTTTCCTTCAGTTGGTTCTCTGCACTATGGGATTTCCCCCCAGTTGGGTGAACCTTATTATGAGATGTGTCACTACTGTTGATTTTTCTATTTTGTTAAATGGTAATCCGCAGGTGGCATTCTTTCCTCAGAGGGGGCTGAGACAGGGGGACACTCTATCCCCCTATCTTTTTATTCTGTGCGCAGAAGTCTTGTCGGCCCAGATCCAACAAGCGGTGACTAGTTCCTCTCTTTCTGGTCTCCGTATTGCTCGGTCGGCGCCGGTTATTTCTCATTTATTTTTTGCTGACGACAGTGTCATCTTTGCCAGGGCCTCTGCGGAGGAAGCAGAATGTGTCAAATCCATTCTTGCGGCCTATGAGCGGGCCTTTGGACAAAAAAACCAATCTTGACAAATCTACTCTCACATGTAGCCGAAATGTGCTTGCATCTACTTCATCTGAGCTTACTATGCTTCTGGGTGTTAAGGCTGTTGAGAGTTTTGACAAATATTTGGGTCTCCCGACAATTGTGGGGAGATCTAAAACCCAAATATTTAATTTTGTCATTGAGAGAGTTTTTAAAAAACTAAAAGGGTGGAAAGAACGCTCCTTTTCCCGGGCATGGCGGGAAGTTCTAATTAAAGCCGTGGCTCAAGCAATTTCGACCTATGTTATGTCTTGTTTTGCTTTGCCTGAATCTGTTTTCTCCCGCATAGAAGGGATGATTAGTAGATTCTTTTGGAGCGAAGATATTGAGAAATGAGGTATCCATTGGCGAAAATGGTCGAGCCTCTGCCGACCCAAGTGGTCGGAAGGCTGGGTTTCCGTGATTTTAAAGCTTTCAACACGGCTTTGGTTGCCAAATATTGGTAGAGACTTAATTCATCTCCTCATCTTCTTGTTAGCCGGCTTTACAAGGCAGTGTATTTTCCTCGCGGGGACTTGTGGGATGCTAAAAAACGTTTTCGTCTTAGCTACGCTTGGTCGAGTATCCTAGGTTCCCGATGGATTTTTGAAAAGGGGGGACAGTGGAAGATAGGGGATGGAACTAGTGTTCGCATTGGGAAACACAAGTGGCTTGCTCATGGTATCCCTATTATTTTCCGTCAAGATTTGGCCAATGAGGCGAATGTCCAACAGGTGTGTGATCTTATTTCTACTGGGAGGTGGAAATCTGATTCGATTGATATGATATTTCATCCTAATACGGCTAAGTATATTTTATCAATTCCTCTTCCTTGTGTTTCACATAATGATTATTTGTTTTGGCCTTTTAATGAAAATGGTATCTATTCTAAAAAATCTGGTTATAACTTTATCATGCAGGACCAGGTTTGCTTCGTGGCCTCCTCTTCGGGGGTTCCATCGATGCCGTCTCAGGCTTGGAAGCGGCTGTGGCGGTCTCGTGCCTTGCCGCGGTGCAAGGAGTTGGTATGGCGTGCAGTTCTGGATATCTTGTCGGTTAGAGGTCGATTGCGGCACCGAGGTGTGGACATTGACCCTTCATGTCCATGTTGTGAGGTGGCGGAGTGTGAGATAGTTGCCCATGTGCTACTCTATTGTCCGGATTCAGTTCAGGTTTGGTTTGGTTCGTCGATTGGCTTACGGGTGGGTGACTAGCCCGACCTTTCCTTTGCTGATTTCTTCCTCAGGTTCTTGGAGATTGCAGATGACCAGACTCTCCTTTGCTTTATCACTACGGCCTACTGCATTTGGGAGAGGAGGAATCAGATTGTCTTCCAGCAGCGGCGGACGCCCACACCGCTTATGTTTGGTCGGGTGGCTACTCTTCTTGGGGCTCCGGACTTGCGTGTAGTTCCCCGCCAGTCTATGGTGTTGCCGTCTAGTTGATCCCGACCGCCTAGAGGCTTTTTTCAGCTTAATTTTGATGCAGCTCTTCGAGACTCGACTTGAGCTGGCTTTGGGATGGTGGTCCGGAACTTTGAGGGTGAAGTTCTAGCTTCAGCGACCGCAGCTACTATCATGGTCTCGTCCCCCGTCATTGCGGAAGCTCTGTGTTTCCGTTGGGCAATTTCCACTACTATTGATTTGGGTTTCAGAAGGGTCATGTTTGAGACTGATTGTTTGAAACTCTTTGATCTTTGGCGTCGTCCGAAACCTGGGGGTTCTTATCTTTTTTTCTATTATTAGGGATTGTCGTTCATTTTCTTCTCATTTTGATTTTATGGATATTTCTTTTATTAGGCGGGGAGGCAACATGATTGCGGATTCCCTTGCCAAATTATCTTTCTCTATATTGTCTTTTGTCTGGGTTGAGGATGCTGCTCAAGAAATTTTAGCTGCGTTGCAGCATGATGTAATGGCATCTGGCCCTATTCTTGATTAATATATCTATTCAATTAAAAAAAAAAACTTCACCACATGAATCACTTTTTTTAGTGCTTGTATTAGACACGATCACACAAAACACTACCAACGAGTAGAGCGCTCTTAAGGTACAGTTGCTCCATAAGTTGCTTTTTTATTTCGTTCCGTAATGAATGAAATGATATCAATATCATCACACTCGTGTGAAAGAACCAATTAATAAATAAAGTGCAAAACAGTAAAACAACAAAGCGTAGGTCCAAGTCCAGAAAATAATAAAAATCGTATTCAAATGAGGGACAATTCATAAAGTTTGGCATTAACGATCTTGATAAACTACAGCATGCACATGCTAATAATCTGTATTTACACTGTCTGGGAGGTTCTTAAGCACTCAAATGGCTAGAATACAGGCTATTGTGAAATTTCTTACATGAGCACAGTACATACAAACACAACCAATCAAAAGCTTTAAGATATTATTAAATTAATTTCAGCACAAGTTTAAAAGCTTGTTTGTTTTCTATTTTCATTTTTCATTTTACTTTTAATTATAAAATTGCCACATTATTTTCAAAGTTTTGTACGTGAACAGCGAAAACAATAAAAAAATATTTTCACTGTTTTCTATACAATTTTTTAAAAAAGGAAATAAGTTACAAATAATGTGGTAGTTTTGTAGTTAAACACTGATAAGAAAAAATGAAATCAGAAAATAAAAACAAACCAAACATCTTTTTTATCATTAGTTTAGGACGTGTATGGAAACGCGTTGGATGCAGACCAAAATCGCGTTTGGAACCCCAAACGCGATTGCACTGCCAGCAGCGACGTTTGGGAAACGCGTGTGTGAATCGCGTCTTGGATTTCAATCCGTGTCTGGGAGAATCGATTCGAGCCTGCTTCTCCGTTCAGGCAAAATCGCGTCCTGCATGTTGCTGCTGCTGGGTTTCCATGTATACCCCTCTTCCTTGCTCCTTCTCTTCATCTTCCTT
Organism: Acmispon strigosus; assembly: GCA_030819835.1. NCBI lineage: Eukaryota > Viridiplantae > Streptophyta > Magnoliopsida > Fabales > Fabaceae > Acmispon > Acmispon strigosus. The sequence continues at coordinate 4,548,274 of JAUAMA010000001.1, read as the reverse complement.
GTTTCTGGTTGATATGGGTTCGGCCAAGGAATTGCAGAAACTGCTTCTGGTTTCCAGCTTCTCCGTTATTTCGAAATCGCGTCTTGCATGTTGCTGCTGGGTTTCCAGGTATACCCCTCTTCCTTGCTCCTTCTCTTCATCTTCCTTATTTCTGGTTGCACCAAGGAATTGCAGAAACTGCTTCTGGTTTCCAGTTTCATCTTTTTTTCTTCATTTTCTTCTTACGGGGTTCCATTTATTGTTCTTGGTTTGAATTTTCTCTTGATGTGTAATTGGATCTTTTTCTCAATTATTTGCTGGAGTGATTGATTTTGGGAAATTTTCCTGTAATATTGGGGGTGCAGAGCTATATTTTAAGGCTATTCAAGGTCTTTGGGTAGTATATAACTAGTTTGAGCCTATTCTGTTTATTTGGAAAGCTGAGATCAGGTACTGTGTGGAGTATTTGTAACTTCACATCTTGAGTTCTTAGAGTATATTGCAGTAGAATTGAGTAGTTCTTTGATTGTTAGGTGGCTGTGATATTGGCAGTTAATGCTCTTCCTATTTTTCTTTTCTAGCACTCAATTGAGCGTGTCTTTTCTTATTTTACTTTCCTGATGGTTGAGTTAAGGTATTGGTATAGTTAAAAAATTAACTTAAATTCCACCAACTAACTTATTTGGTTCAACTAACACTCACCAACCAAATTTAGTGTCAGCCCTTGTATCTATTGTGTTTCTTTACTTCCTTCCTTCATTTCTTGGTTTGTAAAGCTTGTTTTTGCTGTTAAGGTTGCTATTGGTGTGGCTCATTTGCTGCTGGTGTGTGTCAAGGTGGTAAGTTTCTACCTCACCTTTTCTACCCACTATACTCTTGCTGCTGGTGTGTGTGCCATCCCTTCTTTACTCTTGTTTCCATCTCAGTTTCTCTGCTAGCACCTTCACATGTGTTATCCATATGATTATGCTGTGTTGTTACCATCTTTATGATTGTGATATGATGTTGTGACCTCATGATACATATGTTTAATTCAATTATTAGCACTACACATTCATACAAGAACATGCTTCATCTTCTTCAAGCTTTGAGATAGTTGATGGACTCTTGCTGATTTTTCCTTTTTCGAAATGTTGCATTGGCTGTGTGCAAAGCATGTCTCACGCTGCACCTACTTATCCTTTTTCTTCTCAGTTTCCTCTGCCTCTCTTATCTTTGGTGTCTCACGGTTGTGGTTTTGTTTTTTTGCTATTTCCAAGTTCTTCCTCAGTAAAGTAATCTCTCTAATATAGTTGTGTTGTCTATCAATCACCAATCTAAGAAATAGTGAAAATCCTGCTCAATATTTAACATTTTATAGGATTTGATATTCATGATGTTCTGGATGTTATAATCTTTCATCATAGTTAGATTCAATGGTTAAAATTTATTCATGTCACTCTTACATTCAATGGTTAAAATTTATTCACGTCACTCTTACATTAAAAACTCTTACATTCAATGGTTATAATCTTTCATGTATTGTTATATGGTGGAGCTAAGACCAAAAACACAGTTTCTGCCACAGTGTATATGATTAATGGACCCCTCCCCTGCTTCAAAAGTTCTAGCCCCTTAACCATCAATTCCTAAAGCTTGAGACAAAAATCAAACATTGTTGGTCATGGGTAAGTAATAGATTGACTCAAGAAATGTTTCAACACTCAGGAGAGACTGTGAGTAGACATTTTCATAATGTACTAACCGCTTTCCTGAAGTTGTCAATTGCATACATTAGGCCACAAGATCATATGTTTTGATATAGCCAAAGAAAACTTCGAAATGATCGACGTTATTGACCATTTTTCAAGAATGCAATTGGAGCAATTGATGGTACACATGTTCAATGTTTCTCCTAGTGAACAAACAAAATTTATTGGAAGAAAAGGTTATCCCACTCAAAATATAATGGCAATATGTGATTGGAACATGTGCTTTACTTTTGTGTTACCTGGATGGAAGGGCACTGCTCATGATGCTCGTGTTTTTGACCAAGCTGTCACAAATCCTACCATGAACTTCCCGCATCCTCCTACTGGTGAGTTCCTTTGTATGGTTCTAAATAATTTGCTATTTTATAAGAAAAATCATCTTGACATTTTCTTATTTTCAGGTAAATATTACTTGGTAGATGCCGGATACCCTACACCAAATGGCTACCTTGGACCTTATAGATGTGAACGCTATCATCTTCATGATTTTAGGCGTCAATCTGGTTTTTCAAATCACAATGAGTTATTTAACTATTATCACTCAAGTTTGAGGTGCACAATAGAAAGAACATTTGGTGTTTGGAAGAATAGGTTTGCAATTCTAGGGAAAATGCCTAAGTTCAAATTTGAAACACAAGTTCAAATTGTTTGTGCAACAATGGCTAGACATAACTTTATTAGGAGACATGCTGAGATGGATATTGATTTCAATCGCTATGAAGATGAGAACTTGGTTATTGAGACAGATGATCAAAATCATGATGCTGATGTTAACTTGGAATCCTCCTTAGTTTTTAGCATATCTTCCTCACCAGAAATGGATCATATTCGAGACTCTATAAGAGATCAAATTGTAATGTTCAAGAACATTACCTAGTATTGTAGTTATTTTTGAAGTTGTATTGCACTATAATTTGTATTTCCTATTGTACTTTTTAAATTATATTTTAAATTGATTATTATTAATATAAAGTTTAAAAAATTGATTCAAGACTTTTATAATGATTAAAATATTCATACTCATTTTGGTCATTACATATAATTAAAATCAATCCTAATCAAAGTTACCCAAACGAAATTTGGTTACAAAAACCAATTCTGCATAAATGTATCCAAACATAAATCACGTCACATAAATCACGTTTACCAGACTCAATTCTGACCAAACTCAATTCTGACCAACATCGATCCAAACACACAGTTAATCTAACTTCAGCTTTTGCTTGGTGAGTCTATGGATGCTTGGTTCTCGTGTCTAGTTATAACCTATGTATAGGGGTAACGAACTAATGATAGCTTAGTAGTTAGTAGTTTAGCCTGGAATATATACATCATTTTTCAGCTGCAAAAGGTGCCACAGAAAAGGAAATTGGCAATATCGCAGCTCTAACTATGTTGTGAGGGGAAGAAGAAGAACTGTTCCACAGATCATTTTGTTTTAGAAATAAAAGAACCTATGGCCAAATTATACCCAAAGCAACACGATTATCAATTGGAAAAAGATATATGTACAAGTATATGACCTGTATGATGTGGTCACATGGAACAAGAATCCATACACATTATCAATTATCAGCCTTTGGGATGTCACCCACGCTGTTGGAGCTATCTTGAAGTCCTTGAGATGAGGAATACCGGCTTGAAGCACTCCCGTCCGTTACGATTCTATCCTTCATCACTGAATTCTTGCCCTTCCTTCCTCCAGAACTGGAATCCTACAGAAACCGAAATGGAGGTTTGATGGTCAGAGCACTTAAACAAGTTTTGATTTTTGAAATTATCATAACCTACCAGTTTTGAGGATGACCCAGGCATCTTAAGTTCAAGCTCTGTAGCCACGTCATGAGACACGCTACATCTATCAGCATCACTGGACCTTCTATGACCTGGTGACTTGCTTCGGGATTCTTTCTGGTTAGACGCGTGAGACGTAGAACCATACTGAGCTGACGGCAGTTCAACTGGGGGATTAGCTTGAGCTGAAAATGGGACATACACTGGACAGGGACTAGGAATGTGAACAGGGTTTTGGTTTCCATAGAAAGGAAAAGGTTGAAGAGATGGATGAACAGAAATTGGACCAGGAGGCATGGGCATAGGAACTGGATATGAATAAGGTGCACTCATGACAACAGAATGGTCAATTCCAGTCCATGGGTACATGACTGGGGCTCTCTGCTGATACTGGGAATTAAGATTTTCTATATCAGATTTTAAAGACAACTTTTCTTCTCGGAGTTCATTCTTTTCTTGCATTAGCTGTGAATATGAAATCAACTGAAGAAATGAGCAGCAAACAGGCTTTGTGATCTCAAGGACAAAATTTAAGCAAGTATGAAGCTTACTTCACGTGACTCTTCAGAGAGTGCTTTATGCTCCGTTTTCAGTCTATTAACTTCAGCAGTTAAGTCTTGCAGAATTTGGATTGTATCCGTAAGGATTGTAGCCTTGTCATTCCGTGGTCTATCAGGATCTGCATTTTAAATACAACAAACATAAATAAATACCTCAACCTTCATAACTACCACATCAAATTGGTAATATATGTTGGGGTAGGCATAAAGACTAACACTAGATATGGTATATCCTGAGCAAGATATTCATATAGAAGTAACAGAACTAGAGAAGTTCTAGAAAAAGCATCTTTCAACAAGATAGCTATATTAGAGGCCCCAACGTTAAATTAGGCATCTTACTCCTTTGCTAATGAGGCCAAAAAAACAAGTGATGATTCATGAAGATTTGCAAGTATCCACCAGTAACCAGTGTACTCACATATTCTTTTCCCATTATTCCCTTAACTTCTGTCATTTTGTACTACATCTCAGGCTATAAATGGGTTTTTGAAGGTTGTAAAGGGATATAATTCAGTTTTCCTTCTATTTACCCTGGTGGCTAACCAGAAGATCAGCTCTTTAGTGACAGATCTCTTTGACCTTGCTTTTCTCTCCTTACTTCTGAAATGTACAATTTGACCCTACGTTTTCTTTTGTCCTACATCAGCTTTGTTACATTCTTGAGCTAATTTGGCTCTTAGTTTCCTTTTCCTTTTGCTTTCATGGTCTATATGGATCAGATGAGTATGACGGAACGGCTCTGAAAGGAAATAAAGAAGGATGGAAATCTAACATTCCCTTATTTGGTACCCAAGAAGGTGAAAAGAATGATTCTCCATATAAAAAAATTGTTCAGCTGAATAAAACTACTTCCCCCAAAAACTAAAGTAAGAGCATTTGAAAACATAACTCTGGAGTCTGGACTATGCAACATAAGGACCAATGAAACAAGTAGACATATCAAGTGAAAAGAATCATTTATCAGATATGAAACGGTGTTATTGATGCATTGAAATAAACTTGGAAAAAATAGTCATGATGGATTGTGTTTGTGTTGATTTGACCTAACACGGTTCCCAGCTCGTGAAAGTGGTCATTCAGTCGATCCCTCCTGAGTTTCTCGCGGTCTGCCTTCTGAACCTTTCGTGTGGCAGTTGGATCCTCACCTTCGGCCTCAACCCTCTCCCTGCACAGAACAAGACAGTTATTCAGTTAGTTGGTTAGTTATTCAACCGTCTTAACTAACTACTCAACATCTTTGAGTTGATTCGCGTTCGAACCTCGCAGTTTCTTTGCGATGAGAGCGGTTAGCGGCGGCGGCGGCGACGGCGACGGGTTGCGTAAGTGGCGGATTCCGGTGATCCATCATCACATTCCGGTGAGGACCGTGAAAGAAGCCCCAATTTGAGTTTCACGCGAATTTCGTTTGCAGAAAGAGAGAGAAAGAGCGCATCGAGCTTGTGTCTTCCACGAGCCAGCGCGGAACCCCACCCATCATAAATTAATATCCACTTTGTTTTTTTTTTAATGGTTTCACACTTTCACGCGAATCTGGTGCTGAATTACAGTTGTTCATTTTAGCGTGTGACGTAGGTAAACAGTGATGATAGCACTTAAAAGATAAAAAAAAAAACTTTTTTTTTCCTTGCAGGCTTGAGTTTGTACAAGACCCAATATCATCTACAATGGTGTGAAAATTGTGTTGTCGATTGGGATGATTAAAACAATGATTTATGTTTATCAAATAGCTAGGCAAGTGAAACAAATTCTATAGATTTATTAAACAATTGTAAGGTTACTCAAGCCGGAAGTAGTTTCATTAAGGCTAAACGCCTATAAGTGTTACTAGGGCTATTAATATAAGTTTAATTGTTTATTTACATGAGTCTATTATTGGAAATATAGTAGTTGATATTGTTGTGCCGTGGCAAGCCACTACCCTAAAGCAAAATTTCCGACAGACTCTGGTGCAAAATTCAGTTTGTATAAAACTTTACGAGTTTACAATTTCTCGGAAAATTGTTAATATGGGTTTAATATTATTCCAGGAAATAGAACCGGTATACAAAATTCTATACGCCTTCCGGGTTTTGAATTCCCGAGACGTAGATAATTTGTATTCCGGGATTATGAAATCTAGAAGACGCCTTAGCGCGTGGACACTTTCTGGGATTAAATTCTCGGGACGCAGGATAAATGAGTTCCGAGACCCAATAGCTGCAAAAATGAGAGTATTTTAATATTTTACTAGAATAAAATGGAGTTTAAAATTGGGTGTTTGGGTGCCAAATCTAACCCCGAAAGCCAATTTAAGTTGTTTGATATATATGGATGGTTTGAAATCACGTTATTTAATTCCATATAAAACTGGTGCATATGATCTTTATAAATGGTGAGTGAAAATAAATGATATTGAGCAAATATAGATTGTCATTATCTCACAATAAATTGTTAGTTCGAAAGAGAAGATAAAAGTCATGTCGTGGCAAGTCACTGTCCTGAAGCAAATTTGTAGTGGATACTCGTGCAAATCCCGTAGATCGGTTTGCCCCCAAGGTTAACAAAGCAATTAAGCAAGTGTTTTGACTCGTGCACTCAAAACTCAAAAGTGATGGAACTCTCACAAATATTTTCCCAGAGAAATGGAACAGAAGAATGAATATAAACAGGGAAGGGATATCAACGCTTTTTCTTTCGAGGACACTGGCTCAAAGCTTTCCTCCGTCTATATAAAGATATGTCCAGCATCCATAATTTATGGTGATACCAATTTGCTTTAATTGAAATAAAGGCAATATAATATAATAGAAATGCTGATTCAGTGGAGCAAATATGGCAACGTCAAGGAAAGACAATCAAATGGATATTTGACTTGCTCAAGGTCATTAAGGCTATAATAACCGAATGGTAACAGGTGGAAAAATAATAATTGCCATTATTTCACAGTCCCCCACTAATGGCAATTGAACAATGAGTAAGAAATTTTTTTGGGCAAAGAAGCGATTATGCTTAGTGTGAATGTCCAGAGGATTGAATTAAGTGAATTTCTCTTGTATTTAGTGGACTCGAGATAAGACCCCACAACACGCATCTAACCTTCAATTTTATGAGTGCTCTTTATAATATATTTCCACACTTGTTTATCTGTGACAGAACTAATGGGTTCTCTTAAAGCTTATGAGCAAAGATTGAGTAGGCGTGGTGATGACTCTATAGAAAATTCCTTTCAATCTAAGCTTAAATTACGGTCTCACAATAAAGGATATGGAGAAAACAAGAGTAGTGGAGAAAGTTCTAGAAACAGAGAGAATTCTAGAAATTTCTCAAAGAAAAATCAAGATGAGTATCGTCCATGTGGCATATGCAAGAGGACAAATCACGCCGAGAAAGACTGTCGTTGGCGAGGAAAGCCACAATGTCAGCATTGTAAGAAATTTGGGCACGTGGAGAAGAACTGTTACAGCAAAAATAAGCATCAAGCAAATTTTGTCGAAGAACATGAGAATGACCAAAATAAGCATGACAGTGAAGAACATCTTTTCTATGCCTTCCAAGATTCGAACAATGACAAGGAAGGAACCTGGTACTTGGATAGCGGTTGCAGCAATCACATGACTAAAGATGAGAGCATCTTCAAGGAAATTGATGACTCTGTCAAATCAAAGGTTCGACTAGGAAATGGCACTACTGTGGAATCAAAAGGCAAAGGCACTGTCATGGTGGAGACAAAGAAAGGTACGCGACTCATTAGAGATGTCTTACTAGTTCCAAATCTTAAAGAAAATCTCTTGAGCATCGGTCAAATAATGGAGAAAGGCTATGTCCTTCACTTTGAAGGAGATAAATGCACAATCTATGATAACACTAATAAAAGGGCCGAGATAGCTCAAGTAAAGATGGAGACAAGAAATAGAAGCTTCCCGATAAATTTTAAATATACCACTAACATTGCCATGAAGGTGCAAGCTGATGATTCATGGCTATGGCATCGAAGATTTGGCCACCTCAACTCTAAAGCCTTAAAGTTGTTATATCAGAAGAATATGATGAGAGATTTGCCAAGTCTAAAAGAAGACAACGGAGCATGTGAAAGATGTCTTCTCGGAAAACAACACAGATTACCGTTTTCAACGAGCAATGCATGGAGAGCTAAAGATGTGCTAGAGCTCATCCACACTGATGTTTGTGGACCGATGAGGACACCATCACTTACCAACAACATGTATTTCATTCTCTTCATTGATGATTTTTCTAGAATGACTTGGGTCTATTTCATAAAGGAAAAATCAGAAGTCTTTGGAATATTCAAAAAGTTCAAGGTCCTTGTCGAGAAGCAAAGTGGTAAACATATAAAAAGGCTCAGGAGCGATCGAGGAAAAGAGTATAACTCTCATGAGTTTGATAAATTCTGTGAGGATGAAGGTATTGAAAGACAACTCACAGTCGCATATTCTCCTCAACAAAATGGAGTATCTGAAAGAAGAAATCGCACAGTCATGGAGATGGCTAGATCGATGTTAAAGGATAAAGGATTACCAAGCACTTTTTGGGCCGAAGCAGTTTATACCGCTGTCTACATAATCAACAGATGTCCAACTCAAGCAGTCCAAGACAAGACTCCTATTGAAGCTTGGAGTGGGCAGAAACCTTCTGCTAAACATCTAAGAGTCTTTGGATCAATCTGCTACATTCATGTCCCAGACCAAAAGAGGCATAAATTAGAAGACAAGACAGTTCGAGGCATCTTCTTGGGATACAGTACCCAATCAAAAGGCTATCGAGTCTACAACTTACAAACAAAGAAGCTCATTATTAGCCGAGATGTCGAAGTTGATGAAGCTGCCGCTTGGAATTGGGATAAAGAAAAAATTGAGAGAAGCAACATTTCCCTTCCAGTACAGCAACCTCAAGAAGAAGTTGAAGAAGTAACAGAAGATCCAGGTATGCCTTCTTCGTCTTCTCTTCAACAAGATTCCTCACCAGAATCTACTCCGAGGCGAGTAAGATCTCTGGCGGATATATATGAGACTTGCAATTTGGCCATACTTGAGCCTGAAAATTATGAAGTAGCATCAAGGCAAGAAGTATGGGTCAAAGCAATGGAGGAGGAGATTAAATCAATTGAGAAAAACAAAACATGGGAGCTAGTAGACTATCCAAAAAATAAAGATATCATAGGAGTCAAATGGGTTTATAAGACAAAGCTTAACCCTGATGGCTCAATACAAAAGCACAAGGCTAGGCTTGTAGCAAAGGGCTACACACAACAACCTGGAGTCGACTACAACGAGACATTTTCCCCAGTTGCACGTCTAGATACAATAAGAGCTTTAATAGCTCTTGCAGCACAAAAAGAGTGGAGTATCTATCAACTAGATGTCAAGTCAGCATTTCTAAATGGAGTACTAGAAGAAGAGATTTATGTTGAGCAACCACAAGGCTTCGTCAGGAAAGGAAATGAAGATAAAGTATTGAGACTAAGAAAAGCTTTATATGGTCTCAAGCAAGCTCCTAGAGCATGGTACAGCCGAATTGATCAATACTTCATCGATCAAGGATTCAAGAGGAGTAAGAGTGAACCAACACTATATGTCAAGACCCAAGGTCAGCATGATACTCTCATTGTCTCCTTGTATGTAGATGATCTAATCTACACAGGAAACAACACGAAGATGGTGACTAAATTCAAAGAAGACATGATGAAGACATTCGAGATGACTGATCTAGGCATGATGAACTACTTCCTCGGCATAGAGGTAAAGCAACAAAGAGAAGGGATATTTATTTGTCAGAAGAAATACACCGAAGCACTATTGAAGAAGTTCAACATGAACAAATGCAAGCCAGTAGCTACTCCGCTCGTGACAAATGAGAAGTTACAAAAGGAAGACGGAGCGCCAGAAGCTGATGCATTGCGCTACAGAAGTTTGATCGGCAGCCTACTATATCTTATTGCTACGCGGCCGGACATCATGTATGCTACAAGTCTTCTATCAAGATTCATGCAGAAGCCGAGTCAAATTCACTATGGAGCAGGAAAAAGAATTTTAAGATACCTTCAAGGTACAAAGAAGTTTGGTATATGGTACAAAACTGTGACCAACTCAAGACTACTCGGCTACACAGACAGTGATTGGGCAGGTTCAACATATGACATGAAGAGTACATCAGGCTATTTCTTCTCACTTGGATCAGGTTCTTTCTCTTGGGCTTCAAAGAAGCAAGCGACAGTTGCGCAGTCAACAGCAGAGGCTGAGTACGTGGCAGCAGCTGAAGCAATAAGTCAAGCTATATGGCTTCGGAGAATACTTGAAGACATGGGTGAACAACAAGATCTCCTTACCACAATCTACTGTGACAACAAGTCAGCTATAGCAATGGCGAAGAATCCAGTTCATCATCACCGAACAAAGCATATTGCAATCAAATATCACTTCATCAGAGAAGCAGAGACAAATAAGCAGATTCAACTTGAATATTGCACAACTGAAGACCAAATCGCAGATATATTTACGAAGGCACTACCAAGACCAAGATTTGAGCGACTACGGATTATGCTCGGAGTTTTCGAAAATCGCATCAAGGAGGAGTGTTGAAGTTGATGCAATTTTCTAGAATCTTCTACTAATGTCTACATAATCATATAGTGTAGAAACATCTAGTATATATGATTAATGAATTGTAAATGTATTTAGAAGTAGAAGTATCTAGAATGTAATGGAGATATCTAATAAGGTAGAGAAGTCTAGAATGTAATGGAAATACATAATGATGTAGAATATTCTAGAACCACCCTCAAGCACCTATAAATAGGCAAGCTTGGGTTCATAGGTGAATAAGTCATCAAGTCATTTGTATGATTTTAGAGAGCAATACAATCTATTCCTTTGCTCCAAACACCACATTACTAACTACTATCTTCCAACTATCAACTAAAGCCTTCTCAATTATCCAACTATTTTCTGAACTAACATCATATACTAAAATACTATCAAAATTTCTTAAGCTTAAATACCTTATTTTCTTGTCCAGGTACAATGAAGCCTTCTGGTTGTTTCATATATACTTCTTCCTACAAATCTCCATTCAGAAAAGCAATCATTACCTCCATTTAGTGTATGACCAAGTTATTGATTGCTGCCACTGCCAAAGCTATCAGAGCATGCACAGTAGCATTCTTAGTTACTGGTGAGTAAGTGTCAAAGAAGTCTATACCCTTTCTTTGTGTAAACCCTTTTATAACCAATCTGGCCTTAAATTTTTCTATTGAACCATCTGGTCTCAATTTCCTTTTAAATACCCATTTACTATCTGTGGGTTTACTACCTTTAGGTTAGTCTGCTAGTTCCCATGCGTGATTACTCATTATTGAATCTAATTCACTTTTGATTCCACTTTCCAAAAACTGGAATCTATTGATCTAATCGCTTCTTCATATGTTTTAGGATCTTCTTCTAACATATAGTATGAAATAACATTTTCTATTATCTCATCAACGTCTTTTGTTTCTGCTAAAAAGGAAGTAATAAAGTCTGGACCAAAGCTTGTTTCTGTCCTGACTCTCTTGCTTCTTCTAGGTTAACTAGTTTCTTTATCAAGCACATGTTGTGAAGCAGAAATAATAGGATCACATACAACATTATCAACAGAAGTAGATACAAAGTCATTAACCACAGAATGCACTTTTCTTAACGGAAAAACATGATCAAAAACTTCAGCATCTTTAGATTCTATAATGCAATTATCATTTAAGCACATGAACCTATATATATGCAGCACTATTTTGTGCATAACCAAAATATATAGTAGAGCACAAAAAACTGGCTGTAAGAAACTATTTTGGGCACTATTTGGTGAATTTAGAAGAAATCCTAACAAATCATACAGTTTTATTGATAAAAATTACAGCATGTTAATTTTTGTAATTGTAGTAAAAAATTGTGTACCTAAAACGTATGTGAGAGTAAAGTGCTCTCTATATGATGTATTCTAGAATGAATAAATTGATTAATGAGAATCAGTTTATATACTAACAGATGAGAATCACATAGTTAACTGACCTAACCCATCATGGGTCAGTTAATAACAAAAGTCTAATATATTATCTATCACAATACATGAATCAGAATTAAATTAATAATTCATATAATTGATATTAATGACGAAACAAAATATATTCTAATTAATTGATAATGTTAATCCACATAACCAAAATAGAGAATTAATTATAAATAATATAACATTCTCCCACTTGGATTAACATTTGTCAATTAATATAAAATACATGTATCGTTAAACGAAATATCAATTATAGCAAAGTGCATGTATAAGCTGTATCATAAGTTACTCAACAGAAATATCATATCCGATAGGGATATTAATCATATGTAACAAAAACTTATATTTCATGCAAAACAAAGATGAATATGGAAAACACAATTCATAAACCAAAAGCTATTTCATAAAATGACCCAAGCATCCAAAAAATGTTAAAAGAGATATGATACAAGTGACGTCATTTCAAACATATCTCACAATAAAATAAATTTCAGACTCCCGCTAATCCAACACATCAAAAGACTTAAGTAAACCCCATATGAGTCACATGATTCTGAAAGACTCCGACAACTAAGTCTTTGGTTAGTGGATTTGCTAACATGTTTTCTGTAGCAATATGTTCAATCTGAGTCTGAAATTCCTTAATTTTCTCTCTAACAAACATAAGCTTTATCCCAAAATGCTTTGATCGAGAAGACCTTTTGTTGTTGTGAGAGAAACTAATAGCAATAGTATTGTCGCAATATATCACAAGTGGTCTAGAAATACTTTCAACAATGTGAAAGCTAGAAATCAAATTCTTCACCACATGGCTTAACGAGTAGCCTCATAACGAGCAACATACTCTGCTTCCATGGTAGAAGTAGCTGTAAGTGTTTGTTTAACACTCTTCCAAGATACAGCTCCTACCATCATAAAGATAAAGCCAGAAGTAGACTTCTAGTCGTCAGGGCAACCTCCGAAATCAGAATCAGAATAGCCAATAACCTGAAATTGATCAGACTTCTTATAGGTTAACATGTGATTCTTGGTTCCCTGCAAATATCTAAAGACCTTTTTCACATCCTTCCAATGACCCATACCTGAGTCGCTCAAGTATCCTCCTAAAGCATTAACAACAAAAGCAATATCGCGACGAGTACAAACTTGAGCATTCATCAAACTGCCAACATAGTACTATTAGAAATCGCATTAGAGCCAACTAGTATCAAAATACTCTAATGTTACAATTTTGATAGTGGGATCATGAATCCGTGGTAAAGTCATTTAAGTGAGTCTCAAACTCACAATCTTTCTCTCTTCAAGAATAAATAATTAGAGAGAAATATGATAACGCAGAGTTACCAAGAGAAGTGGTTAAGCAATAGAAATCACAAAATAGAGCCCAATATATTTAGAATATATCAACCACAAGCTCTTACAAAATTTGTATTTCAAAATTAACCTCATACTCTGCATATAGAACTGAGGAGATTATAAATGTCCATTTGACATTTTTCAACAAAAATTCTCCTTTTATCATTACAAACATAAAATCATTAAAAGATTTTATGAATGAGGCAACCCATAGTTTATCAAAAAATGAGTGAGATTAAAATCCCTAATATTTTAAATAGAATATGGGATCAACTTCAAGTTTTTAACATCACACTCAAAGGTTCAAGTGTTAAAATATAGACAATAATGAAAAACACTTGAAAACAAAATTGGGTTACCACAATAACGACGGAAGCATATATGACCTATACTTAATCACTATAGAGGATATGACAATAATCAGTCTCTAACTCCCACTATCCCCAAATTACAACATTAAAGAATAATTATTTAATTTAGTATATGGTCTTAGCAATAATTATTGATTATAAATAGTAGGGAGTTTATTGTATTACTATGTTCTCAAAGAGACTTACAGATATCCTCAATATAGGTCCCGACGATAAAGTGATATCTAGTAGTATATCACACATAAATGTATTGGTTTTCTCATATTCAATTAACTGAGAAATTAATTAATTTGCTTGAGCAAATAATAATTTATTAAATCAATTCTCCCACTTGAAAGAGAAAAAAGTTATATGAACCTAACCAAACATACAAAAGGATATTCTTAAATTAATATCCAAAACTATTTTCTCTATCATACAATAATCATGTCAAGCAATGTCATACCAATAGGGGATGTCCTAACTTACATAATACAATTTATTCATATATATATATATATATATATATATATATATATATATATATTGAATGAGGCCAGTCGTTCAATCACCCGGACGGGGGTGTTCGTCGGGGAGGGCACTGCGCTTTCAGAGGTGGTGGCGTCAGTGGTCGTCCTAGAGCTCCTGGTGGTAGTTTGGGGGGAAACCTGTGAACACGCTCCGAAGCTTAAGTCAGTGATCGTCTCGAGACGTCGACGGGTCTGATTCTTCCTCCAGTAGTGATTCGGAGACCCCTGAGCAGCAAAGCCGAGGGAAGTCTCCGCTAGTCGAACCCACCCTTGGGGAAGGCTTGGTGTCCGGGGAGATGCCTGATGAGGGTGCATGGGGTACTTGTGTCTGGAACGATGACACTTTCGATGTGACTAAGTACCTCCAGAAGATCGATCGGCTAGTGTATCAAGAGGAAGATGTGAGGCCGATGGGTGAGTTCCCCGCGGACCGGAAATCTAACACCGATAGGATATTGGACAATATAATTGACATAAAGCAAGACCAAAATGTATTGTATCAAACACAAATTACACTAATAACAAACACCGATAGGGTATAACTATTATTAATGCAATATAAAATTAATTCAATTAAATCAATTGAATTCACAAAATTTTATACAATTGTAGCCATGATAGGTGAGCTCACAATTATATAAAATAACAATATTCATGCTCAGAAGAAATGATAGATATATATCATACGTGAATTCATAATTCAATTATCATAAAATTTCTAAGTATAGAATCATATCCATAATAGATACATATATATTTTCTTGGATATGATGATAGAAACAAAAATAAAATAAAAATAAAAAAAATCAATAATATGATGGTGTGTGCTGCAGTAGTATCCAAAAGGGCGCAGCATCCAAACGTGACAAAACACGTGTAGCAGTTACCATTTTTTTAATTATTGCTACAGTGACATCGATGAACAAAGAACGCAAGAACATCACTCAATTCAATCAATCTATGTAGAACACAAAATGATCGATACTTTTAATATGATGTTTGCAAATACAAGACGAATAAAAGCCCTCAAGAAATTTTCATAATCATGAACCACAGTGAGAAAAATTGCAAATCGAAATTTTAGGGTTCATGAAACGCGAAATGAAAAATACCAATTTCTCACAAATTATTCAACGAAACCACATCAAATTTTAGTATGTAGGTCGTATAACAATGAAGATCAAAACCCCTCAATCAGTTTTTGACATCACACATCGAAATTTCCTGAGGCGAAAAATACATAAACGGTTTTAAAGAAAACTCAACAGTACATACGAATTTATCAGAAACAGCTATAATCAATATCAACCTGGCTTTAATACCAATTGCTGAATTTAGAAGAAGATCCTAACAGATCATATAGTTCTATTAATGAAGATTACAACATGTTAATTCTTGTAATTGTAGTAGAAAAAGGATCCATGATCACTGTGTGAGAGAAGAGGCAAAAAGCGTATGTGAGAGTAAAGTGCTATCTATCTGATATATTCCAGAATGAATAACAGATGAAACCAGGGTTCTCTCAATGGGCATAGTTAACTGACCTAACTCATCATAGGCTCGTTAATAACAAAAGCCTAATATATTATTTATCACAATACATGCATAAGAATTAAATTAATAATTCATATAATTAATATTAATGATAAAATAAAATATATTCTAATTATTTAATAATGTTAATCCACATAACCAAAATTGAGAATTAATTATATATAATATAACACTATTTTGTTCAAAATCATGTCCCACTAGTTTGAGAAGATTGGTCGTAAGAAACTGGCTGTTCTAGAATATTTTGATTTATATCTTCTGAGTATCATTTTAAAGTTGCCGCTAATTTGTTTTCCAGTAATGTAATGATTAGTGTACATTCAAATAATACAGACACCTTTATACATCTTTTTTTTCTCTTTATCTCTTTCTTCCAATTACATCACATTATATATTATAATTATCTCTCTTCTGTTCTTATCTCTTTTCAGTGGTCCACAAATTTTGAATGTCTACTAATATTTATTCTTGTTTTATGGTGTCACTTGATTTCTATTAAACATAGAAAACCTTCTTCACGAAACAATATTGGGGGTTGGTTTTGGGACCACCCTTTTGGTCCTAAAACCACCCCCTCTTTACACTAATACCTAAAATGCCCTTCTGATTAAAAAAATAAAAAATTACCCCACCATCCCCTTTACCACACACTCCTTCACATTCTACCCTATCCATTCCCCCCCTTATCACGTTCTACCCAATCCCCATCCCTGCCGTTGCTTTTCTTTTTCTCCCGTATACAATATCTGTTTCTTCTACTTAGTTCGAGCTTGTTCTCCCTTTTCCCTTTCCTTTTCTTCTACTCTTGGTTCGACCCCTCATCTCCAAGGACCTGTGTTCCCCCTTCTTCTTCCAGCATCTAGTCTTCTCTATTCTTATCCAAAATTCATTTTTTGAAGGTACGTTTGGTTGGTTATGGTTCCCCTTAAGGCTATTTGGGTTGGATTTGTTTTTTGATTTTGTAGTATATTCCTAATTGCATGTTGTTTTTGCCTTGGTAATCTTGTATTTTCCATGTTCTGATTCCCTGTTTGTTGAAATTTTCGTGACCTGGTTAATAATCTCACCTTAAGGTGCGAAATTTATATGTCCCAATCGCACCTTAAGGTGCGATTTATTTGTTTTTGGACTGGTAAGTTATCGCACCTTAAGGTGCGATTTTGTTTGTTATCTGTGGATAGTATTCGCACCTTAAGGTGCGAATTGGGCATATCACTTTCGCACCTTAAGGTGCGAATTATGTTATTTTTTTTTTCTTTTTTTCTTTTTCTGTATGCTTCTGTTGTTGATAAGTTTGATTATTGTTTTTGATAAAATTGTATTTATTTTGCTGTAGGTATGGCAAGGACTCGCTATACCGGTCGCCCTATTGAAAATGAGGGATCACAGAATAACGAAACCGACATTAGGCATAGAGGCCACGCATCCCATCGTAGGCGCCGTGGAAAGGCTCCGATGGTGGAGGAGCCAGTTTATGATGAGGCTGAGTATGAGGAGGAAGTGCAATATTTTGAGCAGCTTGAGGAACAGGGTCTGCTAGATGAGGAAGACCAGCACATGGTGGTTAATGACAGAGCAGACAATGAAGAGGCGGGAATGGAGAATGATGGAGAGGGTAGTGACGTTGATGGTCATGATGGTGAGGAGGAGGATGACGATGAGGATGATGAGGATGGCGAAGACCGGGAGCGAGATGACGGTGCGAAGAAGGAGATAAAGCGTCGGTTGAAGCAAATGGACGCAGCTGACAAGAAGCTGACATCCTTTCCAGGCGGCCCAATGAACCTGTCTGTGTTGGGGAGCTACAGCACTCACATCGCCGGGAGGGTGTGGAGGTCATATGTCGATGAAATGATTCCTGACAGGCCGCTTCTTCGGTTTTACAATCATGACAAGAGATTGAGGGCTGATGTTTTAGAAGGAAACCAGTTCATTATTGGTGTTTTGCAGAGGTCTGGATTGGCGCCATTGCTGGGATGCAGGTACACTATTTATGATAGAGGACTGATATCAGCTTTTGTAGAGAGGTGGCTCCCAGAGACGTCATCTTTTCACCTACCTTGTGGAGAGATGACAATCACGTTGGACGACGTAGCAGCGATACTCCATATCCCCATCCGTGGCAAATTCTTCACACTTCCAGTGCTAGATGCCGAGCAATCTGTTGCGGTTCTTGTTGATCAGTTAAAGGTAACGCAGGGATCTGCTGCCTCGGAGATACTGAGAAATAAGGGGAGCAGTGTGCGTTTTATTTGGCTGGAGAAAGTCATCCGTGCAAAAGTGGATTCTCCCGACGAAGAGGCTGCAGCGAAGGCATACCTGTTGCGGTTGTTGGGCATCACCCTATTTGCGGATAAGACTCGAACACGGGTTGGTGTTCGTTACCTTTCCTTGTTGTCTGACCTGGATGATGTCGGGAATTTTGCATGGGGAGCTGCTGCCCTAGCCTACATGTACGACTGCCTTTGCGCAGGTAGTCGCAGGAGTACGTTGTCACTTTCCGGTTACACGACTCTTCTGCAGGTATGTTTTGTTTGCGCCTTAAGTATTTTATCCTTATTTTGTTTTTTTGTATGCCATTGCATATATTCACACTATTGCTACCTTTGAACTTAGGCGTGGATATATGAGCATTTCCCAGCTTCACTGTTTGGACGCAAGATAAATGCTGCATACACAGAGGAAATGCCAAGGGCCAGACGTTGGGGTTGCGTTAAGAGTGATGGGTCCATAGCAGAGAAGCGAGCAAACCTGGACGATATATCAGGTGACGTCGTTATATGGACACCGTACGACCAGCATCGTGCAGCTTGGCCATTTGATGATATTTCACTTCATCATGGGTGGATTCGATGCTCTGGTATTTGTCACCCACATCAGCCGCGTAGAGTGCTTCGCCAGTATGGGTTTATTCAGGTGATACCAGGACATCCTCTGATTAAAGCACCCATAGTTGATATTATTGATCAGATGTGGCACATGTACAACTTATATTTGACCCACGTATTTCATCGAGCCATCACACCAGCACAAACCGCACCAGATTATTTCCCGTGGTATCGGCAGGTTTCTCATCCGTATATGATACCCCCTGAAATAAGGGACGTTGGGACTGCTTCTGCAGTTGTGAGTCGTTAAACCTTTTCTTTGTTCTATGGATAATAGCATTTACTATGAACGGGCAATTAACTTATCCTTTTTTGCAGGGTCGGTTCGCACTTTTAGCGAAGTATTTGGATATCGCCATCGACCCGGAGAGGTCGGGAGCTCCCCCAGAAGGGTGAGATGTTTGGGTTGCATTGCAAAACATGCAGGCCGTTGTGTCACAAAGCTTGCATGGTGACCTGGTGTACACGCGGTCAAACAGGCGAGGGACGCGAGGGTCACAATCTTCTACATCTAGGCAATAGTTGTATTTTATCTGGGATCGACTTAGATTACTAACTTTAAAGTCTGTACTTAAGTTCCTCTTTTTACGTGGATTGTAGTGACTCAGTCGTTCGATTCGTTGTTTTAGATGTGCGTCCGTTTTGTGTATGTTCTGATGCGACTAGTTATTATATGCATTTTAATGCTATTTATAACGCAAAATTGTGTACGCTTGTATAACTGTGTTTTGCCCGTCGTTGAGTTATTATGAATAACCAGGTTAGTATTCACTTATGTAAATGTAGGATGAAGGTTTTTGTAGAATCTATCCTTGAACTTGTGGTCCCTTATAAAGATGCTGTGTTCGAATGACGACATGATCTTTGTGTGCTGCAGTATGGTTTGCTTATTCATTGCCGTCCAACAAGAAGCCAAATCTCCTTTACTATCTTTCAGTATAAGCTTCAACGACGCATGTGCGCCTTCCACCCTAAGCAAAATAAGGCAACGAATGGTTAATAATTAAGAAAATGCCAACTCTACATATGATAAATTTCATTGTCAATTAAAGCTAACATGTAAACGAACCTGTTGGTTGTTGTGTTCCCCAAATGCATAACCTCGTCAATCCAACACTTGACAAATTTATGCCTATGATCATCCAACCAGGTTTTGTGAATGTAAGCTTTGAACTGATCAAACGCCTTACATAGTATTTCTAACTCCTTCAAGTGGATAGCATACTCATCTTCTGATACAGAATCCATGACATCACACCATGCTTCCCTTATTACATCCCAGTATTTTTTATCACAGTATAACTTGCATTTTGCAATCACATTCTTACTTATGTGGAATCTACACAACAAGTGATTCGCTTTCGGAAACACGTCAACAACAGCGGCCATTAGTGCAAGGTCTTTATCCGTCACTATCACATTTGGCAAGTTTTCCTCATTAGCAATCAACCCCTTAAGCTTAGACAATGCCCACACAACATCATGTGTTTTCTCAGTCGACATATAAGCAAACCCAATTGAGAATGTGATGTTCGTTGAGGTAACACCAACCATCTCAAGTAAGGGGAACCCGTACCTATTTGTTTTGTACGTACTGTCCACGAGCACAACATTGGGGAAAAGGTTAAATAATTCAATTGCACGTGGGTGTGCCCAAAACACATCTTGAACCACATCACTGTCCACATCCTTCTGATGCCAATAAACATATTTGTCACGATCCAACAAATGCATCAAATGCTGCATCTCGGTGAATGGATTCCTCTTAGTTCTCTTGTATCTTTTGCTTGCATTGTAGATTTGGTCAATGGTTGTCAAATTGCTTGGATTCTTTTCCTTCAAAGCAACAAGCATTTGTCCTGGTTTAACTCTATTCTCCACCATGTCACGAAACACTAGTTTTTCATCACTAGTAAACCGTCCAACAAATGCATGCCCAACCAACGACTGTGGCCTTGCATGATTGTGAAGTCCACATAAAACATTAAGCCTCCAACATCCATCAGATTTCCTTGGTCTTCCCCTTAGCTTGAAAGGACACTCACACTTTCTTGTTCCGCTACTTTTTTTAGTCAATTTCCCCTTGTAAGGTACGTATTTCCCACCACGTTCACATCCTAGTGTCAGGAGTTCTTTCCTTTTGAGGCTTCCATAATCAGACTTCCTAATAACAACGACAACACCATTCTCCTTGCCAACCGTTCGAGCCCAATTAACAAGATCATTCCGAGTTTGAAATATCTGTAGGGAAAATACAAAAACATAACATTTGCTGCATTTTCCAAAAATAGTGATAACCATGTTAAGAGCAAGGATAAAACTAACCTGGTCAGTAGTAAAAATTTCTGTGCAATCATCCGTGACACCTAGTTCTTTGCCTTCCACATTTAATCCAATATCTAAATCCTTATCAGCCTCATTTGGCAACACCTCATGCATACTGCAGTGCCTGAACATTTACGGATATTATAGTTAACAAAGGACACATTTCGCACCTTAAGGTGCGAATCTCACATGTTAAAATTTCGCACCTTAAGGTGCGATTCATAAAGATACAAATACTCAAATATTAATTAATTTCGCACCTTAAGGTGCGAATCTGAGGTGTTAAATTTCGCACCTTAAGGTGCGATTTATTAAAACGTAAATTTTACTTAATTTCGCACCTTAAGGTGCGATTTATTAAAAAGTAAATTTTCAAACGTTACTTAATTTCGCACCTTAAGGTGCGACAGTTATATGTGTGGTTTTCGCACCTTAAGGTGCGAATAATACACAGCGATTTCGTGAACCCGAAGTCACGTTTCGATAACGACGAGGCTAACAACGGGTACAAAAACAAACATACGTGGTTCCAGATTAAACCTGCGAGGGGAAGATTAGAGCTTCAACAACATGGTGGAGGTGAACGACGTGACGGAGGTTGTGTGGTGAACGACGTGACGGTGGTTGTGTGGTGATAGTGTGGTGGTGATAATGGGGGTAGTGTGGGGGAAAATGATGGAATGGAAAAGGGGGTAGTGTGGGTTGGTAGTAGTGGTGATGGGGTGATGGTAGTTAAGGTGATGGGCTGCTGGTGATGATGGTGATGAGAGGAAGAAGGGGGTGGTGTGGGGTGAAAGGTGATGAGTGAGTGGGTGGGGGAAGGGATATGTCAGGGAAGGAAAGATGAAGAGGGATATAGGAGTAAAAATTATTATTAACAAGGGTATTTCAGTAAATTAGCATATAAGGAGGGGGTGGTTTATAGACCAAGAGGGTGGTCTAAAAACCAACCCCCAACAATATTTGGGCTCACAGCAAGAAATGCATATAGAGATATTGAGAGAGAAAATATGTACCATGCAAGATTAGTTGGGGGTGTTAAATAGCTATGCTTTAATTTGATAAGGAAATAGGATGTTGTAGAAGTCTATTCCTAGAAGTAAATAATTGATAGGTCGTTTAGTTTCATTCTAGTAAACATGTTATGACTTTTTCTCTGACCATCCCGACTTTAGAGAAAAATATAAGGTACTTCCTCCGTCCCAAATTATAGGGTCATTTTAATAAGTTAATTAATATATTGGTTTTGTTACTTTTTATACAAATCTTTCAAATATGTCCCTATTTAAAAAAAATCTGAAAATTATTAAGGTAAGTATTAGATATACCAAAAGTTAGTTGGGAATATGAAAGAAGTAATTAGTAGAGGTGGTAATTAAAGTTTTGGAATTTAAAATATAATGAATGCAATGGGTAAAAAAGTACAAGTTTTTTTTTTCCTGAAATCTAGAAGGGGTCTTATAATTTGGTTTGGAACACCGAATTTGTCTCTAAAAGGTTTTATAATTTAGGACGGAGGGAGTAATTTTTATTCTTCCTGCTCTATATTTATGATTCTCCTTCATTATAAAGGTGATTGGCACCGATATTTTATGGAATTAAATTTATGCTTTCAAGTCTTCCATGATTGAAGAATTTTATTCAATTGACTTTATGGTATTTAACTTGAGAAAAGTTCCTATCAATTGATTATGAAATATTGCTCTTAATTGGAATTCTTTAGTACGTTTGAAAAATTAGTATGTTTGGATTCTTTGAGATAAATGTCATTGAATGTCGTGAAATGATAGAAATTAATGGGCATTGCTACTCCACTATTCTTGGGGGTTTCATATATTAATTTAGAATGATGGGAAGAAGCTTACCCCTATAACATTGTTCTAAAAGATCAATATAAAATGCTTTGCTTAGTTGGAAGATAGTAGTTATATCAAGCACAAAGCTGAAAATACCATACAAAATTACAAATGCAGGTCATACTTACTAAGTTATTATGAGTTATGACACCATTTGATGCAAATGTTGTGAGAGTCATGCATTAGTACAATGTAACATTATGAAAGTATGGTCACATTTGTTCGTTTATGCAAATATTGCGTCATCATTTGATGCATTACTGTAAATGCAGATAACAACTGATATATTACTGGAAGATGAAGAGATTGATCCCACTTTAAAGGAGAAGCCTCTATGCCATAGGGTACTGCCCTTTGAGAATCGTGCCGCCCTTTCATGAGGTGGTGAAGTTGGCACCGGAAGAGTGAACAACAATGCTTATTCGGATGGACGCCGAAGATTCACAAATTTACTTTAGATATTATTTAACCTTTAGCATTGCATTCTTGACATATTGCAAGTCAAGAAGCTGAACGGCTAAGAAGATAATGGTTGATTCACCATTGTGCAGGTGAACCTACACCCACCCTATATCTATTGTAATTGAACTGCAATTGGTGCAAGTAACAACAATGCTATAATGGCAAGATGAGACACATATTCATGAGGCATAGTGTTGTCAGACACCTAATATAATGCGGTGTAAACTCACTTGGCTATGTGAGAAGTGAGAAAGGTCTTGTGGATTCCTGGATAAAGGGATTAGCCCGGAATCTGGATACGTCGAGGGGGATGAGCGCCTTGAGTGGAGGAACATGTAGTGGATACCCATTTTGTGGTCAAATGAAACCATGCGAAGACTCTTATGCACTACATCCCATCCCTATGGCGTGCGGTAGTGCGATGTGGTGACTGAGCTAAATTTACATTTGATACATAACCCAGTATTTGGGTGATGTAACTGCAGAGCTTAATAGATACATAGCCCAGTATTTGGATGGTGGTGTAGAGACGCACTTGATGTATCTGCACATCTCTTAATGGATACATAGCCCGTTTTTGGATGGTGCTATGGAGACGCACTTCCTATATCCACTTGCGTGGGTGTGAAGGTCTAGGCCGCCTTCTATGAAAGGCTTTGACAATCTTTCTAGAACTTTTATGAGCAACCCAAGGTGAATGAAGTGTCAAAATATTGTGAAATTAAGGAAGAGAATAAAATCATATACGGTCAAAGGAGATCAGCAGTAATTAGGGAGAAGATCAGCGATAATTAGAGAAAGAATATTTTGGTATTATTATGTAATATTTTGTTACCCTAGTTAGCAAACTGAATTGTACTATAATAAAGGCTCTACCTGTACACAATTGAATCAATGAAATAGAATGTTCTTCTACCTATGCTTTGTGTCTATTATTTCAATATGGTATCAGAGCAGCGTTATTTGATTCAGGAAAACAAGACCGATTCCATCATCTTCTTCTTTCACTCTTTTTCTCTGAGCTAGCCAGAAACGGCCACAACCTGAAATCAACAAACCCAAAACCATGTCAGAAGCTAGTGATAACTCTGACAACAACACAACCCAAAATACAATCCAAAAACCAGCCAACATCCCTGATAAATTGACGCTTCAGATCGCGGCACTGTTGCGAAACAGCCTTGGAGCACAGCCCTCAACAACCAACTCTGAGAATCTGTCTCTTAGAATCAACTCAGTGGAGATAATAATCCACTATGGGCAACCTTGATGAAGAAAGCCATTGGGGGCAGAGGACGAAGTGCTCATATCACTGGAGAACATGCAGCACCATCAAAAATAGATCAAGGATACACACGCTGGGAGCAAGATGATCAGTGTGTGTATTTACCTGGTTGATTTAGAACATCGAATCACATCTGGTGAACAACGTCTCGCAATAACCAACTGCGAAGAATCTATGGGATGGGATGATTGTGACATACGGTGTCGGAGTTGATTCATTACAGGTATTTGATCTTCATAGGAGGGCGAACTCATTGAGGCAAGGCGGCGACACCTTAGAAGACTGTTGGAACAAGCTACAGAATCTCTGGATAGCCATCGATCGGCGAGACCCAAACCCAATGAAAGATCCTGAAGATATTCAAACTTACAACAACAAAATACAAGAACAGAGATTGTATCAGCTTCTAACCGCCATCAATGATAGGTTCGAACCAATCAAACGAGATATTCTGAAACGAGATCCTCTCCCCTCAGTCGAAATAGCTTACGCCACTGTAAGGCAGGAGGTCGCCAGGCTTCACATGTTGAAAGCGGAAGCCTCCGAGGTCGACTCATCATCAGGGATTGGTGCAGGTCTGGTAGCCAGAACAACGGGGGATCGAGAAAATTGAGACGCAGGACAAGCGGCCAGCAAAACCAAGTTCCATTCGAAGGACAAAGAAGACAAGTCAAAACTTGTGTGCACTCACTGTGGGATGAAGAAGTACACCAAAGAGACATGCTTTAGGATCGTGGGCTACCCAGAATGGTGGGAGGATAACCATAAAGAAAGATCAGGGCCACGAACCGGCAAGGCTGCCGGTGCCGCGACAAGTACCCACAAAACCGAGGCTGCTCTGAGGCCACCAGACCTGCACGGAAGGAACGACGAACAAGGAGGATCGACCGGCGGCCGGCGCAAAAGGGACGAAGAACCAAGAGGGTCGACTGGCAGCGCAGAACGAGGGAGAAATCAAAGCAGCGGTGCTACAAATTTCGACCTGGGCGGCGTTGGGAGTTTCGACCTAGGTATCCAGCTAATGGGTTTGGGGGTCATGACCCAAGCCCAATATTCCTCAACCCAAAATATTTCCCACCTGATTGCTTTATTGGTATTTAATATGGAACTTGTGATGGAACTAGGCCACCTGATAACACTGGGCCACATACTGATTTTGTAATCAGAAAAAATATTAATTCAGAGCCCAAAGCCTATACAGCACAATTTGCTACCAAGGGTTGTTCTGAAAAATCAACTGACTGGATCTTTGATTGTGGAGCTACAAATACTATGACCTTTGATCACAAGGACTTTTTACATTTGTCCTCACCACCTAAGACTCATATTGAGACCGCTAGTGGGGAACTTATTCATGTGAAAGGAGGGGGCTCTATTGGTTTTTCTGATAAAATGAAATTACATAACTGTCTATATGTCCCAACTCTATCTTCAATATTGTTGTGAATCAGTCAAGTGACTAAGGAACTTTACTGCATAGTGCTAATGTATCCAAAAATTTTCCTTTTACAGGACATTCTTATGAAGGAGATCATTGGGCGTGGTACTGAGCAAGGAGGTCTTTACTACGTTGACGAGGTGGTTCACCCGGGACATGCCATGCTTGCTCATGGAACAGTTGACAGACAACTTTGGTTGTGGCACCGACGTCTTGGTCACTCCTCCTTTGGGTATCTCAAGTTTTTATTTCCTAGTCTTTTTTCCAATAAATCCACTCATATGAAGTGTGAAACTTGCATTCGTGCTAAGAGTCATAGGGTTTCATTTCCTCCAAACAACACTAGAGTTGATTCTGTTTTTTCCTTAATTCATTCTGATGTCTGAGGTCCAGCTCCAAATTCTAATAAAAGCCGGTTTCAGTATTTTGTGTTGTTTGTGGATGATTTCTCTCGCATGACTTGGATATACTTTATGAAATATAAATCAGAAGTGCCTGAAAAATTCATTATGTTTTACAAAATGATTCAAACTCAATTTCAAAAGAAAATCCAAATCCTTCGTTCTCATAATGGTGGAGAATTTGTGAATCAGTCTATGCGAGCCTTTTTTCAGGAAAATGGTCTTATCCATCAAACTTTGTGCCCTAACACACGCAACAAAATGGTGAAGCGGAACGGAAAAATCGGATTTTACTTGAGATTACTCGTGCCTTACTACTTGATTCCCAAGTCCCTTCCTCTTTTTGGCCCGAAGCTCTAGCTACATCTGCATACCTTGTTAACCGTCTTCCTACAAAAATCCTTAACCATAAGACTCCTTTACAAGCCCTAGCCACTCACACCACTATCCCTTCAATCCTAACCTTACCCCCCCGAGTCTTTGGGTGCTCTGTGTTTTTCCATGTTCCCAAACCTGACCGAACCAAACTTGATCCTTGTGCCGAGAAGTGTGTGTTTGTGGGGTATGCCATGCACCAAAAGGGGTATCGGTGCTATAATCCTGTCACTCATCGCATTCATGTAACTATGGATTGTGACTTCTTAGAATCTGAGTTTTTTTACCCCCAACTCAGTGTTCAGGGGGAGAACATCAGTGAACCACTAAGTTGGCTAAGAAATCTAAGTTTCTCCGACACAATTCCAACAGAGCATGTAGATGGAGCCACTGAACCTGCCACTATCAAAGTAGTCAGGGCTGACAGACCAGTACACACAACCGATGTCCCGACTTCAGAAGATGTCCAACAAGAGGTAAATGAATCTTACTTTGATGACTTGTCACTTGATTTGAATAATTTCACTCCTCATGATGACAGCCTAGTCCCAGAACCAGAAGAGCCAGAGGTGTGTATCCAACCTCCAAGAAAGAACAAAGGTGTGCCTCCGGATCGATACTCACATGAGCATGTGTCTCGTGCTTCGAGATATCCAGTACATATAGCCAGAGGGAGAATTTTTGACGTTGCAAAAGCGTTTTCGGCCACCCTTCTCTCAGAGGATATTCCAAAAAACACCCAGGAGGCAAGCAAGAAGACTGAATGGCAAGAAGCAATGAATACAGAAATTGAAGCTCTTGAGAAGAATGGCACATGGGAAAAATGTGTGCTACCAGTAGGAAAGAAACCAGTTGGATGCAAGTGGGTCTTCACCATCAAGTATAAGGCCGATGGAAGCATTGAACGATACAAAGCAAGACTAGTAGCCAAAGGCTATGCACAGACTTATGGCATTGATTACTCAGAAACCTTCTCTCCATTTGCCAAAATTGACACCATCAGGGTGTTATTCTCAGTAGTAGCAAATAAGGACTGGCCCCTTCACCAGTTTGATGTTAAGAATGCATTTCTACTTGGAGATCTGAAAGAAGAAGTTTATATGGAGGCTCCACCTAGGTTCTCAGATGACTTATAAGGAGAGGAAGTGTGCAGGTTAAAGAAGGTCTTATACGGGCTTAAACAATCTCCTCGTGCATGGTTTGGGAGGTTTACTATGGCTATGAAGCAATATGGGTACAGATAGGGAAATGCTGACCACACACTCTTCCTCAAAAGAAGAGGAGATCTGGTTACCTGCCTCATAATACATGTGGATGACATGATCATAACAAGTAGTGATGAAGAAGAAATCTCTCAGCTCAGGAAGAATCTCTTTACAGATTTTGAGATGAAAGATCTTGGGGGGCTGAAATATTTCTTAGGCATCGAAGTTCTCCGATCTAAAGAAGGGATTTATATCTCCCATCGAAAGTATATACTAGACCTGTTAGTTGAAACTGGTATGGTGGATTGTAAACCCAGTGATTCTCCGATAATGGTAAACCACAAACTTATAATTGTTGAAGGAACTGAGCCAGCAGATCAAGAAAGTATCAGAGGTTGGTGGGAAAGTTAATCTACCTAGCTCATACTAGACTAGACATTGCATACGTTGTTGGAGTGGTAAGCCAATTTATGCACCATCCACAGGTAGAGCACATGGAAGCAGCTATGAGGATTGTTCGATATCTCAAAGGTACTCCAGGGAGAGGCATCATTTTTCAGGAAAAAGATATTGAGGCCTATGCTGATGCTGATTGGGATGGTAACCCAAATGATAGACGATCCACTACAGGGTATTTTACCCTAATTGGAGGAAATCTTGTCACTTGGAGAAGCAAAAAGCAGAAGGTAGTAGCACTGTCAAGTGCAGAAGCAGAATTCATGGGCATTGTAAAAGGGAAAACTGAAATTCTTTGGCTAAAGAAACTGATGAGTGAGATTGGTTATCTAGTGAAACTTCTGACCCAGCTTAGATGTGACAACAATGCAGTAATTAGCATCTCTGAGAATCCTGTTCAACATGATAGAACAAAACATGTTGAAGTGGATCGACATTTCATAAAGGAGAAGATCGAGGATGGCACTGTTGAGCTTCCCTTCGTGAGATCTGAAGATCAGTTAGTTGATATTCTCACAAAGGCAGTGACAGGAAAAATCTTAGAAATAGTCTTGTACAAGTTGAGTATTGGAGATCTCACTATTCAACTTAGGGGAAGTGTCAGAATATTGTGAAATTAAGGAAGAGAATAAAATCAGATTCGGCCAAAGGAGATCAGCAGTAATTAGGGAGGAGATCAACAATAATTAGGGAAATAATATTTTGGTATTATTATGTAATATTTTGTTACCCTAGTTAGCAAACTGAATTGTACTATAAGAAAGGCTCTACCTGTACACAATTGAATCAATGAAATAGAATGTTCTTCTACCTATGCTTTGTGTCTATTATTTCAATATGAAGGGCCTAAGAATAAATGTGTGAATTTATTATCGTGTAGCCTTTGCAAATTTTCAAGGTTAGGGGCGTGCTGTGGGGGTCTTGTCTCAAGTCCATTAAATTTAAGAGAAATTCACTACTAGATCTGTGGCATTGCCTCACTCTACTACGTGTTAATTCAATCCTCTGGATATTAGCACTAAAGCTCAAACACTTCTATTGCTCAAAAACCTCTTTCTTCGTTCCCAGACGCTTCTTTCCTCGTTGTCTAGAAAACTCTCCTTTCATTGATTATAATTTTTTTCGCATATAACTTGATTGTCATTTTTGGGGGATTGTGAGATAATGACAATCAATATTTGCTCAATATCAATAATTTTCGCACTCCATTTATAAAGATCATATGCACCAATTTTATATGAAATTAAATAACGTAATTTCAAACCTTCCATATATATCAAACAACTCATGGAATTGGCTTTATGACATTAATGTGAGTTTGGCTTATTTTAGTTGCTCGTATGAGCTGAAGATGTCTTGGATTGTCTGCTTTAGAGATGTGGGCATCATCTTAGTTAGAGTTGCCAGGATCATCTTAGTCATAGATCGTCTTATCTAGGAGATCATCTTAGTTGGAGATCGTCTTATCTAGGAGATCGTCGCAACTCCGACTAAGACGATCCTGACAACTCTGACTAAGACAATGCCCACATCTATAAGGCAGACAATCCAAGTCATCTTTAGCTCAGACGAGACAACTAAAATGAGTCAAACTTAACAATCTCCACCTTAGCGAAATTCAACTCATTATTCCCAGCATCCGTGCGCTAGGATTGCCAGCGCTCATTCGCTGCAATATGTTCAATGAGCCAAATTCCCAACAATCTCCACCTTAACGAATTTCAACTCATTATTCCCAACACCCGTGCGCTAGGATTGCCAGCACCCATTCGCTGCAATCTGTTCAGTAAGCCAAATTCCCAACAATTATTAACTCAACAAGTAATGCATAATGCATATAAGATGCCTTTAATTTGGCATTGATTTGTTCTACATTGGAATACAACTTAAACTAGTTGGAATTACCCGTTCAAGGCACGGGTAACTGTGGATAAATTTTAATTATTGTGTGCGGAATGTTTTTTTTATAACTGCTTATATATGTTGTTGTGAGGTCGACAATAGTGACCAATACTCTAGCCGTGAGAAATAGTTACTTAGAAGTAAACGGTTAACGACAATTTGCGTTTAATTCACATTGCGTTTAACTCATCTCGTTCTAATGGATGCTGATAGAGTGTTTCATACAAATGTTTTAGCTGTTTCAAGGCACAGGTAACTTTGGATAAAGTAAAGTTAATGTGTGTGGAATGATTTATTTCTATAACTTCTTATACATGTTTTTGTCAGGTCGACAACAGTGTCCAATACCCTCGCCATGAGAAATAGTTACTTAACGGTAAAGGGTTGGCGACAACTTACGCTTCACTCACATGGGCAAGGATCGAAACCCTCTTTTGCATGATCGAGTGACAAAGTTAGCTAACTATCACACCACATGTTGTGCTTAATTTAGATGATAATTTTTCATGTTGATTCCTCGTTTTTTGATATATGATGTTATCTAAATTATTCCTGAAATTACTCATGAGATTAATTATCATTTTATGTTACTATTTGTAAAATAAAAGACAAATAACAACGTCCTACTTGTCATTATTTAATTCATGGATAATGAATAAGAAAGTATTATAGGAAGTCACCCGGTACACAAAAGGGCAAATCACACGTTAGAATTAACGTTCTAACACATAGGAGTATAATATCAATCGTAATATGATTTGTAGAATATCAGTAAGCAGTACCTTATGGAGTTATATTTCCAAAAACTTCTTCATACACAACATTAACTGTTGTGTTAGGAGGGAGGTCGTCATGATTTTCTACTAGTATCCTCAGTCCTTGTTTGCTCGTTACTCTTGACAAAGCAACGTATAACTGTCCATGGGTGAAAACTGGCCTTGGAAGATATAATCCAACACACTCAAGTGTCTGCCCCTGTGATTTATTGATCGTCATACCAAAACAAATGGATATAGGAAACTGAGTTCGCTGAAATTTGAATGGTAGGTTTGCATTACTTGTAGCCATTTTCATTCTACGAATCAGTGCAATACGTCTAGCTTTAGTCCCTGTGAGTGTGACGCACTCAATGGCAATGACATGGTCTCCCATCCTCCTCACTCTTAGCCTTGTTCCATTACATAATCCGTTTGATTGATCAATATTTCTGAGTAATATTACCGGGACGTTTTCCTTCAAACTCAACTTGTGCGGTGGTAGGCCAGAACAGTTTATAGCATTCAAAACCTCAGGGGAAAATGCATCCAACTCACTTTCAACACTGGCATCTTCTTTGCATATTTCATCAAAGCTTAAATAATCTCTTGGCAATCCCGATACTTGTGACATCATGCTGTCATTGACCTTTCCAACTAACTCAACATTGGGGGCTAAAATAGCTCTATCCTTGAAGTAGTCTGATTTGGTCATATTCCTCAACAAATCCAGGTATGTGAAATTAACTAAGTCATCAAAACCGTTGTCGGTGTTTGGTATAAGGATTTCATCAGGTATTCGTAATTCTGCTTCGCCATTAATTGGCTCTCCGACCTTACCATCACCTATAGCCAACAACCATTTTGAGAATTCTGCTATATCAGATGCATTTGAACTTGAAGATCCACGCATTAGTCTCATGTTCTTGGTCAGACAAAGAACCTGGCAAAAAGACCACAGATAGGACGAATTTATAGCAGCACTGACGACATCTTGCCTAGATCCCCGTGGAATAACAGGCAACATCTGTCTGAAATCACCGCCTAAGACAACGACCTTTCCTCCAAATGGCAACTGAGAGTCGTGGCCTGGGGTAAATCTCAGAATGTCTCTCAAGCACTTATCTAGAGCTTCGTAACACCATTTTCTCATTATCGGAGCTTCATCCCAGATGATCAATTTGGCCCTTATGAGTAACTTAGCATGGGGGCTGTTGTGCTTTATGTTACATGTTGATTCTTCGGTTATTGGTATAGGAATCTTTAACCTCGAGTGCGTCGTCCTCCCTTCGGGCAACAACAATGCAGCAATCCCACTGGAGGCAACATTAATGACAATATCACCTATCGATCTAATGAATGCCGATAAAATGTTCCACACAAAAGTTTTACCTGTTCCTCCATACCCATGCAGGAAGAAAAAACCGCCTTTGTTTTCGTATACTGCGGTCATAATCTTGTCATACGCATGTCGTTGTTCATCAGTCATTGAAGTGAGGGCTTGATCTAAGTAACAACGCATAGCAGTCCTGTCATAATTCAACTCTTCGGCTATAATTCTTTCACTAACTTCTGCCACATAACACTCTGATGGATAAGGCATGGATGGAAAGTTTTGCAAACTCCTCCCATTTTATTGTAGGAGGTCCTCTATTTGGGTGAGTGCTAGGCTCTTTTTCTGTTCATCAGTTAAGGTCAAGTCTGCGGACATGAGAAATATGTTAATACAATAGCACATAAAATAGATCATATGTTGTATGGAATAAGAAACAACAAAGTCTAAGTATGCAATTAAATAAAAGTTAATTGTGTAATAAAAATATCAAAGAACGGAAACAAACGACATAAATATTGTTTCATAAGGTGCAAAAAGAAACTCATTTAAAATATTGAAAGGACCAATTTTGAATGAAGCAAAACGTAAGAGCTCACTTGTGTAATCTAGCTGCCTTCTTTGTCGGTAGAGGATATCTTCTGAAAGTTCTTGCCAACAGGTATTCTAGACAACTTCAGGCCTAGAGATGTTGTTAGAAATCAACAATATCACAAAAAGTCCTCTAACGTACTCTCCCGATGCCCAAAAGCTGGCCTCCTTTATTCATTATTGATTTTTGAGAGAAGCCGTAGTGGTACAATTTATAGCATCAAGTGAGGAGACTAATTTTTGTTCCTATTAAAATTTGGTATTAATTAGTTATGATTCGTTCCTTATTTAACATTTGTAATAAATTTTATTTTATATTAATTAGTTAGGGTTCGTTCCTTATTTAACATTTGTAATCAATATCAATTTTATGATTCGTTCCTTATTTAACATTTGTAATAAATTTTATAAATATAGTAATGATTCGTTCCTTATTTAATATTTTTAATTATTATAAATATTAAAATATTAATTAGATATTAAATTATTAAATTTTTTAAAATATTCGTTGCTTATTCAATTTTATAAATTTTTAAAATATTCGTTCCTTATTCAATTTTATAAATTTTTTTAAATCTTAAAATTGTATGTGAACTATTTCCTATTAAAATTTGGTTAAAAATTTGATATTAGTTAGTCATGATTCGTTCCTTATTTAATATTTATAAAATTTTTATAAATATTAATTAGATATTATAATATTAAATTTTTTTAAATATTCGTTCCTTATTCAATTCTTTAAATTTTTTTAAATCTTAAAATTGTATAAATTTTATAAATCTTAAATTTATAAATATTTTATAAATTTTAAAATATTAAATTGTATGAAAGTAAAATTTTATGATTCATTCCTTATTTAACATTTGTAATAAATTTTAGGGATTATCAAGTAAGTGGTCCCTGTGTTTGTGCCCGGATTTGATCTAGGTCCCTCATCGGAAAAATCTTAGCAAAAGGTCCCTGTGTTTGTAATTAGTTTTAAATAGGTCCTCGCCGGTGACCGGAGCTCAGGCCACTGATTACGTGGCATGCTGACAAGGTAAATGATGCATATGTGGAATTTACAACACAGAAATTAAAATAAATTAAATTAATAAAACACTTGAAGTTACAATAATAACCCCACTAAAACAACAAACCCTAAACCCCCAAAATCCCCAAATCCTTCTTCATTCCTTTCGTGCTGGTGCTGTGTTCATCGCGTTCATCTTCCTCGTGCGTCGCGTTCATCTTCATCGCATTCATCATCTTCACTCCAAAATCCCCCAAATCGTTTCTGAACCTCGTCCTCGTCACCCACCTGTGCGTTCTGCGTTCTCCGTTTCTGGTACTCGTCCTCGTCACTGCGTCGTCATCGTCTTCGTCCTCGTCGCTGCGTTCTGCGTTCTCCCCCTCTTGCTTGGCTTCGAATTGCGGCGTTCTTCCTTTCCACCTTCGTGGTTCATTGAGGCTGATTGACAAGGTAAGCCATTGTTGATTCTGGTTCATTGAAGATGATTGTCGATTCTGCTTCTTGTTTCTTTTGTAAGTTGGCTCTGTTCAACAATTGCTGTATAGTTTCCTTTCTATTGCAATGGTGTTAGGGGTTTTGATCAGATAGTTACACTTTGGTTTATGCTAAAACTGATTAACAAACAAATGTATGTGTAAACCTTGCTAATATTGTCATTTTACCTTAAACTGTGTCTGAACCATGTATGTGCTGATTGCAGTATGGTGTTCACTTTGGTCATTCGTCATAGTGGATGGTTTGGAACAGCTCCGCACGTGCATTATTTTGGTGGAACTAAGAGTGTCCATCATGGTCTTGATGAGGACAAGTGGTCCTTCTTCGAGACCGTGGATTTGGTGAAAGGACTTGGCCACAGTTGGACCGCTTTATGGTGGAGAAAGCCTGAGGATGTTGCTAATAAGGGCTTTTTTAGAAAGTTTACAAGCGATGCAGATGCTATGGAAATGGCTAGGCATTCGGTTGAAACCCGTATCTATGCGCAGTTGTATGTCGAGGATTTGGCTATTAATCCCCTTGTGCCCGCTAATCAAAATGATGAGGTTCTGCCTATTCCCCATGCTGCAGATTCTGTTGAAGTGAAGCGTAAGGAGAAAAGCAAACCTCGTAAGAAGCTTGCCGTGAGAAGGTCACATCGGCTGCAAGCCATTGTGAAGAGCCCACAAAAGCAGGTAAATCCCCCTGTTGTTGTTGTTTTATCTGATAATGAAGATGCCCCCCATGTGACTCCTTCTGAATTTAAGAGTGCTGAAGTTGAAGTTGAAAATACTCCCCAAGTAACAGAACATGTTGAAGCCGAAGAGCCAGATAATACTCCTAATGCCACAGTGAGTGCTAATGTTGTTAATGAAGATAAAGCAGATAGTGAAAACTCAGAGGTTTCTGCACATGGCATTCAGATTGGCATTCAAATTAACCCACCTTGCGAAGCTCGAAAAATACAATGGTGAGATAATTCCTAAGCCACTAAAGAGGATCAACAAAGAGATAGAGAAGAGTAAGAATTGGATCCCAAGGCAAGTTGGGGCAGATTTGTTTGAGGTTCCACATGCATACTATTCCGAGAGGCATGTGGTTAATTTGAGAGAAAAAACTTGCTGTTGTAATTTTTGGTCTTTAAATGGGTTTCCTTGCAGGCATGCAGTTGCTGCAATATGTTTCAAGGGCCATGAACCAAAAGACTATGTCCATCAGTACTACAAGAGAGATGCTTACAAAGCTTGCTATGCCCACATTTTAGGGTATGTTTTTTTAGTGGGGTTATTATTGTAACTTCAAGTGTTTTATTAATTTAATTTATTTTAATTTCTGAGTTGTAAATTCCACATATGCATCATTTACCTTGTCAGCATGCCACGTAATCAGTTGTCTGAGCTCCGGTCACCGGCGAGGACCTATTTAAAACTAATTACAAACACAGGGATCTTTTGCTAAGATTTTTCCGATGAGGGACCTAAATCAAATCCGGGCACAAACACAGGGACCACTTACTTGATAATCCATAAATTTTATAAATATAGTAATGATTCGTTCCTTATTTAATATTTGTAATAAATTTTATAAATATTAATTATTTAGGGTATGGTCTTAATGGGTAGGTCATAGTGGGGATAGTTAAGATTTATACCTTCTTTTATATAATATATAGATACATGGCTTTGAGTGGTTCCAATAAATGGAGAAATGAAGTTGGTGCTTCACAAAAGAACGATATGAAGGTGTGGAGAGGAGATGATCGAGTAATCTGTTTTTCTCTTTGACTCAATTTACTTTTCTCTTTCCTTCATTTCATTCTTTCTAGACAATATTTTGTGAAGGCTCCATATAATCTGCGTCGGGTGCACGGGTCAGATCGTAGCTGTGTAAACTCTTGGGGCAAAATTGGCAGTTGAGATTTGCACCATTGTCTACTGGAAATTTTGCTTTAATGAAGTGGCTTGCCACGGCATAGCAATATCAACTACTCTATTTCCAACACATATTACTATTTTGCTATTTGAATATTTACAAAGACTCCGAGATTTTCTCTCTAATCTAAAAATTAATTTGAGTGTTAAAGTATATTTTGCAGGTACACCTTATCACAATAATATTCTATAAATTTAAGAGTTAGGATCATACATCTTATTTCGAAGGTTAGAGTACATTTTATAATCTAATAGAAACAGGTCGTAACACAAACTTTTCAAGTGTATGATTAATACTTAATTTTTTTTTGTTGGTTCTTGAATTTAGTATTTATAAATTGATAGGTATCAAAAAGTGAAGATTGGTTAATAATTTGATTAGAGCATTTTAGGGTGTTACAATACTCTTAATCCTAGATGTTGACCTAGTTTATGGTGTGCTGATTTGTCTAATCAATTGTATATGATGGTAACAGTGATGACCTTATAGAAGGTAAATTAAGCAAATAAGAACAAGAAAAGGGAAAATCATAAATAGATAACGTATAGCTAGTATAACTTATGTAATAATGTATGACAAGTAATTTGGATTTGTAATTCAGTTTTAAGCTACACTTCCATTATGTAGCATATTGCAACATTATCCACAAGAAGAAGCAAAGTAGTAATGTGAGAAACACTTTGAGTATTGTCCAATGCTTCATTTCAAAAGTTCCACGGCTGGCTTTTTCCTTCTTTATCCGAATGAGAGCATCATGTACACACCATGGGAAACTAAGAAGATGGTTCTTGTTTAACCCCTCATTGTAGCAGCCCCAATAACGATGATGATAGGTAACATGATACCAAGCAGATGCTATTGCACTTGCACATGCATCATCATCACCTTGAGAATTGGACTTGGTGACAATCTCATTGAACCATCTCCTAGCTTCCTTCCTAAGTGATATCACAGCATGATTAATTCCTTCCAAATCCTTTCTTTCATTAAAAGATTTTGAAATTTTCAAGATATTTCCACTGATTATTTCTGCCTCTGTCTCTATACCATAGTATTCCATGAGGTTCCACAACTTGCAATCATACATGTTCTTGTATTCACAAGCAACAGTTGTGTACTTCTCAAAACCATCAACCTCCATGTCATGATCATATAATTTCCTTGCCATTTTTCTAGTGAAGCGCTTTTTAATGCTTTTTTGCAGTGCAACATTCTTCACCTCACGATAAAGCTGTCCTATTATATTCTTTGATTGATAACTTGGTTTGTTTGGCTTTTCCATGAAATCTGGATAATTTTCCACTCGTAGATGTTGTGGTATTTCTGCTGGCACACCGGATTTCGCAAAATCTACGGCAACTGAATGTAGCTTTGCAAGCTCAATACATGAAGGGCTCATTGCTTTTTCAGGACCCCTATCTGCAAAGACAGTGTGGGCACTTGCAATAACTCCTAAGCTGTCTTTAACAATGTAGTGGGTGAAATGCTCCTCAACATCCTGCATGCATGTAGTCATTCATAGAATATTCTTGTAATTATTCTTGTAATTAGATTTAGGATCTCTGTGTATCTCTTATATTAGGCAATATCTCTAATTAGATTCCAAATCTTTGTGTATCTCTTATATTAGACAAGATAATATCCCTAGTTATAATAGGATTGTTGACCTTCCTTATTTGTAATATGATATATATGTATATATGATCCTATGAATGAATGAAATAATCAAGAAAAATATTTCCGTTCATGGTATGAGGAGACCTAGGCAACCTTCCTTGTGTGTGAACTAGTCATATGTCATAATCATAGCCAACAAATGAGAGAATATAATAGGAAAGTTGTGACATTAATTAAGTTTAATTTCTATACAAACAAAACCCAAGAGTCAAATTCTCACAAGGTAACTTAGGGAGGTTTAACCCACCCAAAATTAATCTATTGTTTTCCTCCATTTATGGTTATAGATACTCTAAGAATTCGGGTTCGACCTAACTCAACCTCAAATATTAGTTTAGTGGTGATTATAACTCTGCCTTATATAAAGACTTAAATTTAGTCATATATCTAGTCAACGTGAGATTATAGATACTCTTAGAATTCATGTTAGGTCTAACACTACCCTTAAAGCTAGTTTAGGGGTGAGGATTGTTCTACCCCATATAATGATTTATTTAATTATATCTATACTCTAGTGAATGTGAGACTTATTATGAAATACATATCATTTTTACTTAGCAAATCCATGCACGCAATAAATTGATTCTATTCTAATATAATATCCTTATGAATTTATCTATCTCAAGACACAAACATGGCAGCTAGCGAACCCAGTCTTTACCAACTAAATTATTTTGGACATGTGATTAAGAAAATATATCACAGAACTAAATTGACCTATCTATTTTCTGGGACACTTATATTATTCAAACAATTTTATAACCCAATACCTGTAATGTAACATCATGGTCAAGATTCACATTCATAACTTGAGATGGTGCATGATCCATGGGATTTTCTTGATGTGGAGGAATAAGACCTGGGTCCCAACAGACAAAGTAGATATCTCCATCCAAGTCACTTCCTGAACATTCATTAGGATGTGGTCTGCATAAAAAATAAATTGAAGTCAGAAAACATCATACATAAAGTAATGTTTCTTTTGAAATAAATGATTAAATGGATATGTTATGCTTGGAATAAGGAATCAAGAGGAAAATCTTACCTTCTCCCTTTCTGTGGAAAAACAACACAGTCCACCATATGATGCAGGGAAGGTACATCCACTGCTCTCAAAATCCTCACATCTCCTGGATGCAGACATGGATTTTTAGCAACAATTACCTTTCCCTTAACAACATATTTACTTTTGTTTGCTCCATTGCCTTTAGAAGAAAGAGAGGACATAACATTATTTCTTGGGAGTGATATCTGCACAAATACCTGTCCATAATTTAATGTCCTAGTTTCATCTAAGCATCCTAGCATTGCTCTTCCTTTCTTAACAAATATCCTTGTTTTGAGCTGCAAATCTTGTAATTTCGATGCACACAATGTTTGCAACATCATGGAAAGAAAAGGTTCCTTTGTTGGATGAGATTCAGAGATAAGCATTTCCCTTAACATGTTTGTAATCTCTCCAGGGGACATCATGTCTATTGCCTTGAATGGCTTTCTTGATATCGTTTTTATTTGATTAACAACCTCCCTTTGCTTCCTTCTAAAGACTCGATCCTTGACCCCGAGTGTAGAAAGAAGGACGATAATTTGACGATTAAGGAAACAAGATTTGTTTTTGCTCCATGCCAAAACATCCAATTTTGTGTTTTCTGACTTGTACTTGCACATGCTCTTTCTCAAGGACAGTTTAGTTTCTGAAGTTGGAT
Organism: Acmispon strigosus; assembly: GCA_030819835.1. Classification (NCBI taxonomy): domain Eukaryota; kingdom Viridiplantae; phylum Streptophyta; class Magnoliopsida; order Fabales; family Fabaceae; genus Acmispon; species Acmispon strigosus. The sequence goes on along the minus strand of JAUAMA010000001.1, from coordinate 4,508,287 downwards.
CAATAGCAACAACACCTTTGTATCCACCATATCTGACTTGAAATGCAGATGGAACATTGTCCCTGCAGCCACATTTCTCAGCCACTATTTGAGCCAATTCAGCAGATATCTTCCCAATTCCATCAGAAAAACAATATTTGACATCCCCTCTTCTCAATTCTATATCAGGAATTACTTCAATTTCATGCCTTCCCACACTCACTGTTTCCCTGGAAGAGCTGAATGATTGTCCAAGCCTTGCTGCATATTTGGCAACATTTCTTATTTCACCAAAATCTCCCATCCACTTCCTTATGTCAGATGCAGTGAGTCCCTCTCTCGATGCAAACATCCACACAGAGTTGTCGCGTAATTGACTTGACGAGAAGGCAAGAAACTCAAACTTCTTTTCACCAATTGTTATGCCATTTTTTAATGTACACAGCACCCTTTGATGTAGTTTTGTTTCTCTTTCCACACCTAAAGACATCAAATCTGCAGAGTGAAGCTTATCCATGTCTTCATCAACAAACGAAACACGAAGAAAGTTATCGATGTCTTCGAGATAGTTGCGTAAGACGCGGTTAGAGAGACTCACTTCAGGACCACAGAAATATATTCTGGATGGAGTTACTTGTGCTCTATGCACATAGACCAACCCATCATCTAAAGAAATTGCACTTGACACTGGAAGTACACTAGTTGTTGAGTATCTTTGATATTGTTTCTCCAACCATTGCACAGGCTCATAGCAACATTCTTTCATTTGATATAGTTTATGCAGGGCACTTTCTATATACTCAATCTTTATTCTTTGTGGATCAACCATGCGAAAAAGATTGATGTCAACTGCTAGAACTGGAAGCAAACCATGCTGAACTAGTGAGTTGACTTTGAATAGAATTTTGTATGGCAAGTTGAAGCCATCTGGTGGAATCACCAAGGGGACAAAGTTCAAGTTTGAAGAGAAACCAAGGTTTTTTCTCTCAAGAGTAAAGATGTAGTTGTTAACTTCATAATAGTTGTGATAGTGATGACGGAAATTTGGAAGCTCAGTAGTTTGTGGAAGCTCCAAACATAAAGCAGAAGATTGTCCAATACAGCATGATGCGGTGAAATCTACACCTCGAAACCAATGGTTGTTATAAGGCTCCTTAAAATATTTGCTTCTGGAAATATCTTTTTCATAAATCTGAGGAGCACCTCGTAGCTGAAAATTAGGAGAGGAAATGGAAGAATAAGATTTCTCCTTTAATATTACTATCAAGCATACCAAATATTAAGCTCTTTTATGAACTGAGATAGTCAAATTCTTCAATATTTGTCATTATAATGTAGCAGAACAGCTATAACATGCAGCACTATATACTTATTGTTTTGATCTATTGTAGCACTATTTGTAAAACCCTTATCAGAAGCAGCACATCTTCAAATATAATCAATCAATTTGATCTGAATATTATTATATGTACCTTTTTCCCCCCTGTTAATCTTTTTCTTGAGTCAAGCTAGGCTTATTGGAAAATGTAAGAACTAAGCCCACAAAAAACTGGAAAGACCACCTATGATATTTAAAATATACTATTACATTACATACCTACCAATGTCTAAATTATCCAAATTTTATATACATCATTATCACGATATTATAACATGATTCAACAACTGAATTTATTTTTGATTCTACCTAAAAAATTATTAGGTAGTTGGACTAGTCAGAGTCTTCCCAGTTGCAAGGCTCACCTGAGCCAATGAAGATGCTGTTGAAAATCACTCCTCTAGAGGCTGGGACGAAGACACGGCGAGCCATTAAGATACTATTAGCCTTCATACTTCAGGCATGGTGTCTTGTGGACTGGTTAGATGCTTCCTAGTTGCAAGGCTAGCCCGAGCAAATAAAGATGCTACTGAAAATCACTCCTCCAGAGGTTGGGACGTAGACACGATGAGTCATTAAGACACTCTTAGCCTTCATACTTCAGACACGATGTCTTGGTCAGAGGCTTCCCAATTGTAAGGCTCAGCCTGAGAAATACCAAAGCTAGACGACCCTTCTCTAAATGATCCCTTGGGTCATGGAGAAGAAAGGACTCTAGCAAGGGATCTCAAGGCGACCTATACACACTTTTGGAGTGGTCTTTATTTAAAGGAATTTTTTGCGACTCATTTAGGATCAGATGGGTCTGTGCATTTTATGGCGACTTTTCTTTTAGTGTGGCAATCCATCCTCTCATTTTAAGAACGACTCGACCTTACATTCTCTGTAAGACCCTCGATTTCTTAGTATTTATGTTTTGGTCCCTAGACTATTTTATAATTTACAGTTGGTCCTTATTGACCTTTTTGGCTTTGTCGAATTTAACAGATTCTGTTTCTGTTATTAATTGGAGTTTGAATTTAGAGATAAGTTAATAATCTCCGAACATTTAGTTTTATATATTGGTTGTTAAGTATTTAATATTCAGAATATCCTTTTAATTAGTGCAGATTCTGTTCTGTTTTTGTAGATAAGAGGAAATTAAAATGTTGTTATCTTTTAAGAAGATGTTGGGTGAATGGCTTTTGTTTTTGGCAGCAGCTTTGTTGCTGTTTATCTGTTTCTGTTTTATTTGTTTTAAAAACAATTATCTTTACGGTTGTTTTAAATCTAAGATAAAGTTTTTGGTTTTAGATTTGGTTGTTAATTGAATATTTTCTGAATTCTTCTACCTAGTGCAGGTTTTATTTTCTATTTTCTGTTTTGGTTTGAAGAATAGTAAAATTTTGAAAATTTGATATCTCTTAAAGGTTGTTTGGTCGACCAGCCTTCTGTTTCTGTGTCTGTTTTCTGATTTTCTGATTTTCTGATTCTGTTTTACAGCAGTATCATTGCTATTTCTGTTCCTGTTTTTCTAATTTTCTGCTTCTGTTTTACAGCAGTGTTGCTGCTGTTTCTGTTCCTGTTTCTTTTTTTTTTTTAAAACAATATCTCTAGGTTTTGTTTTAAAAAATTAAGAAAGAGATTTTAGTTAATGGATAAGAAGAAAACTTATTTCCTTTATCCCTTAACCCTAGAATTCGACCAGCACTTATAGAGTGCGAGGAGCTGAGTCCTTTTCTTATCCTTCTTCAAGCAACACTCTTAACATCAATAGAGAAATCATTTCCTTCCTCTTGCTGCTGCTGTTCGAGCCCTTCCTCCTTTCCTTGAGACCAAGTTCTTTTGCTTTTCTTCCTTTTTCCAAGAGCATAGGGTGAGTGGTTTCCGGTAGATGATGATATCCTCTTTCCGGTTCTGAATTCTCATGGTGATTAGGATTTTAAGTCATGAAACGATTCTGATTTCTTTCCTCCTTCCTTCACTCTTCTTTTCCAAGGATTTCCTCACAAGGTTCTACCAACCTTTCCTCCGACGTTAGACGTTCCTTCTCGAAGAATTCCGACGTACAAGAGTGGTTTTCGTTCCTCCTTGATCGAACAAGATACAAGGTTGGAGATCAAGCATATGCGATTCTATGTTAGACGGTAAGGGTAACTCGGTCTTAGAATGTCTCGAGTCATGCATGTTTCTATGTCGTTTTGCATGTGAATGAGAGGAATATGTTTTTGATTGTGATTGATTTTCCTATTGGATGCTGAATAATTTCTGGTTGATTGTGGATGTTTGAATTGTGTTTTGAGGCTGAGAATATATTCTGATTATAACATGTTGATGTCGATTATTGAATTGAGATGAGTTGATGATTGAATTAAGAGGAGACACAATTTCTATGCTAATATACTATGGCCTTGAGGTTGATATGAACTGTTAGTTCACTTGGTTGTCGTTGTACTGTCATAGCATATGCATCTATTGAGGATTAGGTTGATGAGATGGATTTTAGTCCCATGTGATCTTCCTAGGGGTGATGAGATGGGTTTTAGTCCCATGTGATCTGCCTTGAGGGCGGTGAGGTGGTTTTGTCCCACGTGATCGTCCTATTCCCGTTTGGAACGAATTCTAGCCTTAGTTAAGCATATAGTTATTGAGGACTAACAATGCATGATTTTTGTGGTGTCGATTCTGACCTTACAATAATTAATATGAATTGTTGTTAATGTTGTTAATGTTTTGTAACTCTCATTGACTATTGTATTTATTGCTACTGTTTGTGTTACTGTGTATGTATTACTGTATTAAAATTACTGCTGCTGTTTTGTGCTGTTGAGCTGTTACTGTATGTAATATGCTGCTACTAGATTTGCTACTAAAGCTATTTCTGTTTTAAAAACTAATGTTGTCTCTGTTTTCTATTGTTGTTTCTTCAATTCAGTTTTTCCTACTGCTGTTTCTATAATTATGTTTTCCTAGTGCTGTTTTGTATTCTGTTTTCTTTCTACTGCTGTTGTTTTTGTAATGAAATTGTTGTTTCTGTTTTGTAACAGTTGTTGTTTGCTGTTCTATTTGTTTATCACATTTGTTGATAATTATACTTGTTGTTTTTCTTGGAGTTAACCCTTTTTGTTTTTATTGTTTGTTGTGTGGGCGCTTAACGCCATAGATTTTCAAGAGGATGTTTCTCACGATGAATAGCTCTGTTGCTAAGCTTATGAAGACTCGAGGGATTGAACGATGAAGACTTGAAGATTTTATTTCCGCTATTTTCGTACATTAAGTTTTTGGACACGATGTTGTGCAAACTTAAGTATTATTATCTTGTTCATACGCTAATCATATTGAATATAATTAGGGTATTATATCTTAATATTTGAGTTGAAGTTCTGTTTTCAAACTGAGTTTTTGAGAGAGGTTTTCATGGAAGTTTCCGTAATTACTATGTGACCCCTAACCGGAAATTGAGGCGTTATATTTGTTGTTTTAGAGCAATGGTTGAGATAACCAGAGCTTTTGGGTAGTTTTATTTGTTAGGGTTTTTGCATTCTGAAATCGACTGATGGGGTGTCAATTGAAAGAAGAATAATAGTGTTTGACTTGTTTAATTGACTTGTTTGATTGCTAGAAGTTTGTTCCGTGAGTGAATTACCTAACAAGATGTAAATAGTTAGAATAATTATCTAACTTTATGCTATTTCTGTTTCTAGATTAATTGTTAAATGTTTTTACAAGCAGGAGTAAGAGGTTAGCAAGTCAAGATACAGAAATGGTCGGCCAAAACAATATGAACCAGATGGCTGCCGCCATCACTAACTATACCACGTTGATGACTTATCAAGCGAACGCTGCTGCAACACGTGCTGAAGAGGAGGCAAATCGGGCTGCTGCTAATGCAGTTGCACATGCACAGTAGGCGGAGCGGGAGCAGGCTACTGCCTTGACGAGAGGATTGAATGGCTTCAAGAGGTAGGATCCTCCTTAGTTCTCTGGAGGGTATAAACCTGAAGAAGCTGATCTATGGGTGCAGAAGATCGAGAAGATCTTCACTATTCTGCAAACCCCTGCACTAACCAGGGTGAACTACGCTGTGTATCTGTTGACTAGGGAGGCTGAACACTGGTGGAATGGTGCTAGGGCGATGATCGAAGCTGACCATCAGGCTACTCGGGAGACGTTCAAGAGGGCTTTTTTGGGAAAGTATTTTCCTAGGAGCGCTAGAGCTGCTAGAGAGAAGGAGTTCATGGAACTTAAGCAGAGGAGCATGTCCGTAGCTGAATATGCGGCTAAGCTGGAGTCGTTGACTAGGAATTTCCGATACTTCAGAGGACAGGTTGATGAAGAATTCATGTGCGAGCATTTCATCGATGAGCTGAATTACGAGTTGAAGAGAGCAGTGCAGCCGCTGGGCATCGAACGTTATCAAATGCTGGTGGAAAGAGAAAAGGGCATCGAGGCTATCAACAACCGTAGAGGAAAACAACAGGGAAGTGGTGGGCCAACTAGGTCACATCAAGGAAAGAATGACAGAGGCAAGGAGCCATACCAGCGTCCTCAGACCAAAGAGCGCATTGATGAATCAGACCAACCTACTGGAGGGAATCTGGACATTCGGGGAGCACCGAAGCCACTAGAGGAGATCGTATGCTTCAGATGTAAATAAAAGGGGCACTACGCTAGTACCTGCACCGAGAAGAGTACCTGCTGGAACTGTAACAAGCCGAGGCACATTGCAAAGAATTTCCAGACTTCAAAAACTAAAGGAACTGAGAATGTTGTGCAAGGGAAACGTCCTGCCACCAAGGGAAGAGTTTACGTTATTATTGGAGAGGAAGTTGAAGATAAGAACGAGGTCACGGAGGGACAAGATGAGAAACAATACCCTGATTTATTTTCTTGATCTTTAGTTTCGAGGACGAAACTCTTTTTAGGAGGGTAGTATTGTAAGACCCTCGATTTCTTAGTATTTATGTTTTGGTCCCTCGACTATTTTATAGTTTACAGTTGGTCCTTGTTGACCTTTTTGGCTTTGTTGACTTTAACAGATTTTGTTTCTGTTATTAATTGGAGTTTGAATTTAGAGATAAGTTAATTATCTCTGAACATTTGGTTTTATATATTGGTTGTTAAGTGATTAATATTCAGCATATCCTTTCAATTAGTGCAGATTCAGTTCAATTTTTGGAGATAAGAGGAAATTAAAATGTTGATATCTTTAAAGAAGATGTTGGCCGAATGGCTTCTGTTTTTGGCAGCAACTTTGTTACTATTTTTCTGTTTCTGTTTTATTTGTTTTAAGAAAAATTATATTTTAAGGTTGTTTTAAATATAAGGTAAAGTTTTTTGTTTTAGATTTGGTTGTTAATTGAATATCTTCTACCTAGTGTAGGTTTTATTTTCTGTTTTTCTGTTTGGTTTAAAGATAAGTAAAATTTTGAAAAGTTGATATCTCTTAAAGGTTGTTTGGTCGACCAGCCTTCTGTTTCTGTTTCTGTTTTTTGACTTTCTGCTTCTAGTTTACAGCAGTGTCGTTGTTGTTTCTGTTCCTGTTTCTATTTTTTTTAAAAAAATCTCTAGGTTTTGTTTTAAATAATTAAGATTGAGATTTTTATTTAAAAGGTAAGAAGAAAATTGTTTTCCTCTATCGCTTAACCCTAGGATTCGACCAACACTTACGGAGTGAGAGGAGCTGAGTTCTTTTCATATCCTTCTTCAAGCAACACTCTTAACATCAATAGAGAAATTCTTTCCTTCCTCTTGCTGCTGCTGTTCGAGCCCTTCCTCCTTTCCTTGAGACCAAGTTATTTTCCTTTTCTTCCTTTTTCCAAGAGCATAGGGTGAGTGGTTTTCCGGTAGATGATGATATCCTCTTTCCGGTTCTAAATTCTCATGGTGATTAAGATTTTAAGTCATGAAACGATTCTGATTTCTTTCCTCCTTCCTTCACTCTTCTTTTCCAAGGATTTCCTCACAAGGTTCTACCAACCTTTCCTCCGACGTTAGACGTTCATTATCGAAGAATTCCGACGTACAAGAGTGGTTTCCATTCCTCCTTGATCGAACAAGATACAAGGTTGGAGATCAAGCATATGCAATTCTATGTCGTTTTGCATGTGGATGAGAGGAATATGTTTTTGATTGTGATTGATTTTCCTATTGGATGCTGAATAATTTCTGGTTGATTGTGGATGTTTGAATTGTGTTTTGAGGATGAGAATATATTCTGATTATAATATGTTGATGTCGATTATTGAATTGAGATGAGTTGATGATTGAATTAAGAGGAGACACAATTTCTATGCTAATATACTATGACCTTGAGGTTGATATGAACTGTTAGTTCACTTGGCTGTCGTTGTACTGTCATAGCATATGCATCTATTGAGGATTAGGTTGATGAGATGGGTTTTAGTCCCATGTGATCTTCCCTGAGTGCGGTGAGGTGGCATTGTCCCACGTGATTGTCAAGTTCCCGTTTGGAACGAATTCTGGCCATAGTTAAGCATATTATTATTGAGGACTAAAAATGCATGATTTTTGTGGTGTTGATTCTGACCTTACAGTAATTAATATGAATTGTTGTTAATGTTGTTGTTATTTTGTAATTCTCATTGACTGCTGTATTTATTGCTACTGTTTGTGTTATTGTTTCTGTATTACTGTATTAAAATTACTGCTGTTGTTTTGTGTTGTTGAGCTTTTACTGTATGTAATATGCTGCTACTATATTTGCTACTAAAGTTGTTTTTGTTTTAAAAACTAATGTTGTCTCTGTTTTCTACTGTTGTTTCTTCAATTCTATTTTTCCTACTGTTGTTTCTATAATTTTGTTTTCCTGCTGTTGTTCTGTATTCTGTTTTCTTTCTACTGCTGCTACTTCTGTAATGAAATTGTTGTTTCTATTTTGTAACAGTTGTTGTTTGCTGCTCTGTTTGTTTATCATATTTGTTGATAATTATACTTGTTTTTCTTGGAGTTAACCCTTTGTGGTTTTATTGTTAATTGTGTGGGCGCTTAATGCCATAGATTTTCAAGAGGATGTTTCAATAGCTCTGTTGCTAAGCTTATGAAGACGCTGGAATGACATGAAGACTCGAGGGATTGAACGATGAAGACTTGAAGATTTTATTTCCGTTGTTTTCGTACATTAAGTTTTTGGGCATGTTGTTGTGCAAACTTAAGTATTATTTTCTTGTTCATACGCTAATCATATTTAATATAATTATGGGTATTATATCTTAATATTTGAGTTGATGTTCTGTTTTCAAACTGAGTTTTTGAGAGAGTTTTCATGGAAGTTTCTGTAATTACCATGTGACCCCTGACCGAAAATTGGGTTGTTACATTCTCACTTTAGGAATGACCTGTTAACGTATAGGGCCCGCCAATGTATAAGGCTAGCCAATGTTTATAAATCGCTAATATGTTACTTGGAACGTATATGAACTCTTGGGCCGTATTTATGTAAGGCCCAAGGGTCCAATTAGGAATTAGATTTAGGGTTTATATTTTTCCTACTATAAAAGGAAAATGTTCACTTGTATTAAGATATGTTTGCTTAATTAATATAATACAAACGACGGCTAGATTTAAAACTTTTTACCTTTTCTGGTAGGGTTTAACTTGGCTTCCGTTATCGTTTACTCAACGTGAACAGTAGTGTAAGTGACTATATGACTATATTAAAAAGGGAAGTTCAATACATTAAAACTCTTGATCCTGTTATGCGTGGGGACCGGGGAAGGGTCCGACCATATAGTCTATTGTACGCAGTTTTACCTTAACTTGTTTTTTACACAAGAGGTTGTGCTGTTTTCAGGAGGACTTGAACTCGTAACCTTAGTCACATGGCAGCAATATTGAACACAATATTGCTGTGCCAAGGCTGCCCTCTAAAATCAGCTATTTTGTGGAACGCAATATTGAACTGTGGATATAATGCATAAAAGAAGTGTATAATCTATATATCTGTTTCATAAATTATAAAATTTGATGAGTATCTCTCTCCTTTCCTGAATTATGACCATTTATGAATGCTCCAAGACTAAAAAAGAATTACATAATTCTTAAAAATATATATGCATTGATTCGCCAACAAAAGATTTGATAGTACTCATGTAACTGGAAAGCTGACCTGAAAAAGGAGAAGTTTATTGGTGAAACCATGAGATTGATGTAGCTCAATTCGTGATATACTCTCAGGAGAAATCTGCAGCTTGTAATCTGTGGAAAAATAATGAAAAAATATATACATTTTTCTTAGTCTGTCCCCAAATTTAACAGAAGCATTTGGATGTTCCCAAAGTACACCAAGTTTTTCCTTGGATGTTTGGCATCCAAAGTGCACTACGATATCATCCATGCTATAAGCAAAACTCCTTGGCTTTGCCAAAATGTCAAGTTTTATTTCTGTGCCATTTAGTATATAGCCACTGTAAGATAGGTGTTGAGTAACCAATAGCAAGATAGTTTCAACACACTTTCTGTCTATGAATTGAACACTAACATGTGTCCAAGGATCTTCCTCATTTTTCTGCCCAAGCTCTACTGCTTCAACAGTTTGGAGGCCAGAATATTGCTCCAAAAATTTCCTAACCTCTTCGGCGGAAACATGAGATGGGAATCCTTGCATTTGAATTGTCTTAGACATAATTGACCTGAAATTTTGGACATGATTGAATACTATGTGCACAATTCCTTAGTTTTCAAGGAAAACATGATATGCATCTTGATGTTCAGTGTGACTGAAGATTGACTAATGGAACAATTTTGCAAATATATAACACATATAAACTAGTTTCTAGAAAAAAACATATAACAGCAAAATAAATGTTCAAAAACATTCAACCAAGTGGGTTGGCGTAGTGGTTCAGCACTTCGTCCCTTAAGCAAGTGGTTGGGGGTTCGAATCCCAACTCTTGTGAATGGAAAAAACTCAGAAACATTCATGGAAAATCAATCGTGAAAGATGAGAGAGTCTAAGACAATATGTAGACTCAAATCATTTGTTACAAATATACCTGCACAGCTCCCAAACACTTTAAGCTTATGTTGTGTTTTCTTCTCTATAGTATTTTAGAGTATAGTGAATCGTGAGGTGTAGTTTAAATATTTGCTTTGGAGAGTGCAGGTGGACTGTGGCTGAGAGAAAGATCTTAGAAACCAACATCTAGAAGAGAGAAATCTCAGACAATTGAGAGAAAACGTGAAGAAGAAGAAATTGTATTTTCATTATTAGTCCCAATTCAATGAACCTAGCCTGTTTATACAAAGACACAGTGGAATTAACTAAGCGTAACTGACTAGCGTGAAAAGAGGAAAAATGGTTACAGAAAATATAAACTATACTAAGCTATCTGATAACTTATTCTTAACCCTTAGTCACACACTTCACTTTAGTTATTAAAAGATCTATGGGTTGTAAGAAATTTCACATAGTATATATTCTCCAGTTGGCGGTATATACAACAATAGTGGTTTGTTAACTTCTGTTAAAATATTCATTTGCAGCTACATATAATGGTAGGTGCGGGGCAACTAAGTAACGCTAACAACTGAAACTGAGTTTCTTTGATGGTTCTCTTAAGTCTTAACTATGGCAGTTTATTCATGGCACTGATAATGATTGTTAATAATGTTTGACTATACATTAGTGCTGAAATGAGTATTAAACTGATTAATGTTGCTATAGATTAAGTCAAGAATTTTCTCTGGAAAGATAAATCTATCATTAAAATGAGTAAAGTAGAAGAAAATGGTAGTCAATATTATTAACTGAATCCTAACTTCATACACTTTTAAATGTTGTTATGTATGATATATCAGCATGGCTTTTTCAATGTATTCCTTTTGGAGAGTTTTTAAAATTATGGCATGTCCATAGTCTTAGAGTATTTATTAGTTTGATCAAAGAGGATTCCGTGTAATAAATGTCTTAACATGCCAGAAAGACTGTAAAATTTGCAATTCAAGAAGCCTTTTAGCATGGAACTAGAGCATGCATTAGGGGAAAAGTGAAAAACACTGTCATGAGATGATATGATTTCTAAGTGACATGTTTAGTTTCAAGTAGATAATAAATCTAGTTTCCAGTGTCCATGAAAATTGAGAAAATATTATTTTGTCCATGAAAATTGAGAAAATATTATTTTGATATTTCTAAGGTATTCCACAGCTGGAATCATGCGACTAATTTTCTCGAGCCTTGGAGATCACAATAAGTGAGTAAGCATCTCCCAATAAATCATTCTTCATACATAATGTTGAGTGATCGAACTCTCAACTAAATATTTAAGCAGTCCAGCTATCTAACAAGTGTCCTCACACTTGTTGGTAACAATTGAGAAAATATGAAATACGTTCCTAGGTTTTTATTTCATTGGTCATAATTAATTTTGAGCATCATGTATTGATGGACCAAAAAAATATTCCTTACCCACATCACATTCAAAGGCCCCGCTTGGGAAAACAGCTTAATTAAGAACTTATGGTATAAGCGCTTATGGCATAAGAGCTTATGTCGTAAACGCTTAAATTCAACAAGTTGTTTGCCTTTGGATGCACATATTGAAAATAGCTGATACAAAATCAAAGTATTTGGATGCATTTTTACATAAGCACTTATTAGTAGGAGATCACACCGGAAATCGCCTCCCCGCGGCGGCGCACGGAGGCGATATCGCCGGAGTAGGAACGGAGAGGTGTAACCTCTTCTCCTCGTGGCGAGGATCAACTTAGCGTTGTCCGTTTTCTCAAAAACCTAAGGTGCTGGCCGAAAAACGTCGTTGCAGCGGCGGTCGACGGTGGCCGAACGACAATCTGAAGGAGGGTTTTGTTGCGGACTTCCTGGTGATTCCATTGATCGTCGTGGTTTCTCCTTTGGCCTAGTGGTTTGGCCGGAATCGAAGAGAGAAGCGGCGGCTGTTTGTTTCTCCATGATGTGGAAGATGATAGTGGTGGTGGTTGAGTCCGTCGTGAAGGAACGATGATGATGGGGAAAGGAGATCACGATGGTGGGGTGCCTCATAGTGGTGATGGTTTTCCATTGAGGGAGGAGGAGAAAAGAAAATGGAAGAGGTGAGGGAGATGAGAAAATGACGAGAGCACATAGAGAAGAGAAGGAGAGCGTGAGTGGAAAAAAATAATGTTTAGTGTGAAAAAAAGTGGGTTACAGGATTCGAAGTGAGGATCTCATTAAAAGGATCGCATAAGCTCAGCATAAGCTATTCCTATCAGCTTATGGAAATAAGCTAAAAAGAGCTTATTGAGGGCTTATAAGCTATTTCAACAAGTTCTGCTAAACGCATACAAAAGAGCTTATTTTATAGTATAAGCTCTAATAAGCTGTTCATAAGCTCTCCTAAACTGCCCCAAAGTCCAACAGCTTTTAGGAAAGAGATAACTTAGACTTTTACTAATCATTGGCCACCGCAAAATGGTGAAAGATTCTGGACTGGAAGTGTCTGAAGCTAGCTTGAATTTGAATCTTGACACAGAGAAGGATGATAAAGCAGCAAAACATACTTTTGAATCTGAGTTTATAACAATCAAAATTTACAATTGCTACAAATGTCATTAAAGTGAACAAGCAAGGAAGTTGGTGAGAAAAGAATAATTGAGATTCTACTCAAGTTATATCAAATTAAAGGCAGTTTGTAGAATTTCTTACTCATGTGAACCAAACTACTTTTTTAGATTTCCGTTCGGTGAAAAAGAAAGTAAATTCGTCCAATTTAACCAATACAAATCATGATATCAATTTACGAGATACTAAATGTTATTTTGAACTGAAACACACTCAGTAGCACACCTTACAAATGCAATTATGCAATCACACCGTGAAAGCAATTTTTTACTTTTTTAAGTTGAAGCTTCTATAGCAATTCATCAACATGTATGGAGAAAGAAAACTCACGGCAAACCTGTAGTTGAATGCCCTCTGGCCAAATGCAGTTTGAGAAACCCAGGATATGCTTAATGAAACAAGAGGATATAGTGCCCTTCACACTAATTTCCACTTAACAGATGTATATATATATGTGCTTTTCTCTTTTTCCTTTATTTGGGGTTAAGTTTAGTACAAGAAAAGAGGAGGAAGCTTATTCTTTTCTTGACGTCCTCTAACACCTGGAAAAGTAGGATTCGGTCATATGTTAGTTATATACATGAGTGGAGCAAATTGATACCTTCTATTACTCAATTATTCAAGAGAAATTATTCTTTCCTCTAATATATTGTATAATGAAATTATTCATTTACATTCTATTTTCTCTTACATCTTATTTTTACATCTTATTTTGTGGGGAAAAATGATAAATAATAGAAATAATTAACAACTAGCGGAGATCGACTTTTCCCGTTCGTGCAATTAAAATAGGTTCCAAATAAATAATTTAGGCAACAATAATAACCAAAGAGCAAATAAACAAATAAGAAATAGACACCAAAATTATTAACGTGGGAAAAACCCTAAAAGGGGAATGATGAGTGGATTTTATATGATGTTTTTAGGTAGTTTTTAGTCTTTTTATTTTATTATTTTTAGTCACATATAGGTTTTTTAGTCTTTTTAGGTAGATTTTATATTTATTTTGCATTTTGCATGTAAATTAGATTTTATTAGATTTTCTAGCTTTATTTTATATTTTTAGGAATTTTTCTAGTTATTTTGTATTTTTAGAAAAAGCTGGTTTAGTTATCATTTTTGTCCAGGGACCAATGTGTAAAGTTTCAGGAAGTCAGGGATCAAATTGTAAAAGTTCAAGAGTGGAGGACTAAAAGTGAAGATTGAGAGAATATGAGGGCTTGAATTGAAGTGCTAACCAAGAGAGGACCAAAGTGGAAAAGAAGAATATGAAGAATCACTCTCTAATTTAGCACATGGAAAATAATGTTGAAGGAATTGATGATAGTGGAGGAGGAGTTTCAGAATTAAACAAGGGCTGAGTAGTGGCTTTTGATGGCATTCAAATCCCACTAACCATGAAGAAGGAAGGAAAACTTAGAGCTGAAACAGCAGGTCCCAGCGCTCATGCGCTGGCCCTCGATCTGACAGTGGATTTTTAATGCTTCCAGCGCCCAAGCGTTGGGAATTCTGGCGCCGAAGCGTTGGAGGCTGGATTTTTACTATAAATAGGACCCTCCTCTTCACTTGTAAAACACACCTTTCTTAGAACACAACAAGTGTTCCTCTTTCTCCCTCAAGAACATTGTTCCTAGGAATTGTGGGAAGCCATATTTGAGCTCCTAGTCCAGGGTAATTCAATGCTTCTTTTAGCCATGCTTGGCTAACTTCTTTCTTAAGTATCTTGGGTTGTTTTAGTTTATAATCTATGTTTTAGTTTTCTTCTACTCTTCTGAATTTTATTGCTATAGTTCATGTTTTATTTACCTTGTTCTTAATGTTAACTTGATGATCACAAGTGTTTTTACTTATTGCTTATAACAATGGAAATTGGTAAGTAGTAAGGGACCTAGGATTTAAAAGAAGCTATATGACATATCACTAAGGTATTAGGATAGACTTAGCTTTATGTTGGCCTGAAAATTCTTTCTTTATCTTCTTCTTGGTTTTTTCTAGATTACAAGGTATTGAATTTAGTAATTGAGGAGAAAGTTCTACAATTCTTAAGGTATTAACTTGTAGAAACATTAGGCTATAGCATCATGACTTGGTACTAAAATTCAGAATTCAAGTAGTAGTTGCTAGCATATTTTATAAATTATATAAATCAACCCAAGTGCTTAAGATTCATCATCATCTCTTTCTCTTATCATTTATATTGTTTATTTCTTGTTCTAAAAACCAACATCAATT
Organism: Acmispon strigosus; assembly: GCA_030819835.1. Lineage (NCBI taxonomy): Eukaryota > Viridiplantae > Streptophyta > Magnoliopsida > Fabales > Fabaceae > Acmispon > Acmispon strigosus. Next base: position 4,493,141 of record JAUAMA010000001.1, on the reverse strand, counting down.
TTCATCTTTTAATATTTGATAATGAAATCGCAAGTGTACGATTTACTATCGCGTAATATAAAAAGATCGAACCCAAGGGATAGGTGTTCTTATTAATATAAAGTTTAGTACTTAAACAGAAAAAATTAAAAAGGTGTATTTGTTGAAAGTTTGTTCAAGGTAGCACATGGAAAAGCAATAAAATAAAAGAGAATAAGATGATAGAAAATAAGCTTCTTGGGTTGGTTTACATAGTCTATATAATATGCTAGTAAGTTCCTACTTAATTTCTAAAATTATAAATCTAATTCATGATGCTATAGCCTAATTATCTACAAGTTAATTCCTTACACATTGTAGAATTTTCTTTCTAATTACTAAATTCAATTCCTTGCAACTTAGTTAACTAGAGAAGAAGATGAAGAATAAATTCAGGCCAACATAAAGTCACGTCCTTCCTAATTCCTTAGCGAAGTATACTTATAACCTTTTTTAAATCCTAGGTCCCTTACTACTTACCAATTTCCATTCGTATAAGTAATAAGCAAGAAATCCTTTGTACACAAGATGAATGAAGAACAAGGAAATAAAACATGAAATAGAAATAATATTCAGAAAGGTAAAAACAAACTAAGACATAAACATAAACTACTACAACCCAAGAAACTTAAAGAAGAATTAGCCAAGCATGGCTAAAAGAGACATTGAATTACCCTGGATAGGAGCTCAAATATGGCTTCCCACAAGTCCTAGGAACAATGCTCAAGAGGGAGAAAGAGAGAATACTTGTTGTATTCTATGAAGGTGTGCTTTACAAGTGAAGAAAAGGGTCCTATTTATAGTAAAAATCCAGCCTCCAACGCTTCAGCGCTAGAATTTCCAACGCTTGGGCGCTGGAAGCATTAAAAATCCACTGCCAGACCGAAAGCCAGCGCTTGAGCGCTGGCTTCCCAGCGCTGCAGCGCTGGGACCTGCTGTTTCAGCTCCAAGTTTTCCTTCCTTCTTCATGGTTAGTGGGATTTGAATGCCATAAAAACCCACTACTCAGCCCTTGTTTAATTCTGAAACTTCTCCTCCACTACCATCAATTCCTTCAAGCTTATTTTCCATGTGCTAATTTGAAGAGAGTTGCTTCATATTCCTCTTTTTCACTTTTAGTCCTCTCTTGGTTAGCACTCCAATTCAAGCCCTTGAATTCTCTCAATCTTAACTTTTAACCCTCCACTCTTGAACTTTCATATTTTGGACCTTGATTTCCTGAAACTTTACAAAGTGGTCCCTGGACAAAAATGATAACTAAACCAGCTTTTCCTAAAAATACAAAATAACTAGAAAAATTCCTAAAAATATAAAATAAAGCTAGAAAATCTAATAAAATCTAATCTACATGCAAAATGCAAAATAAATATAAAATCTACATAAAAACAATAAAAAACCTACATGAGACTCAAAAATAATAAAATAAAAAGACTAAAAAGACCCTAAAATTATCATATAAAATCCACTCATCAATATTTTCTGCACAAGTACTAAATTTTATAATAATAAGAACACCTATCCCTTGGGTTCGATCTTTTTACTACGCGATAGTCAATCGTACACTTGCGATTACACTATCAGGGAAAAACCACGGGACCAAACCAATAAAATTCCCCACTAATAAATTAATGGGATACGCCACAAGTCCATCCGGAACCACCACGGATCAACAGAACAAATACGATCTTTACCAATAAGATGGATAACAATACAATACTGACACAGGCAACAGAGAAAGCAAAACCACAACTGACAGAATCCACGTACTATAATTTCACCCAAAATAAAACAATTTTGCAGTACCACACTTTTACCAAAGAACTAGTCCAATCCTGTTCTCTATACCGTCACCGTGGTTCTTCTCCTCTTTCTCGAGGGTTCTTTTTCTTCCTGTATATTGTCCCTTCAATTTCTTTTTCTGCCATTTTCAATATAGCAACCCACTAATATAAAATAAGGGTAAAACACTTTAATGGCCACAATGGGCTACGGCCCATTACAGAATCTTTGTGTCCTATTTTTTTTTCTTTTCTAATAATAATTGGGCATGTGGGCTCACTTGTTTGGTGACCCACACAACAATTCTCCCCCTCACCAATCAAGTGAGGTCATAGGTGACCATAGCCGCTTTCCTTTTGCAAGTAGAGAACTTTGCCATAGGTAAGGCCTTAGTCATCATATCTGAACCATTCTCGTCAGTATGGATTTTCTCCAATGAAAATTGTTTCATCTCTACCGCGTCCCGTATCCAATGATACCGAACCTCAATATGCTTCAACCTTGAATGATAAGTCGAGTTCTTACTGAAATGGATTGCACTCTGACTGTCACAATATAAAACATATTTCTCTTGAGAGAGACCCAACTCTTGTAGGAATTTCTTCATCCACAAGAGTTCCTTTGCAGCTTCTGTTGTAGCAATATACTTTGCCTCTGTAGTAGACAAAGCAACACACTTTTGCAATCTAGACTGCCATGAAACTGCTCCCCCTGCAAAAGTCATCATATATCCAGAAGTAGACTTCCTGAAATCCACATCACCAGCCATGTCTGCATCTGTGAAACCATCTAACACAGGCTTACTGCTTCCAAAGCACAAAATTACTCTAGAAGTACCTTTGAGATACCTTAGTATCCACTTCACAGCTTGCCAATGCTCTTTACCAGGATTAGAGAGGAAGCGACTGACCAACCCAATTGCATCAGCAATATCTGGTCCCATACATACCTTCGCATACATCAAACTGCCAACCGCAGATGCATACGGAATCTTCTGCATTTCTTCTATATATTTCTCACTTGTAGGACACTTCGTAGAGCTTAACTTGAAGTGACCTGCAAGTGGAGTACCAATTGGCTTGGAATTTCCCATATTAAACCTCTCCAATACCTTCTCAATATACTTTTGTTGTGATAACCATAATTTACCATTCTTCCTGTCATGAACAATTCTCATGCCAAGAATTTGCTTTGCAGGACCCAAATTCTTCATTGCAAAGGACTTGTTCAACTCTCCTTTTAAATTCTCAATCTCTTTCACGTCATGACCAACAATCAACATGTCATCAACATAAAGTAAGAGAGTAATAAATTTTTCATCGGGAAATTTCTTCACAAACACACAATGATCAAAAGAGGTTTTTACATACCCGTGATCCACCATGAAGGAATAAAATTTCTTATACCATTACCTTGGAGCTTGTTTAAGACCATACAAGCTATTTTTCAATCTGCAGACAAGCTTCTCTTTTTCTTTGACTGCAAAACCTTTAGGCTGCTCCATGTAAATTTCTTCCTCCAAATCACCATGGAGAAAAGCGATCTTCACATCAAGTTGCTCAACCTCTAAATTCAAACTGGCTGCCAAACCATGCACAACTCAGATTGAAGACATCTTGACCGTAGGAGAAAATATTTCTTCAAAATCAACACATTTCTTCTGACTGAAACCTTTCACAACCAACCTAGCATTGTACCTTGGATGTGAGCTATTTTCTTTTGATTTCAACTTAAACACCCACTTGTTCTTGAGTGCTTTCTTACCATGAGGTAGCTTCACTAACTCAAATGTGTGGTTCTCATGCAAAGATTTCATCTCTTCTTGCATGGCTTTGTTCCACTTATCTTTCTCTTCATGAGACATAGCTTCTTCATAGCTTTCAGGCTCTCCCACATCAGTGAGCATCACATATTCATGTGGAGGATATTTTTGTGAAGGATGACGCTCTCTAGTGGATCTTCTCACTTGAGGCTTTGGAGATTGTTGTGGTGGAATTGGATCATCTGTTTCATCAACCTAGAGCTCAGGAACATCAACTGCATTATCCGCATCTGCATTCACATCTCCCTCATTATTAGTGACATTGGCAGGAGGCTCCAGATCAACATCAATGTACCTGTAAACAACTTGTTTCTGCTTCTCATTCTTGTCAATATCTTCAATGGTCAGATCTTCAAGAAAAATAACATCTTGGCTTCTTATAACTTTCTTGTCAATCGGATCCCAAAACCTGTAACCAAAATCACCACGACCTTAACCCAAGAAGATACATTGTTTAGACTTACCATCAATATTGGACCTTTCATCTCTGGGAATATGAACAAATGCCTTGCATCCAAACACTCTCAAATGATTATATGAGACATCTTTCCTCCGCCACAACCTCTAAGGAACATCACCATTAAGAGGAATTGAAGGAGAAAGGTTGATTAGATCTACTGCAATTCTCATTGCTTCACCCCTAGAATGATTTAGGCAATGTGGCATGAGAGAGCATGCATCTGATTCTGTCTTCTCAAGCTTGATTCCATGTTCCCTGCAATAATGCTCAAATGACCCCCTGTATTCACCGCCATTATCTAATCTGACACACTTCAACAATTTACATGTTTCTCTTTCCACACTTGCATGGAAGTGTTTGAACACATCAAGTACCTGATCTTTGGATTTCAAAACAAAAGCCCACACTTTTCTAGAGTGATCATCAATAAATGTGACAAAATAAGAATAACCACTAAGAGATTTAACATCCATAGAGCAAACATCAGTGTGAATTAAATCCAAGATATGTGGCCTCCTGTGAAGAGGAAAAGTGCGGAAAGAAACTCTATGTTGTTTACCAACAACACAATGAGAGCAAGTTTTAAGAGATGTAGCTTTCACCGAAAGCAGATTTTTCCTTGCAAGAGTTTCAAGTCCTTTCTCACTCACGTGACCGAGCCGCTTATGCCATAGCTCAGTAGAACAATCATCAGTTGCATTCACCTAAGGAGCAGACAACTTTATAGAAGTCGAATAAAGAGTGTTTTTCTTCACTCCTTTTGATACCACCAAAGTCCCTTTGGTGCACTTCCATTTACCATCACCAAAGCCATTATGGTAACCATCACCATCAAGTACGTGTACTGAAATCAAGTTGAGGCGCATGTCAAGAATGTGTCTGACGTTCCTCAAGTGCAGCTTGCAACCAATATTAGTTTATACCCAGATATCTCCAATGCCAACAACTTTTCTTACCCCTTGATTACCAATCTTCACTTGCCCAAAATCATCAGCGGTGTAGGATGTAAAATACTCACGATGAGGAGTAACATGAAATGAGGCAGCAGAATCAACAACCCATTCATAATCTTGGCATGTGAAATTAACATAATCATCTCCAAAAACAACAACAACTTCACCATCAGATACAACTGCAGCAGTGTCTTTATCTTCTTTCTTATCATTGCCTCTTTCCTTTGATTTACCTGGTTTAAGAAGCCTGCATTCCCTTTGCATGTGTCCCATTTTATTGAAATTTAAGCACTTGATGTCTTTCCTGCTTCTTGAACTTCCTCTTGACTTGCTTCGATCATTAGATTTATGAAAATTTCTATGTTGGCTTCTCCCCCGTGACTCAGTAACCAAAGCTTGAGTATGGGTCGATGAACTAGCCATATTGTGCCCCTTCCTCCTAATTTCTTCATTCAGGAGGGCTTCTTTTACAGTACTCAGACTCATCTTCCCATTAGTGGAGTTACTCAAAGATACCACTAGTGTTTCCCAACTATGTGGCAATGAACTAAGCAACAACAATGCAAGTAGCTCATCAGATAAATCAATCTCTATAGTAGTCAATTGATTCACAATATTCTGAAAACTGCTAATATGCTCAGCCACTGAAGAACCATCCCTGTACTTCAGATTTACCAGTCCCCGCAATAGAAATACTTTGTTCTGTGCATTTTTGGACTCAAACATGTCCTTCAATTTATTCCACAAACTGTGGGCATTAGTCTCACTTGACACATGATGATTACTCTAGTCTATCCATTGCCTGATCATACTAATAGTTTTCCTGTTTGCCTTTGTCCATTCTGCTTCAAATTTTTCTGCTGGCTTAGTACCATCACCATCAATGGGGTCATACAAATCTTTACAGTACAACAAATCTTCTATCCTGGATTTCCAAATAGAATAATTTGAAGAATCCAATTTTACTATCGTACCAGCGATATCACCTTCACCCATTTTAAGAGCACCAAACATAACTCTAACCAAGGAGCTAATAGAAATAATCAACAACTAGTGGAAGCACCTGGATCGACTTTTCCCCTCCGTGCAATTAAAATAGGTTCCAAATAAATAACTTATGCAACAATAATACGCAAAGAGCATATAAACAAATAAGCAAGAGACAATAGAATTATTAACGTGGGAAAAACCCTCAAAGGGAAAAAACCCACGGGACCAAGCTAGTAAAATTCTCGCTAATAAATTAATAGGATACACACGAGTCCTCCTGGAACCACCAGGAATCAACAGAACAAATACAATCTTCACCAATAAGGTAGATAACAATACAATGCTGACACAAAAAATAGAGAAGACAAAACCACATAAGAAATATATTAATATTGCCAACTCATTGGCAGGATCCACGTGCTGTAATTTCACAAAAAATATAGCACTTTTACAATACCGCACTTCTGTCAAAGAATAAGTCCAATCCTCTTCTCTATACCGTCACCGTCGTTCTTCTCCTCTTTCTCGAGGGTTCTTTTTCTTCCTGTATATTGTCCCTTCAATTTCTTTTTCTGCCATTTTCAATATAGCAACCCACTAATATAAAATAATGGTAAAACACTTTAATGGCTACAATGGGCTACGGCCCATTACATAATCTTTGTGTCCTATTTTTTTTTCTTTTCTAATAATAATTGGCATGTGGGCTCACTGTTTAGTGACCCACACAACATATTCTTACTCATTTTCTTCTCTCATATATTTTCTTTTCCTATCATATCACCTAAGGCTCATCATTGGTCGGATTTGGTGGGGGTTAGAACCAAAAAACCAAATCAATGCCAATTGCTTCAAACTATTTATTCAGAATTACTGTTTCAGTTAGTAGTTTCAATTCTGTTTTAGTTTGTTAGAAATAGTTTCAATTCTATTTTAGCTTGTCAAAAGTAGTTATATTTTTCAGCCTCTATATAAGGCTTGTAATACTCATATTCTGTAACTAATAATATCACAATGTAGTCTTTACAATTCTTTTATGGTATCAGAGCAAAATTGCTCTGCTGCTGCATTGTTCTACCTTGTTTTTCGGTTTTTTTTTCTCCTGAATCTGGTTTTGATTGCTTCTGTTTCATGCATTTCGATTTCTTCATGTCCTCCTATGTTTGGATCGTCCTTTGCATGGCGATCGCTCGATTTGTCCTTCTCTGTGTTGGATTTCAAGATCTAGTTCTGATTTCAGAGTTTCTGGAAGTTTTGATGTTCTACGCCGCCATGGTTTGCTTCAGTTTTCTAGCTTCGTATGCTCCAGTTTCTTGACTTCGATCAGCTTCTGATTTCACGTCTGGTTCATGGATTTGTGTTCACGTTTGTTTCGCAGTTTCTGTTTTTCAATTTGAAGATTTGTTTCATCTTCGATCTCTAGAAGGTTTCTGGTGATCGAGAGCTTCAGATTTGAGTTTTTGGCTTCGATTGTTTCAGACTTCTGTTTTCGATTGGGTTGGTTCGCGATCAATTTGCGATTTCATCTTTGTGATGAGGAATTTGCATCCTCTTAATCTGCAGTTTTGTTATGGTGTTTTGCTTCACCGTTTTGGTGTTTCTTGCAGTTGGTGATCCTCCTATGTTCATCACTGCAATTGTTCTCTGGTTTTTCCTCTCCGTGTCACCCGCGGTAGAGTTTCTTTGCTGTCGACGATCCTCCTATGTTCGTTGCTGCAATTGTTTTCTTTCACACCGCTGCTTATGTACGTGTGATTTCAGTTTTCTTCTGGCTTCATCGATCCTCCTATGTTCGTTATTGAAGCTGTGATTTTGATGTCACTGCCTATGTATGTGGTAATTTCATTGGATTCTTCTATTCCCATTTTGATTTCGTCTTTGCTGGTTTTGCTGTCGAAGACGTTTATTCATTTTTCTATCAGTTTTGTGGTTCTGGAAGTTGCACACAAGATGTTTGTGAAATTGTCTCAGAGAAAATTGAAGATTTATGCCTCGTCCGCTTCTGCCTCGTACGTTTCTGCCTCATCCGTTTCTACCTCATTCGCTTCTGCCTCGTCCAATTCTGCCTCATAAGCCTCTGCCTCGTTTGCCTCTGTTTCGGCCTCGTTTGCCACTCTGCATTCAGCCTGGTGTATCAGACGAGTACCTGCACTGGTGGTGTATCAGAAGAGTACCTGGTTTGGTGGTGTATCAGACGAGTACCTGGTCTGGTAGTGTACCGGACAAGTACTTAGTCTGGTGGGCTCGTTTGCCTCATCTTTTTTCTCGTCTGGTGTTGTTCAAGCCACTTGATTCTGGATTCTTTCATCCTTTATTGTCCGAGCTTGGAGTGTATTATGTTCCAGCTTGAAGGGGGTGTCATTGATACCTTCGGATAAGTTAGATTCTAGTCTTCGAGACTGGGGTTTAACTTCACTATTCGGCTTCACCGTGTTATCTTCAAGCTGGTTGTGTTACTGCATAACACTTCCAGCTTGCGGGGGTGTATTAAGAATTATTGATATTGTTAGTTTTTGTTTCAATTAATAGTTTCAATTCTTTTTTAATTTGTTAGAAGTAGTTTCAATTCTGTTTTAGCTTGTTGGAAGTAGTTACATTTTTCAGCTTTTTAGCCTTTGTATAAGGCTTGTAATACTCATATTCTGTAACTAATAATATCACAATGTAGTCTTTACAATTCTTTTACTATTCCTGTCCGGATGGACTTTCGCATTAATAAAACCAAATCAATGTCGATTGCTTCATACTGTACTTGTTCGGATGGACGATTAATCGAAGGTTTATGATGTACACACAGTGTGCATTTGGGTCAATTGTATAGTTAGTTAGCTATTGTGCAGTTAGCCGTTGGCGGTTAGTAGTTAGTCTATAAACCTTAGAGTGAGTTATCAGATGTGTGATTGATTGTGTAGAAACTTCTTTCTCTCGAATCTCTTCTCTATCCTCTCTTTCTCGCTTTTATCCTATAAATGGTATTCATAGCTAATGGTCTGAGGAGAGCTATGGCGGAAGCTACACGATTCCAGGGTTTAATTTTGCGAGGCAGAAGATAGGATCATGGCCGCTATTGATCCTTGCATTACCTTGCATTTGCGTAATTGGAGCAGAGATTTGAGCTCCACTTGAACGAATTTCAGGAAGCAATGTGTGGCATTGGTTTACAAGTCACGGATTTGACGGTGACATAGAGAATAGGGTAGGAAACGATCATGTTCCCACGTGTTTAACTCGTTTGGATTTTCTAAAATTCAATCGCGTTAATGTGGATTCGTGGATCGCAAAGCGTGAAACGTTTTTCGCACTGGGTGGCACGCACGCATGAAGGGGATATGGTGACAATTCCAAGCATAGCTCTTGATGAAAGTTCTTTCCATTGGTTCCAGAGTTTGAAAGAAAGCACAATGGGAAGACCATGAACTTCACTGAGGCTTTGAAGGTTTGGCACAAAATTTGATTCTCCCAAGGAAGAGCTCAAGAGGCGGGTGCAAAGTGGAAGCCTCGAAGAGTACCAATAAGCTTTTGATAATTCGGTTTGTAGCAATTTATTTGATTATTTGACAAAGATTTTTAACACCTTTGATTCAACTTTAAACCACCACAAAAGTGTTTTATTTGGTGATGGTTATATAAATCCAAATCAGCTATTACTAAGTAAGGAATTTATGTCTCGTCAATCTTCAGGGCATGTTTCCACTATTACTAGTTAGGAACCTCTCGATGGTCATCTTGACTATGCTCGGTACCACGATGATCAGCCCGTGAAAGATTTAGTGAACCCACCAACGGCTTCACCATAAGAATCATATTTTTATTTATTTGGATTTTTTATATCGGAGTAACATTTTTGTATTTATTTGCATAATTCACAATGCAACACACACGCGCATATACATATTTTTCAATTCCTTATGATTGATTTATATTGACACAATTTAGAATGAGTGAACCTTGTGGAAGGTAAATGATATTACATTGAGGTTTCTATAAAAAATATTCCTGAAAAAAAACTACTTATTTTATTCATATCGATTAGATCGACACTGATTCTCTTAAAATAATTTTCACATTTAGCATCGATCGACAAGTCATATCATCATTGAGATCCATGCTAAATAGATGTTAGCGTTGGACAGGCAAACACAATATGCGACAAAAAAATCTTTTTACTTTCAAATTTTACGTTGGCCAAACCGACATTAACTTATATTATTTAGTATTGACAATAGCAAGTAATTGTGTGGCTTACGCTAAATTTTTGTATCGAGCTGGATAGCATCGGCCAGACTCCGACATTAAGCCAACGCTAACTAAATGTTCTTATAGTGGATATGGATTGGGAATTCAGCCTGTAATAGGTGGGGAGTTGGATTTTTCATCCCATGCACAAGATTTACCACCCCACTTAAACACCAGAAATTACTAAAATACCCTTGAGGAGTTTCTTCTAGATTCAATAATCCCGGAAGTGAGATTTTAATCATATATTGAGATATCAAAACCCGGAACACGTTTTTTATTTTTTGCTTTTGAGTTTTAAAACACATAACACATTTCCCACTCTAGCGTTCCGGGATTTGTTAAACCCAGAACAGAGCATGATATATTCCAGTATGTACAAAAATCGAAATGATTTTAGCATGAATTTGTGTTCCGACAATCTTACATGTTCCGAGATTTATAAAACCCGGAACACATTAACATTTCGGGATTTTAGATCTTGGATTGATTTGTGTAGTTACATTCTGAGTTTTAGAATTTGGAAGACTAAAATTAAGTTCATTCCGGGTTTAAAATCCGGAAACAGAAAACTAGGGGCAGACACATCACAATATGCGAGTGACAGTTGTAGATGCTAATTCTACTCCAACATGAAACTTGAAATAAAAATCTTGTGAATTATCCAAACAGATAAATTAAAATACAATTCATGAATCTTGTGTAATGTCCACCCAATGACCAGACCCAAGTTGCTACAACTTCTACTCCCTTATAATTGGTCATTGAAATTTTTTAGACGTTCCACATATGGATATTCCTAGTATTTGGCTTGGGCTGTAGAATAATGACGTCATTGCAATGCTATTGGAGGTATAGGATGTCCTTCCTTTAAAAATACCTACAAATGAAAACAAAACAACTTTTATTGAATTTTTGTTGTACATGTTACCAAATCAAAGTAATTGAAATCACATTTACCTGCACATAATGATCTCCATTAACATGACCAACCGCTATAATCCATTATTTGTCCGAATTTGGTGGACCGCCTTTGAGTGGCAAGAATGTGAAACACCCAGTATTTGGCATTTGAATGAAAATCAATTGAAACCTTGTTGCAATAAGGTAGGTACCCCATATCTGGTAAAGTCATCCACTTATCTTGTGTGGCTCTTTGTTCATGAGAGATGTTGAGGGCATCATGTATGGTCTTGAACCTTGTAGGAGTCGCATATAGTTCTAGATATAGTTTTGAATGTTGTAAAAGCTCATTCAACATCCTAATCTTGACATAACTCAATTGCTCCTCTTAACAATGCGGAATTCACATAACATACATATGCTTTGAGGAAACACAACCTCTATTGCATTGACCAAAGCATTTTCCTTGTCAACTACAATGACATGTGGCAAATTTTCCTTTCTTTGGATCAACCCCTTTAATCATCCCAACGCTCAAACATAGTCATGTGTTTGCTCAGAAATCATGTAGGCAAAAGCTATAGAGAAGGTCACATGAACTGACATAATACCAACCATTTAAACCAAAGGAATTATGTATTTGTTAGTCTTGTAGGTACTATCAATCATGACTACGCCAGGGAAGGTGTTGAAAAGATTAATAACTTCAGGATGTGTCCAGAAAATATCTCTGAACACGTCTGATCCATCTTGTAGCCTGTGTCAATGCACGTATTTGTCACGTGTCAACAACTACATCAAATGCTGCATTTCTGTTAATGGACCCCTCTTAGAGCTACGATTTTTTTACTGAAACTGTAAACTTGTGACATGGTGGTCAAGTTGTCTGGATTGCGTTCCTTCAACGAAAGAAGCATGTTTCTTGGTGGAACCACGTTGTTAGTCATATCTTCAACCAATGCCTTCTCATCATTTGTTAATCGACCAATATATGCGGGCCCAACTATCTCTGCTGCTTCATGGTTGTGTATACCACACATCACTTTCAACTACTACCCTCCTTCTACCTTCCTTGGTCTTCCTTTTAGTCTAAAAGGACACTCAGATTTTCTAGTTATAGTGGTCACATATTTGAATGTATTAGCGTCTTTATATGGTTTGTATTTTCCACTCTTTTGGCACCCCAAAGTCACAAATGCCTTTTTCATCAAACTTTCAAGATCAAACCTAGTGATTACAACAACCAAGTCATTTTTCTTTCCGACATCTCGAGTTTCAAATACCTGCACAAGTGTGAAACTTTTTTATTAATTTATGAACAATTTTGTACACTAAAACTACATAGTTTGAGACACCATAACTACCTAATCAGTGGTAAACATATATGTGCAGTCAACACTTAAATAAGGAACCTCGCTGCTTTGCTTGACATTTTCATCTTGTGGCTCATCCATTTGGGCATCATGTGGGTCATCTTCTGGGCGTATGTCATATGGAAACATATCTACTTCCTCCGACATATGGTAGTCCATCACTGCACAAAGCACAGACACCAGACTCTGTAAAATATGAATTCTGCACAATGTCTCTTCCGAGTTTAAAACTCGGAAGGCAATTTCTGGTACCAGGATCTTAACCCAGAAGAAAATGTGGTTTTTTTGTTTATCGGGTTCTCCAATCCATAATGAAATATCATTATCCGGAATTATAGAATCCGGAACACTAATGTTTCCGGACATTAGAACCCAAATGCTCTTTTATGTTTTGGGATCTGAAAAATTGAAAAATTGCAGATCTTTGTTTTCCAGTGACAACACGAGGACGACAACCGCAACTGCTTTCCGGCGAAGACGCGACAGACATACCCTCTGGATAACGACGCGATGAAGACCAGAAACGGTGGCGGTGGCGAGCAGATTATTGGTGAGGAGTGGTGGTGAGGAAGGAGTGGTGTGTGGTGCTGATGAAGAAAGGGGAAGGAAATGGAGTAGAGGAGTTGGTGTGGTGAGTTATTAAATAGAGGTATTTTTGAGATATTTGAAAAATGGGTAGAATGTTAAATTGGGTGGGTAGGACGTTAAATCTCACTCCCTAATAGGTGCTTTACAAACAAACATCTCTTTCAAACGCTCCAAACTCCCAAATGAAAATCACTGAACAACACATTAATTTTGCTAGAACTTTTTTAATGGTACATATAAGCTCATTTGGAAATCTGTTAAGAATTTACTTAAATAAAGTTTGTGCAAATATCATTACTTGCTTTAAAATTCTCCAATGATGTTTAATAAGTGCAAAGCTATTGTTGAATTTTTTTTACAAAAAATGGTAGAAGGAAGAGAACGCACCTCCAGACTACCGAGTAAGGCATCAGTTACATGTTGGGGATACCGGCATATGCCCTCTCCATATAGAGGGTTGTCCACTAACTGAGTTTTGACTAGACACAAAGGGGTTCGAACCCTTGACCCATGACCAGTTGTGTCAACCCAAGTTGACTAATATTGAGTTTTTATGAAACTGCTAGGCACAAGAAACGCTAATATATAAGCAAGTCCTTATCCATATTTTCAAATTCTCCTTGACAATATTAGTTTATTACATAAGTTTCTGGGAAGGGAAGTTCTGATCGATGGCAAGGGGTTAGATTATAAGCATTAGATGCCCCCTACTAGACTGCTAAATTATTGTGTGATGGCCATGCAATCACTTAATTTGTTGTTTCATTTTCTAGTGGTGTAAATTCAACATCTTGGATAGCTACAAGCTTTGCTTTTCCACCATACTCTTCTGGGAGAACCTCTTCACCAACCTCTCTTATAAACTCCCTTCTCTCGTCATCATTGCTTACAATTACAATCTGCATCCACCAACCGAACCCCATGAAAATTAAACATGTTTAATTTCAGCCAAAATATAAGAAACTGAAGTGCCACCCTCTTGCATTCTCCCACCACCCCAATTTACCGCACTTATTAGTGCGGTAATGTTACTTTGAATGCAAATTACCTTCCGCCCATATAAGTGCGGTAGTGTTGGGGTGGTGGGAGAATGCAAGAGGGTGATATTAAAACTAAAATCCTAAACAAAATCATATTAGTAACAAATAATTATTAACCATAAACTAGCATACAAAACCCAAAAGGCATATTGAGTTTATAGTACAAAAGAAAAAAGTAACATTGAAAGTGGCATGTTTAAGTTCATAAATGCTTCAATTTATTCCTTCATTCCAATGGTGACATTTCTTTCCTTCTGGTTCAATTCATTTCTGCTGTTAATGCACCATTCAATTGTAAAAGGAATGTCATGAACTATTTGTACCTAAAGCTTAAGCTCTTGGATGAAAGTAAATGAATGGTTCTGAATCTAACAAAGAACATGATGGTTTGATGCTTAAATGATCACTTTTTTTGTGGTGCTGAAGCTGTCAAATGTGGACTGACAAGTAGGTTGTTCAGTTCTGAACCATTCCTTCGGAAGGACGATAAATTGGGATTTATATCAACAACTTATGTTATAACTAGAGAAACAGATTCATGATATCCTTACAAAGGCAGTTAATGGGAATAGAGTTAACTATAGGAAAAATTAAGATCTGTGAATCCAGGTTGAGGGGGAGTTAGGTGTATTGCATTTTTAGTTAACCATACAAAACAGCAATGGTGTGGAACAGGAGAAACTATTTACGGTTCACCAGTAATCTTCATATTAAAAAGCTTGAAAGGGGTTTTGCACGGTTATGCTCTAATGCTTTAGATATTTGAGAAATGCTAACCTCCTCTTTTTAATTTTAACACATTTTTGAATACACTGTTTATGATTGATTCATTTCTTAAAAAGTCAACACAGTTTTTTAAAAAGTGGTCAATCTTAGGGGACAACTATGTTGACTTCTTAAAAAATGGACCAATCATAGAAAGCATGTTCAGAAGTGTTAGGATATGAAAAAGATATCTTAAAATATCAAAATCATATCTTAGAGTAATTATGGTAATTCATATTATTCTTTATATTGGTTTCTTTGTTTTCTTATTTGTTTCGATTTGTTTCCTTATTTAATTAGGAGTGGGAATCTTAATTAGTTTCTTTATTTAACTAGAATTAAGAGTCTACCCATTACTACTAATAAGGGTAAGTATTTTGTCTTTTGTAAGATTACACCTAATAATATTATATCAACATTCATTTTTCCTATTTCTATAGACTAAACACTATAATTTGTAGAGCCCGAATTCTAATATGGTATCAGAATCTATCATCGATCCGTTTATTGGACCACCAATAAATGGTCTACCCGCAGATGTCCAATCCTGTAAACTTCACACTCCAGATTTCCAATCCTGGGTTTGAGGGGTGTGTCTTAAGGTATCACATTGACTAAAGGTATGGCCAAATAAACCCTTATAAATGGGAGGGAAATCCTCACCTCTGAGCTAACTATTGGAGTAGAGTTAGGTTTGACCCGAATTCTTTCAAAGGGTACGCCAAAATGAGGTACTACCATTCCATTATTTGAAGAGAAGAAAAAATGTTGATACTTGACTTGAAAAGTGTGGAAAGTATATTAATTCCAATTTTCGTTTGAGCACGAAAAGGCCCAATGGATGGGTTTGGTCGGCTTAGAGACCAAAAGTCCCAGTTCTCATTCAAAAGGAATGTTGACATTAACATCAAGTCATTTTAACTTGCCCTAGGTCCATAATCAAGAACAAATAAAAAGATGACATGCATATAGCCAGTGAATTACTAAAGCTCACAAGTATCAAGTTTCAACATAAGATAGTAATAAGTACCTTTTCTAGGGTTGCCTTTTCTAGGAAGCGAGAAACTACTCTCCAAACACTCACAAAAAACCATGGCATATGCAAAATATAGCATTTTGCTAAACGTTCTGGGTAGTAAGCCTGCAATTTACCCAAAAGTTGTTATGAAAAATTATAATATATGCTGTCTTTACCTTTCCAATAGATATCGATACAGTCCAAACTAACTTGATGCTAATTCAGACATGATATAGTGATTGTGATAATTTAAAAAAAATGGAAATAATATATTATACATATCAGCATTTATGATATGCAGAAGACAAAGAAAGTCACCTGTAAAAATTGAAATCCAGTAATTAATCCCCGCGCATCAATGTTTTTATACGAAATATTCTGCAGATCAAGAACCCCAATCAACTTTTCATTTCCTATCTCCCTTCCTTTGAAAGCACTGAAAACAAAATGTTAACAATTAACTTCTCAATATTCTATGATAAATAGTGTAGAAGTAAGAACATAGATAGAAGTTACTATTTAGCAACAAGATATATTGCTGATAAAAGGGATAAATTACAAAGGAACTGTCATGTTATCTTAAAAATGAAGGCTAAGATATTGCAACAAGAAGTCAAGAAATGGGAATATATGGAGACTAAACCTAGGCTCAAATTATGGTATGAAGATCCATGAATTACAAAGTTTGGACATATGGTTGGATGGTCCAACGAAAATGGACGGTGCGCCAATGAAGGTGGACGGTATACAAGTTTTGCATGTGTAACATGTGGAAAATGTGTTTTTCTGGTAAAAATCTCGAAAGTTCAAGGCTGAAGCAGCGCAGGAGAGGGGGGATATAAGACAATTTGCACTGGTTTTAGCCAAGCATGGCTCGAACTCATTCACACAAGTCCAATCCTCTCAGTGGCCACTACAACAAGTTCTTATTACTTGAGCAGCATACTTCAAACACCTCCTTTGAAATGATTTGTGTGACTTGCCACGAATAATGGATGAAACCTCAGTGTTTACATAACACACAGTGCACATTACCAGTATGGTCCATAACTATCATTAAAAGCAGCTTTCCCCCGCTGTAGCCACGACAATTTCCTCAATGATAGTGTTTAATTTCCTACCTTGTGATTTGGCCCAATTTCAATGTGTCACTCTTCACTTTGGACATTACGCATTGCCCTCTGTGGTTTGTTCCATCATTACATAACCATGTATACTTGCCAACATCCATTTTTAAATGGAAAATGCATGCAAATAAGCAAGCACAATTTAGAACTAATTCACTCTAAGGTGTTTCCACGTCCAACGATGACTCATTTTCACGTATAATGTGTCTCTCACAAGTCATTTCTGTTAAAAATGAATGGAAAAAATATAGGAAGGAGAGTGAGAAAGTTCAAAGTAATGGTGGCATATTGAATATGGTTAAAAACACAAGTTTAGGAACTGAATTAGCTTTAGGCTATGGAGAATATGATGAAGTTATAAAGAACAGTTAGAAAATCTCTAGATCCATGCCTTTGTCCAGGGTAAGTTAGGTCCTCCAGACAATAGGTATAAAAAGCACCATTGTCGTAGTTGTAGTAGTAGTAGCAGTAAAATTAGAGAGTACCTTGCAATTGTCTTGTCAAGTAGATATACAACAAATTCTGAAACAATAAACAAAACAGACTAGTCAGGCAGATAGTTGTAATTGTGAAATATGAATACAGAATTAGAGAATTTGCAAACTTTTTTCAACAGACTTTTTTTAATTTTTTTTTGGATTTTGGGGGATAGGAGAAGAAAAGTTATAGACAGAAATAAGAGAGAGTACAAAAGGAATGAGAATAAAATACCCCCATGAACAAGTTAACAAAATGGAAACAGCAGGCTAAAAAGGAGGCTAAAAATCACAAGAAGAATGATGGATTCCCATGAGCAACCATTCACAAGAACACCAAATGCCCTAAACAACCATGGTCCAATATATCATATATGAGTGCAAAGATACCCCCTCAAAATACACGCACACGATGTAAAGAAACCCCAGAATTTTAGTGACTGCTTTAAAGCTAAATATGTCATATAGTTGTTGTGAGCAAGCTTCCCATTTTCTCAATCTCACAGTAGCAGATCACCACATTTAACATTTTTTCTTTGTGTAATGTCTTATTTAGTAAAGGCAATCTTATGTGTGATATGGGGATAAAAATAAAAGAAAAATGACAATCACTTTAAAATAAATCAATATGTGCTACTTCTTTAACCTGGACAAATATGGAAATGTTAAGGCTTATACCAACTCTAATATTTCAAAGATGTGTCTTGATTGCGAGAGAAAATATAAAAGAACTTATTTCATGAATCATAAATTTGAAAGCAAAAAAATACCATAAAACCAATGGACTGGTAGTAGGTTCTATTTTAATGCAACCTTCAGGCCTAAATAACTGCACAGCTTTATATTAATATTCAACCACTAAAACTTAATGCAAAAAGCTGACAATGACAGGTGCTTCACTCACTATTTGATAGATTCATTTGCCAAACACTTCAGATGACAAAAATTACAACAAGAACAATTTTCTATAAAACACATCCCTCTATAATAATCCAGTATCCATATAAATATATTTCTTTTGGCCTTTGGCCTTCCATTCTAAGATGCCCAAGAACACCACAAGTACCACAAGTAGAATAATCAAATTATTTGGACAAAAATCATTTAATTATTTAAATTTAATAATAATTTTCTCCTGTCAAAAGAAGAGAAATAGAGGGCCCACTATGAAGAGTTTATCACAATATCACACAGACAAAGATTGATTAAAAGATCAACTACTGTGATGTGGAAACCTGCATCCAAGTACACTTCTCACTAGAGGAGCCAAATCAAAATAACCTTGGTCTAAGTTGCCTTTCTAAAATTTTGGATTTTAGCAAATAATGTTGTTCAAATGAGTGCTACCAACACACTCTCCAAGACATTATGTTATTGGTTCAATTTTTAAAAAATCAACACAATTGTGTCGACTTGTTTAAAAAAACGTAAAAAACCAACATATGAAGTGTGTTGAAGAGTTTGTTACTTACATTTCTCTATTTAATCCGTATTGCGAAAGAAAATGACAAAAAATGTGAGCCAAGTGAACCACATAAATTTATGTAGAGAGGGACCTTTCTCTAGAAAAAAAATTAGCCTAATGGTCCCCACCAGGACAAATCCATCAAAAAGGCATCTTTGAACTGACAATACTAGCATCAAACTTTCAAAAAAAAAATTAGAAAAATATCTTAGCCATGGAATTTTAATTTTTTATATACATGAAAAATAAAGTGTTTCAAGTTCTTGAAGTAAAAGCAGGAAATTACTCTTGAATTGAGCCTGATCCTTGGAAGGAAAATGTTTTCTTGCTTGGACAACCATAACAGGGTATTTATCCTGAGACAAGCCCTGCAAAAAGATCTTTCTGGTTTCCAATTCATCAGGAACTTCAGAACCTGAAATGAAACCATCAGGCACCATAGTAGCCCTCCATTTGCGCCATTGAACAAACATCTTGGCTGCTTTATCCGGATCCATACATCGAGCAATCAAGAACCTCATCAGTGTAGGGTCCCCATAACCCTAGAAAAGGTAGATCAAAACCCATTAAAAATAATTAAAAATTGAACTAGGAACACTTGTAGCATCAGCTGAATCAAGTCTGACACCCACCCAGAAACTACAGAAACTAGTTACCGAAGCTTCTTAACAAAATTGATTCTGACTTGAGAATCAATAATAGAAAAGTTTCCAAACATGCAATTGGTACATTACAAAAGGAAAAAAAGTTGGTTACCTCTGCAGAAGAACCAAGCTTCTCAACAGACTTCCTCATCTGGGTAAGTGCAAAATCTCTTCTTTCATCCATTTGGGGCAAACTTGGAGCAAGAAAAATTGGTGGGATTGGAGCAAAAGCGATGATGCTACTATGCCCAAGAAAATGGGGAAGGGGAGAAGAAAGGGAAGATCTTTTCAAGAGGAGGTGGGAAAGGGGGAGTTTGTGGCAGCTGTTGATGGAGAAGAACAAGAGCACGTGGAGGGTTGACAAGCGAGCAGCACAGTTACGTTGACATAACGGAACAGAAATCAGAGTCAGGGAGGAAGGAACAGTGGAAAAGCACGGCTTGATGATTGGTCGTTTGGCACATGAGCTACAAATCAAGTGAAGTCATATTAAAAAATAGTGGATAGGAGTTCTCAACGCATTTATTAGTGACCGCTTAACTCAACTAATGGAGTTAAAAAGCTAGCAATAGTAATTTTAACACTCGATTTCTAAAGCTCTTTTATTAATTATTAATTGGGGGCGGCAATATGGGCCTGTTTGGCCCGCTTTATTTGGTAGGTTGGATTGAAAAATTCAGTTCATATAATCATTTGAATTCATTTTTTTCACACTATTTTAGCGGTTTTGGCGGGTCAGACGCAGGCCAGGCCCGTCGGGCTGCACTTTTTTTTTACATTTTTTTTGAATGAAACACTTTTTTTAATTAAATTTCAACTTTTTTATTATTATTTATATAGATCTAAAGACTAAAGAGGAGCAACACGAGAGAAGAAGCATCAATTTTTTTGAAAACTTTGTTGCAGAAGTATGAATTTAATTAGTTTGTCCTTCAATTGTTATATGTAGATGATGATGGTGATGATGAAAGTTTGAAAGATGGTGATGGTTGTGGTAATGGGAAAGAGTCTGCTTCTAATATCTAATGTTTTGATTTGAACTAAGACTATGTTAGAACTTAGAATTTTAAACTAAGACTTTGTTATTGTGAGAATGTAGAACTTTATTGGTTTTTGCTTGCTTTTGTTGTTTTAAAAGACAATTATGAGTTGTGACTTGTGACTTGTGTTATTTGTATATTTTTGCAACTTGTGAGAATATAGAACTTTGTTGCTTTGTGCTTGCTTCTCATAATTATTCTAAGGTGAAGAGTTATGGTAGACATAGCACTCGCAACACAGCAAACAGTAATTGAGGATTTTTCATCAAAGCAATCTCCAATCAGAGTGCTTCCACATTTTTATTTTGTTCACTACATTTTTATGAAATCAATATATCTTAGCTATTGCAGTAATTCCAAAAATCTTAAAATCATAATCAAACTGAGATGGAAATGAACCAACAAGCAAAAATTACTTTTTTTCCACTACATAACATTTTGACGAGCTAGCCCGCCAAAATTTGGGTTGGGTTGAGACTTTCAACCCATATACTAAAAGTGGGCAAACCCAACCCAACCCAACACGCATTTTGTCGGGCTTTTGACGAGTTGGGCCTAGCCCGCCCTGCAAGCCCATATTGCAACACAGGGATCCACTAAAAATATGGGTCTTATTTCTAATTCAATAAAGCTCACATAAATATTAATTAATGAAGGAGAGAATGATAAAAAGAGAGTTTTAAAGAAAATGTTTTTAACATTTTTATGAGAATATTTAACTCCTGTTGAGTCTGGCTCATTTTTGTTGCCTCGTCTGGTATGAGATCTTCTTGGGGATCGTCTGATGTAAGATCATCTGGGGGATCGTCCGCCTGGAGTACGTCTTAGTCAGAGATCGTCCGGTTGAGAGATCGTCTGGCGAAGCACTGTTAGGCCTCGTTCGGTCAGGACGAGTGGCCTGTGGAAGATAGCTAATGAGCGTTGACTACGTCGTAATGTACGTCGTAATGGATGCTGAAACTAGGATATGATTGGTGTAACACCCCAATTTTGGGTTGAGGGTCACATAGTAATTACACGGAAATATACTTTGAAACCTCTAAAAAACACTCAAGTTCCAAAGATCAACATCACTCGATATTAATAATTAATTATTATCCCATAATAGAATTATAATTATCTCAACGCGATAAATTCCAAAATAAATAAAGTGGCACCGACATGTGCAAAAAAAACCAAACGTCGCAAAAATAGAAAATTAAAACTTCTTTATTCTTCTTGAATCTTCCTCGTCACTTGTTCTATCTTCAAGTCACCGCTCCTGGACCTCATTGTCCTGATCATCTATGGCGTTAAGCGCCCAAACAAAATCAAACAAACAAGCAGAAAGGGTTAACTCGAAAATCAAGAAAATAACATAGTCAAATTGTGATAGAAACAACAACAAGGTAAATACTAAAAACAGAACTATACAACATAACAACAACTTCAAGCATCGCATATCTTCTCATATCACAATTCAAATAAGTATATGCATGATCCTCAATATCTACATGCATAAATATGGCCATTATTCACCCTAAACCGGGCCAGGACAATCACGTGGGACAAAGTACCACCACATTGCCCTCGATTGATCCCTTGGGACAAAGATCCGTCACATCAACCTTAAATTCCTCAGTTGATCACGCGGGACAAAATACTGCCACATCAACTTAATAATCCTCAGTTGATCACGCGGGACATAGTACTGTAACATCCCGTATTTTTAGAAGGTAATTGCCTTAAGCTATTACCCTAACCACTAACTATGAGAGATAGAAACCCTAGATCTATCTCGGTCACTATAAAATATATTTTTATATAATGCTAGTGTATATGAATGAATTGATTGATGATTATAGTAGTAGATATGATTATTAGAAAGGTGTAGACATGACAACGGCAATAGGAACCCCAAACATTCTGATTAGCTCTTTTGACAATAGTCGGTATTGTCTCAGAGTGATCGTGATCAACTGAGCCAGTTAACTGAGAGTACTGACTACTCATGATTCTGGACTCTGAGATAGGGAAATAATTCAGGTGAAACATTATTGCATAGGGTTTACTTGAGAATAGGGTCATTTTCGTACTGTAGTGACGACATGACGGTATGTGCGACCAATATGGTGCGACTAGTCATTATGTCTGATGTACATGTCACTATGCACATCACTTCAAATTAATTTTCAGACTCCATTAGGCACTACAACAGCCCTAATTTCGTGCATCATCACCATAATTCATGGAAGTGAGCCCTAAACGTCTTGCATGAAGAGCCATTGGTGGTGCAACTTCATTAACTTGGAAAACTTGGTTTATTAACTTAACACCAATTCAGCCTATAAATATAGCTTTCTGGTCACCAAGGCAACTCAGGGAAATGGTCTAAGTAGGTTCAGGAGGTTCGAGCAAGGCAGAAGGCCCTGGTTTTCTCACAAAACTGAGGAGCTTAGCTCAAATTTCTCTTCTTCGATTCTCTCATTCTAGAGTGTTTTAGGACTCCAAACCTTTTCCATTAGTTTTCTGGGAGTGCTAGGATGGATTCTGGGCAGGATTTTTGAGGTTTTTCACGAAGAAAATAATGTTCTGAAAATTTTTCCTAGTTTCCGGCGACATTTTCCAGATTCCGGTGGCCGAAAAATTTCTTCTTTCACGTTTTCCGGTGTAACCAGGAGGAGTTAAGGCACACGACCACCACCACTGAACTTCTGGAAGCTTGAAGAAGTAGAATCACCGTTCAGATTAGCTCCGGCGACGACGACCGCCGTGGCCGCCGCCGTGCTTCATCTTCTCCGGTGAGCTTCTCAAGAACAAATTCCCAGAACTGTGTTTTCGAGGTAAATAGACCCCCAGAACTCATTTTTCACCTTATTTCTTCAGTTTAGGACCCTTAGGAACATGTTTTAAGCCCTGGAAACTAGAATTTCGAAACCTTGAAGTTCATGAACACTTGAAGCTCGTGTTCATTGTTCTGGCTTGTTTAGTGAGTCAAATGAGTTGGAAACAAGTCGTGAGGATTTCTGGAACATCAAGGAGTAAATTAGGAAGTCTAGAACGAAGGAAAGAGTAAGGAATAGAAAAATCAATTTTTAAGCTTTAAGCTAGGATACTTGAAAATGGAGGATGATGAAATGGACGTGGGAACGTGTATAGCTTGTAGTAGAGAGACTCTGCATGCTAGTAATGGTAGAATTAGGAAGGAAAAACATAAAAAGAATAGAGAGAGTGATGGAAGTGGGAAATCTCACATTAAATCATAAGAAACTTAGTCTAATTGTAACTAGGAGAATGAGCCTATGGATTTTCTTGCACTAACACTAGGATTCAGAATTTAGAAAGTAGTGAAATGAAAGAGAAAATGTGGTTTAGAAATAAAATGGGATTTATGTATGAAATATAAGAATTTTAGGGACTTACTTGTAAATAAAATAATTATAAAGGACTAAAATGTAAATATGGACATAGCTCTAACTCTAATCTATTACATAATCTATAATATATGGTATCATGTGCAGAATATCAAGGATTCTATACAGACTCAGAACCTCAAGCTGGAAACCGAGGTAAGGGGAGTTAGACTATGCCATGTCATGTTAGGTTTCATATAAGCAGTCTATTAGAAAGATGGAATGCATATTATTGTTATGTGTGATTGCTTGTCTGATATGCTATGATATTTCTGGATGATTGTTGATTGTTGATTGTTCTGTGCTGAACTTGATTGTGAAGTTGTTACATTGAACATTAGAACGGGAGAGTACATATGGGATATAGTGGTACTAGGTATTGCCGTCATAAGGCTTATTTGAAATTGCTATAACCAATATTTACATAGCATCTGTGGTAGTAGAGCAGAGGGAAAAATCTTGAGGTAATTGTTGGCCTGTCACTTGTTTACGAAATTCAGCCTACCCTATAATTAATTAGGATTTACCAGTATTAAATGAATTAGGGAGTTGAAACGGTTTGAAAACTTAAGTGCGGGCTGGTTACCGAGAGGACGTGGTTCCTGTGTGTAAAGCTCTACTTACCTATTACATGTGTTACTCAATTGATATGAACTCATTTATGAGATTCAGTTACAGATGCAACGGAGTTCATCTTAGTTATGACTTTGGATATTCAGGAAGTATAAGGGGGGTGACGAAATGCTAAATGATATATTCATATTTATCTGGAGAGATAAGGAGTAGGAAAGCATTGTCACTACCACTATAAGAGTGTGGGGAAATAGGGATACCGAGGGTGACTATGTTCAGAGATGAATAAGTCCGAGAATACATGATGGGACTACCTCTCTACCAGTTGCAGGCAGGACCCCTTAGGCCGGGCTGGTATGAAGTTAAAGGACTGGGAAAGTCATGTATATCTGTCAGTGAAGCCCTAAGGTAATCCAAGTTCGGTAAAGAATGGAACGAGGGTAAATTCCGTGTCCATAATTCCCGAATGGCTTTCTGAAGAGTGTAGAAGCTAAAACGCTTCGGGCCTTATACACTATTAGCATTCATGATATTAAATTTAAAAAAGGTCAGATTAGGGAATTTCTTCTCAGGGGTATAGCCTCTAGGGCAAATGGGAAGCGAAGTCTGACTGAAATATATGGAGATATAAGGGAGGCTTGATAACCCACATGTTTGCATATTGTTTATGTGCTTGGTGTGATCATGTGTGATGATGGTATGTTATCTTGATTTGTGATAGATCACTTATATGTTGTGTAGCATGTATATGGTTATGTTTGACTCACCCTTGCACTTCATTTTCTATGACAGATCTTCAAATTGATGCTTACCGCACTTGGGGCTTGCCACCTTTTCCATACATTGATGTCAGACTTGGGGGCTTGTTACAAGCCTAATCTCCATTACCCTCCACAAATCTTATTCCATTTCTTCCATCCAAAACCCACCCATTTATCCATTAGCTTTGACCAGTGTTGTGTTGCAATGATGAAGATAAAATCTTTTGAAAGTCACAAATCTGTTGTTTGAAAATCTTTTAACTCTTTTTTTCACATGATCATTAAAAAAAAAATCCAAAAAAAAAATCTCTTGCATTGCTAGGTATTTCCGCCTAGTTCTCTCTTTCAGGGCATGGCCCACAACTATCTATTCTCGTATTTTCTTTTTCAGGGTATTGTGACGCCCGCTAGGTATTGTGACACCTAGTTCTTTAAGGGTATTGTGACGCCCGCTTGGTATTGTGACGCCAAGTTTTCTCTTTCAGGGTAACCAACCCCTGCACCCTTTCAGGGTAACCAACCCCTGCACCTTTTCAGGGTAACCAACCCCTGCACTCATTCAGGGTAACCAACCCCTGCACTCTTTTAGGGTAACCAACCCCTAGTACATTTTTTTTCAGGCATTAGAATTCCTCGTAAGAGTTGTCGAGTGTCTGTCTTGATCTCATTGGCCTAGATGTTAGAATTCCACATTCGTGTTGTCGAGCATATAGTGTTTTATCCCATTAGCCCAAGCGTTAGGATTCCCTAGATTTGTTGTCCAGGTTGCCAAGCGTTTGTTGCTTTTTATCCTTTGTGTCAGGCATTAGAATTCCTCGTAAGAGTTGTCGAGTGTCTGTCTTGATCTCATTGGCCTAGATGTTAGAATTCCACATTCGTGTTGTCGAGCATCTAGTGTTTTATCCCATTAGTCCAAGTGTTAGGATTCCCTAGATTTGTTGTCCAGGTTGCCAAGCGTTTGTTGCTTTTTATCCTTTGTGTCAGGCATTAGAATTCCTCGTAAGAGTTGTCGAGTGTTTATCTTGATCTCATTGGCCTAGATGTTAGAATTCCACATTCGTGTTGTCGAGCATCTAGTGTTTTATCCCATTAGCCCAAGCGTTAGGATTCCCTAGATTTGTTGTCCAGGTTGCCGAGCGTTTGTTGTTTTTACTAAGTATCTCATGTTTTTGATCCACCTGTTGATGGGCTCTGGATCTGACATCTTTGTTATTCTTCTGTTTGTTTGTTTGGCCAAAATTGGCTGCTTTTGAATTTGCTTTAACTTTCTCACCGAAAGTCAAGCAAATGGGGGCTGTTGTCAGCACCCAATTTTATCCGGCCCTTTTATTTTAATCTTGTTGTGTTTTGTTAAAAAATATAATATCAAAAAATAAAATGTGGATACCGGATTTAGTTCGGGCCAATCCACCAGGAATAGGAAAATAATGAAAATTGGCGATAATATTAATAACGAAATTTGTTACAAGTAAATTCAAATATTTAACATATTCTATCAGTTAGGTAGGTTTCTGTTAACCTTATCTGCAATTTGAATTATTTGTAACAGATTTTTGTTATCAATATCATCTACTACATGCATATATATACCCATTCTGATTGATTTAGGAGAACACACCATAACCTCATTGATCTAGCAAGACACACACTCACTCTTTTCTCTCCCAAAAACTCTCAGCCTCTTTCCCTCTCTACACTCCAAAGAAAAACTAAATTCTTCTTCCCTCACCTCCTTAGCCGCCACACACACACACACCCTTTTCATCAAATCTTCACATTCCTTATTCATCACCACCAAAACCATAAGCAGTAGCAATACCCAACCATTATACACTTGGCCACCACCACCTCAAACGAGTTCCTTCTCCCTTGCCATAAACAACCTTCGTCCCTCTCTTCATCTCCCTTGGATCATCTCCTCTCTCCACTAAACCACTAGCCTCCATCTCCCTCTCTCTCCAGCCGTCCCTCATCTCCCTCTCACTTCGCTGAACCTCACCACCGAACAACCACCTCCTTCCACCTTTCAACCCCATACCACGACCACCACCCCACAGTCTCCTTCTAAACCGACGCTGCTGCTCCATCCTCCTTCATCCAGTGCCGCCAAACCATCACCTTGCTCCTCCAAGTCACCGCCATTCATATCCCTTATCACGTCGTTGCAGCACCATCACCTTTGCTCCCCTCTCAAGCCTCCAGCGCCGCTCGGCCCTCCTTCCACCTCACTGGCCGCCGCGGCCAAACCGCCACCACGCTCGACCTCGCGCTCCGCTCCCCCCTCAAGCTTCCGGCGCCGCCGCTCTTCCCTCAAGCTCCCTAGCCGCCGTTGCACCGCCGCCTTGCTGTTCTTCCTTACGTTGCCGTCATCATCAATCAAGCCCATCGTGCTGTTTCTTCCCTTTTTTTAGTTTTTTTTTTTGGTTTGTTTATTTTCCTTCCTTCTTTCTTTCTTCTTTCTTTTTTATCCTTTTTATTATTCATAATAATACTGTGTGCTCCTGTTCTCATTTTCATTATTTCTGGGTGTTATTTGTAAGTTCATGTTATAAGCCCTCCTTTCTTTTCTTCGCGCCAATGCGTGTAAAAACCAAATAAATGCGAATGCGATGCGAGGTATCGTCTGTTCCCTTGTGGAATGTCGTTTCTCGTGTCGTTTCGCCCTCCTTTCTTTTCTTCGCGCCAATGCGCGTAAAAACTAAATAATTGCGAACGTGATGCGACGTGATGCGATGTATCGTCTGTTCCCTTGTGGAATGTCATTCCTCGTGCCGTTTTGCTCACTTTTTTTATTAAAAAAATAAATAAAAATTAAATTTTAAGAACTATGTAGCCTTGATTTCTCTTTGGAGATACGTAGGACCGGGCAACAACCCCGCCAGGCACACCTTTTTTAAAATCACTTTTTTTAAATCAGTTTAAATCTTCAGAACTACGTGAGGGAAGTACGTAGGACTAGGTTCACACCTATCAGGCTAAATAAAATAAAATATTTTTTTTGTTTTGTAAATAATATCATTTTTCTTTGTAAATAGTGAGTCTTTTAATAATTTTTTTTGCACAATCAATCTTGGGTACCGTCTTTGACGGGCGCTGTGGGGTGCTAACACCTTCCCCACGCGTAACCGACTCTCGAACCTAGAGTTTTAGGTTTCGTAGGCCATTTTATTTTCTTTTCAGGTTTTCTAGCATTTTCCTCTTAAAAACGTTAGTGGCGACTCTGTCTGTACTAATTTGTTTTAGCGCCGTCCCCGCCGCGACCCCGGTTGCGACACTATACATGTTGTTTCTTTTTGAAGTTGACCCTTGCTTGTCTGTTGTGTGTGTTTGCTGGCGATCCGTCGCCAGTCGGACAGCCCTTAGCCAGAAGTTGCAAGTGGATGCTAAGTCAAGGGAGATCAAGATAGGAGATGGATGCTTATCGGCAGGGCGACTTGTTGCGGATGTTCTGATTGTGATGTATGACTAAGTATCCGTGTAGGGAGTCTTAGTTTTATTTTATTACAACTGGCAGCAAAGTCTTTTGAATTCAAGAAAACCATTTGTAATTATTTCTAAGCTCCTGGCCAGACACTTTATGCCACATGTGTGACTATTTACGAATCAGGGTATTTATATCATTAATGCATCTTATCATTGCATATTTCGAAAAGGAAAATGATTTCAAAAAAATATATACCCTCTTTTCTACAGGTTTGAAAAAGTATTTTGCATATTTATTTACTATTCATTTGCTACAGTAACGCCTTGAAAATCGGGGTGTTACATGTGAAATCACTGGAATAGGACAAGTCAAAATTGCTATGGACCATGGTGGCTCGTGTGTACTTGGTAATGTGAGGTATGTCCCAGACTTGATAAAGAATCTTATTTCCTTGGGTCTTTGCAAGAGAACGGTTACTCCTTCCGTTCCGATGGGGGATACTCTAAAGTTGTGAAAGGGTGCATTGACAGTGATGACAGCAAAGCATACTGCAGGGAATATCTATCCCTTGTTGGGAAGCACCGTGGTAGGTGACGTTGCATCAGTTGAAGCTGACAATGATGCAACGAGGCTTTGACATATGCGTCTGGGTCACCCCAGTGAAAAGGAGTTGATGGCACTTCATAATAGGAATCTTTTGAAGGGTGTTCGAAGCTACAAGATGGATTTTTGCAAGTTTTGTGTGTTGGACAAATAGTGTCGTGTCTGTTTCGTAACCGGGAAGCATGAAATAAAGGGAATC
This sequence comes from Acmispon strigosus, assembly GCA_030819835.1. Taxonomy (NCBI): domain Eukaryota; kingdom Viridiplantae; phylum Streptophyta; class Magnoliopsida; order Fabales; family Fabaceae; genus Acmispon; species Acmispon strigosus. The sequence goes on along the minus strand of JAUAMA010000001.1, from coordinate 4,463,492 downwards.
CTCGACTATGTTCATTCAGACGTCTAGGGGCCCACTAGGGAGGCCTCCATTGGAGGTTCCAGGTACTTTGTTATATTCATTGATGACTTCTCTAGGAAGGTCTGGGTACACTTCATGAAGCACAAGTCTGAGACTTTCAGCAAGTTCAGATTGTGGAAGGCTGAGGTGGAGAACCAGACGGGGAGGAAGGTCAAGTATCTACGGTCAGATAATTGGACAGATTACACTGATGCAAAATTCAAGCAGTTTTGTGAAGAACACGGGATCCAGAGGCATCATTCAGTGAAGAAAACACCACAACAGAATGGTGTTGTTGAGAGAATGAACAGGTCTCTCACGGAGAAGGCAAGGTGTCTTCGGTTGCAGGCAGGACTGTCGAAGGGTTTTTGGGCAAAAGCAATGAGTATGGCATGTTATCTTATCAACAGGTCTCCTAGAGCTTCACTCGATGGGAAAGTTGCAGAAGAAGTGTGGATAGGTAAGCCAATTAACCTAGATAATCTGAGGATTTTTGGTTGTCTAGCTTACGTGCATGTTTCCAATGATGAGAGATCCAAATTGGATCCCAAGTCCAAGAAGTGTGTCTTTCTTAGTTACACCAAGGGTGTGAAGGGGTTCAGATTCTGGAGTGAGAACAAACCCAACATCTCATATTTAGACACCCTACTAAACAAATTACAAGTCAACAAAATATAGAATTAAAAGAAAAATAGACTGATGACACTTTATATTTCTAGAAGCTCAAACTATTGTTCACCACTTTGTCATGGCTGCCAATCCTCTTCGTTGCTTACGGCTTCATCGCAAACTCCACTTTGTTGCAAGTAGCGAGAAGAAGGTGGAGATTGATGAGAATTTGCGGGCACCGATAGCTCTAGGAGATTGAGCTTGGCTTTTGAGCCATAAATATTACGTGTTGCATAATCATAATTCAAGACAAACTCATGGAAGGTTCAAAATGTCCTGAGTAGGGGCCTAGCACCACAAATGGGTTAATAGATTTCAGCAACTCATTTCCCCCAAGCTTTCTGTCTCAAACTTTTGTAGTTGCAACTTGCATTTTCAGCACCTTACTTACCGTTCATGCAACCCTTTCTAGAGCTAGTTTGTGCAAACCTCTTCAGCAAGCCAATTGATGTGGCTTGGGACATTCAAGACCTCCCATGAGACTGCATTGACTTATGCTAGTGTCAACACATAAGCTTTCTTATTCAGAAGCCAAGCTCAATCTCCCAAGAGTTCTCTCCGCAAATTCTCATCAATGTCCACAGGCTACTTGCAACAAAATGGATGGAGTTTGCCGGATGAAGTGGAGAGAACCGAAAAGGATTGACAGCCATGATAATGCGGCGAACAATGATACAAGCTTCTAGGAATATAAAGTGGCATCTTTTTCAATTTTATTTTTTATTTATATTTTGGTGACTTGTAATTTGTTTAGTGAGTGTCTAAATTTGAAATATTAGGTTGTGCTTACCCAAGAATTACTCAATGAGTATTCTAAGATATTATGAACAGGTATATTGAACAAGCTAAGCCTGCTCGGACCATCGTAAGCAGTGGGATGTGGGACGGGAGAGAGGGTGTCGAGATCCTTCCGTGTGCCTGGGTTCTCCTCGTGGGTGGTAATCGGCCGCCGTCTTCATGCCTGGGAGGGGTCCCTGCAAAGAGACTCTGATGCCAAAGTGAGAGGTCGGAGTGAGAGGGATAAGTAGAATGTTCGGGTTTAGAAGCGTGTACCTTATGGCTGGGTGATCCCTCCTTATATAGAGGTTGGAGAGTGGCACGACTCCCGAAGGTTGGCAATGATGACCCTGCTCGTGTCTCATCTTTGACTGTTGGATCTCCTGCCATGATCAGAGGATCGGGTGGTGGAGAATTCCTCAAGAAGCCTCTACAGATCCTGGGACATCACACCTACGAGAATAGCCAGGTGAGGGGAATGTTGATCTGACATGTGGGGGCAATTGGCGGCCGGTGTACATGCTAGGGTCTCTCAATCCGTCGTCGCGGGTCTGAGAGGATGTGCGTGCCTCTCTGGCCGGTCAGGGTTCTTCGGGAGGCATCTCCTTTCGGCAGAGGGCCCTGGTGGGTGCCAAGATGGTTACTCTCATAACAGTAGCCCCCAGCCCGAGCATTTGGTTACAAGTGCCCAGTGGTAAGTTGGGAGCGTTTGATTGGCGCGAGGGGTGTCTCTCGAAATCCTTCTTACATGGGGTCGGGAGGGTTACTCCCATAACACATATAATGTTATAGACAACTATTTCCCGGCAAGCCAGCAATGTTGAAATAAGAATGAATTTTATTTCCCAACAAACTACTTGGTACATGATAAAACATTCCTAGTTACATACATGTGTGGCAACTAAGGAGCAAGGGGCAAACGAACCACCATATATACTAATCCTTTATCCAGAGTCGAAGTCATCATTGGGCTCTAGAATGCATCTAAGAATGGCACAGTCACGAATAAAATAGACCTACAACTATTTTTCTGAACTATTAAAAGATGAAACAATCTGTACCTTCAGAGGAAAGGCCTTCTCCTCACCAAAGAACTCAACCTGTTGCTAACAAGATTCAGGCAGACATTAATAATCAAAAATTAAAATCTACTACTGTATCTATTAATTGTGAGTCCTCAATCTCAAACCCCAGCAACTCTTGAAAAAAAAGGCACACGTGTCACTCATAAGAATGATTTAAAAGTTTTTAAATTGATATAATTTCATTTTATATTTAAAAATGATAAACTCTTTATTTTTTTTATACATATGGAAAGAAGATAAACTTTTTATTAGTTATATCATTTATTTGTGGCAATCCACACTGTATCTACTAAAGTCGAGGTCATCAATCTCAAACCTCAGGCACTCTTGAAAAAAAGACTCCGTCATATGTTGACATGTGTTACTTTGTCAAATCAAAATCTCTTCCCTTAATTGCCAAAATCGCTATTAATCTACAATTCAAAATCCCTTCTCTTGATTGTTGTAATTTGAAAGACAATTCCACATCAAGTACCAAAGTTATCGCTCCCAGCCTCTTGCTAAAATCACTCTTATCCTGCAATTCAAAATCTCTTCCCTTAATGGCCAAAATCACAATTAATCTTACAATTCAAACCTCTGCCCTTAATTGTTGCAATTTGAAAGACAATTCAAAATTTCATCCCTAAATTGTTGCGATTTGATAGAGTTAAAATGTGTCAAGATATAAAAGTAAAATAAGATCTTCATTGTGTTGAAACTATTGCTTCATAAGTATTTATGGATGTTTTTTTATTTCTGTTATCAAAACTTAATTACATTGTTTGGTTTTGGTATGACATAAACTTTACATAACAATTGTAATATTAGTCATTGCGTCTACTTTGATTTTATCAATTGAGGGATTTATTTACTTCGATAGATCATGTGATCTTACGAATATTTAAAAATGTTGACATATGTCATATATTTATTAGCTTTATAACATCAACTAAAAAAAATGTTGCAAATTAAATATTAAAAATACATGTGCATTGCACGGACTACTTACTAGTGATTTACAAACCACTAAATAGTTCATACACCTCAGGACATCTTTTTACTTATAAATAGAAATTCAAAATATTTTTATACACTTCTATATTATTCTATAGAGTCTAATTTTTTATATTCAACAAGCATATAATGCATGTTTACATAACAAACATATAATGCATGTCTATAAAATAAGCCTATAATACATGTTTACTATATATATATTTGCACATTTTTAGTTTGTTTGCAGGGTCTTCTATTGTTTTGGTTTTATTTTTTGTGTTTTGATTGTTTGTTTCTCTCTTCTTGAGGCTTTTGGTCTCAAGTTGTTCTTTAATAATATTTTTGCTTACCCAAAAAAATGTTTTTATCTACATAAAAATATAAAATTTACTTAACATTTTATTAAATGCATATTTTTTGTTCATATATTTCTTTAAAAATTAATAATACAAAATTTAAATTAAATTTCTCATTTCTGAAAATTAATATTAATAAATTAAGTTTTTATGAGTAGTTAAGCTAATTTTATGATTTATTATTAGTTATTTTTATTTAATCTTTTAATTATTATCAAATACTATTAATTTAAAAAAATTAAAACATTAACCTTTCAAGTTGCTATTTTATTTCTTTGATTAAAAAATATCACAAGAGTTAAAACTTCAACCTCTTAAGTTATTATTTTATTTAATTGCATTTAATATTTTAAAATAAATATCATTTAATTAAAAAAGTTGTTATATTAATGTAAGTCCGCACAACGCGCAGACCATATCATATATAACATACTTTCACATGCATTGCACGGGTATAATACTAGTTAAGATTTATCTTTAAAACAAAAGGTGCCAGCCCATTCAACTGTTTTTCCCTTATGCAATTTGATGTGAAAAATATGAAGAAGCAAAGGAGAAAAATTATAATAATGAATTTATGTGATCCCAAAGCATGCTACAATATCTTCAACCCTGGCAATCTTTTCCAGGAACACACCTCTGTTAATATTTAATTAGCATATCTCGGAAGAATAACACATGCTACTTGCCAAATATTGCCCACCATCCTCCTCATCATGGGTTTAATATGCTTAACACATTAAAACCATGATGAGGATGATTTACAGATAAGATACTGTTTGACAGGAAGGCTGATTTAGAAGTATAAACTATTCATGTGTAGAAAGTAGTTAAAGCCCATTTATTTTCGTAGAAGAAATTAAGAAGGCAAAGATATAATCATCATTCTACTTGCAATAAACTCCAACGATATAAAACTACCCAAATAGTACTGCAACTAATATTCATGATCTTATAAAGTTTAAACAAATCTCAAGTTACCTATTCAGTGAACACTTGAATGATCATAAAAATTTTGGGCACTCCGTCATGCTGTTACCATTGCTATCTACGGAAACTTTCATTTGACTAAAATCACTTGCAGAAGATTCAATTTCATTTTCCACAACCCTTCTTGGAATGCCGGTACCTCTGCCAACAAATCCAAGATTCCTAGGACATACTTGATCAAGTGAATCACCAGATTTAATAACATAGGGAACTTGTCTATCAGTCATAGGCAAATGTCCGGGGATTGCTCTCGCAGCATCAAATGTGAAAGTAGAGTTTTGAAGCTGCGGAATATTGCTATTGCTGGAGCCTATTGAAATGGAGGGTGTAGTATACCCAGGGAGAACGCCTCTAGCTGTAGTGTCACCACCCCGAAATTGAGATGTACTCAATGAACTATTTGATTTTTGTGACAATAAACCATAATCAATTACAGCATTCCTGCCAAAATTGCCATCCTGGTTGAAGGAAGCAAGATTATTTACCACCTTCGAAGTACCAGAAGTTTGAGGGTGAACTACCACTCGAGATGGTTGAACATTGATTGATCGACTTTGATCCTGTACGAGCAATGAGTGCTTCTGTGGGTGCTCCTGTTGTTGGTGCTGCTGCGGCTGCTGTTGTTGGTGTTGCAATTTATTCATCAGCATGTCATTATTCTGAACACCCAACCTTCCAACACTACTGCTTGGTCCCACAGAACTAATTGTTTTAGATGATTGCGATTCAACATATCCTGAAGATGTGTCATCAAAAGTTACGATGGACTGAGGGAAATTCTTGGCAATGTTGGAAGGGAATTTTTCAAGAGGCTGACCATATGCCAAAGCATGATCAACATGAGAATGTTTTGGACCCAGTATGGATGCTTTGAGTAGGGTAGTCTGGTCCACCGTCGGCATTATGTTAGCTATGGGGCGACCTAAGAACTCACCATGAATGGCTGCAAGTGTTTCAGGGGGAACATGGCCAGAAGCAGTCAAAGCTTGCATGTCAAAACTTCCAGTTGCACTCAACTTGGATTCTATAGTCCCAGGTGCTGTATTTAGCATCCCATTCTGTTGCTGTGCCACTCCACTTAATCGCTTCAAATAAAGTCTAAATTTCTGCCAATGAATATTGCAATTCAGAATGACAATATTACAGTTAACAAGTACAAATAAAGTTCATTTATCTACAATCCAGTGCCTCAGTTTGTAAAAATTATCAAAAAGCAGATAATATTCCAGACCAAATAATTGATTTTCATTTTTGGTAGTAAATACTAAATAGTGATTTGGGTCTTAAAATTCTAACACTTCTGACATTCATAAATTCACATGTATTGACATTTATCACTGAAAAATAGATAATATTCATTTGCAGATATATTTGCCCTTCTAATCTTATCAAGTAATTACTCGTGCTTCAAAAAAGGAGCCGGAAAAATACGAAATTGACAAGTTCTTTCTGTCACTTCTGCCTATGCCATTCTTGGTCTCGCTTACCTTTCTCATACTGTCATACACCATTAATTCTCAGACAAGTTTGTTGGAGATCTAGTGTGGTAGCATAAATGCTACGATGTAAACAGATATAAAACTAAGCAGCAATAGATTCATTTGATTTCTAACGTCAAGCCAGGCCAAAGTCTATGCAGAGTGGTAGTTTCTACCAATAATGCTAAAAAAGCATATGAAATTGACTGACATCAAGATAGCAGAAAATCATATCAATCATATCTAATAAACAAAAGGTAACCCCAGGGCCAATACATAAGAAAACATACATAAAAATGTAACATATATAAAAGTAAAAAAGAAGAAAGATAGGGTAACTGATGCGATTAGTTGCATTATTGCATATCCATTGATTGTAAATTAAAAACGGAAAATGGGTCTCAGGGAAATTGGTAAAGAATCACTTCACATTTTGGACTGAAAACAAACCTGCAAATGACTTGCAACATTTTCTCTAGTTAAACCAGGGACGTTCATCAATTCAAGTATTCTCTTTGGCACAGCCTCTGAAATACAAGTACAGGAAACAATTGATCTCCTCAATTGGCAATTCATGCTTAAAAATATTCAACAATGATATATACTTGTTAGATTGTGCTTTTATGCTTGTAACCAAAAAAAAGATTGTGCTTTTATGCTTATTGAAATCCAATGTAGTCATTAAATGCAAAATCAAAAGAAATGGAAAGAAAAAAATAGTTGGAGAGTCATACTGTCAAGCCCAAGTTGATTCACAGCACTGAGAAATTGTTGATGCAGTTCTACTGACCACACTACACGGGGCTTCTTAGATGATGTATCACCATTCTCCAATTCAACATCTTCTTCTTTTGAACTGCTCCTATTTTTCGGCGCTTTACCCATTCCTTCTTTTGCATCAACAGAAGAAGTATGTTCAGCATCATCGCTCCCCCGTTTATTCCTATTATTATCTGCCATGCTACCAGAATTTGCATGTTCTTTATTTTCATTGCAAATTTTCCTAACGACATGCTGCCATATATTCCTTAGTTCTTCCAGACGTACAGGCTTAATTAAATAATCACAAGCCCCATGTCTAATTCCCTTCATGACAGCACTTGTTGTACCATCAACAGACATCACTGCGTCATGCATAAAACAACCAACTTTCAATGTTAAGGATTACAAGTAAAGCAATGCTATAAACAAGAGAAACTGTGCTTCTGTCTGTGCTTACTGATAACAGGAAGATCCATTTCCAACCCAACATGTTCAAGGAGTTTATAACCATCCATGGCTGGCATGTGAACATCACTCAGTACCACATCAAAATCACCTTTCCTCTCTCGCAGAAGATTCAAAGCAACAGTGGCCTCAGAGCATGTGGTAACTGGAAGATAAACTTAAAATGAGAATTATGAAGAAATGATATTCAAATTTACAAGACTCGCAAACCAGCTGCCACCCATGTCATACACAAATTGTCGAATCATATCTACAATATCTATTGAAATCAATTCTAGATTTTCAGGTCACTTTTTACTATCTTAGAAATACCAAAATGCAAGTTTAAATAACTAAATATGCTTAAATAGAGAGAATCAAGTGAAATTTATTTAGCTTCTTATGACATGACATGTAAGAAACCAAACCCTTTTTTCACATTCATTATGCAACATTGAACATATGAAAAGAACACACACACACACACACACACGCAAACCACAATAGGTTGAGCCTTGAAGACCAGAAAATTCGCAAGTCCTTCATTAAAGGAATAAATGGCACAAATCATTTGGGTATAAGAACTGTTAATGCAAGAATATCGTGCGAATCTTCCTAGGATTTCCTGCTTTCTATACATCCAGTCAATTTAAAGGGATAAGGCTGACATTTTATAGCCAAACCCTGTTGTTGCCATTAGCCAATACCCGTTCCTGAATCCATATCAAATTAGGTATACCCATATAGGTACCATGCACACCCATACCCCTGCACAATTCAGATCTCTGCTGCAATGCATAAATTTTAACAGGTAGACAAAAATCTGAAACTTCCAAGTGCAACATCATGTGATCTACAAACAACGCCGGACACAGTCACAAACAACAGCAAACAACAATCCAATCATAAAAGTCACATACAAAATCCTGTATCTACAAGCCCAGAAAGACCGAGGGAACTAAATTTTAGAAATTAAAAAGGAACACATACAAGAATAACTAAACAGCTTACTCAACAATCCAATCAAAATAACGAACCATGAAAAATCTTGTGATGTAGCAAACAAAGTAAAACTAGGGAAATCTTAAAATCCTTGAGCCCGAAAAAACAAATTAGCCATACCAATGCATGGTGCTTCAATTAACAAGTAGATTGGTTTCATTATTTTGGAATTGCTAAGTGAATGAAAAATGTAAGCATGCTAGTATAAAACATGAATACGCACGACAATTTAAGAGTACGAAAAGCGACGAATTTCTTCGAAGAAATCAACGTGTCAAAGAGAGTAGTCAAACTAACCGCGATAATGGCAGCGAATAGACATTTTCTCAATAATCTTCAAGGTGGTGTCGTCATCATCGACGACGAGAACCCTGAGACCCGCCGGGAACTCCGAGGCGGAAGCAACCTTGTAGGTGCCGCCGGAGCTGCTGCCGGAGTTCGTGCACGAGTGCACCACTTTCTGCAACGGCGAAGCCATGCTGCTGCAAAGCAACGACGTCGTTTCGAGGAACAGTGGAGAATTTAGAGTGAGGCACTGGGTATAACTGAAGAATTCAACCCGGGAATGGATCCTGCGCGGTGAAAGGGAGGTGGGGAAGATCTTGCTGTTGTTGTAAGAGGGGGGAACAGCTCGGGAAGTTTACGCCGTTTGGCTGAGTAGGGGGGGGGGGGGGGAATGAAGTAAAATTGAACAATTCATTAATCGGTATTAATTAGTTACTAATCTTTGTCAAAAAAATTAGTTACTAATCATATTTTTATTATTAATAATTATATTAACTATTACTCCCCAGTATATTTGTCACTATTTTAATCTTGTTTTTATTTCTAATTATTCATCATTTTTACAATTTCAAGAGAGCATTAAGGGTATATTAGCAAGTTAGGTAGTAACTTTGATAGAAACAAGAATATTAATACAATTCTATAATATATGTGCAAAACCTTAAAATGACGGTTATTAAGGAACGAAAGGAGTATTATTAAGTAAAGTTGACATTATCTCTGCATTAATAACAATATTAATTAGTTATTAATTATTATTTATATTAGATATTAATATTAAGGACCCGTTTAGTTAACAGGATAAGCAGAAAATGAAGTAAAATTGAATAATTCATTAATCATGGTATTAATTAGTTACTAATCTTTGTCCAAAAATTTAGTTACTAATTATATTTTTATTATTAATTATATTAACTATTACTCCCCTGTATATTTGTCACTATTTTAAACTTGTTTTTATTTCTAATTATTTATCACTTTTACAATTTCAAGAAAGCATTAATTTGTTTTACCAATTTTACTCTTAAATTAATGGTGATAGGAAATTAACGAGTCTAAATTAAGAAGAAAGATAAATGGTATTTGAGCAAGTTAGGTAGTAACTTTGATAGAAACAAGAACATTAATACAATTCCGTAATATATGTACAAAACCTTAAAGTGACAGTTATTAAGGAACGAGGGGAGTATTATTAAGTAAAATTGACATTATCTCTGCATTAATAACAATATTAATTAGTTATTAATTATTCCTTATATTAGATATTAATATTAAGGGCTCGTCTGGTGGACATGATAAGTAAGATAGACTAGCAGTAATCATGTCCTGCTGTAATCTGTTGTTTGTTGCACTGGCAGGATAGGATAACACTATCATGTCCCTTATCTTATCATATCCATCACGTGTAAAAGTTATCCAAAGAGGAGCTGACAGGATATGATATCAGTTTTTGTTTGTTTATTAACCTAACTCAAAATTAATTTCAATATTTATATTTTATATAATTTATAATAATATCAATTAATAAATACAATTTTATTTTATTTTAATATTATATTAATTTCTTTTTTTTGAATAATATTATATTAATTTGATTACTTATCAATTACTTGATGTTATTATTAAGTTAAAATTATTTAGTTTCTTATAAATTTAATTAAAAAAAACTGATTTATAAATGGTGAAAATATTAGATTTGCTCATATAAAATATTAAAATTTTCACTATCACTTACTACTACTTAGTTAACTTTATTTTTCGTTATTTATATTATAATAAAAATACACAAAATAATTCTTCACTAACAATAAAATAGGCTACTCACATATAAATATTAATTTTTTAATAGTAAATATAGACTAATTTTATTTCATCATATGCAATTATTTAAAACTATTTCTCTACTTATATAATTATAATTAATAATTTAAATATAAATTAATTTTGAAAGAATAATATCTTTTAATAATTTTTAAAAATTTAATTAATTTTTATTGTTGATCACTTACCCCTACTAAGTTAAAAACCATTTTCTACATATATAATAATTCTAATTAAAATAGACTCCCTTTAAAAAAATTAAAATAGCCTAATTAATTTAATTTTAGTTAATATTGAAACATAGACTCATTTATAAAAATGTAAAAATAATTAAATTTAATAGAATAATCACTTTTTTAAAAAAGTATTTAGAAAATTAAATTTTGAAAAATATTATGTATTTTTTATTTTAAAGAGAAATTTAATACATTTTTTGTGTGTGTATCATATCCTATTAATATTTTGTCCACCTCAAACGTTGTATTTGCATAAGATGTCAACATCGACTACGAGAACTGTAAGACTAGGGGAGAATTAAACAATGGGAGTACCCTTGTGGATTTCTCCAAAGGTCGTTGCCGAGTGCATCACTTTTTATAACAATGGATCCATAGTTGCAGCTACTGCAAAGAAACGACGTTGTTTTGTGAAACAAATAAGAACTCAGAAAGGGGGCACTTAGCATAACTGAAGAATTAAAACCTGAAATTTTATAGAAGAAAACCAACAGATTTAAAACATTAAAATAATATATAAGTAAACTTGACGTCAATTACGCTTTAATAAAAACAATATTAATTATTTATATTTTTTATTAAATCCTAGTTATTAGTATTTAGTTTTAAATATACATATATATATATATATATATATATATACATATATATATATATATATATATATATATATGTGTGTGTAAAACTGAATTCAACCCTGCATTAATAACAATATTAATTAATTATAAATTGTTATATAAATTATTTATTAATATTATTATTAATATTGAAACTTTAACCATATTTAACTAAAATATTCAATATTAAATTATACTACCAAATAAGTAAAACTAACTTCAAAAATGAATTAATAATAAAACTAGTAAGTTATTCATTATTATTTATATTATAATAATATTAATTATCAATATTAAAAACAAACTTATATAAGTATAACTGCATTCAATTATGCATTAATAGCAATATTTATTATTAATAGTTAAATTTATATTATTAATTTATTTATTTATTATTTTTATAATTTTGGACGTATTTATTTAATATATTACAAATTATTTATATGGGTAAATCTTACATCAGTTATGCATTAATGACAACAGTAAATAGTTATTAACTAATATATATATTATTAATCATATTCATAAATAAACCTTAAAAATATATAAATTAAAATGCATCAATTATGCAGTAATACAACTCCTTGGTCTGCCTCTTATTGCTTAATAAGCTAATAGTGGAGCCATAGATTAGTCTGAGAGCAGTTGACTTACGAGATTCCTTGGTTAACACCGGAAACTATGTATTAATACCATACTTATATAAGTAAAACTAATTTTCACTATGCATTAATAAGCATATAATTAGTCATTTATATATATTTATATTATTAATTAAATGAAAAATTTATTTTAAAACTAAGCCTAATAAAGTTCTTAGTCAGCATGAGGTTTGAATAAAACTGTAAGTTTAGATAGCAACTTAAGAGGGGGGGTGAATTAGGTTCTCTCAATTTTCGCCTTAACAAAACTGATTAATTTCAAGATAATGAGAATTCACACACACAAGTTTTATCCTGGTCCACCTTCAAACTGTTAGTACAGATAGCAACCTGAGAGGAGGGGGGGTGAATCAGTGTTGCCCCAATTTTCGTCTTATTGAGATTGTTACTTTCAAGATTGTGATGATCACGAAACGATTGTTATGATTGCAGCGGAATTGAGCGACGCTTGAAAGTAAATATGAAGGATAAAGGAAATCACACACAAGAGTTTATCCTGGTTCACCTTCAATCCACCGAAGGCTACGTCCAGTCCCTCAAGAAAACCCCTTGAGGATTTTTCCACTATTGATAAAAATCTCTTACAAGTTCCTAACCCAAGGACCCCAAGAATTTCTACCAATATCCTGTGAAAGCAAACCACTTTCAACAGCCCCTGAAAGCAAACTGCTTTCAGTTCCTAAAGGCAAACCACCCTCAGACCTTGAAGACTAACCTGCCTTCAATCGAAACCCTGAAAGTAAACCACTTTCAGTGACAACAACCCTTCACCGAATACTACGGTGAAAACTCAATCTTACAGAAAGAGATGAAGAAGAGTTTACAATTGGCTGTATCAATCCTTTAACATACAAGTGGATTGATCATGAGAAATTATGCTTTAAGGCTTTTAAGCATAATATGATTCTGAGTTCCTCAAGATATGAACAACTAAAGTGTTCTTATGAACATGAAGATCATGGACTCAGAATCTAGGCTCTTGAATGTTTAAGTTCTAAAAGATGAACTAATTTTGACAAAGCATTGGCCTAATGTGATTTTCTCATGTGTTGCGTGTTCTCTTGTGTATGTTGTGTGTTCTGGACTCAAATGGACTTTATATAGGCAAGGGAAACGTCCTTGAACCATCACAACCCTTTCCAAAAGGTTTGGACACAATGGTTTATGAAAAGATGCAACTTTTCGTGTTGGTAATCGATTACATCACTTAGTGTAATCGATTACACTAATAGCCGTTTCAGTTTGAATTTCAAATTCAAACATGTAATCGATTACAAGCAAGTGGTAATCGATTACTTGCCTAGGTGTAATCGATTACCAGAAAGCTGCAATCGATTACACAGAAGCCCATTTTCCAGAAACTTGTTCCTTTGAGATCGGCTTAAGGTTTTCTACTTCTTTTAAGTTATGAAAACACTTAGCTTGATTAGATTAGGTGTTTTAAGAGCCTTTATGCTTTAATAGACCTTTAGAAGCATAACTCACCTAATACTAAGACTTCTAGACTATTGATGAACTTTGTAGCATTGTTTCTTCGAAGTCTTCTTTTCTTCTTTTTGTCGATGAGTTTGTCGTCATCAAAACCACTGCCAGGGTCAGGAGCAAGACCTTCTTCACAATCTCCCCCTTTTTGATGATGGCAAACACATTCTTGATACTTGAAGATCATATATGCATTCTTGACGCTGAACTCCCCCTGTTTGATGGAATCTAGTATATCTAGCATTTCTCCCCCTTTCTAATGTACTTGTTGAACTCCTGCATATGATCTTTAAGAGCACACAACCTTTCTCCCCCTTTTGACTTCATCAAAAAGAAGAAAAGGCCAAAAAAGTGCAGGCATATATCCACACAAGTATAGAATTCGAAATAAAGCATGGGGAATGAGGGTAAATATGTAAAATATGAATAACCAGCACTTATATATATATATAAGAGAGCAAATGCATAAGTTACACATGGTAAAACATAGCAAACATATGTAGTAGAGGGATTACAACAAGAGATAGAGCTTTTTTGCGAAAATAGGGAAATCCTAATAGTAAGTAGATAACTAGATGTAGACACAAGACTTCAGAACTTAAGCTTGACTAGAATCCTCAGAATTCTCAGAGGGATCAAGATCCTGGAGACTCTCAATTTCCTTGCGCATGAAGGAGTGTACCGCCTCGATGCGATTTTCCACAAGCAGAAATCGAGATCGAATGGTGTCTTCCAGTTGTCCCAACCTTTGAGAGAGACGAAGTGACAGGATGTCCATTCGTTCGAGGATGACCTTGGTTTCTTGTGAGAAATTTGAAGGAATGGTATAAAATGGAGACAGTCTAGCCGATGCAGCATTTGTTTGAACATCTATGCGGTATCGAGACAGCACCAAGGGATCAGTGGAGGAATCCCTTCGAGGAGCATTGATTGGAGAGGAGACATTGGAAGGATGTGGAAGAGATCCCATGGCGAAACAAAACTCAGAAGAAGATGGATTGTGTATGTAGGAAGGTAGGCAAAAGGCAATAGACAAATGCTGATTTTATAGAGAAAATCGTGTGTCTAATCGATTACAACAGTTAGGGTAATCGATTACGGCAGTTTCAAATTTGAAAATATTCAAATTTTGAATGTGTAATCGATTACAGCAGTTAGGGTAATCGATTACTGACAGAATTTCAATAGGCACGAGGACTGAGATCAAGGATAATCAATGACAGGACCTATGGTAATCGATTACTAAGACAGTTTTATAAATTCTAGACTCTAGAGTCTTATGTAACATATTTTCATATAAACACTTAAGCATATAATCTATGCATAGAAGAAACATATAATCATCATAAAGATTATGCAAATAACATGTTACTTTAAATGTCATGCTCATCTAAAATGCCTAATTCTCTTCTTATCTTGAAGAATGATTCCCTAGGAAGAGGCTTAGTAAAGATATCTGCTAATTGATTATGTGTATCCACAAATGAAATCTCAATATCTTTCCTCATAACATGATCTCGAAGAAAATGATGTCTTATATCAATATGCTTAGTTCGAGAATGCATGATAGGGTTTTTAGTGAGATTAATGGCACTTGTGTTGTCACATTTGATTGGAATGCAGCCTAGCTCTAAGCCATAATCTTTGAGTTGGTGTTTGAGCCATAGAGTTTGTGCACAACAACTTCCTGCAGCAATGTATTCTGCTTCCGCAGTACTTAGAGCAACACATGCTTGTTTCTTACAAGACCAAGAAACAAGAGCATTTCCTAACAAGTGATAAGTACCACTTGTACTTTTTCTTTCAGTTTTATAACCAGCATAATCAGAATCAGAATACCCAATCAAATCACAAACACTTCCTTTGGGATACCACAAACCAACATTTGTAGTTCCTTTCAAATATTTAAAAATTCGTTTAACAGAACTTAAATGTGATTCCCTAGGAGATGCTTGATATCTAGCACATAGACACACACTAAACATAATATCAGGTCTACTTGCAGTTAAGTATAGAAGAGATCCGATCATACCTCTATATTTGGTAATATCAACTTGAGCACCGGATTCATCTTGATCTAGATATGTGTTAGACCCCATTGGTGTGGCTATGGCTTTGCAATCATCCAAATCATATTTCTTTAATAATTCCTTTCAAAACTTTGATTGATTGATGAATATTCCATCATGTGATTGCTTGATTTGCAAACCAAGAAATAAATTTAATTGTCCCATCATGGACATCTCAAATTCTTCTTGCATCATGTTAGAGAAATCCTTACAAAGAGATTCGTTAGTTGCACCAAAGATGATATCATCAACATAGATTTGAACTAATAAGGTATTACCTTTGGTTCTTTTGATGAACAAGGTTGTATCAGCCTTACCCTTTTGAAATCCTTTATCACAAAGGAAAGTACTTAATCTATCATACCATGCACGAGGGGCTTGCTTGAGACCATAGTATTAGAGATTTGATATCATAGAATAATAGGAATTGTATTGCTTCAATTTATGTTTACAAGTAGGACCTTATTTATAGACTAATTTGGCCCTTCAAATAAGGAGATAAGAAGATAAGGGAATACATAAGAAGATAAGGGAATAACAAATTCTGTTAATAACAGATTCTGTTAATAACAGATTCTGTTAATATTTGCTAACACTCCCCCTCAAGCTGAACAGTAGGGTCTCCAATGCTCAGCTTGCATAGGACTGTCTCGAGAGTTTTTCCTGTTACAGCTTTTGTAAGGATGTCAGCTAGTTGGTCCACAGATCTTACAAAAGGAAGTTTGATGGTGCCCTCTTCAATCTTCTCCTTTATAAAATGTCTATCCACTTCAACGTGCTTTGTTCTGTCGTGTTGAACTGGATTTTCAGAGATGCTAATTGCGGCCTTATTATCACACCTTAGCTGGACAGGAAGCTCCACTGGAAGACCAATTTCGCTCATCAGTTTCTTTAGCCAAAGAACTTCTGTTATTCCTTTTACAATTCCCCTGAATTCTGCTTCTGCACTGGACAATGCAACTACCTTTTGTTTCTTGCTTCTCCAAGTAACAAGATTTCCCCCAAGTTGAGTAAAATACCCTGCTGTGGATCTTCTATCATTAGGATTACCTGCCCAATCAGCATCAGTATATGCCTCAATATTCAGATGACCGTTCCTCCTAAAAATAATACCTCTTCCTGGTGTCCCTTTGAGGTATCTTACAATCCTCATAGCTGCTTCCATGTGTTCTACTTGTGGGCTATGCATAAACTGACTTACCACCCCGACTGCATATGCAATTTCTGGTCTGGTGTGGGCTAAATAGATCAGCTTCCCTACTAACCTCTGATACTTTTCTTGATCAGCTGGTTCAGAATCCTCAGCGATCTTGAGTTTGTGATTTACCATCATTGGTGAATCACTTGGTTTGCAATCTACCATACCTGTTTCAGCTAACAGATCAAGTATGTATTTTCGTTGAGAGATATAGATTCCCTCTTTGGACCTGAGAACTTCAATGCCTAGGAAGTACTTTAGCCCTCCAAGGTCTTTCATTTTAAACTCAGTGAAGAGATTCTCTCGGAGATAAGAAATTTCTTCTTCATCACTTCCTGTTATGATCATATCATCCACATAAATAATGAGACAAGTGACTAGATTACCTTTCCTTTTGAGAAAAAGTGTATGATCGGCATTGCTCTGTCTATACCCATATCGCTTCATAGCCATAGTGAATCGACCAAACCATGCACGAGGAGACTGTTTAAGCCCGTACAAAGCCTTTCTTAACCTGCATACTTCATTCTCTTGAAAATCACTTAAAAAACCTGGTGGAGCTTCCATATATACTTCTTCTTTAAGGTCTCCATGCAAAAAAGCATTCTTAACATCAAACTGATGAAGTGGCCAATTCTTATTTGCAGCAACCGAGAATAGTACCCTGATAGTGTCAATTTTCGCAACTGGGGAAAAAGTTTCTGCATAATCAATGCCATAGGTTTGTGTATAGCCTTTGGCAACTAACCTGGCTTTGTACCTCTCAATGCTTCCATCTGCTTTATACTTGATGGTGAATACCCACTTGCACCCAACTGGCTTCTTCCCAACTGGTAACTCACACTTTTCCCATGTGCCATTTTTCACGAGAGCTTCCATTTCTGTATTCATAGCCTCCTGCCATTCCACTTTCTCCATTGCCTGCTGAGCATTTCTTGGAATATCCTCTGAAAGGAGTTTAACTGAGAAAGCTTTTGCTGTATCAGCTACTCCCTTTCTGGGTCTGTGCACTGGATACCTGGAGGATCGAGACACATGCTCTGGTGAGTACCTATCTGGAGGCACTCCTCTGTTTCTTCTTGGGGGTAGAATGCATGTCTGTGGCTCTTCTGGTTCTTTATCTAAGCTGTCATCATCAGGGGTGATATTATCTAAACCAAGTGCCAAGTTATCAGAGTGAGATTCACTTACCTCTTGTTGGACATCATCCGAAGGATGAACATCGATCGTGTGTACTGGTCTGTCAGTCCTGACTACTTCGATATTGGCAGGTTCGGTGGCTCCATCTACCTGCTCTTTCGGAACAATATCAGAACAACTTAGGTTGGTTAGCCAACTTAGCGGTTCACGATCAGTCTCCCCCTGACCTCTAAGGTGGGTATAGTAGTATTCAGACTCCAAGAAATCACAGTCCATGGTGACATGGATGCGACGAGTAACAGGATTATAACAACGGTACCCCTTTTGATGCATAGCATATCCAACAAAGACACATTTTTCCGCACATGGATCTAACTTGTTGCGGTCATGCTTAGGAACATGAATGAAAACAGAACATCCAAACACACGAGGAGGTAAAGTCAATATAGACGGAATATTGGTGTGGGTGGCTAGAATTTGTAGGGGTGTTTTGTGGTGGAGGATTTTTGTAGGGAGTCTGTTGACTAGATAAGCGGAAGTGGCAAGTGCTTCAGGCCAAAACGAGGTGGGTACATGGGAGTCAAGTAGTAAGGCCCGAGTCATCTCAAGGAGGATTCGATTTTTCCGTTCGGCAACACCATTTTGTTGAGGTGTGTGAGGGCAAGAGGTTTGGTGGATAAGGCCATGTTCTTGGAAAAAACCTTGCATTGACTGATTAACAAACTCACCACCATTGTCAGATCGAAGGATTTTTATTTGTTTCTGAAACTGAGTTTGAATCATTTTGTAAAAAGCAAAGAATTTTTCCGGAACTTCAGACTTATGTTTCATAAAGTATAGCCAAGTCATACGAGAAAAATCATCGACAAATATAACAAAATACTGAAATTGATTTTTATTAGAATTCGGGGCGGGGCCCCAGACATCCGAATGAATAAGGGAAAAAATAGAGTCCACTCGAGTATTATTGGAAGGAAAAGATACCCTATGGTTCTTAGCCCGAATACATGTTTCACACTTCCAAGGAGTGGAGTTATTAGAAAAAAGACTGGGAAATAAAAACCTAAGATACCCAAAAGAAGGATGGCCAAGACGCCGGTGCCACAACCAAAGTTGTCTATCAACTGTTCCATGAGCAAGCATGGCATGTCCCGAGTGAACCACCTCGTCAACGTAGTAAAGACCTCCTCGCTCAGTACCACGCCCAATGATCTCCTTCGTAAGAATGTCCTGTAAGAGGCAAAAGGTTGGATACATTAGCACCACACAATGAAGTTCTTTGGTCACTTGGCTAATTGACAATAACTTGGAAGATAAAGATGGAACATATAGACAATTATGTAACTTCATCTTGTCAGAAATAACTATAGAGCCACCTCCCTTCACATGAATAAGTTCCCCATTTGCTGTCTCAATGTGGGTCTTAGGTGGTGGGGACAAGTTTAAAAAATCCGTTTGATCATAAGTCATGGTGTCCGTGGCCCCACAATCAAAAATCCAATTCTGAGGTTTTTTAAAATTGCCTTTGCTAGAATTTTTGGCTGTGTATGCAGTAGATCCAGAATTTATTTTATTTTTAAGATGCAGCCCACTTACTGGCCCAGTTTCTGTTTCTTCTTCAGCACCAAAAAAACAATTTTGTGGGAAAAAAAAAGATTTGGCTAGTATTGGACCTGGGTCATTACTCCCAAGCCCATTACCTTGGTGAGGTTCTAAGGCAGAACCCTGATTGCCCAAGCTTGTAGCGCCGCTGGCTGAAGGGAGGAGCGACGGTGGCTGCGACGCGGTGCTGGTCGA
Source organism: Acmispon strigosus (assembly GCA_030819835.1). NCBI lineage: Eukaryota > Viridiplantae > Streptophyta > Magnoliopsida > Fabales > Fabaceae > Acmispon > Acmispon strigosus. The sequence continues at coordinate 4,443,626 of JAUAMA010000001.1, read as the reverse complement.
CGGCATCTGGTCTCCGTCGTGGCTCCATGCGCGACGGCAGTAGCTGCTTCCTTCGCCCTCTTCGCGCGAGTTGGGGAAGCCAGGAACAGGGGGACAATCGTAACCTGTGGCTGCAGCAACGGCGGCTTTGCCGGATCGAGATTCTGATTTAGCTTTTCGGTTGTCTTCCCACCATTCAGGATATCCTACAATCTGAAAACAGGTCTCCTTGGTATGTTTTCTCATCCCACAGTGAGTACATACCAGTTTCGATTTATCCTCCTTTTCTTTGGATCGAGGTTTGGTTCGAGCATGCCCTGCATCACGGTTGTTGCGATCTCCTTCTGTTCTGGCTATTAACCCTGCTCCTATCCCCGATGAAGAGTCGATTTCAGAGGATGCCGGTTTCAAAATATGAAGCCTGGCGACCTCTCGCCGTAAAGTGGCGAAAGCTACCTCGACTGAGGGAAGAGGATCACATTTCAGAATGTCTCTTTTAATGGAATCAAACCTGTCATCAACAGCAGCCAAGAGTTGGTACAGTCTTTGTTCCTGGATTTTGTTATTGTATGTCTGAATGTCTACAGGGCACGTCATTGGATTTGGTTCCCGCCGGTCAATGGCTATCCACAAATTCTGAAGTTTGCTCCAGCAATTTTCCAGGGTGTCATTGTCTTGTCTCAGACAGTTGGCTTTCCTGTGAAGATCAAATACCTGTAAAGAATCAATACCTGCACCATAGGTTAGAGCTAAGCCATCCCATAAGGTTTTTGCTGTTGGATACTGAGAAACATTGTTTACCAAGTGTGATTCAATATTTTGAATCAACCAGGTAAACACACTTTGATCGTTCTGTTCCCAGCGTGCATATTTAGGGTCTGACTTTGATGGTGCTGCAGGTTCGCCGGTAATATGAGCGCTACGACCTCTGCCTCCGATGGCCTTCTTCATTAAGGTTGCCCATAGTGGATAGTTGTCTCCACTTAATTTGATTCCAATAGACAAATTTTCAGGATTGGATTTCGAGTTTTTGGCTCCAAGACTCTGTTTCAGAAGAGCCGCAATCTGGAGCAGTAGTTCATCAGAACCATTGGTGGTTTGTTTTTGGTTGGAAGGGTTTTCAGGGTCAGATTCAGAATCATTACCGACATCTGACATGGTTTTGTGTTTGTTTTAGGTGACGGCTATGGCTAGAGAAGGAGAAGAAAGAAGACAAGGTTAGTACCTGCTTTGATACCATATTAGAGATTTGATATCATAGAATAATAGGAATTGTATTGCTTCAATTTATGTTTACAAGTAGGACCTTATTTATAGACTAATTTGGCCCTTCAAATAAGGAGATAAGAAGATAAGGGAATACATAAGAAGATAAGGGAATAACAAATTCTGTTAATAACAGATTCTGTTAATAACAGATTCTGTTAATATTTGCTAACACATAGAGTGCCTTCTTTAATCTGAAGACATGTGAAGGAAACTTTGGATCTTCAAATCCTGGAGGTTGCTTCACATAGACTTCTTCTTGAATGTATCCGTTCAGAAAAGCACTTTTGACGTCCATTTGATATAATGGGAAATTTAAAGAACAAGCATACGCCAATAACAGTCTTATGGCTTCCAACCTTGCTACTAGTGCATAAGTTTCATCAAAATCTATACCTTCTTCTTGATTATAACCTTGAGCAACTAATCTTGCTTTGTTCCTAACTATGATACCATTTTCATCTAACTTAATCCTAAATACCCACTTTGTTCCAATAACATGTTTATCACTAGGCTTAGGAACAAGTTCCCAAACTTGATTCCTTTCAAATTGGTTTAGTTCTTCCTGCATTGCTACAATCCAGTACTCATCCTCTAGAGCATCATTTACTTTTGATGGTTCTATTTGAGAGACAAAGGCCATATTCAAAACTGAATCATTTAAGCGTAGCCTTGTAGAAACGCCTCTAGAAATATCACCAATAATATTATCAACTGGATGATCCCTATGGGTTCTCCATTCCTTTGGAAGTTGATAAGTATTATCTTCAATGTGCTCTTCTTGTATTGGATTTTGATCTCCATCCTTTTGAGAATCTTCATTGACAATGATGTCATCTTCTTCAATATCTGGAATGTTGACTCTATCTTCTATTGAAGATTTAGATTCATCAAAAGAGACATGTATGGATTCTTCCACATATAGAGTTTTCTTGTTAAAGACTCTATATGCTTTGCTTGTTAGTGAATAACCAAGGAATATACCTTCATCAGATTTTTCATCAAACTTTCCAAGGTTTTCCTTTCCATTATTCAAGACAAAGAATTTTGATCCAAAAGCATGTAGATGAGAGATATTTGGTTTCCTTCCTTTGTAGAGTTCATAGGGGGTTTTCTTAAGAATAGGTCTAATAAGAACTCTATTGGAAACATAGCAAGCAGTACTTACAGCATCAGCCCAGAAATATTTAGGGAGACTTGATTCACTTAGCATGGTCCTTGCTAATTCTTCAAGTAATCTGTTCTTCCTTTCTACAACACCATTTTGTTGTGGTGTTCTCGGAGTAGAGAAATTATGTGATATTCCATTTTCATCACATTGTTCTTGGAATTGTTGATTCTGAAACTCTCCACCATGATCACTTCTAATAGAAGATATCTTTAAAGATTTCTCATTTTGAACTAGCCTTGCATATCTCTTGAATGCATTGAATGCTTCATTCTTATGAGGCAGAAATAATGTCCATGTAAATCTAGAGAAATCATCAACAATAACAAGTGCATAGTAATTACCTCCGAGGCTTTTTGTTCTAGATGGTTCGAACAAATCCATATGTAACAATTGAAGGGGCCTTGAAGTCGAAACTATGTTCTTTGGTTTGAAGGATGTTCTGGTTTGCTTCCCTTTTTGACATGCATCACAAAGCTTGTCTTTTTCGAATTTTATCTTTGGAAGCCCAACAACTAGATCATGCTTGACTAGTTTGTTTAAATAATCTATGTGAATATGAGCAAGTCTTCTATGCCATAGCCATGAATCACTATTATTCTTGGCCAAAAGGCATATCACATTTTGTGGAATTTCTTCCAAGGAGATCATGAAGAATTTATTTACTTTATACCCAGAAAACTTAATTTCTTTAGTTTTCACATCTTTTACTACACATATATCATTAATAAAACCAATTTTCAAACCTTTATCACATAGTTGACTAATACTCAGAAGATTATGCATCAAACCATCAACGTAAAGAACTTTATCGATGACTGTTTGAGGGGGTGTGCCTATTCTTCCAATACCGAGTATCTTTCCCTTTTGATTGTTACCATATGTGACAAAACCTTTTTCTCTAGGTATAAGAAATGAAAACTTGGTTTTGTCTCCTGTCATGTGTGATGAGCAGCCACTATCAAGATACCATAAATCCTTTGCTGCTTTCATACACACCTACATGACAAAGTTCAGACATGGGTATTAGGAACCCAACAAGTTTTGGGTCCTTCTAAGTTAACATTCTTTCTAACCCAAATGTATTCCCTATTTGGTACTCCTACATGTTTGTAGTAACATCTACTAGGGGTATGTCCTACTTTGTTACAATACGTACAAGAATAATGATTGTAACTAGAGGTTTGTCTAGGAGAGGAATGAATCTTCTTAGGAGGTCTATTTTGAGTATTCTTCCTATTGTTTGAACTTCTAACAGGGTTAATCTTATTGTTACTAGAAGATCCTACCATATGGTTTGGTTTTACAAACACAGTTTTCCTAACCTCTTTTGTCTTTGGGTGAGAAGTATATCCTAAACCTGACTTATTGTTTGAATATCTTTGAACACTTAGGATATCATCTAACTTCTGTTTTCCTTTATTGAAGTTATTTACTCTTTGTTGAAGATTATCTATCTTTTCTTCTAAAGAACTACACTTAGTGCATTTATGTGTAATATCTAGTTTTGATTTCACTATGTCTAATTCCTCTTGTAAGGTTCTACACTTACTTTCTAAGGATGAAATCAAATCATTTTGCCTAGTACTAATCTTGGAAAATTCTTGACATAATTTAAACATATTTTCCATAGCAAACTTTAAATCATGAGAAGACATAGGATTATCACTAACCTGGGAATCTTCAACATTTGAGTCATGTGAGGCCATCAAAGCAACTTGTGCTTCTTCTTTGTCAGAGTCTGATGATGAACTTACTTCATTATCATCCCAAGCCAAATATTCTCTTCGAGTAGGTTGATCCTTCTTTTCGAATTTTTCTCTTAGACCATGTTTCTTCTTCTGAAGATTTGGACAATCTGACTTGAAGTGTCCAGGCTTGCCACACTCGAAACATGTGATCTTTTGAGACGAAGAAGACTCATTGTTCCTTTGGAAGGATTTATTGTTGTTGAATTTGACACCTTTTCTTTTAAGAAACTTTCCAAAGTTCTTTACTAGAAGATTCAAATTTCCATTGTCTTCTTCTTCAGAGTCTGCATCATAATCTTCTTTGATGCTTTCTTTTGCCTTTAGGGAAATTGATCGATACTTCTTCTCATGTTGTTCATTCTCTTCTAAACGATTCAATTCCAACTCATGTTCTTGGAGTTTTCCAAAGAGAGTTGCAAGAGTCATATTTGATAAACTCTTCTTTTCAGAGATGGCTGTAACTTTTGGTTGCCATACTCTTGTAAGTGATCTTAGAACTTTCATGTTCAAGTCACTATTTGAAAATTGTTTTCCAAGAGCAATCAAATGATTAATCAAATGAGTGAATCGTTTTTGCATATCTAATACCTTTTCTCCTGGAAGCATTCTGAACATTTCATATTCCTGAGATAGAGTATTGATCTTTGATCTCTTGACTTCATCTGTTCCTTCATGAGTCACCATCAATGTATCCCATAATTCTTTTGATGAAGTGCACGTTGATACTCTGAAAAATTCGTCCATGCCAAGAGCAGATGTAAGGATGTTCATTCCTTTGAGATCATATTGAACCTTCTTCTTTTCTTCTTCATTCCAAGTACTTTCTGATTTTGGTTGTGAAGTTCCTTCTTCATCTGTTGTTACAGGCACAAAGGGACCTTCTTCAATGGCTTTCCATATTCCTGCGTCTAATGACTTTATAAATATCTTCATCTTGATTTTCCATAAGTCATAATGTTCTCCATTGAAGAATGGTGGCCTGTTTATGTTAAATCCTTCATTTGTTCCATGATTGGAAGAGGATGCCATCTCTTTCCCGGATCTTAGGAATAACTTACCTAAACTTCCTCTCTGATACCAATTGTTAGTACAGATAGCAACCTGAGAGGGGGGGGGGTGAATCAGTGTTGCCCCAATTTTCGTCTTATTGAGATTGTTACTTTCAAGATTGTGATGATCATGAAACGATTGTTATGATTGCAGCGGAATTGAGCGACGCTTGAAAGTAAATATGAAGGATAAAGGAAATCACACACAAGAGTTTATCCTGGTTCACCTTCAATCCACCGAAGGCTACGTCCAGTCCCTCAAGAAAACCCCTTGAGAATTTTTCCACTATTGATAAAAATCTCTTACAAGTTCCTAACCCAAGGACCCCAAGAATTTCTACCAATATCCTGTGAAAGCAAACCACTTTCAACAGCCCCTGAAAGCAAACTGCTTTCAGTTCCTGAAGGCAAACCACCCTCAGACCTTGAAGACTAACCTGCCTTCAATCGAAACCCTGAAAGTAAACCACTTTCAGTGACAACAACCCTTCACCGAATACTACGGTGAAAACTCAATCTTACAGAAAGAGATGAAGAAGAGTTTACAATTGGCTGTATCAATCCTTTAACATACAAGTGGATTGATCATGAGAAATTATGCTTTAAGGCTTTTAAGCATAATATGATTCTGAGTTCCTCAAGATATGAACAACTAAAGTGTTCTTATGAACATGAAGATCATGGACTCAGAATCTAGGCTCTTGAATGTTTAAGTTCTAAAAGATGAACTAATTTTGACAAAGCTTTGGCCTAATGTGATTTTCTCATGTGTTGCGTGTTCTCTTGTGTATGTTGTGTGTTCTGGACTCAAATGGACTTTATATAGGCAAGGGAAACGTCCTTGAACCATCACAACCCTTTCCAAAAGGTTTGGGACACAATGGTTTATGAAAAGATGCAACTTTTCGTGTTGGTAATCGATTACATCACTTAGTGTAATCGATTACACTAATAGCCGTTTCAGTTTGAATTTCAAATTCAAACATGTAATCAATTACAAGCAAGTGGTAATCGATTACTTGCCTAGGTGTAATCGATTACCAGAAAGCTGCAATCGATTACACAGAAGCCCATTTTCCAGAAACTTGTTCCTTTGAGATCGGCTTAAGGTTTTCTACTTCTTTTAAGTTATGAAAACACTTAGCTTGATTAGATTAGGTGTTTTAAGAGCCTTTATGCTTTAATAGACCTTTAGAAGCATAACTCACCTAATACTAAGACTTCTAGACTATTGATGAACTTTGTAGCGTTGTTTCTTCGAAGTCTTCTTTTCTCCTTTTTGTCGATGAGTTTGTCGTCATCAAAACCACAGTCAGGGTCACGAGCAAGACCTTCTTCACACAAACCACTGAAGGCTACGTCTAGTCCCTCAAGAACACATTTTCTATGGCAAATTCTAATTCCTCAAATGAAATTCTATTGTTACTAACCTCGACATTTTCGTCATCTGAATCGTGTGATGCCATTAATGCAACATGTGCCTCTTCTTTTTCAGAGTCTGATGAAGAGCTTACTTCATTATCATCCCATGAAATATAGGCTCTTTGAGAAGTTGAATCCTTCTTTTCAAACTTTTCTTTCAATCCATGTTTCTTCTTTTGGACATTTGGACAATCCAACTTGATATGTCCAGGTTTTCCATACTCAAAGCATGTGAATCTTTGGGATGAAGAGGGCTCATTATTCTTTTGGAAATTTCTATTATTGTTAAATTTTATACCATTCCTTTTGAATAGTTTTCCAAGGTTCTTCACCAATAGGTTCATGTTTTCATTGATGTCCTCTTCAGAATCTGCATCATATTCTTCTTTGATGCTTTCCTTAGCTTTTAGGGAAATGGACCGATGTTTCTTTTTATGTTGTTCATGTTTAGTTAGACGATTCAATTCCAATTCATGTTCTTGGTGATTTCCAAATAGAGTTGCCAAAGTCATGTTCGAAAGACTTTTCTTTTCTGAAATCGCCGTCACCTTTGGGTGCCATGCTCTTGTGAGTGATCTTAGTACTTTCATGTTTAAGTCACTGCTGGAGAAATCTTTACCAAGAGAAATTAAATGGTTAATCAAATGAGTAAAACGTTTTTGCATATCAAGTACCTTTTCACCAGGAAGCAGTCTGAACATTTCGTATTCCTGTGACAAGGTATTGATTTTTGATCTCTTGACTTAATCGGTTCCTTCATGAGTTACCATTAGAGTATCCCATATTTCCTTAGAAGTTTTGCACGTGGATACTCTAAAGAATTCATCCATGCCAAGAGCTTATGTAAGAATGTTCATGCCTTTTAGGTCATATTGAACTTTCTTCTTTTCTTCTTCACTCCATGTATTCTCTGATTTTGGTTGTATGCTATCACCCACATCATTCATTAGTATAAAAGGACCTTCTTCAATGGCTTTCCATATTTCCACATCTAATGACCTTATGAAGATTTTCACCTTAATTTTCCAGAAGTCATAGTGGTCTCCATTGAAGTATGGTGGTCTGTTTATGTTGAAACCCTCACTAGTGCTAGGTCTAGAGGAGGATGCCATCTTGTTGGATCTTTAGGAGAAAATTACCTAAACTTACGCTCTGATGCCAATTGTAAGTGTAGATAGCAACCTAAGAGGGGGGTGAATTAGGTTCTCTCAATTTTCGCCTTAACAAAACTGATTACTTTCAAGATAATGAGAATTCACACACACAGGTTTTATCCTGGTTCACCTTCAAACCACCGAAGACTACATCTAGTCCCTCAAGAACCCTTGAGGATTTATCAACTATTGAAAAAGGTTTATTACAATTTCTTACACCAAGAACTTTAAGAATCCTTATCACCAACCAGAAAGCAAACCGCTTTCCAAGTACGAACCTTCACCGAACCCTACGCTGAACTTTCACTCAAACCAAAATGAAGATGAAGAAGATTTATATACAGCTGAATCAATCCTATAACATAAGAATGGATTGAATGTGCAAGTTATGCTTTAGGCATTAACATATGAAGGCTCTTTTCTATTCCTAGTTCTTCAAAAGTTGAACAGCATAAGTGTTCTTGAAAATGAAGACTTAAAAGACTCAGAATTATGGATATAATAAATATGAAAGTTGTATGTGATTCATTCTACGTTTCTGAGTCTTAATGGACTATTTATAGGCACTAGGTATCATCCATGAACCATCACAAAGCTTCCCAAACGTTTTGGGATGCATTGTGTTCTCGAATTGAGAGAGCATAGACAAGAAGTGTTATTAGAATATCAAGAGATAATTCAGGTCCCTTTTTACATGAGCCTCCCTTGGCTATTTATAGGGAGGAAGGCCATAAATGACATTTAATTCAGACTAAGCCTATGTCCCTCAAAGATCAGGCCCAATATCCCATGTATTACAAATGTGCCCCTGGGGTCGCCGCCCTAAGCCGCCCTTCACCGATGTGGGTCGCCCTTTTGCTGTTGTGGGCCGCTCGCCCTGTCCACAAGCCCACAAGACACCGAGCTTGAAGCCTGAAAGCGAAGTGTGTCTTCATATGTCTTCATGGCCCGCCACCGGGGGGAGGCACACGCTCGGTCCACAAGCCCACAAGACACCGAGTCTGAGGCACGAAGATGAAGTGTGTCTTCAAAGAGTACTCGCCATGTAATTACAACCGATGCTTCCTTTGGGCGGTCATCCCTATAGAACGTGCCTCGTTAAAACCTTTCTAGGAAAATCCCTGTGGGATAAAAACCTAGTGAAGGAAAAAGAGTACAGCATTCTATAGAGAAATGAGTCGCCTAAGGCCTGGGCGCGGAGGATAAATATGTCGCCAATCCTAGCATGAAAATGTGACTGAATGTGACCCTGGGTGGGGTCGACACGCCTAATGTGGAATGAAGTGATCACCATGTTAACTGAAGCCGCCAGGAAGAAGTCGCTCGCCCTACAGGAGTTGTTGCCAGCCCACAAGTCCAACTAAGCCCCAAAAGTATGAAACAGCTCGCCCTATTGCAACTTGATCGCCAATCTAGAAAGTGTAAGTGTGATGGAGAATTACGCGCCAGGTTGGGCTGGGGTACCCGTCCAACTGTGGCTCATGCTTTCCTCCTCCTATTTCCTATTTTATATATTTCTCAACTGCAAGCACAATCATTAGTTCTCAAAGTCACCACTAGACCATAGTTTTGAAAGAAATAATTTTTTAGGTCGCCTCCGGATCATTGTTTTTGAAGAAATAAAGTTTGAGGGCGCCTCTAGGCCACTGTTTTGAAAGAAATAAAGTTTGAGGGCGCTTCTAGGCTATGGTAGAAGTATGTTTCTAGGCCGCCATTGGACCGTTTTGAGAAAAGTGGTATTCTAGGCCGCCATTGGACCGTTTGAGAAAAGTGGTATTCTAGGCCGCCACTGGACCGCTGTATACTTTGCACGCATGGTTTCCGCTCGCGTAACGAGCCGTACTCGCATGGCTCTTCTAACGAGGCTTGGGGTTGCTTGGTCTTACGCAACTAGGGCGGCCAAGGCTAGATATTTTATGAGTCACGTAATGACCCGCACGCCCTGTGTTTGTGCTATTTGTCTGCTATGAGGCTTTGGCCCGCCTGAATGGGGATTTTGCTCGACCTTATTTCGGTGAGTCTTTGGCTTGATTTAATTTGATCAAGGCTTTGGGTCGCATAGCGAGGCTTCTGCTTAGTGAGACTTTTTGCTCAGATCCCAGTGGCCACTGAGGTTGCCCAAGGCTTGGCTCAATAGACGTGCTCGATTTAATTCGATCAAGGCTGGGCTTTCTTCGCCGTATTGCACAAGGGTCGCGCATAGTAATTTCATAGGTCACATCTCCTGACCGCTTCTCTTTGAAATTTTGAAAATTAGAATATAGACCGTCACTGGGCCTTGTGTTATAAAAAAACCCTTGTTATTGAATTGAACTAGGTCACCACTGGACCTTTATTCGGGCATGATGAGTGGATTTTATATGATGTTTTTAGATCGTTTTTAGTCTTTTTATTTTATTATTTTTGAATCACATATAGGTTTTTTTATAGTTTTTATGTAGATTTTCCATTTATTTTGCATTTTGCATGTAGATTAGATTTTATTTGTTTTTCTACCTTTATTTTATATTTTTAGGAATTTTTATAGGTATTTTATATTTTTAGGAAAAGCTGGTTTAGTTATCATTTTTGTCCAGAGACCGATTTGTAAAGTTTCAGGAAATCAAGGACCTATTTGTGAAAGTTCAAGAGTGGAGGGCTAAAAATGAAGATTGAGAGAATTGAAGGGCTTGAATTGAAGTCCTAACCAAGAGAGGACTAAAGTGAAAAAGAAGAATATGAAGAATCACTCTCTAAATTAGCACATGGAAAATAAGCTTGAAGGAATTGATGGTAGTGGAGGAGAGGTTTCAGAATTGATTAAGGGCTGAGTAGTGGCTTTTTATGGCATTCAAAACCCACTACCATGAAGAAGGAAGGAAAAGCTTGAAGTTGAAGAAGCAGTAGCCAGCGCTGCAGCGCTAGAACCCAGCGCTCAAGCGCTGGGCCTCGATCTGGAAGTGGGATTTAATTGCTGAGGCCAGATTTTTGCTATAAATAGGGAAGCAACTTGCACTTGTAAAACACACCTTCTTAGAATACAACAAGTATTCTCTCTTTCTCCCTCTTGAGCATTGTTCCTAGGACTTGTGGGAAGCCATATTTGAGCTCCTATCCAGGGTAATTCAATGACTCATTTAGCCATGCTTGGCTAATTCTTCTTTAAGTTTCTTGGGTTGTAGTAGTTTATAAATTATGTTTTAGTTTTGTTTCTACCTTTCTGAGTTTTATTTTCAGTTCTTGTTTTATTTCCTTGCTCATATTGTTATCTTGCTGTACACAAGAAGTTTTACTTATTACTTATGTCATAAGATCATTTGATGAGTAGTAAGGGAACTAGGATCTAAAAAAGGTTATAAGTATATATCTCTAAAGATCATTAGGATAGACGTAACCTTATGTTGCCCCGAATTCATGCTTCATCTTCTTTTCTGGTTAACTAAATTACAAGATCATGTATTTAGTAATTAGGAAGAAAGTTCTACATTTCTTAAGATCATTAGGATGTAGAAATTCTAGGTTATAGCATCATGGACATGGATTTAAAATTCAGAAAATAAGTAGGAACTTGCTTGCATTTTTATAGGCTATGTAAATCAACCCGAGAAGCTTAACTCTTATCATCTTTATTTCTTATCATTTTGTTGCTATATCTTTGTTCTAAAAACAAACCAACTTCATATTTTTTATTTTTATTGCACGAGTACTAAATTGTATATCAATAAGAACACCTATCCCTTGGGTTCGATCTTTTTATATTACGCGATAGTAAATCGTACACTTGCGATTCCGCTATCAGGGCGCTCCCACATTTGTGCCAATTTGCATAATATTGACATGCGGGGCGGGCGAATATTTCTGCAAGGGTCGCCTCTTTAAAATATCTTCATAAGAAGAAAGGAGTGCGCCCTTGCGTAGTACTACCTTACCTGTAATAATGCTTAGGTTTAAGGCGTTCCAGAACCTTGGAACCCTTCTACCTGATAATTCCTCTAGGCGCCTTGGCCCAGAGATTTCATGTATTTCCCTTCCATTTTGCTTGAAAGAAACATAAAAACAGGACCGCTTGCAAGAGGGTCGCCAAATGGCAGTTTTCCAGGAAGACATTATTAAAGCAGAAAATCCTTTGATGTGTTATCTTAGTTCCAGATAATCATTCTGCAGATGCGCTCTTACATTGTTGCTTGGGGTTTTGAGATGCCTTTTGCTCTAAAGAAAATTATTGCTTTTCCTATGCTTAACTTGCCTCAAATTGTTAATATGATATATGCTATGACATAATCCAGATCCTCTGTAAAATCCCGGAATAAGAACGCCAAAGGCCTTATCTATTAAGCTTATGCAATTGATAATATTCAAATTCAACTGTATAGGAAGAAGCAGGTAACTGAACTAATAATTGTCTACAAGGACCATCCTCAGGGATAGGTCAAGGCTTCATGCCGTGATACGTCAATCCGACAAGGGTAACTCTGCTCTGTCTGTTTAGACATGCTCCAACGCCCAAATTGCACACCCCTCATGTGTCAAATTAATCAAAACAAGAAGTCAGAGTAAGCTATCATGGGTTTAGGCAACTGAATAACGAAACTAACAACCAGTCTGTGGACTGTTCATCAATTTTACAGAAACATGTATAAAAGATATCATCGGTGTGTCTTGTATTGTAAAGCATTAAAGTTTAAGCAATTTCTTTTTACGCATTTACGCATTTCATCGAACAGATAAAAAACAATTGGACAGAATGTTAACATCGGAATTGTAAGAGCAAGTACGATTAGAAGAACATCAAGGTAAATGACAGAATATGTAACTTGATTTTCCACCAGATTTTTAAATCGAATAAAAGCTTGATGCCACACGACAAGATAAAAGAAACATCAACTGAAAAGTTTAAATTTAGGCATTTCATCAAGCACTTGACAAGTAAACGTTCGTATTCTGTTTCCCATGATAACAAAGTCCAATCAAGCATTTCATCAAACAGTTAAAGGGCAAGCATATGAAGAAGCCAGGTTTTCAAGACAATGAGAGGGAGAATCCTTTGAACAACCAATTAAAGGGAGAGAATACTGCCCTGTTTTGTGATTAGAGAATTTACTGAACAACAGCCGGCCTCTTCGCCTATTCTCCCCTTCTATTCTAGTGTGTATTGAACGTTGTCAAGGGATGCAAGCTTCACGGCGACATTCTGATGTTCTGTGCAAGGATACGGACGTCTGTGTTGGTTAGAATCGGCTAGTGTGTCGCATCACACGCCTTTGGTGCTACGGCGAGGCAATCTGATTTGCATCGCCCAGGGTTTCCTTGTTCCAAATTCTGATCTGAATCGTGAACCATGTCGACACTGTAGAGCTGAATCATGTCAACACTGTCTGCCACCGCTTCCTCGCCACCGGTTCTCTCCCCCTCTTCTTTGTTCCACGGTTCCTTTCTTCCCCTTCTCTTTTCTCGACCTTCCTTTCTCTCGCCCCGTCGCCTTCTTCCTCCATTTTCTTTCCCTTTCCGCTCACCGGTTCTCTCTTCCTCTTCCACCGTGCTCGCCTTCTTTCTCTTCCCTAGTCCTTTTTTCTTCTTCTGGATCTTTCCTTCATCCGGAAGCTCGCCACGATGGGGTGGCCGGCGTTGTTTCGGTGAAGGAGAAGAGTGTGGAGGTGGCGGCTTGGCTCGATGGGAGATGCGGAGTGGCGGCGAAAACGCAATGCAATTCGTAGGAAACGAGGGTGAGGAGGTCGATGGTGGAAGCCAATGGTGTGGTGGTGGCGGATTGATGAAGGAGGAAAGTGTGGCGACGTAGATGGGTGAATTAGGGTTCTCGAAGAGAGAAATTGGGATAGGGAGTTGGTGGTTGCTTCTTTTTCTTCTTTTTTCCTTTTTTTTTAATCCCCCCTCACTCACGCAGCTGAACACGAAAGTTCTTTTTTTTCGTGGTAGTGGGAAAGGTTTTACCTCTCCCCACAGACGGCGCCAAATGTTCTCGAATTGAGAGAGCATAGAGAAGAAGTGTTATTAGAATATCAAGAGATAATTCAGGTCCCTTTTTACATGAGCCTCCCTTGGCTATTTATAGGGTGGAAGGCCATAAATGATCAGGCCCAATATCCTATGTATTACAAATGTGCCCCTGGGGTCGCCGCCCTAAGCCGCTCTTCACCGATGTGGGTCTGGACAGGGCAAGCGCCCCACAACAGCAAGAGGGCGCTCAAATAAGTTTAGTCCCTGAACTTTGAAACTTTGCGGTTTGGTCCTCGAATAGTAAAAAGTCTTTTTACTTTAACCTTTTACCCTTCACACTTTGGTCCTTAGGGTAAGTGAAAAATTAAAGATTCACCCTCCATTTGAGCCCATAGCCGCGGCGCACGCACCGTTATTAAGGGTTCAATGTTTTTTCTTCTTCCAAATTCATTAAGTAAGAAATTAGAGAGAAAAACAAGAGAGAGAAAGAGAGCTTAGGAAACTATTCATCTTCTTCTTCCTTCCTCTCCTCTTGGCCGAATCCTTGTTCCTCCATGGCAGCCCCTTCCCCTCATCTTCTTTACTTGGTGCTTTGAGGTAAAACGCTCACCTACTCTAGATCTACACTTCCACCGATTCGGATTTTTAATATGTTGAGTTTGGTTTTTATGCATGTGTTAGAACTTAAATGTCTATTCACAAATGTTGTTCCCACTATCTTAAGCTTCAATTTGAACCCGATTAGATTTTTGATTGGTTGAGTTTTGGTCCCATGAAGATTTTGAAGTTGAGTTTTTGTTAGGGTTGCTTTTAGAAAAGTTATTCTCATTGAGTTGATCTTTGAAAATCTCTAATTAGTTTTCTTGGAAGTTAAGTTTTTGAAAAATTGATTATTTGAAAAATTGATTTTCAAGCTTTGGAAAATTGTTTCACCATAGATTTCTTGTTGTCTTTGATGTGTGCAAATTAGATTTGGAAGAAAAATTAATTTTGGAATTGTTTGTGTCTTGGCCGAATTGATAGTGTTTTGGGACAAAGAACAATTGATTTTCTAACTAGCTTTTGGGTGTGTTAAAATTCTTATAAATGAATTTGGGTATTGAGAAAATGTTTTGCCCTATTTGTTGTACAATGGTCTAGAGAAATTTGAGTGTTGAAGACTTGGAAAAATTGATTTTGGAAATTTTGTCTCTTGGCCGAATTCTGGACAGATTTGAAAACATGGGAGAAAAATGATTTTCAATTTGCCTTGAGTGTGTTTAAATGCTTGAAAATGGTTTTGGGTTTGTAGGAGAGGTTTTTCCCTAATTGGTGCAAAAGGGCCTAGTGAAAATTGTGTATTTGAAACTCTAGAAAATTGACTCTAGAGCACCTTGGTAAATTTGGAATTTGAAGTTTATAATTGAGTTTTTGGGCAAATTGGATTTTGAAACTCATAGTAAAAATTAGGGCTTTGGTCATTCTGAAAACTTGAGGGAATTGGAGTGGGAAATGAATTTAGAAGTTATGTTTTTGGTTGTGAGATTGATTTGAAAATTTAGTGAAGTGTTGGGTGAAAATTTGGAAATTTTTAGGGTTTTTGGTAACTTGGACAGAATGGAGTTTTGATGAAAACTTGTGTACTTTTGTCTTCCAAAATCTTGTTTAAGGCTCTCAAAATGGTTTGTAAGAATCTAGCCTTGATGCTCTTTGAATGGTTTCAAGTTTTGGAAATTTTGGATTTTTGTAACTTAGGGTTTTTTCTAAGTTCGTCATCGAACGTCGAAGTTGTTTAAAGTGTTTACGACCTCCGAGAATTTTTCTAAGTTGTAGGACCCTTGTCTAAGTGGTTAGACCCCTTTTTAGACCAGTCCCTTTACCTTAGGTTTAAGTTCAAAGTTCTAAGCTAGGTTGTGTTTGTTGAAGGATAACGAGACCCCGAACCGATCTAGACGCACGGAGCTTAGTGACCGCCAGGATCGACTACCATTAAGGTAAGGGCACTTCGTTTCCTTAGCTACTAAGCATAAGTATAAATTTATGCAAATGTATGCTCTACGATTTCTGAAATTGTAGTTGACGGCGTTCTGAGAACGACCCGATTTGTAACTGTATTAATTGTGATATTAATGCAAGTATCTGAAGGCATCTGATATGCTGGATGAGAATTGTTTGATGTGTGGCATCGTTGAGTTTGTTTTGATTTGTGGCTTGACTTGTTGGATGTTTATTGCTTTAATGATAATTGAAAGCATGATTGTGTTAATTATGAAGCTAACTTAGGCAATGTATAAAGACAAGTAAGACCTAGATTGGGTAGTTAGGTGGATATACGTTCCATGCGGTAAGTAACTACATACAGAGTTGCTCGAGCCTGACTTGGAAGACGTATAAGGTGCAGGAGAGCTTACGCCGAACCTGTAGAAGTGGCGAATCACAGTGGTTGATGGAAAGCCACCGTCGTATCTGGATAAATTGGGAATACGCCCGTGAGGGTTGTAGAAAACAAATGGCTTAGGCATATAAAGACAAATATGCTAATTTATTTAGGTTTTGGGGGTTTAGTAGGAACACTAACTCGTATGTTTATTTGATTGTTTCTTTGCTTAGATAATTTGTCTGTTATTTGAAGTTGGCCCTTGCACTTGTGTGTTGCTTGTGTTTTCCGGTGATCCGTCGCCAGTCGGACTACCTTTGGCCGTAAGATGCAGATGGATGCCATTCCAGGAGAAACCATGACATGAAATCGGGTGCCTAGTGCTGGAAGACTTGTCGCTGCCGTTTTTTTTATTATGAAATAATTATTGCATGCTTAAGTTTCTGAGTAGGGAGTTAGTTTATTATCCTTACATCTGGCAGCAGGTCTTTTGCAAGTCAAATAATCGTTTTGTAAATTTATTTCTAAGCCACTGGCCAGTCACTTTATGCCACGTGTGTGGCTATTTACGAATCAGGGTATTTATACCATTAATGCATCTCATCATGACATATTTCGAAAAGGAAAGTTATTTCAGAAAGAAAAAAAAATATACTCTCTTTTTCCAAGTTTTGAAAGTGCTCCTGCATATTTATTTACGGTTTAATTGCTACAGTAACGCCCTGGAAATCGGGGTATTACAAACTGCTTGAAGGTGATCCTGACAAGTTCATGGACATGCTATTCGAGGTGCCCACAATGATTCATCATATTGAAATCCATGATGATTCTGAGGAGGAAAATCAAAGGGTCTCTCCACCACGGCCAACTGTTGCTCCCACTCTATCTCTCATCCAAGTCCAAGAAGCCATACAAGAAACTGCAGGAGTTATACAAGAAACTGAAATGGTTGTACAAGAAGTTGCCGGAGTTGTGCAAGAATCTGAAGACGCTGCACTAGAAGCTGGAGAACTTGTCCAAGACTCTTGGGAAAATGCACAAGTTTTGAAGAAGGTCTTGCTCCTGACCCTGGCTGAGGTTTTGATGACGACAAACTCGTGAACAAAAAGAAGAAAAGAAGACTTAGAAGAACCAGTGCAACATGTCTCAAGCAATCTCAAGGGTTCAAGTTTAACTAAGTCTTGTGAAGAAGGTCTTGCTCCTGACCCTGGCTGAGGTTTTGATGACGACAAACTCATCGGCAAAAAGAAGAAAAGAAGACTTAGAGGAAACAGAGCTATATAGTTCAACATTTACCTAGAAGTCTTAGTTTAGGTGAGTTATGCCTCTAAAGGTTTCTCAAAGCATAAAGGCTCCTTAAAACATCTAAGCTAATCAAGTTTAATGTTTTCATAAATTAAAAGAAGTAGAAAAACTCAAGCCGATCTTAAAAGTTCAAGTTTCTAGATATTGGACTTGAGTGTAATCGATTTCAGCTTTCTGGTAATCGATTACACCTAGGCAAGTAATCGATTACTTCTTGCTTGTAATCGATTACATGTTTGAATTTGAAATTCAAACTGCAACGGCTTTTAGTGTAATCGATTACCTAAGTAATGTAATCGATTACACACACGAAAAGTTGCATCTTTTCATGAACCATTGTGTCTCAAACCTTTTGGGAAGGGTTGCATTGGTTCAAGGACGTTTCCTCTTGCCTATATAAAGTCCATTTGAGTCCAGAACATAACAACACATGAGAATACATCATTAGACCAAAGCTTTGCTAAAATAGTTCATTGATTAAGTCTTTTGATACTTAAACTTTCAAAGAGCCTAAATTTTGAGGTCATGATCTTCATTGTTAAGAGAACACTTTAGTTGTTCATATCTTGAGGAACTCAGAATCTTATTATGCTTAAAAGCCTTAAAGCATAATTCTCATGATCAATCCACTTGTATGTTATAGGATTGATACAGTCAAATTGTAAACTCTTCTTCATCTCTTTCAGGTAGATTGAGTATTCACCGTAGGTCTCGGTGAAGGGTTGTTGTTACTGAAAGTTGTGTACTTTCAGGGTGTTGATCGAAGGTGGTTTAGCCTTCGAGGTCTGAAGGTGGTTTGCCTTCAGGAACTGAAAGTGGTGTGCTTTCAGGGGCTGTTGAAAGTGGTATACTTTCACAGGTGATTGATAGAAAATCTTAAGGTACTTGGTGTAAGAAATTGTAAGAGATTTTTATCAATAGTGGGAAAATCCTCAAGGGATTTTGTTAGAATCAAATAATTAAATGAATTATTATGTTTTGATAATTAACAATTTCTTTAAGATTTAATGATGTCAAAGATGAAGTTCCTAACATAGTGAAAATTCTCATATACAGGAATAACTATCTCTGAAAGGAATGAATAAACATCACAGCCTCATCAAGAGAACCAGTCCACCAGAAGAGTTCGTCCGGTCACCTCGAAGGAAACAACGTCAAAGATATACAAAGGAAAGCACTCTTGTGTAAGACAGTCCGGTGACTCAAGAAAGCTAAAACAACAGCAACACTCTACATCCTCTCTCAAGGACTCTTCATCAAAGTATGCTCGCTCAAATCAAAGCATATTTCAAGAAGACAAAACAGTCTGCCACCTAAGCCTGCAGTGATCAAAAGATAATTGCTCCATTCAAAGCTGAAAGAGCATGACAATCTATGAAGAAACACCTTTGACCTCGAAGTCTCTCGAGCATCTCGCAAAGAAGTTGTGAACGATCAACTCTCTCTGATGAAGAACTTCCAAAGAAGCAACCGAAGAAATGAAAGAATTCAGTCTTCTAAGCCAAGAAAACTTTGAATCCTGGAAGAAGAACCAAATGAAGAAAGTCTGTCTGCTGATGTAAATTTACTCACAGCGGAATCACGAACACTGCATGGAGACTGCGTCTGTTAATCTATAAGGAAGAATCCGTTCGCTCAAGTATCAACTGCGCCAAAGGTACAAAAATCAAGAAATATGCTTCCCGAGGATATCAGGTTACCAGAAGCATTAAAGAAATTACTCTTCTCCTCTTGAGTAATTGCTTCTTGGATCAAAAAACATCTACCTCGTCTGCATGTTTATTAAAGTACTGGAAATCACAGAAAGAAAGAAGGGACACAATTAATTAAATACTTCCTGGTCCCACTGCTTTTCTGCTTTTCCTCATATCAAGCTGACATCGCGGAATCAACGGCAAGAATCTCTGAGCATCGTACACTCTCAACGGTCGAAATTCAAATATCTGACCAAAGCACGTGATGAGTGTTAGCTGTCAAGCACTGGGGTAAAATGGTCAAAACATCTCCACCGCTGGATCGTCACACTTTATATACAGAGAAACTAGCTCAAGGTCACTTGCTCAGCATGGAGCCAGACGACATCAACCCAGACGAATTGATGATTCTCAGATCATATCTTACGCTTGCAGAGAAACCTCAGATCATGACTTACGCCTGCTGAGAGATGCAGAACTAGCCGTTATGTGCTGCTTGGAGAGGACGAAGAACTACGGGCAGGTTTTCTCTCCTCCTGTGAGGAAAGAACAAAGATCTTCAACTGAAGATATATATAGAGAACCCTGCTTCCGTAGCAACTTGGCGACTAGAACTAAATTGTACACATCTCAATCTAGTTCGTCCAAAAGACCAAGACAGTCTTGGTTTCAACTCAGGAAACTTCAAGTCATATCACAACCTGAGTTGAGTTTCTTATGTGTGTGGAAAACTTACAGAGTCCAACTTCATCATATCCCACACACATAACTAAAAACAGAGATCAACTTGCTTATGATCTCTCTGTTTTTATGTGCTTCATTTCTTCTACCCACTCTTATCAGAAGAGAATTTTGTAGAAAAGAAAAACCCTGAAAAAGGTGTCAGGAGAAGTCTTGTATAATACTTGTAAGGAGGAGTCCTAACAATACTTGTAAGGAGAAGTCCTTCTAATACTTGATAGGAGAAGTCCTTAGAATACTTTTTAGGAGAAGTCCTTAGAATACTTGTTAGGAGAAGTCCCTGATAATACTTGTACTATTTGTTGAAATAGTGGAAAATCTTGGTCAAGCCAAGGACTGGATGTAGCCCTGTCGATTTTGGGGGTGAACCAGGATAAAAATCATGTGTGCTCTACTCTTTATGTTATATTACTTTTCCGTCGTATATTCATCTATGGTTGCACAACAAATTAATCATCTTGAAAACAAATAATCAATCATCCAAATCTATCGAATAAATTTCAAAAATGATTACACAATTCAAACCCCCCTTTCTTGTGTGTTTCTTGCACCTTCATATTTTCTTGAGGGACTGGACGTAGCCTTCGGTGGATAGAAGGTGAACCAGGATAAATTTCTGTGTGTGAATTCTTCTACCCTTCATCTTTACTTTCAAGCAATGCTTATTTCCGCTGCAATCGTCTGCATTTACATTCATCTTGAAAGTAAGAAGGTATCAAGGCGAAAATCGGGTAAACCTGATTCACCCCCCTCTCAGGTTGCTATCTAGACTAACAATTGGTAAAAGTTTAGTTAAGTTTCTCCTAAGATCCGGGAAAAGATGGCATCCTCTTCCAATCATGGAACCAGTGAAGGATTCAACATAAACAGACCACCATACTTCAATGGAGACCACTATGACTTCTGGAAGATCAAGATGAAAATCTTTATAAAGTCATTAGACGGTGAAATATGGAAAGCCATTGAAGAAGGTCCGTTTGTACCTATGAATGATGTGGGAGACAGTAGACAACCAAAACCAGAAAACACTTGGAATGAAGAAGAAAAGAAGAAGGTTCAATATGATCTCAAAGGAATGAATATTCTTACATCTGCTCTTGGCATGGATGAGTTTTTTAGAGTATCAATATGTACAACGTCGAAAGAAATATGGGATACCTTGATGGTGACTCATGATGGAACAGATGAAGTCAACAGATCAAAAATCAATACTCTATCTCAAGAATATGAAATGTTCAGAATGCTTCAAAGAGAAAAGGTATTGGATATGCAAAAACGATTCACTCATTTGATTAACCATTTGATTGCTCTTGGTAAACAGTTTTCAAACAGTGACTTGAACATGAAAGTTCTAAGATCACTCACAAGAACATGGCAACCAAAGGCTACGGCTATTTCAGAGAAGAAGAGTTTGTCAAATATGACTCTTGCAACTCTCTTTGGAAAACTCCAAGAACACGAGTTGGAATTGAATCGTTTGGAGGAACATGAACAACATGAGAAGAAATATCGATCCATTTCCCTAAAGGCAAAAGAAAGCATCAAAGATGATTATGATGCAGATTCTGAAGATGAAGAAAATGGGAATATGAATCTTCTAGTGAAGAACTTTGGAAAGTTTCTCAAAAGAAAAGGTATGAAATTTAACAATAACAGACCTTTCCAAAGGAATAATGAGTCCTCCTCTTCTCAAAAGATCACATGCTTCGAATGTGGTAAACCTAGACACATCAAGTTAGAATGTCCAAATCTTCAAAAGAAGAAACATGGTCTGAAGGACAAATTTGAAAAGAAGGATCAACCCACATGAAGAGCATACTTGGCTTGGGATGAAAATGAAGTAAGTTCATCATCAGATTCTGACAAAGAAGAAGCACAAGTTGCATTAATGGCTTCACATGATTCAGATGCTGAAGATATCCAGGTTAGTGATAATTCTATTTCTTTTCATGATTTAAAATATACTATAGAGAATGTGTTTAAATTATGTCAAAAAATTTCTAAGGTTAGCGCTAAGAAAAATGATTTAATATCATCTTTAGAAAATAAGTGTAGGAGTCTACAAGAGGAATTAGACATAGTGAAATCAAAGTTAGATATTTCACATGAATGTACTAAGTGTAGTTCTCTAGAAGAAAAGATAGATAATCTTCAACAAAGGGTTCATAACTTCAATACAGGTAAACAAAAGTTAGATGATATTCTAAGTGTTCAAAGGCACTCAAACAACAAGTCTGGACTAGGATATACATCTCATCCAAAGACAAAAGAAGTTAAGAAAACTGTGTTTGTAAAACCAAACAAAGTGGAAGGATCTTTTGAAAATACTCAGACTAATTCTTTTAGGAGTATGAACAATAGGAAAAGTAACTATCATAGACCTTCTAAGAAGATCAATCCTTCTACTAGGCAAACATCTAGTTACAACCAATATTCATGTACTTATTGTAACAAAAAAGGACATGCCCCTAGTAGATATTATTACAAGAATGTTGTGTGAAGAAGGTCTTGCTCCTGACCCTGGCTGAGGTTTTGATGACGACAAACTCATCGACAAAAAGAAGAAAAGAAGACTTAGAGGAAACAGCGCTACAAAGTCTATCGAATACCTAGAAGTCCTAGTTTAGGTGAGTTATGCTTCTAAAGGTCTATTAAAGCATAAAGGCTCTTTAAAACACCTAAACTAATCAAGCTTAATGTTTTCATAACTTAAAAGAAGTAGAAAACCTTAAGCCGATCTCAAAAGATCAAGTTTCTGGAAGATGGACATCACTGTAATCGATTGCAGCTTTCTGGTAATCGATTACACCTAGGCAAGTAATCGATTACCCCTTGCTGGTAATCGATTACATGTTTGAATTTGAAATTCAAACTGAAACGGCTATTAGTGTAATCGATTACACTAAATGTTGTAATCGATTACCAGCACGAAAAGTTGCATCTTTTCATGAACCATTGTGTCTCAAACCTTTTGGGAAAGGTTGCATTGGTTCAAGGACGTTTCCCTTGCCTATATAAAGTCCATTTGAGTCCAGAACAAAACAACACATGAGAATACAACATTAGGCCAAAGCTTTGTTAAAATTAGTTCATTAAGTCTTTTAGAACTTAAACTTTCAAGAGCCTAAATTCTGAGTTCATGATCTTCATGTTTATAAGAATACTTTAGTTGTTCATATCTTGAGGAACTCAGAATCCTATTATGCTTAAAAGCCTTAAAGCATAAATTCTCATGATCAATCCACTTGTATGTTAAAGGATTGATTCAGCCAATTGTAAACTCTTCTTCATCTCTTTCTGTAAGATTGAGTATTCACCGTGGATCTCGGTGAAGGGTTGTTGGTACTGAAAGTGGTATACTTTCAGGGTGTTGATTGAAGGTGGTTTAGCCTTCAAGGTCTGAGGGTGGTTTGCCTTCAGGAACTGAAAGTGGTTTGCTTTCAGGGGCTGTGGAAAGTGGTATACTTTCACAGGAAGTTGATAGAAATTCTTAGGGTCCTTGGTGTAAGAACTTGTAAGAGATTTTTATCAATAGTGGAAAAATCCTCAAGGGATTTTCTTGAGGGACTGGACGTAGCCTTCGGTGGATAGAAGGTGAACCAGGATAAAATTCTGTGTGTGTGAATTCTTCTATCCTTCATCTTTACTTTCAAGCAACGCTTAATTCCGCTACAATCACAACTATCGTTTCGTGATCATCATTATCTTGAAAGTAATAATTTCAATAAGGCGAAAATCGGGACAACTCTGATTCACCCCCCCCCTCTCAGGTTGCTATCTGTACTAACAATTGGTATCAGAGCGGAAGTTTAGGTAAGTTATTCCTAAGATCCGGGAAAAGATGACATCCTCTTCCTATCATGGAACCAGTGAAGGATTCAACATAAACAGGCCACCATTCTTCAATGGAGAACACTATGACTTCTGGAAAATCAAGATGAAAATATTCATAAAGTCATTAGACGCAGGAATTTGGAAAGCCATTGAAGAAGGTCCCTTTGTGCCTGTAGCAGAAGTAGAAGGAAGTTCACAACCAAAACCAGAAAGTACTTGGAGTGAAGAAGAAAAGAAGAAGGTTCAATATGATCTCAAAGGAATGAACATTCTTACATCTGCTCTTGGCATGGATGAGTTTTTCAGAGTATCAACGTGCACTTCATCGAAAGAAATATGGGATACGTTGATGGTGACTCACGAAGGAACAGATGAAGTCAAGAGATCAAAGATCAATCCTGGTCTTATTCTGGAATCTTATCATCCATCACCTTTGATCCCAACGGAAGCTCGTCAAGTTCCATATCACATTCCAACAGTTTCTGTGAAGTCTGGTGCTCATCCAGTCCATTCTCCAGAGCCTATATCAATTGATATACCTCTGGATGACACTGCTGAAGATATTTCGTCTGCTCAACCCATCTCAGTTTCTCTACCTAAGGACGACACAACAACTCAAGATGCGGCAGACCATTCAGAAAAAGCATTCGAAGGAAACGAGGAACAAGCACTCACCTCTATTCAGTCAGTGCAGCCAGACAGCAATGTCAGTCCTCTGAATTTATAGAATTCTCTTTGGGGGCAAATGTGACATTTTGCTCATCGTGTTTCAGCATTACTCAACCTTTCATGATTCACACCAAATCAATTCCTACCGGTTGAAAAGACTCACGCAATTGCCTTACCAACTATCACACACATCCCGAATCATGAGTATACCAAATCATTTCAAATCTCACAAGGTCAAATCATCTTAATCACTTCGTACAAAAAGCCTTGATTCCAAAGTCGCCCATTAAAGTTTGAAATCCTACCTTTCAACAAATACTAATTAAAAAATGTATATCTCAAACTAATTTGCATTGGAAAAAATCTCAGTCCTTCTGTGGTTGGTAATTTTTCATTAAAAACATGATACTTAAATTTGTATTATTATTTTTCTACTTTAACTTTTTTTAAAGAAAAAATCACTCTAGAAACAATTAATTTATGACATATAGGGTATTGAGAACATTTTCCAGCTCAAAGTACCCACCAGCCGAGTCTTGTTTGGTTTATTCATAAAAGAGTGTTGTCAAACTTGCTATTTTTCTGCATATTTTTTTAGCCCAAAAGGGTCATTCTGCAACCTTATCTTCAGGATATTTCCATGTCTTTACCTTTGGTTGTTAAAGCAAACAACGTAATTTGGCAACATACAAGAGCTACAATACTGAGCAATATGCATCCGAAATGTTTGTCCAGATGGACAATGATGCCGTCACCTATGCTTCATCCACCATCTTCAATGAACAATATTAATCCCACTCACAATGTAAGCTTGTGTTGTGTCTCAAAAGAAATGAACTTGAGCAGCCAAAGAGGTACAAGCCTTGGGTGTGCAGCAAGGAGGCAAGTTAGATACCAAGATGAGCAAGGAGGTGATGATGATGAGTATGGGCACAATGACGAAATTGCTAAGTTGGAGTTCTATTCTCAATCAGCAAGAGGAGAAGCGCTCCTTGTTCATGCAATTGTGGACCAGGAGGAAGTAGATGTGCTTATCTTCAAGGTTAGTTTCTCATATGGTAATAATTGTTTTTGGAGTCTTAGCTTTCCAAAAATAGCTTCTAGATTTCAGAATTAGTTATGAAAAATGAGATGTTGATCCAAACATCAAATTAAAATTAAATGATTGGCTCTGATCAACAAAGATATATATTTTATACAAAATGGTTGGTTAACCAAAGCTGCAAAGTGGGTAGTCAAATTCTTGTGACTGGGCTAAATACTGATGAGTAATTTGTTTTGAAAAACTTTTGTTGGCCTTCCATTCTTGGTCTTATGGTTTCACCATTTTTTTTGTTTTGCAAGTTGTTTGCTGAAATACTTGAAAATGGTGTTCCTTCATTGAAATTTAATTAGCCACAATAAATTTCAGGGGTTCTCTTCATGCTTGAGCTATAGTACCTCCCCTGACCCAACAAGAAGCATTCTTCCAGCCAGGGCAGTGATAATGTCCATAGATAGAATCAAAGGGCCATTTGACCCTGCCAATATAGAATATCTGCAGAAGGATGTGCCATGGGAAGAATTCAAGAAAAACCTTCAATCTAATTAGATAGCATGTAATTTTCTTCTCATTAATTTTTTTTAAGAAAACCTTCATGGCTCCAATTCATTTTGGTAATTGCCACCTCAATAAGTACTTTGAGAAAAAATTAATCAAACTAAGTGGAAAGGAGCGGAGAATTGCAGATGAGTGAAAAATTAAATAGAGAAGACTTCATAGATAAACGCCTCCTCTTAGGTAATAAAAAACAAAAAGAATGATAATATATCCTTTGTGCCGTTTGCATGTATGTCTGAAGTAAACATGAATCCACGTTGAAGTCAACATGTTAAAATGGTGCTTCTCCTTTTCATATTAAACTCACTGTGGCAAATTTTAGCTTCTATATTAGTGTCTTGAGATATGTGAAATCACGTTTACGTTGACTCTAACGTTAAACATGCACTAACTTAATCGAAAAACCTTCATTTACATAAGTGGAGGTTCGACATCCAACATAACCCCTAATTGCTTTTTCGCATACATTACACATTTTTACAAGGTTGTTAAAAGCAAGATCTCATTAGAAAATACTTGAGAGTCTTGTCAAGCTAATCATAAAAGTGACTAAAAAGAATAATTTAAAAATTTTACATGCAAATAAACATCATCATATAAATATTCTAACTCAAACTAGAGTACTAAACAATTTCCTTGTTATAGTTTGCGTTGCGGTATATTGTGATTTCTTACATACTGCAAACTAAAATGCAGCAGTTCAATGGAAATTAACTAAACTACCTTATTTTAGTTTGCAATAGTCAGTTATTTAGCTTTGATGGATTCTGTAGCACTTTATGGTTAAGATCAGATACTAATGGGTACTTCCTGTTACTCTTCTGACCAATCACATGCTCCATTATTCATCAAAATCTCCTGTTGGTTCCCTCTATTACTAAGAATTTGGTGAGTGTGATTCAGTTTGCCAAAGATAATTCTGAGTTTTTTGAATTTCATCCCACTTACAGTGTTGTAAAATCACAGGAAACTTCTGAGGTGTCTCAGGGTTACTCTTTGTTTTTGTAAAGCGCATCGTTTGCCTTCAACTAGTTCCATTACTGAATATAAATTTCCTCTTGAATTGATATTTTGTGATCTTTGTGGACCAGCTCCAATTCAATCATCATCTTGTAGTCATCTTTACTTACTCACTACTGTTGATACTTGATACCAGTTTAGTTATATGTCCTCACACTCAGCATCAAAATGAAACAGTTGGAACGAAACCTAAACACTTGGTAGAAACAGAGTTTACTCTTCTCTCTCAAGCTGCCATGCCTTTACAATATTGGGATCGTGTTTTCATTACTGCCACATACTTGATAAATAGACTAACCACCATTGTCTTCAACTTTCATTCTTCTACTTCAAAAAAAAAAAAACTTTCATTCATCGTTTTTCATGTTATATTGTACTCTCCCTGATTAGAAAATTCTTAGAATCTTTGGTTGTGCTTGTTACCATTTTCGTAGACCTTATCAGTCTAAAAAATTCTCTTATCACACCATAGAATGTTGTTTCTTGGTTACTCACCATCTCATAAGGGCTATTAAATGCTTAGATTTAGAAGGGAGAATATTTATTTAAAAAATTGTATTGTTCATTGAGACTAGATTTCCATATTTTGGTCTTTTTTAATACTCATCTCATACATCTTTTTCAACTACCACAAATTCTTAATCTTCTGTTATACCAAGTTCAAATTCATTACCTATTGTTTCAACATACCCTTTTCCTTCCATTTCAGCATCACCTTCTACTAATGCAGAAGTTCATTCAAATCTACCACAAAATGTCACAATTCCTTCTAATACTCATCCAATGCAAAATTGAGAACAATCATGTACTGTCAAACCAGGACTTGAACCTATACTTCTATTCACACATGTAGGACCCACAACTACAAAGCAAGCCTTGTCCAGCCCTCATTCGTTAGCAGCAATGCAAGAAGGATATGCTGCTCTCTTAAAAAATCAGACATGGAACCTAATTTCTATTCCTCCTGGTGAACTAGCTATAGGATGTAAATTGTTCTTACCATGCAAGAACCCCTACAATTAGTGTACTACCAAAACCCTAAGAGAGGATCTCAAGATATCTTAGCTGAATGTATTATGTGAAAAACTTGGTTATTACAAAGAAGGTCCCCTTTTATAGAGGGAGGGAATGAAAACCCTAAAGCACCACCTAATTGGCCCCTTGGACCTTGCCACTTATTGGCCCAAGTAGCATCATTGAAATATCTGCCCTAGCCTCATGAGAGTCCTCAGGAGTCACCCCACGAGGTCCTTTTTGGGCAAGGCCCGTCGCAAGTCTTCTGGGCAGGTGGGCCCGCCCGGCGCATAAACCCACAAGACACTGTACCTTAAGTATTGAAGGCAAAGTGTGTCTTTCAAATGAACCTCATTGTTCCACCACAAGGCCCGCCCTTCAACTAGTGGTTTCGACCAATGTGCAAGGAGGGTCTTTGCAGCGGAGACAATGTAACAGGCTCTATCTAAAGGGTCCATACACACATAACCCACCCAAAAAGGGGGCGAGGTCGCTAAGCCTATAAAACATGGGATTCTCTACCTCAAATAGTTTCAGAATGGAGACGGAGAGATAAATGCATATAAGGAAAGCAAGGTATCAGCCAAAAGTACGAGTGAAATTCTTGATGCTCGGCTTCCCAATGAAACTTTTCCTCCTTTTTAAGTCGAAGGAGCAGTGAGAAGATCTTCGTCTTGCCACTTAGATTCGAAATGAACCTTCTCAGAAAAATAATCTTTCCGAGTAACGACTGAAGTTGTTTTTTCGTCGAGGGAGGTTGATTGTTGAGAATTTCTTTGGCCTTATTTTTTTTGATTTCGATCCCTTTTTTATGGACCACAAAGCCAAGAAATCTCCTGTAATAACACCAAAAGCAATTTAATAGGATTTATCTTAAGACCAAACTTTCTCATTCTTTCGAATGATTGTCGTAGATGGTCCAAGTGTTCATCTTTCGATGCAGATTTAACTACTACATCGTCGATATAAACTTGCATGAATTGATCAATTAAATCAAAGAAAATGGTATTCATGCCCCTTTGGTAAGTAGCGCCAGCATTTTTCAAACCAAAAGGCATTACAACCCACTCATACGTTCCTAATGGACCTGGGCATCGAAAAGCAGTTTTAGGAACGTCATCTTCAGCGATGAAAATTTGGTTGTAACCTGAATACCCATCTGAAAGACTAAGGTATTCATTGTCAGCCGCTGAATCGACTAACATATCAGCAATAGGCATTGGATACTCATCTTTTGGAGTGACAACATTTAAATCCCTAAAATCAATAAACACTCGAAGAGTGACATTCTTTTCAATTACAGAGACTATATTTGCAATTCTGATGAAATTATTCCTTAATAGTCGCTCGATTTCCTCTTTAATCTTCGACACGAACTCAAGCGAAAAATGCCTTGGAGTTTGCTTTACTGGCCTTTTATCGGGCATAATTGGCAACCTTAATTCTACAAGTTCTCGAATCCAACCGGGCATCTCATTGTAATCCCAAGCGAAACAATCTTTATATTCATGCAGAAGCTCGATCATTTGTTCCTTTAACTCTGGATCTACCAACGAACTGATATATGTAGGCCTCTTCTTCTACTCATCCCCTAGATTGACTTCTTCTAAGGGATCTTGGGCCTCCATCTTTTTTACTGAGTCGAAAGCTGGTTTCTCAAAACCTAAAGGGCCATCATCATAAATACAATCAAGCCTCATTTCTTCGACTGGAAACTCAACTTGGCTTTCACTGCCTTCACAAAGCTGCTTATGATATATCTGCCTAAGTCTTAGATAGGTGAGTTATTGTAACACCCCAATTTTGGGTTGAGGGTTACATGGTAATTTCGCGGAAATTAAAACCTCTCAGAAAAAACTCAATTTCTTAAAAGGTTTTCGTCTCTCTTAATTACTTAAATAATATAGGTAATATTTCCCCATAGATAATATCTTATTACGCGGAAGCAAAACGAGGAAAATATTACAACAAAGGAAATATGCTCAACAGCGAGCCCAAAAATAAATTAAAACAAAACAGAAGTCTTCGTCATCTTCTTCTGAATCTTCCACGCTTCCAATGCGCACTCTGATTCCGTAAAGCTCCTCAAGAGACGACGATCAACACCCTGTCTATTTTCTAGCGTTAAGCGCCCAAACACAAACAGAAAGGGTTAACTCTTAAACAAACAACAAATACCAATCAACATAAATAACAATAACAGTACAACATCTCCATATTAATCCTCAGATCCTCATAAACAACAACACAAATCATACTCATGTTTCCAACAAATGCAACCACATGCACAACTACATGCTCAACAACTTTGGCCAAGTTACATCGTTCCAAACGAGAGTGACTTCGTTCCAAACGGGAACAGGGAGATCACGTAGCAATTAGCGTCTACCGCACCGCCCTTTCCGGTCATGTAGCTATCGTCCGTCCACCCCACCGTCATCATGGTCCCGTGGCAATCACTGTCCACCCCACCACTATCTCATCATAAAATGTGCATATGCCATGCCAACATGTTCAAAATCATCATGAATCAATAATTGCCAATATAACATAATCAAGTTCCCAAATCCAAACATATAATATTCATCAACTATCATAATAACAATTCTCAAACTCAAACATGCATCACAATGCCATTAATTTCATCATCATAAACAGAATAATCCCCAACAACAAAATCGTAGGTAAAACACCACGGACTCTATCTAGACCCAGAGTTACCCTTACCTTTTATTCCTTTGCTTGGTCTTGTCCTCCAACCTATCATGACAACATGTGTGTACAATCATCAACAATCAAGGAAAAGACCAGAAACCGACTCCACAAGATTTAAATCCAAAACAAGCAAAACAACAACTTGTTGTCAGGGGCCTAGCGCCCAAGCGTTGGCTTCCAACGCTCAAGCATTGGGTCCCTGTCTGGCAACACGAACTGGGTAGAACCTCAATGCCCAGGCGTTAGGAGTCCAGCGCTCATGCGTTGGCTCCCTGCCAGAAACCCTGAAAACCATGTTTTTCACCCGAAACTCCATTTTTAACCAATTCCTTTCAAAACTAAAATTCTTTCATGATTAAAATCCATATCAAGACCTAATAAAAAGTTTCTTCCCCAAAAATCCAAAGGTTCCTAATTTCTTAAAAGTCATTTGTTCAAGGAAGACAACTAGGTTTTGAACCGAAAGAATGGGAAGAATACCAACCTTGTTTGAGAGAGTTGATCAAGCTTGTGTGTAGCACGACCCTAGACTCTTCCAGAATGAAATGGACTGAAGATTTATGAAAATCAAAGGTTGGAACAAAAATTAATTAACTCTAGAAAGAAGACTGGAGTTGAAACCAAGAAACTCAGAATTTGGAGAATTTAATCTCTTACCGATTAGGCTATCACCTGAACACTTGAGAGGGGATTGAGAATCAAGAGTGAGTACCACAATAGAAGAAGAGAATTGACCCACAATGGCACCAAGGTTCAGCAACTCTTCAAGAAAAACAGCACTAGAGTTCAAGTCTTTTTGGGAATTCTTTGGGTGAAGAAGCAAGGGAATGATAGCAATTTGGGAAAAAGAAAAGAAGTAAGGTGGAGAGGGGAGGAGAGGCACGACCAAGGCCCTCATGATTCAGAATATATCACTTCATTTCTCATTAAGCCAATGGATAAGACATTAACCTCACTTAACAACACCTTATAACCATTTATAACTCCCGACAAAGCATTAAACTCACTTAACACCCCTTTCAACTCATTCAAATTCAGCTTGTAACTCCTTTTCTCCTCATTAAACTCTTGTCTACAACTTCAAATTCGAAATTATCCTTAAATCCATCAAAAATCTGATTAAAATTAAAACATACCTCACTAGGATTCAAACACAAGCCTTGCCAATCAAATGCTTAAGTCGTAACCACTAAACCACAACTCTTCTTGTTAAAACTCTTACACTAATATTCTTTTAATCCTCTAACTCGAACCATCATGTTCCCATTTCAAATTTGAATTCCAAAACCTCCTTAAAAGCTCTTAAATGCGGAATTCCAATTCAGCCTTGACTAGTCCAAGGACTAAAACGCAAATATCCAAACTTAAAGGACCAAAACCTAATTATAAAATCTCCAAGGACCAAAGTATAATTACTCAAAACTTGAGGGTCTTACAGTTATGCTTCTAAAGGCTTCTCTAGTATAAAGGCTCTTTAAAACATTTAATCTAATTGAGTTTAACCTTTTCATAATTTAAAAGAGGTAGAAAAAATCAAGCCATTCTTAAAGGTTTCCTTTTCTGGAATCTGACTTGAGTGTAATCGATTACACCCTTAAGGTAATCGATTATACATAGGCAAGTAATCGATTACAGCTTGCTCATAATCGATTACACGTTTGAATTTGAAATTCAAACAACAACGGTCACATAGTGTAATCGATTACCTAAGTACTGTAATTGATTACATGCTCGAAAAGTTACATCTTTTCATGAACCATTGTGTCTCATATATTTTGTAAAAGGTTTTGTTGGTTCATGGATGATCCCTTATGCCTATATATAGTCCATTTGAGTCCAGAATCGAGACACACAAGTAACACACACGAAATAGGCCAAAACTATTCTTGAATTGCTCTTTCATGTTCATTTAGCCTTTGTTCTTAAACTTTCAAAGAGCCTAGGTTCTGAGTTCATATTCTTCTTTGTTTAAAGAACACTCTTGCTGTTCATATATTGAAGAACTCATAATCAAGAGAGCCTTCTTATGCTTAAGAGCCTTAAAGTATAACTCTCAAGATCAATCCAATTAAGTGTTAAAGGATTGATACAGCCAGTTGTAAAACTCTTCTTCATCTCATTCTGGTTGAGTGAATATTCACTGTAGGGTTCATTGAAGATTGATTGTTCTGAAAGTGGTGTGCTTTCAGGGACTGAAAGTGGTGTGCTTTCAGGGGCTGTTGAAAGTGGTGTGCTTTCACAGGTTGGTGTTGATAGAAATTCTTAAGGTACTTGGTGTAAGCACTTGTAAGAGATTTTTATCAATAGTGGATAAATCCTCAAGGGGTTTCTTGAGGGACTGGACGTAGCCTTCGGTGGATTGAAGGTGAACCAGGATAAAATTCTGTGTGTGCATTCTCCTACTCTTCATCTTTACTTTCAAGCGACGTTTATTTCCGCTGTACTCGATTGTGATTATCTTTATCTTGAAAGTAAGGTGTGTTAAGGCGAAAATCGGGTAAACCTGATTCACCCCCCCCCCTCTCAGGTTGCTATCTATACTTACAGGGAACTTGCATGAAGCATTTCAACTTCATGTGTCGAAACCTGCCTAAATAGTCATCGACGGATTCCGATACTCCCCTTTTAATACTTGTAAGTTCTTTGAGACTGACTGTAGACTCACCTCTAAAGTACTAATCATGGAAGACTCATACCAATTGGTTCCAGTTAAAAATATAATTTGGTGGTAAAGTTGTGAACCAAGTGAAAGTGTTCTTCATCAAAGAACTAGGAAAATATTTCATTTTTAAATATTCATTGTTTGCTAGATCTCCAGCTTCAACCTGGTATCTAGAAATATGTCCAATAGTGGATTCTTCGACATCTACTGAGAACTTAGTAAATTTGGGGACTTTCCATCCCCTTGGAAGTTCAGCTTGAAGGACAATCTCAGGAAATGCCGAGACAAAGTGAGGTTTGTTAGCATATCCCACATTGAATCCATGTTGATTTAAAAATTGCTCCACTATTTTTGCAATGTTTTGTTGCCCCCTGAAATTATTTTGTTGAACTCTTTCTAATATTTGGTCGGAGCTCTGGTTTCGATTTACCAAAACTGGGTTACCCTCATTTCAAACAGGATTAACTTGGTTTACAAGTTCATTATGGGAGACTTGTTGATTGCGTTGAACCTCCAACGCTTGGGGTTGCTTAGGAGGAGGTGCTTGTCGACCAGCCTGAGCAATCTGCTCGACTATAAGGACATGAGCGCTGAAGATATCCGCAATTCAACCCAATTGCGTAGTCAATTGTTGGTAAGCAAGTGTAGTGTCTCTAATCATGGGATTAAAGACTGTACCAATTTTTTGAGTTAAAGTATTGGCTAATTCATGGTTACTATAGTCCATTTGTTGCCTAAGTACATTCACAGTATTGTTAGTCAAAGCGAATGGGGACCCATCTAAAACTGAAACTGGAGGCCCCACATTTCTCAATCCATTTGTGTAAGACCCTGAATCTCACCCAGTAATTAAAAAATTATTTAACTATCCCAAGTACAGTTTGGATCCGCCCGTCAGATCGACAAGCGATGTCGTCGGCCAAAGTACCGATGAAGTGCTCTTTACGACACTTGGTAGTAAACCAGCCTTGACTTGACTTTGAGTTCGGATGAGAATAAGACGTTCTCACTATCACCAAGATGTTCAGTGAAGAATTTCATGAAAAACGGCTGTAATATTAATATGGTTTCCTTCCGGAGCCCGGAAATGTCATTTCTCGCTAGCGAGACTTTCAGTCAAAAATCTAGCAAAAGAAATGGAAGACTTTGAAACCTCGGACCGAAAATACGTGAATCACCAAATGACTTGGTTTGACGTGACGGATCCAGATATGCGATAAAAAGTTTTGTGAATAGTAACTTCAGTGAATAGTGTTTTGTGAATAGTGCTTCACGAGCAGCTTCTTGTGAATAGTTCTTTCGGGCCGGAACCAGCACGAACTTCGAGGGAAAACAACCTTGGCTCGAGTAGTAGAAGCACAAGTCCCAAATAGAATGAGCAACTGGTGTTAGATACTCTCAGCCACGTCAGGACCGACGATCGGATTCAGACGACGACCAGAGTTATGACGCGACTAACGCATTACACACTGACTTGTCATGGATTTGACATATAATATTAAACAATCCTAGATATTTTCTTAGAACTTTCTAAACTTTAGAGTTTAGCCCCTAAAATTTGAAACTTTACGGTTTAGTCCCTGAATAGTAAAAAGATATTTTTACCTAGACTTTTACCCATTCAACTTTGGTTCCTAAGGTTAATGAAAAGTTAAAATTTTTACCCCTTTACCCCCTTAGAGCCGTGGCCTTCCCTCCATAAATAGGGGTTCTATGTTGTTTTTTTTTTCATTAAGTGAGATTAGAAAGAAAACCAAGAGAGAGAAAGTGAAACATGGGAAACTATTCATCATCTTCTTCCTTCCTCCTCCATGGCTGAACCTCCTCACTCCCATGGCAGCCCGTTCCACTCATTTTCTCCTCTTGATCCTTTGAGGTAAGTTGATCCCCTCGTACCGATCTACAATTCTACCGATTTAGAATTTTGATATGTTGAGTTTGGGTTTTAGATAATTGTTAGAACCTTGAACCCTCTTCATTAATGTTTTTCCCATGACCTTGAACTTCAATTTGAACCGATTAGAATTTTTATTGGGTTAGTTTTGATCCCTAGAGAACTTTGAAGTTGAGCCTTTACTAGGGTTGCCTTTAGGAATGTTATTCCCATGAAGTTGATCTATGAATATCTCCAATTAATTTTCTTGTAAGATAGGTTTTTGAGAACTAATTATTTGAAATAAGTGATTTTAAAACTTTGAGTTTTGGTTTCACCATAGATTTCTTGTTATCTTTGATGTGTACAAGTTAGTTTTGAAAGAAAAAATCATTTTGATAATTAATGCGTTTGGCCAAATTGAATTCTGTTTTGGGGGAAAGGGAGAATTGATTTTCCAACTAGCTTTAGAGTGTATTAAATTCTTGTATATGATTTTGGGTGTAAAGGAAAGGTTTTTCCCTAATTAGTGCAAAAGGGCCTAGAGAAAATTGTATGTTTAAGACTTTAGAAAATTGAATTCTAGAGGATTTGAGAAACTTTGAATTGAAGGATTAAAATTGAGATTTTGGGTAAATTGGATTTTGGAACTCATAGCTTGATTAGGGTTTTTTCTAAGCTAAGAAAACTTGGAAATTGAAAATTGGCTTTTAAATGGAGAATTTGTTCTTTTGACACTTAGAGGTTTTTTCTTAATTCAAGACTTGAAATTTGTTTTAGAAACTTATACTAGAAGTTGTGTTTTGGATTGTGAAATTGTTTTGAGTAACTTAGTGAATTGTTTGGTGAAAATATGAGGTTTTTAGAGTTTTAAGGATTTTGGGCAGAATTGGGGACTTGGTATGTTGTGTATGTTTTTGCTTTCAAAATCTTGTTTAAGGCCTTCAAATTGATTTGTGAGCATCTAGCCTTGTCGCTCTCTAGAGGTATGAAGTTTCAGAAAGTTGTGGATATTGTAACTTAGAGTTTTCAAAGGGTTTTTAACGATTGCCAAAGTTGCTAAAAATGTTTTCGACTTCCAAGGATCTTCCTAAGAGTTAGGACAAATTCCTAAGTAATAGGAACCTTGATATACCAGTAGCAAGACCTTAGGGTTTAGTTTCAAGTTCTAAGCTAGGCTATGTTTCTTGAAGGATTACAAGACTTCAGACCGACCAGGACGAACGGAGCTTACGTAACTACCCCAATCGAACATTTCTTCGGTAAGGGCACTTCTCTATTCCTAGCTACTAAAGCATATGTATATACTATGATTGTAAATTTGCAGTCGACAGCATTCTAAGAACGACCCGACTTTAAACTATATTGATTATGATATTAATGCAAGTATCTGAAGGCATCTGATATGTTGGATTAGAATTGTTTGATGTATGACATCGTTGAAATTGTTTGACTGTGCGGCTTGACTTTTTTGATGTTCTTGCTATACTGTTAATTTTAAGCATGATCTCCTTTCGCACATGATTTATATCTGCTTAGATATGTACATATTCTCTACCTGATTGTTGTTAATTATGAAGCTATGTTAGGCCATGTATACAGACTAGTAAGTCCTAGTTTGGGTTGTTAATTGTGCATATGTGCCAAGCGGTAAGTGACTATAAAGAGTTGCTCGAGCCTTAATCTTGGACATGTATCTGGGCAGGGAGGCTTAGCTAAAACCTATGAAGTGGCGAATCTCAGGTGTCGATGGAAAGCCACCATTGCACCTTTCACTGAGGAATTGTCCTGCCTCCCACTAAACGAAGTTGGCGTAATATCCGGATAAATAAAAAGGGGTCGCAGGGTACATCGTAGAGTCCATGGCTTAGGCATGAAAATAACCATGCTACTTAAGGGGTTTTGGGTTTTGATAGAACTACTAGCTTGTATGTCCATTAGTTTTGTTTGACTAATCCTCTCGATGTAGCTATCTCTCTGCTAATACTCTATATGATGACTTGAGTTGCTTATCTGTATTGTTTGTTTTAGAAGTTGACCCTTGCATTGTCTGTTATTTGTGTTTGCTGGAGATCCGTCACCAGTCAGACAGCCTTTAGCCAGAGGTTGCAAGTCGATGCCGGACCAAGGGAGACCAACGCAGCATAACAGGTGGCCTAATTGTAGAATGACTTGTTACAAACGTTTTGTAGTATGCTTAAGTACCAATGTAGGGAGTCTCGGCAAAGTTTTTAGAACCCAAAGTCAATCGTTTTGTAAGCTATTTTCTTCACCGCTGACCATACACTTTATGCCATGTGCGTCGCTATTTGCAAAACAGGGTATGAATATTATTAATGCATCTCATCCTGGCATATTTCGAAAAGGAAAAAAAATATACACTCTTTTTTCAATAGTCATGAAAACGCCTCTTGCATATTTAATTACTGTTCATTTTCTACAGTAACGCCCTGAAAATCGGAGTGTTATATTGTCGTATCAGAGCTCCGGTTGAGAATATCAGAGCTTGTCGGGGAATGGGTTTTCTATGCTAGGTTGTATGTTGTTTGTGTCTGCAATTAGGATGTTCCGGCTATGATTTCTAGGGAGTTGGTTAGTAAGGCTTGATCAACCTTATGGCTGCTCCAAGCATGACGAGACCCGGGAGTATCCCAACTTGTAGATATCTTTAGGTTATCTTTTGAGTGGAGAACCTTCTTATGTGCCTGCTTGTTTATCTCTCATGATAGCTAGCTTCTGAATTATCTGATACCTAACTTGCATTGCTTTCCCTTAATGTATGTCTTATTTTGTTAGGGGTTGTTGTGGGGCGTTGGTTAAGTCAGAAGTAGGTTAGGGATGTTCTTAAGGAGTTGATAGCTCAAGAGGGATATTTTGGGAAAATTAGAATCACGTAGGATGCCCTTAGTGTGTAAGGATGCTGAAAATTTTAAGCCAGGAAGAAAGAGAAGTACTTCAAGGGTCAGTAAGATATAAGTAGCATAGCCTTTAGCCGATTGGCAGGACTGTGAATGTTTGCTAAGCTAGACTTTCTCCTTAGCCTCTAAGGGGACCGTTTAGAAATCGAATATGAGGGAGGAGCTTCTCGATCGTAGTTATGGCGATAGGAAGATGATCTCTCAAAGATTGAAGGTCTAGAGTAAGGAACCTTGTTAATGCCATTGGAGCAAAATACATGGACTGAATCAGAGGAAGTAAGCTTGAATAGTGCCAAGTGTTTAAGCATGATATAGGCTGTTTTGTAGGGTCAAATGGGATGTACCAGGCAAAGTGGAAACAACTAAAGTTAGCGTTACGAAGTAGGGCTGTCCGGTACCCAGTCACGTGAGTCGATCAAATGAAATCCATGGATGGAAGTAATTGGGAGGACCTTAGGGAGAATTAAAGCTTCGACTAGAGGGCATGAAAGTCGTACGTGAAGAGTTATTTGTCCACCGTTAATACACATATGACCAGATAGTTTTCCTACCTTTGAGTCGTCTGAGTAGGTGTTTACCCTACTACTGGTTACTGCTTGTTTTTCTTTAACAGTCATCACTTACGATGCCTCCCCTTGGTTGTTAAGTGTGCTTCTTGGAATGAGTTTGTTTTCCAACCACCAAGTTCTCATGGACGGTACCATGAGACGATAACCTTCCTCATGTAAGGGTATCTCTTAGTGCTAATGGTTACTCGCCTGAACAACTTCTTAATAGGGGAAGATCTCAGGAATACCTCTAGCCAACAAGTGTCGATGAAACACAGGGAACTGATGACCGCAATCCACCAGTACTGTCACTGGGAGCTAAAATTCGAAGAGACCAAGCTGTTCCACCCACAGAGGAAAAATTGGTTTGCTATAGATGCGGGAAGAATGGATATCATGCTAGAACCCGTGAAGGGGAAAGAGAGAGGTTTTATGATTTCCTGAAGCTTAGACACCTTGCTAGGGAATGTCAGTCACCAGAGGCAAAACCTGCAATGAACGTTGCGAAGGGAATCTGTACGACGACACCAGGTAGCATATGCACCAGGAGTAGTGGGGAAATGACAAACCTGAGGGACTCGACGGAGAGTGATGCGACGTATCAGGTAACTCTTTACCTATCTTTTCTAAGTTGAGCATAGTGCCTTCACTCATTTTGATGTATGGTGAGGACCGCTAGATGTTGCATGTTCTTTCACTGCCATTGATTGGTAGTTACTTTCTCTTTTGTCGTGTTTTGATTGCATTTCCTGTAGGTGAGTATGTGCATATATATACCACCTACAAGCCTATGAATGACTTGGAAATCTCATAACCTTTTGGTGCTGGATGGCACGTAAGGTAAAGATATTTCTAGAACAGAGTGTCTCTGAATGCTTGATAGAGAACCTCGAAGGAACTGCTCCGTAGTGAGGATTCTGGTAGTGTCTTCTATTGGCCGACATTGAAGAGAAAAGGGAAATGAAGATGTAAAGCGTACAAACGGCACAAGACCCAGCTCATTTGCAACTTACGGATGACACCTACACCATTAACTGAGTACAAGTGATAGATAAAGGATCTAACTCGGAGTGGTCATTTTGGGAAAAGTGTTTTGCTTTGGGGAAGTACCAGCGTTGCTATTAAAAGAAGAAGGATGGGAAGTTCAGGCCCGACATAGATTATCAAACCCCGAGTAAGGCGACAGTAAGAGACCATAGTATTATTCCCTAAGATCAATCTGAAGGGCCTAGAGAAAATTGTGTGTTAAGACTTTAGAAAATTGAATTCTAGAGGATTTGGGAAACTTTGAATTGAAGGATTAAAATTGAGTTTTTGGGTAAATTGGATTTTGGAACTCATAGCTTGATTAGGGTTTTTGTTAAGCTAAGAAAACTTGGAAATTGAAAATTGGCTTTTAAATAGAGATTTTGTGCTTTTGACACTTAGAGGTTTTTTGTAATTCAAGACTTGAAATTTGTGTTTGAAACTTGTACTAGAAGTTATGTTTTGGATTGTGAAATTGTTTTGAGTAACTTAGTGAATTGTTTGGTGAAAATATGAGGTTTTTAGAGTTTTAAGGATTTTGGGCAGAATTGGGGACTTGGTATGTTGTGTGTATTTTTGTTTTCAAAATCTTGTTTAAGGCCTTCAAATTGATTTTTGAGCATCTAGCCTTGTCGCTCTTTAAAGGTTTGAAGTTTCGGAAAGTTTTGGATATTGTAACTTAGAGTTTCAAAGGGTTTTTAACGGTCACCAAAGTTGCTAAAAATGTTTTTGACTTCCAAGGATCTTCCTAAGAGTTAGGACAAATGCCTAAGTAATAGGAACCTTGATAGACCAGTAGCAAGACCTTAGGGTTGAGTTTCAAGTTCTAATCTAGACTATGTTTCTTGAAGGATTACGAGACTTCGGATTGACCAGGACGAACGGAGCTTACGTAACTACCCGGATCGAACATTTCTTCGGTAAGGGAACTTCTCTATTCCTAGCTACTAAAGCATATGTATGTACTATGATTGTAAATTGGCAGTCAACGGCGTTCTAAGAACGACCCGGCTTTAAACTGTATTGATTATGATATTATTGCAAGTATCTGAAGGCATCTGATATGCTGGATTTGAATTGTTTGATGTATGACATCATTGAAATTGTTTGACTGTGAAGCTTCACTTGTTTGATGTTCTTGTTATACTGTTAATTGTAAGCATGACCTCCTTTTGCACATGATTTATATCTGCTTAGATATGTACATATGCTCTACATGAGTGTCGTTAATTATGAAGCTATGTTATGCTATGTATACAGACCAGTAAGTCCTAGTTTGGGTTGTTAATTGTGCATACGTACTAAGCGGTAAATGACTATAAAGAGTTGTTCGAGCCTTAATCTTGGACATGTATCTGGGCAGGGAGGCTTAGCCACACCTGTGAAGTGGCGAATCCCAGGGGTCGATGGAAATCCACCATTGCACCTTTCACTGAGGAATTGTCCCACCTCCCACTAGTCGGAGTTGGCGTAATATCCGGATAAATAAAAAGGGGTCGCTGTTGACCCGGGTTTTAGGGCTATTTTCATAGTTATTTTGCATATAGATTCATAGGTTAATTAGGATCTTTATTCATTTTTCATGCATTTTGGTCTCATATCATGCATTTTTGTATTTCTAGGTCGTTCTATGTTTGTATCTATTTATTAGACATTTTTTATGGTTTTTATGTGATTTTTCTGGTTTCAGGTTCTGGCGCGCTCGCCCCAGGAAGCTGGCGCGCTCGCCCCAGTTCATTAAGGGCAAAACAGAATTTTCCTGCTGGCGCGCTCGCCCCAGATGATGGGCGCGGCCGCGCCAGCCCCCTGAACCTAAAACAGTACCAGAACGCGTTTTTGCGAGGGGGAACCCATTTTGGAGCATCTTGGAGCGACTTGGAGCACTCTTGGAGCTGTGCTAGGGCTTGGGTTTCCATCCCTACATGGTGGCTATGGTTCTTCTTGCTTCCCTTCATCTTGTTGCTTCCATTTTGGCCATGAGTAGCTAAGTTCTCTTGTATTAGGGGATTGATGTAGTTAGCCTAACTCTATGTTTTGATTACATTTCAGTTATATATATATATGAGTTGTTCTTCTTCTTTATGAAGCTCTTTTCCATGCTTCATTGTACCTAAATGCATTTGGGTCTATTTATCTAATTCTTGCACAATTGGGAAATTGGTTTGAGTTAGGGTTTTGAAAAGGGTTTAATTGGGAGTTTTGCTAGCTTAGGAATGAGGGCAATACCTGGTTATGTTGGTTTGATTAATGAACTTCTATTGTATTAATTGAGTAATTGGACTTAAGGAATTAATTCTTTTACTTTCGATTAATAGGTTCATTTAGTTAAGGAATTACTAAGTGGGTATCTAAACCTAGCATCATAGAAGAGTTGGATAAATTCATATATGTATGTTGAAGTGGGTAGAGACATAGTAATTGGTTGACGAAATCATTTCCCCTAGTACGTTTCAACCATCGTTTAATTCACGTTTTTACTTGCTTTCACTTACATTCACGATTTCTTATTTCAAACAATCTATCAACCTTTTTACCATCCTTTCAATAGTAAAATTAGTGGAAATTGATAGTAAACAATCACAATCCCTGTGGAGACGATCTTTTTATTACTTCGAGCCTTTGTACACTTGCAAAGTGGTTAACAAGTTTTTGGCGCCGTTGCCGGGGATTGTGCCTTTGTTTATATCAGTTGAAGCTAATTATTATTGCTTAGGACATTGTATATATGTTCATAGTTTTCTTTTTATTTTTAATTTGTAGTTATTCTTTTCTTTCTTTCTTGTTGTTGTTTTATTTTCACCTTTGTTCTTGAGTGTATTTTGTAAGGTACCATGGATGCTTTCAATTTGAGGTGTACTTACTGTAGTGGATTTCATGGATATTATCAATGTGAATACCATGACCAAGAATGGGAAAACCAACCCTATGCTTGTGAAGGCTATGAAAACTTCAATCCATGGAATCTACCAATCCATCAATACTATGGAGAGTATCAACCATTTGAACAAGATAAATCCTATCAAAGTCAAGGTAGTGGGAAGATAAGTTTGGAGGAGTCTCTAATTCAAGTGACCATGACCACAATCAGTTTCATGAAGAGCCAAGAGTCTTTCAACAAGAATCAAGAGGCCATCAACAATGAGCTGAGAAACAACTTCAAGGACCAAGAAGCCTTAATCAAGAACATGGAAACTCAACTTGAGCAAATCTCAAAACAAATTGTGGAAGAATCACAAAGCTCACTTCCAAATGACATTGTCATTTGTCATGAGGAGCAATGTGACGAAATTCCAGTACATTATGCAGATGAAGAGTGCCAAATTGAAGAAAAGAGGGATTATGTAATATCTGAAGAGAATTCATCTCCTCAAGCTTTTGAGGAGGAAGAAGAATCCCCAAAAGAGGTTCTCACATATACCTTTGAGCTAAAAAGTGACAAAACAATAGGTAAACAAAAAGAAGAAGTGGTTAAATGTGGAAAGTTTGAAGAAACCTCTATAGCGGATGTTATCTTTGGAAATAAATTGAAGATGGATAAAGAAAAGCCTCAAGTTCTAAGAACTTATCTCATGGATTTGTGGAACAAGGGGGGGCATTTCAAGGAACAAGCAAGAGGATGGAATTCTCCCTACACACCAAAGCTTCGTATCAATGAGAATTTTCTTAACCCTCTAACACTTTATTTGATTCACCCTTCTTTGATATCTAAAATGGCATGCAATACCTTGATGGAATTATGTGATAATTTGCATGATCTTAAGGATGTAATTCAATTTGTGATAGATCCTGGATAGGAAGTGAACATGGGAAAAGTCTAACAAAGACTATAAAATTGTGCTCCTTGGGAGACAACCCAAGTTTGTTTTAGTTTTTCTTAAGTCATAGTGTTTTTGAGTCTTTGTTTTCTAATAAGGTCTGATTAATGCTTGTGGTATAGGATGAGAGGTTTGAGAGATACGTGCTTGAATGTCTAGTATGTGATTCGATGGTACGTGATACTTGAGAATTGTTTGTTTGTCTTTAATCATTATGAAAATCTCATATTTACATCCTCATGCATCATTACTCTAGTTGTGGAAAGAAAAAATGATGAGAGAATTGTTTTTTATTAGTGTTTGGAGGTTTCGGGAGGCTCTTAAAAAAATGGGGTTTTGGTACCAGTATTTTGGCTAAGTGTTGGAGTAGGATGCTCTCTGCTAGCACTGGGGCGTTTGCCCCCATCCCCTGGGGCGCCCGTGCCAGATCCCTGGGCTCTCTTCTGCCAGCAGCGCGTTCGCGCCCGGTCCCTGGGGCGCTCGCGCCCGACCCCTGGTTTCTCTGCCAGCAGCGCGCTCGCGCCCGTCCATTGGCGCGTTCGCGCCAGACCCCTGGATCTCTTTTTGACCCTCTGCCAGTGGCGCTCTCGCGCTGTGCTGATGGGGCGCACGCGCCCATCGTGCAGTCACTTATGTGGCTCGCGGCAGCAGCCCTCTTTTCCTCACTTCTTCTCTTCTCCTAAAATCTCAAAGTTCGTTTCTCCCTTTCTCTCCCACTCCAAAATTAACCTCCATCATCCGTAACCATCAAATCCTCTCCTCCTTCTTTGTTGGGTGCTTGTGTGTGATTTCTTGGTTGTTATTCTCTCAACATTTCTCTTCTCCAAGTAAGTTATCTCCTCCTCTTCTCTCCCTCTCATACTTGAGCAATGTTCAAACTCCTTCTTCAATTCCTCCTAGATTCTTGTTAGATTCATCTTCTTCTTGAGATTGGGCTAGCAATGTTGTTGATTCCTGCTTTAATTAATGCTTTTTGGACTAAGAAATTTGAAGTTTATAATTGTGCTTGCAAGGTGTTTGATAAAAGTCCTCAACCAAATTCTTTTGCTAAAACTTCATGTGCTTCATTCCCCTGTTCTCTGGTTATGATTTTTTGCTGGAAAGTGTTGATTGAACATGTGATTCTTGCTAAGCTTGACCTTTAACATCATAAAAATAGATACTTTTCCTTTGCACGCCAACTGTTTGGTAAAAGTCCTGAACTAGGGAAAGTGTCTAAAGCATAAAGCATGAATTTTTCACTGTGTCTCATACAGCCGTATGCTCTTGTGTGGGAATGAGTACCTAAATAGTGACTAGGAACTTGTGTAAGCCCATTTCAGATTGATGCTCAGGCAGACTTGGAGATGAAGATCATGAGGATTGAAAGAGTTTGAAACCTTTTGCTGTTTAACCATGAGGATCATGCATTTTTATTTTATTTTGTTTTTATTTTCATTTTCTGTGTTATG
The DNA here is from genome assembly GCA_030819835.1 of Acmispon strigosus. Taxonomy (NCBI): domain Eukaryota; kingdom Viridiplantae; phylum Streptophyta; class Magnoliopsida; order Fabales; family Fabaceae; genus Acmispon; species Acmispon strigosus. Next base: position 4,398,662 of record JAUAMA010000001.1, on the reverse strand, counting down.
CATTATGTGGGATGCAATGAATGTAGATTTGTGGTATTTTTGATGTGTTTGCTCCTGTTGCAAGGGCTTGAATTTTTTCTGAAAAGTGCAACAGAGGTTGGAGGGCCCAACAGATGAAGAAGTTCTGGTGCTATCATGTTTTGCACCTAAATGGAACAAACAGGGAGTTAATTCTAAACCACATTTCTTCTTTCAGTTGCATCTTTGATCACAATTTATATTTCTTGTACACATTAATGCTGCACATGCCCTATTTCCTAGGTTTGCATACCCTTATCCTGAGGCTTTGTTTTTATTGTTTGCTCTGGGTTTGATGCTTGCTCTTTTATAAAAAGGTGATGCATGGGTGAGTGAATCTTGTAGGACATGTGAAGGCCTAAGCGACGGGGACTTGAGTGAGTTTTGGGAAAGTGCAGTGAAGTTATTTGGGATACCAATTTTATGGGGGTAATGCATGAAGTATAGCTTCCTTTTAACCTTTATATTGGGTTTACACTCTTTTTGGCTGTAAGGTTAATAAAAGGGCACACATGTGAAGAAAAAAAAAAGAGTAAAGTGCAAAAAGTATAAAGACGAGGGAAGGATGTGAGTAAGGGAATGGGACGTACTTGCACCACTGAGCATACCCCCAATCATATCCCTACCTTGTTGGCAAAAGAAAAAAATTAACCCGGAGTTGGTAATAACTGTGAAGGGTTTAAAAAAAAAAAATTAACCCGGAGTTGGTAATAACTATGAGGGGTTTTAAGAAGATACGTGTGTGCTCATAATACAAAAAGACCATTGGCTATCATTAGTGCATTCTCAATATGGGGTTGGGGAATTAGGAGCTGATTGTAAAAACCCACATCTTGGTGTTCACTGTGATTTTTATTTGCATCTACTAAAGGTTACTCTGTTCCCTAGCTTGATTCCTTGTATGAACTATCTTGAAGAACTTATCCCATGTGTCCTGTGTTAAGTTTATGTTTGCTTGCATCTTACCTAGAGCTTGTGTTCTTGGGCTTGAGGACAAGCTTCCTTGAGTTTTTACGCTTGAGGACAAGCTGTCGTTGGGTATAGTGGTGTGTTGACCTGGGTTTTAGGGCTATTTTCATAGTTATTTTGCATATAGATTCATAGGTTAATTAGGATCTTTATTCATTTTTCATGCATTTTGGTCTCATATCATGCATTTTTGTATTTCTAGGTCGTTCTATGTTTGTATCTATTTATTAGACATTTTTTATGGTTTTTATGTGATTTTTCTGGTTTCAGGTTCTGGCGCGCTCGCCCCAGGAAGCTGGCGCGCTCGCCCCAGTTCATTAAGGGCAAAACAGAATTTTCCTGCTGGCGCGCTCGCCCCAGATGATGGGCGCGGCCGTGCCAGCCCCCTGAACCTAAAACAGTACCAGAACGCGTTTTTGCGAGGGGGAACCCATTTTGGAGCATCTTGGAGCGACTTGGAGCACTCTTGGAGCTGTGCTAGGGCTTGGGTTTCCATCCCGACATGGTGGCTATGGATCTTCTTGCTTCCCTTCATCTTGTTGCTTCCATTTTGGCCATGAGTAGCTAAGTTCTCTTGTATTAGGGGATTGATGTAGTTAGCCTAACTCTATGTTTTGATTACATTTCAGTTATATATATATATATATGAGTTGTTCTTCTTCTTTATGAAGCTCTTTTCCATGTTTCATTGTACCTAAATGCATTTGGGTCTATTTATCTAATTCTTGCACAATTGGGAAATTGGTTTGAGTTAGGGTTTTGAAAAGGGTTTAATTGGGAGTTTTGCTAGCTTAGGAATGAGGGCAATACCCGGTTATGTTGGTTTGATTAATGAACTTCTATTGTATTAATTGAGTAATTGGACTTAAGGAATTAATTCTTTTACTTTCGATTAATAGGTTCATTTAGTTAAGGAATTACTAAGTGGGTATCTAAACCTAGCATCATAGAAGAGTTGGATAAATTCATATATGTATGTTGAAGTGGGTAGAGACATAGTAATTGGTTGACGAAATCATTTCCCCTAGTACGTTTCAACCATCGTTTAATTCACGTTTTTACTTGCTTTCGCTTACGTTCACGATTTCTTATTTCAAACAATCTATCAACCTTTTTACCATCCTTTCAATAGTCAAATTAGTGGAAATTGATAGTAAACAATCACAATCCCTGTGGAGACGATCTTTTTATTACTTCGAGCCTTTGTACACTTGCAAAGTGGTTAACAGTCGCAGGGTGCATAGTAAAGTCAATTTCTTAGGTATGAAAATAACCATGCTACTTAAGGGGTTTCAGGTTTTGATAGAACTGCTAGCTTGTATGTCCATTAGTTTTGTTTCACTATATCCTCTCGATGTAGCTATCTCTCTGCTAATACTCTATATGATGACTTGAGTTGCTTATCTTTATTGTTTGTTTTAGAAATTGACCCTTGCATTGTCTGTTGTTTGTGTTTGCTAGCGATCCGTCACCAGTCGGACAGCTTTTAGCCAGAGGTTGCAAGTCGATGCCGGACCAAAGAAGACCAACGCAGTAGAACCGGTGGCCTATTTGTAGGATGACTTGTTACAGACGTTTTGATTGATGTGTATGAAATCAAGTCTGCTTAAGTACCAGTGTAGGGAGTCTTAGCTTACTTTCTTACAAACTGGCAGCAAAGTTTTTAGAACCCAAAGTTAATCGTTTTGTAAGCTATTTTCTTCGCCGCTGACCAGACGCTTTATGCCATATGCATGGCTATTTGCAAAACGGGGTATGAATATTATTAATGCATCTCATCATGGCATATTTCGAAAAGGAAAAAATTATACACTCCTATTTCTATAGTCTTGAAAACGCCTCTTGCATATTTAGTTACTGTTCATTTGCTACAATAACGCCCTGAATATCGGGGTGTTACAATTTGCCCCTAATCCTGATGCCAAGAATTGATTTCTCGGGGAACCCGTCGAAACCAAATTGTCGGAATACATAGAGGGATAGGTCCATATCCCTTGCATCAACGATATAGGCATCCCATAAAGGTGACTAACAATGTTCTGGGGGTTCCTCGTATTGTTCCAGGAACCCGGTTGAACTATGCCTACAACAGCCTGTGAAATAGTAGGGGTTGTAAGACTCGGAATAAGAATCGAGGCCGAGACTTGTGATATGATTGGCCCTGTTGTGTACAAATTTGGTGCTTGTATAGGGATTGACCCAACAGACACTAAAGGAAAAGGTTGAGTCAAATTCGGACCGGTCGAAACCGGTGGTATGTTTTGACTCACTCGAGCAGTTGTAACTGCCATGTCTGGATTGGAACTGGTTTCAATCCTTGGAGGATTAATACTATCACTAGTATTAATCAAACGTTCTCCATTAACATTAGAGGCATTACTGGGTTCAGCATGAGACCCTGGAGATTAATTTCCTCTAGAACGGTTGGTCATACTAACAAATTTACCACTCCGCAATATCATACACTTTCCTAAATCACAAAATTAATTTTGAAAATTAAGGCACTAGGCAAGATTTCAAATGAAAACATGTCCCTTGGTCCCACTGGGCGTGCCAATTTGTTTACTTTGATTTTTGGTAAACACAAAGAAATTCAAATGTTGATAAAGAGGCTGGATATTGATCCTCTTTGGGCTCTCGGGTTTGAAATAACCAGTGCTTTAAGTTTAAAGTGAATGAGTGGAAAAGGTGAAATTCGTCGAAAGTGTTCGACAGAATTGAGTAAAAATTGATTTTAAAGGAAATAACTGAATGTAAATGCGTCAAAAGCAGTAAAGGTAAAAGAAAAGATAAAATTGCATTGGATTGAAATGCTGAAAGAGTAAATTTGCATAAGTTTAAAGTGTGGTTGATCGGTTTCGCTCAATCACGTACGTTTTAACTCTCATTTGTTGTGTGTTGTGGTTGCTTGGACGTGTAGCAATGGAGGGAGTGTATTGACATTTAAGTGATGTGTTGCGAATAGACGAACGAACCCCGATTCTGTGCCTAGCTTCCTCTATTTATAGGCTAAATTCTTAACCGCTTGCAACGAACAAATCCCTTGAGCTTAACACGTGTCTTGAGCTTACTTTTCTATTCTCCACGCGTCCTGTTTGATTTAACTGCCTAAAACATCTATCAAACAGTAAATTCCTTACATGCCAAGCTTTTGGTCGAAACGAATCTTACACTTGTCTAATTTAGATTCGTTTTCAATATGAATTTAGACTTCAACCAAAAATGCCTTTAGTCGAATGTCAAAAGCGTATCTTTTGATCAAGTTAAGTAACTTTGAATTTGGTCAAAACCACTTGTCAAGTGACTTCTGACCAAGTTAAGACTTAGGAAAAAATCTCAGGCTAACACTATTTCAATTTTCCTTCTTTTGTTAATAATTTTACGAGATCATAGCTGTATCATCTTTTATTTTTTAATTTCAAAATAATATATGCGACATTGACAGAAATCGAAGCACTCCAAGGCCATGGTGACCCCAAAAAAATGACTATCCAGTAGAAAACTTGATTAATGAACCACGGCTTTACAGAACTTGTGCTGTTTGTTGTGCTTCACTCAAATATAGATTTATAATCAACTTGAAACTATAAACTTATAACACAACCGAATAAGCTTAGATCTTTCATCTGATTACAGAGATATTAAAAAACCTGAACCAACGCAATCACACTATCTTTATATTGCAAATATAAACTGCAAAAAGGAGTAAATAAGGGAGAAAGCTACCTATACAACCACACAACTCAAGAAAAACTGAAGGTTAGCCCAAGTTAATTGTCTTCCATTGCCTGCCTTCTTAGCTGATCTCTGTAAGCAGAGGATACAACAACAGTCTAGGTCAGATGCATACCGATTCCTGAAAAATCTTTTCTTATCCCTCAATCCATGGCCGACATCAGAAACTCGTCCTCGGCATGCCAGTTACAATCTTATAATCAATTGGATACAAAAAACAAAGATAAAAACTGAGAGGGCAGAAGAATGATGCCTATGAAAGTTTACTGAATATTCCCAAGTGTCACTGTTATTGGGTGCTGCGTGTCAATCCTCCCCGCATCACATTCCTGTGCAAGTGAAAGACTCCATTAGTAATCCCAAATTGTGGGGGGAACAAAGAAGAAAAAGGGGAAGTCGAAAGAAAGCAAAATACATTTTTTAGCACACTAAAAGTTTGTCTTTGCTGAAATGGGCTCTATTTTAACTAGTCAATAAAACAAAGCAATCAACAGAAACACATCTTTAGGCAAATACTAGGTTCAACAATGAGCTTTTAGAGCTAGAGTTCATACGTAATATTCAAGTAGAATAGTAGATTGGCCAATATGTCATCCAAAATTATTGGTGAATGCCAAAATGCACAGTTGAAAGATAAAAAAAAATAAAAATCAAGAGATACTTGAACAAAGAGGTTCCAACATTGCAACAATAAAATCAATTGACGTACAGAAAGCACAGTTCAGAGCCGAAGAACCAGGAAAGTAAAATAATTTCTATCCATTGACGTACAGAAAATCCTTAAGGTCAAAATCCCCAGCCTCAAACCAGTTGCAGAAAAAAGCAAACAAAATGAGAAATATGTCAACAACTACATATTAATGTAAGAAGACCCCAAAACAACAATAATTACCTTCCAGAAATTAGCTGGTGCTGAGCACTGTTTACAGGGCCCTTTAAATTGCTGAACCGCTTTGCTCTATTCTCTTGTTCTTTCTCCACACGCATAGCAGCTACCTCCTTTTCCATGGAAGCTACTTCCCTTCTCATCTTCTTAGCCTCAACTTCCATGGCTTTAGTCAATGTATCTACCTTCTTAGCTAACATCTGACAGATAATGTCCATTTGAAACAATCAGCTAGGATCATCATGTATAAATAAGTAAAGAATTAATATCTAAAACCAAAAACAATTAACGAAAAAACACCAACCTCAATAGCATCGTCTTTATCTTTTAGGCTTTGATCTTTCTCGTGACCAGCTTTCCTCAAGGATATGACCTCCTTCTGAAGCAGGTCATACAAAACACCCGGAACACTATCCTCCACCGTTGGTAAGTCATTTGGTTTATCATTCGAATTTCCTTTCCAATTATCATCTGTCGCTCTCTCTTTGTTTTCCTCAAGAGATTGATTAAATGAATAACTTGGAGGTGTTCCATTCAGCAGCATTTTACTCCTTTCCAGTGTTCTTGAACCACCATCAAAAGATTTAGATGTTCCTTTAGCATGCTTTAAAACTGTGCTAGAGGATAGGGATGACCTTAGTTGAAAGGATGGTGTTCTTTTAGACAAGAACCCATTAGAGGTTGGTTTTGAGAAGTTATCAGCTCCACCTAAAGATTGCCGACGAGAAGGGCCATTGCTCGCACTTCTTCCATCTGAGGTGCCACGGTTACTGCCGTTAGAATTCCCCCTCAAACCGTCCTCCAGTACTTTAAGTCGTAATTGATATTTTTCCTGAAAAGTTTTGGAAAAAGTTTACTATGAATAATGGTAGAGCTGATCTCCAAAGTTAATAGAGAGGAACCAGATTATTACTTTCAACTGTGCTTCAGATTTTGCAGTGCGCTCAACTATAGCAAGCTTGTCACGAAGTTGCTGCATTTCCCCCTATAAGAATGCAGTTCAATAATAAGCAGAAACTGTATTTAAGTGAAGACAAATGCAGTAAAATTAATATCAAAAAAGAAAAGAAAAGAAAAGAAAGGAAGAAAGGAGAGAGTAACAAAGGCTCAACCACTAAATCCAACTGAATTAGCACAGTAAAACAAAATAATATTACCTGCAAGAATCGACGTTCTTCAAGCCATTGTTTGACAGGCATCACTTTATCATTAGCATCTTTCCATTCATTTGCAACCACAACAGCTACTCTGTTTGCCGTTACCTTGGCACGGGCCAACTCCCGGTCAAGAGTTTTTCTTTCCTCCTAAACAATATCAAATAAACCATGTAAAAACAAATAGAGTCTTAACTAGAGGCAATATAATCAAGAATAAATTAACTGGGAAATTGAAATTGCTAAAGACTTTAAAAATTACATTCATTTCTTGAACTTTCCGCTGATAATCTCTCACAGCATTTGCAGCTGCACCACCTGCAAGGACAGTCTCTTCCAGCTCCCTTACAGTTTGGGTGAGCTTTTCAACCTCTGCCACCTTTAGTCTGTGCATTTTGTCCAAAATTTTATTTTCTTCCTGAGATAAGTAAAGATGAAACCAGAAGTTAGAACTTATTGTTCTAATGTACTTTTTTTTTTTTTTTTGGGGGGGGGGGGGGGGGGGGGATCACACATGACTGTATACCTGGCAAATCTCAATCTGTTTCATTAGCTCTTGATTTTTATTTTGGAGGTCATCTACCATGGAGGCCTTAGCCAAGGCAACCTGAACAGTCTTCTCAGCTTCAAGTAGTGCAGCTTCTTTAGATTTGGTAAGACGATCTAAAGCTTTGTTATCATCTTGTAGTTTAGCAATCTAGAGTGAATATAGAAAAGGAAACAAAAATCACGTATTATAAGCCAGGTTCTTTCCTTCCATCAATTCTCTCCAGAGGATAACAATATTAACTCCTAGAATAGAATAAGGGAGTACCTCTTGCCGAGCAACCTTGAGTTCAGCCTCCAAAGGAGCAAGAATTGCTTCTATAGGAGGCATGTCATCATCCTTCTGAGCAGCATGGACCCTTCGAAGAGTAGCTTCAGCAGCAAACTGAGCTGCCATTGATGCTTTCTTTTCATCGTTGATTTTCTTTATTTCAAGATTCTGCCAGAAATGTTCAATTTAGTAAGCATGTAACCTAGGAAAATTACTCAGTACTAAAGTAGAAGAGGCTCCAAGCAATACTTTGCTTTCTAGATGAGATTCCGTTAACTTTAGCTTCCCTTCAACCTTTGACAGTTCTACAGTTAACTGAAATACAAGCAAAAAAGCAGAAAGCTAAGTAACATGTCAAGTTGACATAAAGCATGCAACAAAAGAACATGAAAATGCAAAACTACCACAAGAAACATGAATTAGTCAAAAGCATGGTAAAGGCAAAAGGCTTCAATGTCAAGTATCTAGATATAAAAAACAATGTAAAGAATTGTTGAACAGAATAAATGAAAAGTAAATCATTAAATTAATCAGGTTAAATACAAAACCAACTCAAAAATAACCACCAACAGCCAAAAATATAATTACTTTTTTAACAAAAGAACTATTATTGGGAAATGAAAAGATGTAAAATAGGACAAGGATAAGAGGATCCTCAAGAAATGATAAGAATGAAACAAAACAAAACTAAGGTAACATTTGGCACACAAACAGAACAGAATAGAACAGCCTATTTTGATTCATTCTCTTTGATCCCATTCCCACCTATTAAGTGGAAGTGGAACCAAACTATACCACTTTTTAAACTTATGTCCCATTTTGTTCTACATTTAAAATACACCGACCAAACATCCAACAGAGCCTATTGATCTTGTAGATCTAATCACCAAATGCTACCTAAGGAATCTAGCAATTCAGTAGAGATAAAACTGCAGCTTAAAAGTATAAGAGAAATGATAAAAGTACATACAACAATAACAACAACAACAGCCTTATCCCACTAAGTGAGACCAGCTATTTGGATCTTACTACGCCATTGAGCTCGATCAAAAACTAAATTATGACTTATGAGGAATATTATTGCTAATAAGATCAATTTTAGCAATATCTTCCCAAGTTCTTTAGTCTCTTGCTACCCTCTCTTCACACAACTACATAACATGTTATCAAATCCTTCTCACCGGTGCCTCCAAAGGTCTTCTTAGTACATGTCCATACCACCTTAACTAACTTTCTGTTAGCTTCTCCATGATAGGCGTCACCTCAAAATCTCCTCTTATACGCTCATTGCGTATCTTATCATTTCTAGTGTGACAACTCATCCATCTTGTCACTCTCATATCTGCTACTCCAACTTTTTCTCATGTTTTCCTGTTAAAGCTTATCATTTGCTACCATATAGGATAGCAGGTCTTATAGCGGTTCGGTAAAAGAAATTATAAAGTGCATAATGACTTTAAAATATAAAGTAATGATATTAGACAACAAAGCTTCTAAATCTCACGGCTTCATTTATGTAGAAAACAAAAACACTGAAATAGAAATCAACATTATCAAGAAGTCAATATAGATCTAGAATTAGGAGAGTGTACAGAATGCCATGAAAACAAGGGAGGGAAAAAAGGAGACACAAGTTTCCTTTTAAATGTAGCCCATTGTTCTTGTTTATCTGTCACTCAAGACAGATGCACAAGAATTAAAAAAGCCGTTAAAGTAGTTTGATAATCAGCCAAAATAACAAAAAAAAAAATACTAAATCTGACCGCATTATTTCCTATTAAAATAGTCAAAATGTTATTAATGCTCTATTTACTCTCTCACTTATTATTACCAAAGATGTTACAAAAAAATACTTGTTAATGCTTCATTGGTTATTTGAAAAAGCCAAAACAAATTAAAAATAAAAAATAAAGCAAAATCATTGCTGTTAATAACGGATTGTGGCGGAAAGCCATAAACAGACCATATTAGACAAATATTGGTGGCAGATGGCAGATTATGGCGGAAAATCGGCCATAGCGGCTTGCTGGAATTCTGCAAGATTCCGCCATGACCGATAATTGACAACACTGAGCAGAATATATTAGAGAAGGGAGGGAGTAATAAAAATAAAGGTTTTTCTGAAGAGTTTTCTAAGAGCACTGATTAAGAAATGAAAAGTATTAAATGAAAAATAAAATTATTTAAGTTCCTAATATATTAAATGCATTACTTTTCATTAAATACTTTCTATTTTGATTCCTAAACAAGTGCTTGGGCATGATTAGCAAACCAAAACCCATAAATTAAATCTGAAGCATTCACTATCCAAAGTAAAAGCACAACCACACTGATTCAAGTTATGAAGAAGCAGAAAATTTAGGGGGACAACGTTGGATGATTGCAACATACCAAGCTTTAGTCATATCCCTTATTGAGTTATTGGATAATGGCTTTAACTAAAAACTTACCAGTGGAGCAAGGTCATTTCAACACAAGAAAGAGTTTACTAATCACAATGACTTCAGAGTGAGTGCCAAATTTAACTGAGACGGTTTCTTTCAAAAGTCAGATAAACAAACTGCTAAACAACATTGCTAAACACGCATGGCAAAAATAAGGTAGTATCGATGAATTCAATACAAATATTAAAAGAGGCTTCTTCTCCTATACATTCCCCCATGCAATTAGACAAATAAATGAAGAAGGTTCAGTTCCTTTTTCTGCTGCAACTTCAACATAGTGACCATACACAAATACTCTCAATTTTCAAATATGCCAACAACATGATCTCACTAGGAAATAAAACCAGACCTTTTTTATCCCAGCACCAAGACCAACATGTAAACTGGTATTTAATGTAATAAAATGACCACAAAAAGTGGGTAATTTACATCCATCTCTAACAGAACAACACAAACAATGACAGCAAAATAATAACAACAATTGAGAAATTAAGTTGACCTCTTCAAATATGCCACGAACATGTAAATTAGTAATCAATGCAATAACATAATCACAAAAATAGCGTAATTAATAACAACTACAATGACGGAGAAAAATAACAAAAATAATTGAGAAATTAGCAGTTACCTCTTCAACGGCCTTTTCTCTGAGTCGTTCAGAGTGTCTCAGGGCTTTGATCTCAGCCTGTGCTTCTGATAATTCCCTGTCCTTATCTTCAAAACAAAAACACAAGCACAATTAACAAACAAGAAGTCAAAAAAATATAAATAAAATAAAAAAATCAGCAAAAAAAACTCTTCGGATCGAGCAGCATTTCCACACCTCGAACTTCATTCTCGAGGCGATTGAGCTCCACCTTCACCGGATCCGAACCGTGCAGAAGGTTCATGAACTCGTCGGCGTCCATACTCGGCGGCCTTGCCCCGCCGCGCCTCCGCGACGAGCCGCTTCTCCCTTCCCTGAACGATCCCGACACCGAAAGCGGCGCCGGCGTCGGCGCTCCTCCGCCGTCGCCAGAAACCTCCGCCATCCCCGATCTATCCGGAGCCGAAACCAAACCTCCGTTCCTCCTCTCTCACACTCACTCTCGCACACCAGATTTCAAATCACGCACGCGCACACAAAAAACGAAGATTGCATCATCATATCATAGAGCGAGAAAATGCGACCTAGAAAATGGTGGATTTAGAGAGAGAGAGTGTGTGCGAGTGTGTGTGGGAAAAAGGAAGAAAGAAGAAAGAGAAGAGAATAGATGCTTTTGGCTCTTTCTTTCTTCTTCCTCTTGTTTGGTTCTTTTCTCTCTTCTCTTGCTTGTTTTGTCTTGTTGCTTTCTCTCACTAGATTATGTGATTTAAACGAGTGAGTTAAAAAGATAAGCGAAGTTTTTAGCGCTTCGGGAAGAGGGTTTTGTGTTGCTGTTTTGAGTTAACAGTGAGAGTGAGACTGTAAGCAACGACTACACAGTAAACTAATCTGTTATTAGTAATTAACTAATCTCATGTTTAGGGGTTTAGATTTAAGATGAGCGGGAAGCGTAGTACGCACTCCGTGTGATGAAAGTGTTTTGCGGGTGCGTAGTGCACACGAAGGCGTATGTTAGTGTGATGAGCTGAACTTAGCTGGTTAATCCTGTTCGGACAAACTGCTAAGAACGTGAATGTATAATGGTTTAATAACGTAAAATTGCATATTAGCTTTGTTGGACTTATTTGTTCAAGTAATAGAGGGCGTAGTTTCTTTCAGGTAAATTTTCTAGTTTGTTTAGTCATAAAGAAGTTTTAAGTTTTAATTTTGTAATGTTCGATCAAAATTTGTAATGACACTAGTCTTCATTAGTGGTTGTAGTGCTTGCATTATGTGTAATGTCAATAAGGGAAAAGCTTTCAAGTTTTCGTTTTCGGGAGAGTGGCGGAATTACATGGAGATAGGGTAGGGCCATGATCCTCCCAAAGTTTAGAAATATTTTATGCAATAGATTACATATAAAAATTCTCTTAGTAAATAGGTTTATAAATATACAACGGTGCAAAATAAATAAAAAATGTAAATTGTCATAGCGGTACAAACGTCATCATTTCTCTGCTAGGTGCTGCGTTGAACTCTAACTCCATTCTTTTTTAGAGTAATACCTCCCATTGTTTTGTTTTTAACCGAATGATTTTTTTTTCTGAAATAAAGGTGTAGAAATATTAAAATTTATTTTCCATTTAAATTTTGAAGACCTCCATTATTTTAAATTTAAAAGGTAAACAATATATCAACAACAAAAACTTTGAAAAAAATGAAAAGTAAATTTTTAAATTTATTGATATAAATTATAATAAATTTTCAATGAGTATATGAATTAGTTTATTAATTTTTAGATGTATACATACGTGTCAATTATTAATAAAAATATTTTATTTATGTATTGAAGTTTAATTTTGGCCCCCTATGTACTTTTTTCTGGTTCCGCCACTGGTCGGGAGGGTATCCAGATGGCTCAATAAATATAAGTCATGTGGTACAAAAAGATAAAATATAAATAAAGAGAAATTTGCAATCTAGAAATCAAGTAAACTAATATTACCTACAAAGTAAGATTTGCAAGAAATTTCCCAGCAAACATACCTATCCATTTATTTGCAAGAAAGCATAAATAAATAAAAATTAATTCACAACATTAAAAATAGAAAAAAAAATGCCCAGAACTTTTGATAATGTGATATTAGATAAAATATGTAGATAAATTAAAGCATTAGAATATAATGATATATTAGAATCACAAAAAGAAATACTTAAAAGATATATAGAAACTCATATAAAATTTATAGAAGGAAGACAAATTCCTGAAGAAATTAAAAAATATTTTAAACTAAGATTAAGTTTGTATAGAAAGTTATATGAAGCCTATGATGAACATATATAAAAAATAAAAATGACTTTAAATGAGATATTAGAATTAATAGTTTCATTATTACAACAGATAGTAGAAGACTTACACAATATTAAAATGGAAATAATGAAATTTTATGGCAAAAATAGAGACCACAAAATAGATGACATACATGAGGATATTGAAAAATTAAAAAATAAACTAAAAGGAAAAGAAAACAAACCAAGTAAAAATTTGTGCGAAGAATTACAAGAAAATTTAAGAAACCTAAAGGATCTAATAGTTAAGAAATAAAATGAAAATGTGTTACTCTACGAGAACTAAAAGAAATAATAACTAAGCAACACAAAGAAATAATAATTTATGACCACTCTATAAAATTATGTTACTTAGATCACCACTAATATAATGGAAGAAGTAGAAAGCAACATAAAAAACCAAATAAATTCTGCAATAGAATTAGAAGAAACAATACAATTAATGGAACAATTAAAAAATTTCAAAGAACCAAATTAAACTCAATAAATAAAAAATTCTATAAAAGAATTTGTATCTAGTGAAGAAGGTGATGAAGAAAATGATGAGATAAATCATAGGATATGAAGATTCAGAAGATGAACATATTCATGTAGATAGAGTCCTGAACCAGAAGAAGGAGAAAGTTCTTATCAAAGCAGGAGAAAAAATTGATGAATATTATCAACAAAATTGGAAGTACAAAACAGAAGAACCACAAAAACCACCACCTAAAAAGTACGGATTACCTGAGGAATATACACCAAAAAGAGGAGTAATACAATATAGAAATATATTAAATATTGATTGTTCAAAAAATAGGAAATAAATATTAATAGAATGGTTGAATGAAATGACCTTATTAATGGTATCCAAAGACTATCAAGGAATAAATAAGCAGGACATAATAAGACTCGTTATATATAAGATGAGCGGGATATTAAGAACATGGTTAACTAAATTAAAACCATAGAATTAACTAGGAAACTTTGGTCCTGAAATAATAGATAATTTAGGAAAATTAATATACACAGAATTTGTAGGAGATGATATAATTAGAGAGAATGAAGAAGCAAAAAAACAAGAAAGAGAAAAGTCTAAATGACACTTATGTAATATGCAGATATGTGATATGTGCTATTTTAATGAATACGCATGTGAATATGAATTTTTTTACTACCAATTAGACGAAAATGATGAGGAAAACTTTAAAGAAATTTTTATAAGTAAATTACAATTTCCAATAAATGAAAACGTAAAAAATGCTTGGAAAAATATGTCAAAATCTAGAGCAAATACACTAGGAGGAAGAATATCAACTGTAAGAGATTTAATAAGAGAAACATGTATTATGTTCCAAACAAAATATAAATTGAAACTTTAGATAGAATATGTTATGATGATAAAGACCTTGAAATACCACATACGTGGGGATGTACAAAGACATGAAAAAAAGGATATATAAAAAAGAAAAGATGTAAATTTAGAAGACAAAGAAACCCTAAAGAGAGATATCGAAGAAGATATTTCAGGAAAAGAAAAATATATGAAAACACTAAGAATATAAATAAATTCTATCCAAAGGGTAAAAAAGATTGTAAATGTTGGTTATGTAATGGAGTGGGACATTATACAAATGAATGCCCTAAGAAAAATGAGAAAAAAGATAAGGTAAACATAATCAATATAGCATATAAACATAATCAATAAGAAGAAAGGGGTTAGTGATGATGAAATATATGAATATGTTTCAGAAGCTGAAGCTGAAACTAAAACTAAAACTGAAGATGGGTCAGATTAGCACATTCATAAAAATAAAATAAATAGTAGAAGGAACAGAAACAAGTATAACTATTAAGAACCAAGTGTTCTTGAAGAAAAGGAAAAACTTGAGAAATTGAAGATACATAAATGATCTTTCTATTCTGATTATTTCACTATTACAAGCTTTGTATTTATACAGAGAGAAAACAGACAAACAGACAAGATCCCAGATATTCCGGACCAACATAAGCAACAGGTCACAATCATATTAATGAGAGATGACACCTATCACGCATGGTCAACTTATACGGCTGACATGACTGCTGACCAGACAATGTGTAACACCCCGATTTTCGGGGCGTTACTGTATCAAATGAACAGTAAATAAACATGCAAAAATTGTAGGAGTTTTCAAAAATGCTTGAGTAGTTTTTTTTTTTTTCAAAATCATGTCAAGACGAAATGCGTACATAGTTACCCATACATATACAATAGCCTCGTTACAATACTCCCGAGCCGTCAGAGGATGAGGAGTTAGACCCTAAGGAGGAGACGCCAGAGGAGCGGACACTTCGCTTGGTGGAGGAGCGCATGGAGGCTCGACTAAAGGGTTTCTTCAATGAGATCCGAAGCCTTGTGAAAGATGCACTCGACAAGAGATCGTGTTCCCTTCTTTTGTTTCTGTACATCTATTACTCTTACGTTATGTTTATGTTTATTGTTGGAGTTCTGAGACGTTTGAATTTTCAGGCTCCTATCGGTATTTGATTGTTGAACGGTTTATTTGAATTATAATTATTTTTCACTAGGTATTCTAATTATGTTTAATTCTTTTTTAGTATTGTTACTTATTGTGGAAAAGGAAAAAAAATTCCTTGGTATGTTCGGCTAAGGAATATCGAACAGGTCACTAAGTGTACGCGCTTCGGTTTGGAAAATCGGGGTGTTACATGTGGAGTTTCAGTCGAACCTACCGTACTGCTACCTATACCGACTGGATTATGACTACCAGACGAGACCATTATGGACTGACTGTAGATACTTGCTATCACCGAGGGACTATCTGCATCATTGTTCCTCCGTGACGTAAACTTGACGCTATTAATTCTTTTGATGATGTTTTCTACGGGCGACGGCCAGAGGATCGATCGACAGGTGAGTAACATTCTCTTTTGAGGAGGATCTTCTGTCAGAGGTGACTGTTGAGCGACTGACCCAGTGGCGTAGACACAGAAGGGACTTCCAGCATCGGCGAGAGCATTTGGAGCGTTTGGTGGCACAACGTAAGAATTCTCGGCGTTCCATGTCATAGTCTACTGTGTTAGAGTCATCACATCTGAAGGATCTACCTGCGTGTGGTTCTCGGTTGTGTTGATAGTAGTTTACTTTTCAGTTGTTTATTTCTTTTCTTGAATAATTTTGCCTTGAGGCGGTTTATATAGCAATTTCATTTCAGTTTTAATTTCCGCTGCTTTTTGTGAGTTCTTTATTTGTTGATATTTACGATAATAACAATCGTGAAAATCTTGCCGTTACAAGTACTAGTAGTTTTTATTAAATGTCATAAATTAAATGCCACAAATAACATGTTTTTTAGTGAAAACACGCCCCACATGTTAATTGTGAGGCAAAATATTTTCCAAATCAATTTTAATTATTTATCTTCATTTAATATATCTAGATAATAAATAAAATCAAATAAACAATAAGATCAAACAAAAATTCTCCTTAGAGAATTTATATATATTCCACTATGCATATATAAAGAGGAAAATATTTTTCCTTTAGTAAATAATCAATATCATATCTACCACCCTAGAGAATATATACGCCACGCCATCACATAATAAATTTAACTATTATTTAATAATAAAGTATTTAATTATTTATTTATTAATATATTCCATAAATGCCATTTGGAAATTATTCGGGTCTTATTATGCATACCTGACTTGTCTCAAGATAGACATGCCACAGGAATGGTGCCATGTGATTGAGGTAGCGAATCAGCAATGAGAGCTCAGAAGGACCTCCTACAAAAGGTGAATCCTGTCGTAGAACAAGGGGTGGTGCATCATCCTCATCTGCTGCATCATCATCTGATGCATCCTCAGATGATGCATCATCAGAAGATGCATTCTTAGATGATGCACCTTCCCCTCTTAGAGCATCCTGCGCAGGTGCATCGTGTCTCTCAACGTCCATGTGGACATCAACCTCGTCCTCATGAATTGGGTCCTCATGAACCTGGTCTACTGAATGCTTCCTTTGGGGTGGATTGGAGGGCCCGACTCGTTCTGTTTAGCAGGCGGCAGACGCGACACAACATCAACATGTCCTTGTCCCTGGACAACCGAGAAACGACCACCCTCACCACGTCCTCGCCCCCGGCGAACGAGGATAAGCCCACCCTCACCACGTCTGCATCCCCATCCCTAGCCACGACCACTTCCAACCCCACGTGTCTTAGCCATCTACAACACAACAAAGTAAATTACACAACATACATTGCGTTCCGGGTTCTAGAAACTGGAACTTTTCGAGTTTTTAAACCCGAAACTTATTGAATTATTGAAAAATTTATTCTTTCCGAGATGTAGAACCCGGAACAAAAAACTGGAAAAAATATTCTGGTTTCTAAACCTCAGAAACAAAATATATTTGGCAAACCTAACATGTTCCGGGTTATAATTCTCGGAACACAAACAACCCTAACACTTCACATTTGTTCCGAGATCTAATTCCTGGAATGTATTTTAAAACCAGTATTTTAGAAACCGGAACGATGAAACAAAGAGAAAGAGGGAGATGGTGTTCGTACCTTGACAATCAGCGGTGAAAATGAAGATGACGGTCGGTGATGAAGATGAAGATGACAACGGTGACAAGAAGAGGACGAAGAAGAATGACAGAGGAAGATGGAGAAACCGGAAGGAAGAAGATGAGGAGGTTGAATGAGAGTGAGAAACCGGAAGAAGGAAGAAGAAATAAAAGTGAAATGGGAATGGTTTTGGGTTATTAGGGTGGAGGGTATTTTGGAAATTTAGAAAAAATGGGTAGGGTGTAAAATTGGGTGGGTAGGGTGTTAAATCTATCGCTCTAAAAACAACACACATAGTATTGTATGTAAGTTTTACCCTAAAATAAAAGGCTTAATTGCAGTTTTGGCCCCCACGAATGTGATATGGGCAAAAGCAGTCCCTGAATTTCTAAAATAGCATTCTGGCCTCCTCCATGTTAACTTCCGTTAGCACTTTTGGTCCCTGAACGTTTTTCTGTCCAAAAACTAACTCTTTTTTTGTCTAATTGGCATTTTTAATAATATTTTAATTGATATTTTTTTAATAATCCAAACCTTCAACCGTCAATTTCCAAAACCTTCAACCTGTTTTCAGAACCTTCAACTTGTTCCTCACCCACCACCATCGAATCTTCCTCTTCCTCCCCACCTAAGACACCAAACCAGGATCACAACCACTTTCAACCCACACCATAATCCGATAAGAGAAGATGAAAGAGGACAACCACCACTTTCAGCTCCCCTCCATTCCTTCCTCTTCATCATCACTGTTCTTCTCCCTAAAATCACCACATAACACTTGCTCTTTTCTTCCTTTCTTTCTCACCATTAAAACAAGCACAAAGTAACCAAACAACAACCATCTTCTTTCATTGTCTTAATGACCAAAACACCATCACCCTTATTCCTCCCTTAACCAGAACCCCCAAGGCCTCCCAAAAAATACAACCTCCATAACCACCAACACCTCAAACTCCTTGTTCAACCCTTCATCAACTTTTCTCCTGTTACCACTTACCACACCTTTGCGTCTTGATCTTCCTTGTGTTTGAAATGTATCAGTCATATTAAGAATGGCAACATTGTGCCTTTCACAAAACAATGAAACCTTGTTTGCTTACAATTCACAATTCACAATTCACAATTCACAAGAGTAATACCAAATTACCAACCAAACACAAAGCAACAACCAAGCTAAAGAGTAAAGAAGGTAATACATTGCTGGATTGAAGCAGAAAGGGGAGAATCAGAAGAGGGTTTGAACTTTGAAGCAGTCAAGCAGAGTAGGTGGTGAAGGCAGAGGCACGATGGTGGAGGAGGCAGAGCCGTGGCGACGGAGGAGGAGACGTCGAGCGCGACGACGGATAGAGATGGCAGAGTAGAGCGCGACGGCGGACGGAGAAGGCAGAGTCGAGCGCGACGGAGGACGAGAAGGCAGACTGCAGATGCACAGGCGACGGCGAAGGAGATGGACGCAGAGCCACGCGACGACGGAGGAGAAAGAGGGAAGCAGAACGAGATTCGGTGGTGGAGGAAGTGAGGAGGCTAGAAGTAGAAAGAGGAAGTGAGGCGGCTAGAAGCAGAAAGGAGAATTAGGGTTGAAGGGGAATTAGTAATAATACTCCCTCCGTTCCTTTTTATAAGAGTTAAATGAGGGGGGTTGACCGTTCCTTTTTATAAGAACCACATAAGGTTTTGTGCCATATTAATTATTTTTTCACATTTTTACCCCTATTCAATTCTGGAAATATGGAATTGCATTTGTAAGACCCTCAATTTTGTGTGATTGTATTTTGGCCCCTGTAACTCTTATGATTATAGTTTGAATCTTTTTGAAGTATATTGATTATAATTTGTCTTGAATTATTTAGTAATTCGAGTTAGTATTGGGTTGATATATTAAGTTTTATTTATGAGAAATATGTGTTTGAGTATGGAATTATGTATTGTTTAAGCCTTGGCTGAAATGACGACATTTTGAAAGGGAAGTTGAGATCGTCCTGTAAAACTGGTTGAGATCGTCCTGTAAAACTGGCAGACTATGTTGGCGGACTATGTTGGCAGACTATGTTGGCGGACTGTTTTGGCGGACTGTTTCTCACTGGCAGACTGTTTCTCCATTGGCAGACTAGGACTTCGTTTTGTCTGGTCTGGTCAGCCATTATTGTTGACTTTAAGAAATGAGTGTCAAATGCCTTGGGAATGATAAACTTCCGTTTTTATTGACTCTTAAGAGATAAAATGTCAGAATCATTAATAAGAATTAATGACTTGTCATTTTCTTTGACTTAGAGTATTTTAATCTTTTCTAAGTCGGTTTCCTCACTCTATAAATACCAAGCTTCTTCAGTACGTTAATCTTTCATTTTTCCCACACCTTTCTTCTCTTCGAAGTAAGCTGAATCCTTGACATTTTTCTGAAGCGCTGTTGTTGGTAAGTTGTTCAGACTCTTACTAATTCTGGAATTTCCATTGTATTCAATTTAGTTCATCTTCTTGAAGTTTAACTTGTTCTATTTTCATTGCGACCATATTCTTCTTGTTCGTTGAAGACCAGAGCTGTTCGTTGTGAGTTCTTTTTGGTTCGTGAAGGACAGAGCTGAAGTTTCAAATCTCTTTAATCTTTTAGGCCATTCAAGGTTGGTTTCCCTTCTAGTCCTTACGTTAGAACTATGTTGTAATCTTTGTATTTCTAAAATATCCCTTGGAAACCATATAGGCACTGTTTTAAATCAATTTGGTAATGGTTTTTATTTATAAAGAAGTTTGGGTTTTAAAGAAATGAATTTAAAAGTGATTTTTCGTGAAAAACTCTGATTCTGGACTCTCAGACTGAGAGCCAACGCTTGGGCGTTGGGATCCAACGCTTGGGCGCTGGGTTTCTTTGAGTTTTCACGTAACCAGATGATGGCCAACGCTTGGGCGTTGGGTTCCAACGCTTGGGCGTTGGAGAGCACTCTGTTCTGCTCTGTTTTACGAAAAATTATGGTTTCGACCGTTTTGAGTTCTGTTTCTTTCCAGATTGCATCCTATCCTTAGGATAGTTAATTAAATGAGTTTATATGCTATTTCTAGGTTGAAGAACAAGTGTATGCAACCTAAGAGAAGGTAAGGGTAACTGAATCTTAGTATTATGATATTATGATATTTTTGTGATTCTGATTGGAGAACACGGACTGTGATTGTTTATAAGTTTGTTTGAATACTGTGATAACAATATGATATATCGAATATGTTGTATGGTTATGAGATTGAATTGCTTGAACATATTTTGTAAGAAGAGCTTACTGTGTTATGTATATATTGGCATCACTATGAAATGAGTGAACCGTTATTGTTCATGAGGATTCTGTAAAACTGTGGGAACCAGTAGTTCTTGAGGATTCGATTACTGTCATGACAGATGCACTGCAGGTGCATGATTTTAGGTTTTGATGTGGCGAACTATTATGCGTCGCGGGATCATGCCAAGGGTGGTGTGAAAAAGTCTCTTCCATGTTCTAAGTCATCCTGGCCAGATACGACAAAAACCCAATGAGCTATTTGCATTATTCGTTGAAAAGTTAACAAACATATGTGTTGTGATGAATGAGGCTTATTCTGTGAAGTTATGAATTACTGGCAGATATATTGTGAATTGTTGTTTCAGTTATAGTATAATAGTTAATACTACTTACTCTATACTGTACTTCTAGTATTGTATTTCTATATTCTGATATTTGAGTTAACCCTTTGCTGTTTCTGTTTGTGCCTTCTTTTATTTTGGCGCTTAACGCCAGATGACCAGCGATGAGGGGAGACTTGAAGGCCGTTTTGAGGCAAGCTTGAGGAACTTTTGGGGCAGAGTTGAAGATAATGTTTAGTTTCCGCTATTTTGTAAACTTAGCACATGTGTGCAACATATTACTTTCATTACGTCTTGTTTTCCTTGCTGTAATATTATTGACTATGAGCTACACTTATTAAATATATGTGAGACGTTGTTTTAGAAAACTTGAGAGGTTTTGAAAGGTTTTTATTTTCCGCATTTTTTCAATGTGACTCTCGACTTAAAAATCGGGCTGTTACAGCATTAATGATGGAAAGAGATTAAAAAGAAATATGTTAAGGACAATTTTGGAAATTCAACAACATTTAAGAATAAATTTAATAAAAAAACTATACTATCTAACTTTCTTAAAGGGGTGTCTTATAAAAAAAACATAGATTAATTTTTTTTTATTTTTTTTTTTAAATTCCTGGGGCGGCATTTGCCCCCCAACCAGCACGTACATCCGTGCCTAATACAAATTCTTAATTCTGCCTTCGACATCAACTCTCCTCATCAGCGCCCCCTCACACACCCCCACCGGAGTCCATTTTCCCGGCGAACTCCCCACCGAAACCCCCATTCAACCATAACCACCGCTCTGCCTCACGCTGCGACCACCACCATCCAACCCAAGCCACCACACCCAACCAGACCGCATAAACCCTAGTTGCCCACCCCCCTCATTCACAACCAAACCGCGCCCACTTATCTGCACCTTCATCCAACCTCCACACAAACCGTAGTCTCCTGCTCCATTAACAGATTAGGCTAGCAGTTACGTTGGCGGCGTGCTTTGGTAGGATCAAACCTGGTAGCTTGGAGACACTGCTTGCTGCTTATTATTCCGTAGAGAGCAGCGATGGCTATAGAAACTCTAGTTCTTGGTATTTCCCTTGTTTCACTGTGTTGTTTGTGTCTCTTTGTGGTGCAATGCAACGTGTTTGAATCTCTGTTTTGGGTAAATTTGTTGGCAGGCGCTGGTCAAGAGGTTGGGAAGAGCTGCGTGGTGGTGACCATCAACGGGAAGCGAATCATGTTCGATTGCGGGATGCACATGGGCCACTTGGACCACCGTCGATACCCTGATTTCTCTCTCATTTCCCCTCAAGGCCATTTCGACGCTGAACTCTCCTGCATCATCATCACTCACTTGTACCATCATCGTCTTTTCAATTTTTTTTTTAAAATACATAATTTTTCTATTGACATTTCCTTCTTGTTGTTTGTGAAATAATGGGGCAGTCACTTGGACCATGTTGGAGCGCTGGCTTACTTCACCGAAGTTTGCGGGTATCACGGTCCGATTTACATGACAGTACGTGTTTGATGAAATGTTTGCCTCATATGACATGTTTGTTGATGTTTGCTAAGTTCCAATAGAATTGACTATTAGCCTTTTTTTTAATAAAAAAATAAGTTTGGAACAAAATATTTGGCAAGCATTTCTAATTTTGGTTTGCTTCTTTGTTTGCACATGCATCTAATCATGTTGTAATCATGTTCACCAAACTACTGGTCGTTGTTGTACTCAGTGATGGGTGTTCCAATATGTAGTCCCCGGCATATATTGCACATAATCATGATCTGATTTTGTTTGCTTCTTTGGGTGTTGTTCTGTTCAATGCTAACTGGTGGGGTACTAGGAATGAATGAATATACTGGAGCTCTAAAGCCAACATGATTTAGCCTAAGGCATTCTGATGGTGCTTTGAATATTTAAGCTTTATTTTCTAGGTTGTAATTTACACTGGTAAATTTAACTTGACTTTTATTTGATTTTAAGCAGTACCCAACTAAAGCTCTGTCTCCTTTGATGTTGGAAGACTATCGGAAGGTAATGGTTGATCGTCGGGGTGAGGAAGAGCTATTCACTTCAGAAAATATTGCTGAGTGCATGAAGAAAGGTAATGCACTTGCAGTGCGATATTCCTTTTCCATTAATGTTAGCGAGACAACTCTTACTTTTGGTTTAGGCATGTCATTAGGAAGTGTTCTGCATGTTAAAACTGGTCAAGGCTGTCAGTGGATTGCAAATTATGTACAAGTTACTGTAACTGGCATAGTTGTTGATGTTAGAATTGTATGCAGCTGTTATGTCACAAGGATTTTAAGGGAGGATAAATATTCTTTTTTGGTCCATAAATATGTCATATAATTTTTTTTTTTTACTATTGTTTTATTTTGAATTGATCATGTGCACAATAGTTACATGATTTACGTTTTTGTTTGATTTTCTATCCGAGTCTTTAAAAATATTCTGCCGCACTTATCAGTTACCGCTATGAGTGATTTGGTGTGCAATTAGGACCATTGAACACCGTAGGTTTCCATCATAAATCACATGCCTTTATATTAGCATCTTGATTTCATATCTCTATTATAAATGTTTTAATTGATTTGGTTCCCACAGTTATTGCTGTAGACCTGAGGCAGACTGTGCAAGTAGATCAAGACCTGCAGATACGTGCATATTATGCAGGACATGTAAGGCTCCTGAGCTTAATTTCTGTAGCCTTATTTAATTTGCAGTAATTGATTTTACACCTATTCTAGTGAATTTCTCACCATTAAAGTTCTGGTATGACTTTTGTGAATATAAGATGGTATAGGATGAGATACCCAAAAATTGGCAAATCTGAACTATACATAACATAATGAGATATAAGATTGAAATGTCCGGTGCTCCATTTGAAAGTCTGAATTAGGCAGGCTTCTCAAATTCTAGATCAATGTGTGCATTCCATTGCCTTTCAGTATTTGGGTTTTAAGAGTAGTGTAGCTGGAAATTTTGGCAGTAGGGATCTGGGTTCTAAGATTTAAAATTATAGATGGTCGTTCAGTATCAACAGATGATGATAAAGTTTTAGAATTCCAGGTTTTTTGGTACTGTAAAAGGAAAAATGATGTTCACTGTGGCAAGGAAGGAAGTAGGAAAGTGTCAGGTACTTTTGTCTGACAGTGTATGGTTGCCTGAGCATCTTAGATAGCAGTAGAAGAATAAGAACAATGCAAACTAGCCTTAAAAGACTTTTTCCCTGATTAGTCTAGTTGGAGATATTTTCATTCAGCTCCTAGTAATGCTACAACTACAGACGGAAGCCTTGTGCTACAAAGCTCCTGTTATGCATGTCCAGTGAAAAGTTGATTATGTGGGTTTATAGGAAGCAGTCTTGCATTGCATTTGTAAGAGTTCGATTTCACAAGTTGAACCTCTGACCTTCGGTCATATAGCAATGATTCCAACTGTTGCACCAAAGTTCCCTATTAGTAATGCCTTACAAATGAAACTTTACTGATACAATATGTACTTTATAAAATAACCCTTGATCAAAGTTATGCTTCAATATTGTGAAATTGTTAACTCTTTTCTTGGTCTCGGACATGATGAGTGCTACCAACACTCTGTTTTTCAACACTCTCTTTCATTGGTTGAAATTCATGTGTGTTCCAGCTTCCACCAAATGGGAGTGGGACCCATATAATTTAGTGGATCCCATGCATTTCAACCAATAAATGAGAGTGTTAGAAAGAGAGTGTTAAAGTGAGTGTTGCTACCATTTCTACTCAGGCATTATTATCCTTTTGATGGTGTTTCTTCTAGATCCATCATAAATCTAAATCCTGATCTTATGGTTAAGCTTAAGCATCACCGCTAAGCCATTGAAGCTTTTTACTTTCTTCTCCCACAAGAATGATATGTATTAAGCATATCATCCCTGATAACCAACCTCTGTAGTGTGTACTGTGTAGAACTTCTTGTAACGTCATTATCATTTTATTTCAGCAGGATATTGTTGACATTTTTTTGTTATTAGGGTTACTTCCCCTATCATGTCTGTCATGAATAGATTTTCGTTCTTTCCTTATCTTCATGTTTTAGTACTCTCATCTGACCATTCCTCCTATTATGAATTGTTAAGGTTATTGGAGCTGCAATGTTCTATGCAAAAGTGGGAGATGCAGAAATGGTTTATACAGGAGACTACAATATGACACCGGATAGACACCTCGGAGCAGCTCAAATCGATCGATTACGGCTTGACCTTCTTATAACTGAGTAAGAACATCATTGGCCGCGTAAATACATCTTAAAATGATTTCATTGATGTTGTAATGAGGGTGATAAATGATATTTTCTCACTTATTTATTATTTTTAGGGTATATTATTTGTATTAGTTTATACTCTATACTGATTTTGAATTTTTAGTATGCTTGACTGTTTATCTGCATGTATTACTTTTAATCTCTTATGGATGTTGCTGTTAGAAATATGAACCATTGCTCGGCCTCCTCCTAATAGGCTAAACTTTTGGGAAGTCGGTCCTTGAA
Organism: Acmispon strigosus; assembly: GCA_030819835.1. Lineage (NCBI taxonomy): Eukaryota > Viridiplantae > Streptophyta > Magnoliopsida > Fabales > Fabaceae > Acmispon > Acmispon strigosus. The sequence continues at coordinate 4,373,043 of JAUAMA010000001.1, read as the reverse complement.
TAGTATCAAATATATATGACGTCAGGACCTGGTGGTCATGAGACCATTTCTTGTGATCCCAATGCATATTTGGGGTCAAATGCACTTTGCCATCCTAATTTATTGATCTTGTTAAACCTTCCACGCTAATTTAAGTGATTAAGCATAGGGATGTCAAACTGTCAATAAATTTTGCATTCAATAGAAATGTTTCCTCAAGAAGGTCCATGGCGTACATTATTTGGGAAATCAATGTACCATCCTTGGACTGTGTGACACCTCTGTTCCTATCAAGTAGTTTTCCACAATCTTTGCTGGTGAAAGTGATAACAAAAATGTTGTTTTTCTTGGGATATGCTATGGTGATCACTAGTTTCACTGCCTAGGTTGACATTGTAGTTTACGTACACAATGAAGTATATGCACCCTTGGTTGAATGGCGATAGGTGTGGCTGTGGTCAGTCTCACATTGCCATTCAAACTGTTGAGTCACAATGATAAATCTGCCAAACCAATCCCTAGGGGATAGCTAAAGGCCATATTGAGATTTGTCGGGATGACAAACAAGTCCAAATGACTCATCATGAGCAACAAATTTAGTAGGTTGCTCCATATAATCCTCTTCGGCAAGAAGCACTCTTGACTTCTAGATGTAGAAAATTTGGAGAACACATACATAATACATGATAATTGGCACGAGAATCCAAGATCGAAGACTGAAAGAGACAAGCAAAGGAATTACCCTTCTGTGTTACAAAGTGTTAAGGTTAAGTCCTAATAAAATGTAGAGCAATCCTCACCCCTGAGCTAGCGTTTCAGGTAGAGTTAGGCCTACTTCTGAATTCTTAGATGGTATCAGAGTCTGTCCTAGATCCGTTTATTGGGTCACCCGCAGATGTCCAGTCATGCAAACTTCACGCTCCAGACATCCAGTCCTGAGTGTGAGGGGTCTGTGTTAATATTAAGACCTCATAAAGAATAGAGCAATCCTCACTCATCTAGCGTTTGGGGGCAGAGTTAGATCTACTCCTGAATTCTAACTTCTAAGACAAAGGTAGTGGAATTAGACGTTCCTCAAACCACATAAAAAAGTTGGCATAGGCAACCAAAGATGTTATGAAATGATTTTATGATATAGAATACCATGTTAAGGGACTAGAAAACAATGGTGAAATCTGTGTGCCTAAACAATATACCTTGTGACGTACTTGAGTGAGTGGCATTCATCAACCATCAGATTGATTTATATAAATAAAAGAATAAGTATAACCTCTTATTATCTCCAAACCTAATCAGCAAGGATTCAACTATCTCCTAGGATTATATTGTTGCAATGCTACAATAACCCCTAGTGTTTCCAATACTATATTTATTACAATTATCATTTCTAATAGTTTCATATAATTTCCAACAGGTGGAAAGCATCATTGGTCTTATGACTATTTCGTAAAATTTCCTTTGTGCTTTAAAGTAATGTTCTGAATCATACAGTAATGAGTTGCTTGTGCTAATCATTAAGCTTTTGGATCTTTTAGATCATGTCTTTAAATTGATCTCCCTGTATTGATGATTGCTAATATATTGGATGTAGGATTTTGTAGCCAGCTGCCTACCTCAATTATATAATCTGATTGTTTGATATAGCCCATTAGTTGTTTTGGATGCACAATCTTTATGTTATGTTGACACTTGACAGGGCGCAGTAACATTGATATGCATTTTGAAACTTTTTCCCCTATTGATGGTTTGATATAGTTTAAAATGCATGAGACCTATTATGCACTCGCTGCTTGTAGTTATGAGATGGATTCTCTAGGAGACATTTTTGGTTTGATTCTGAAAATATTCCATTGCAGATCCACTTATGCAACTACAATACGTGATTCAAAATATGCTCGTGAGAGGGAATTCCTCAAAGCCGTATGTATTTGCAAAACTTACTTTCAAGAACTTATGTGCTAAAACTGTTTATTTAATTTGGTGTCGTGTTTTCTTTTACACATATTTAAGTAAAAGTATTGTTAATCTCACCTTCACAGTCCCTTTTTTAGCTAATCATTTCTTATTTTGCTGTTTCCATTTTACCTTGTCCTGGATTTTTGAAGTGGTCCTTTTGGTATTTTTGAAAATCCATTGTTTGTACGCGGAGGGAGCTTGGACCTTTTTTGATGATTAGGTTTGGAGATTTTGACTAAAGTCAAGAAGGCAAGGTCCCATTTGGTTGGACATTGGTAATTTGGTAGGTATTAGAGATAATATGTAGAAATACAATTAGTAAAAATGCTAGTTAAACATAGTTAGTTGTAAACTATCCTGAGGCAGCTTCAGCATGAAACTGTCCTTCTCCTATTATAAATAGGAGCTATTGTAACTCTCATAACTACCTTTCACAAATGAAATACAATCAGTTTTCTTTTTCAGTTTCTCTCTTGTTCATCTTCTATTATGGTATCTAGAGCTTAGTTCGAACCCTAGCTATGGCTTCCGTCACGGATCCAAATGCTTCTTCTCTCAATCTTTCGCATGCTGTTTCAATCAAGCTTGACGACATAAATTTCTTCTCGTGGCGTCAACAGATTGAAGGTGTTCTTCGAAGGCATCACCTTCAGAGTTATGTCATTGCAGCGACTCCTTCAGATACAGTGAATCCTGAGCATCTTGCTTGGGAAAAGCAAATTTCCGTCGTCTTCACGTGGTTGCTATCCATGCTTTCTGATTCGTTTCTCCCAACGGTTCTGATTTGCACTCAGGCCTGGCAAGTTTGGGAGGAGATTCATGACTATTTCAAGACGCAGAATTAGGCGCAGTCGGCGAAGCTGCTAACAGAGCTCCGTCACATCACAAAAGGTTCACGTTCTGTTTCTGAACATCTCAAATGCGTGAAAACCATAGTGAACATACTTCTCTCACTCGCAGATTCGGTGAGCTACCGTGATCACATAGATGCGATCTTCGACGGTCTTCCAGAAGAGTACAATGCTCTCGCCACCGTCAAGTTTGGCCGCGGATCCCCGTGCTCCATTCCTGAGCTCAAATCTATGATAGTGGCTTTCGAAGCTCGTTTGGAACGCATGAAAACACGTCAAGGTGGTGAATCATCCACGATTTTGCTTGCACGAGCTTCTTCCTCTCAATCGGGTCAACACGACCCGATTGCATCTCAAAAGCACGTTCCGCAGGCGAACGTTGCCTCTGATGAATCTTCCTACGATGCACCACTGTCGGCGATTCTCGCGGCGGCGGACGCGGCAATGGTCCCGGCGACGGACGCGGCGGCTTGTACGCTAACATCCAATGCCAAATCTGTTACATTGGGGGCCACCCTGCCTCCAGCTGTTAGCACAGGTACTCTGACCAGCCTGGTAGCCAGACTGCAATTCTGGTCAACATGCTGGAAGTCAACAGAGTCAAGGTCAAGGTCAACAGAACTCAGTTGGTCAACAGTCTGGGGGTCAACACTCTTCAGTTAGTCAACAAACTGCACAACAGCCTTCTTCTTTTGGGCCATCGGCCCAATATGGCTCAACATTTGGAAATCCGTTTTTTGGGTAGCAAACTTCTTTTGGGCCTTAAAGAAAACAGAGGATAAACTGAAATTCATATAATCATTCTCATTAAATTGGTAAATTGAGGAGTACATCATGTATGATATATATAGGAAGAAGAGAGAGAGGAAGAGGATGCATCTGTCAAAGGACAGCTGTCCTAAAGGACTAACAACTTGGTCAGAAAAGGACAAACAACCTGATCACTAGAATCTTCTTATTCTAGTGAGTCATAGACGGCACCAGCAGACGGTACCAACAGACGATACCAGCAGACGGTAAATTGAGGAGTACATCATATATATAGGAAGAAGAGAGAGAGAGGGAGAGGATGCAGCTGTCAAAGGACAGCTGTCCTAAAGGACTAACAGCCTGGTCACAAAAGGATAAACAACCTAATCACTAGAATCTTCTTATTCTAGTGAGTCATAGATGGTACCAGCAGACGGTACCAGCAGATGATACCAAACTTTGTAATTTACTATAACAATATATTCCTAACATCTCCTTGCAAGTTCAAGGTGGGTGAGTAATGTTGAATTTGTCAACCACCTTTAACTTGTCTCTAAGTTCTGTGAATCGAGCTGGAGAAAGAGCTTTGGTGAGAATATCAGCATATTAGTCAAGGGAAGGAACATGCTGAACTATGAGAGTTTTGGTCTGGATTTTTTCCTGTACAAAGAAAATGTCTAATTCCATATGCTTGGTTCAGTAATGAAGAACCGGGTTGTGAGTTAGAGCCACTATGCTCATGTTGTCACAAAAGATGTGAGTTATTTGAAAGGGAATTTTTAATTCAGTAAGTAGTGACTGGATCCATAAAACTTCTGCTGTTGTGTTGGCAAGGCTCCTATATTCCACTTCGGTGCTGGAACGAGCTACAAGAGTTTGCTTCTTAGAGCTCCAAGACACCAAGTTAGGGCCTAGGAAAACACACAGTCCAGAGGTGGATCTTCTGTCATCAACATCTAATGCCCAATCAGCATCACAATAAGCAAGGAGAGAGAAAGGTCTGGTCAGATTGGCTGGTTTAAGATGAAGACCATGGTTGGCAGTAGCTTTCAAATATCAGAGTATTCGCTTAACAGCCTTCCAGTGTTCTTCTAGAGGTTGAGGCAGAAATTGGCAGACTTTGTTGACCAAGAAAGAAATTTCTGGACGAGTGAGAGTGGCATATTGCAATGCCCCAACTATGGATCTGTATGTAGTGGGGTCACTCATGTAATCTGAACCCTGTTTACTGAGTTTACAGCCACCAATCATGGGAGTGGAGATGCCCTTGGCATCCTCCATGTGAGCTCTTGCAAGTAGATCATGAATGTATTTGGTTTGACCGACAAGAAGAGACCCATCCTGCATTCTTTGAACTTGTACACCCAAAAAATAATCCCATTCTCCTAGCTGTTTTAGAGAAAATTCAGAGTCTAGTTTAGTCACTAGCTGCTAAATAAGGGTAACAGAACTGCCAATGATGATTATATCATCAACATACACCAAGCGGTAGATAATATCATGTGCTGTTTGTAAAACAAATAGAGAAGGATCACATTTGCTAGCCATGAAACCAGACTTGACAAGAGCTGATTTGAGTTTGACAAACCAAGCCCTTGGGGCCTGCTTCAAGCCATACAAGGCTTTGTGAAGCCTGCAAACCAGACTCTTGTCCTTGGACTCAATTCCTGGGGGCTGGATCATATAGACTTCTTCATCAAGAGTGCCATTAAGAAAGGCATTGTTAACATCTAGTTGCTGAATTGGCCATTTCTTTAAAACTGCTAGAGTGAGAATGATTCTGATGGTGGTTGGTTTCACAATTGGAGAGAAGGTTTCTGCATAATCAATGCCTTCTCATTGGTGAAAACCTTTAGCAACAAGTCTTGCTTTGTACTTGTGCACACAACCATCTGAGTTTTCTTTCACACGAAAACCCACTTGCAGCTTATTACAAACCTGTCAGAGGGCAAAGGAACTAGTGACCAAGTGTTATTAGTTAGTTTTAGAATTAGAAGGAGAGGAGAGAGAGAGAGAGAGGGGGGGGGGAAGTAATAACAAATTCTGTTATTTCAAGTATGATTCATTGATTGCTGAGAGGAGTGGCAATGCCACTATTTATAACAAAGACTCAAGTCACTAACAGATATATCTTTATCACTAACAAATATATCTATATCTAACAAATATAACAGATATATCTATATCTAACAGATATAACAGTTGTATCTATATCTAATTATTTTATATTCTGTAATAGTTAGCAAAGCATTGTACTCATCAACCATCACTGAGTACCATTTAGGATCTCTGAGAGCCTGCTTAACTGAAGCTGGCTCAGCTTGTGTAAGAAGCAAAGTGGGAAACTGTCTAGGCTTAACTATACTAGATTTGGCTCGAGTTTGCATAGGATGCAAGTTAACTGGTGGGGACACTACAGGTTCTGGTGAAGAATGAGATGCTGCCTGTGCAGAAGAAGAGGCAGATGTGACTGGTTCTGTGGTTGAGGTTTGAGTGGAGACTGACTCTGTGTGTGATGCAGTGTGAGGTAAATCATGTTGCTGTGAGACAGGCTGTGTATTTGTAACTGGTGTGACATTTGGAGCAGGGACATGTAACACTTGAGGGGATTCAGACACAGGATTGGAAGTAGATGCTGGAACTAAATTAGAATTAGAATGTGGAGGAGTTGCATTAGATGTGGGCACAATAGAGATGGTGGCAGGTATCAGTGTGGACTCAATAGACACAACAGGACACTGCTCAGTAGGAAACAAGTCTGGAAAGGGGAATCTTAATTCATTGAATAATACATCCTTGGCGATAAAGATTTTTCCAAAAGCATCAAGGCACTTGTATCCTTTGTGGCTTGAGGAGTAGCCTACAAAGACACATTCAGCAGACCTATGAGAGAGCTTTGTTGTATTGTAAGGTCTCAGGAAGGGGTAGCAAGCACACCCAAAGATCTTAAGCAATTTGTAATTTGGTGTTTGCTTGTATAGTTTGGTGAAAGGACTGATATTTTGCAGAACTGAGTTTGGTAGTCTATTTATGAGGTATGTGGCAGTAAGAAAGGCTTGATCCCAATAATCAGTAGGTATTTTAGCATAAGCAAGCAATGTCAAACCAGTTTCAACTATATGCCTATGCTTCCTTTGCAACACTACCATTTTGATAGTGTGTGTGAGGGCATGTGAGTCTATGAATAATGCCTTGCTCGGTAAAGTATTTGGTTACGGGTCTGAACTCCCCATCCCAATCAGATTGAACAGATTTAAGTTGTGTTAAGATGCAATTCTGCCATAGTCTTAAACGGAACAAAGATTGTGAAGGCCTCAGATTTAAGTTTAAGTGGGAAAATCCCGGTATAGCGGGAATAAGCATTAACACAAGTAAGGAAATACTTATAACCACATGAAGAAACAATTGATGCAGGACCCTAGAGATCAATAAAAACAAGTTCTACAGAGCACTGTACACAGTAGTTGAAGGTTGGAAGGTAATCTATGAGATTTACCAAGACAACAAGAGGAGCAAACATAAAATGGATTTTTATTAGGTAAAGAAATATTACATTGAAGTAAGGCAGCTTTGAGGGCCTCATGATGAGGGTGCCCCATTCTATAATGCCACATCTCATACAAAGAGGGCCCTAATACATTAGAATTATATTGAATATTGTCTTTATTTAAATAAGGTAGAGAACTAGTAGTAGTTGTTGTTACTGGTGAAGAGGCAGAAACAACAGTGGAAATCTGAGGTGTTGGAGATGAAGACGATGGTGGTGAAGAGATGATGTAGGACTGGCCATGAGGAAGGTGACACAAGGTGAAGTCATCAAATTGATAAAGATCATCGCCTAGGCTTCCAGTAAGAAGAATTTTAGAAGTAGCCTGAGATTTGACAAGACAGTGAGCTTCATGAAATTCAAAGAAAACTTTGTTATCTCTACAAAATTTACTAACACTTACTCAATTTTTGGTGATAGAGGGAACAAGAAGATTTTTCAAGGTGAGTGTGTTGTGTGTGTTATATGGAGATTTTACACAAGCTGAGCCAATAGTTTTGATATGCAAACCTTGGCCATTACCAACCAGCACATGATTATCCGAACTGGGCAAAGAGGAAGCTTCTGCTAGTTGTGTTGGGTCATTGGTGACATGGTGAGAAGCTCCAGAATCGGGATACCAGGGCTGAGTATCATTGGAAGATGGACCTGGCCCAAGAAGAAAGGCTTGAGACTGCCTCAGGTTGAACTGAGATGAAGGCACTGGTGGCCTTGAAGCCTGGTTGAGACTCATACTCGCCCTAGGAGGAAGGCTGCCAAACTGTGGGGCAGCTTGAGATGGTCGAAACTGACTTGAATTTCCAAAGCTGGTTGGTCCAGTCTGTGATGCATAAGGGTTGTGAGGCCCAAACTGAGGCCCATAAAAGGGAGAGAGAGAGCAGGATAATTCATTCCAAAGTGCTGGGGTGTCTGAGGTGGGCCAAATTGATTTGGCCCAAAACCATATCCCTGTTGACCAAACCCCTGTTGAGTGTACCCCTGTTGACCAAAGGGGAATGGGCCATTATGACTTGGCCCAAAACGCTGAAAGCAGACGGACGCATCATGGCCATACTTGAAGCAAATCTGGCACTGGATGCGACAGTACCATCGATTCAATCTCATGAATCTTGTAGGCAGATTCACGGTGATAGACCAGAGTCATCAGAGAGTTGAAATCGTCAGGGAAGCCATCAAAGATTGTGTCAAGGTGGTCACAAAAGTTCACCGGCTCGCCGATGGAAGTAAGAGTGTTGACAATCGTTATGATCTTCTTGAGATACTCAACAACGGTCATGGAGCCCTTCGAAATGGAGCGGAGCTCCGAGCGCAGTTGCGTAGCCTTCGCACGAGCCAGGGCCTCAGAATAGCTGTGGATCTCGTCCCACACTTGAAAAGTATGGACACAGTGTATAACTGTGGGAAGAATAGAGGCTGAAATAGACGACAGGAGCCATGTAAATAGCTCTGAGTCCTGCTGTTCCCAGTCGGAGTAAGAGGGGTTCATGCTATCAGCTATGCGGTCCTCATAGTTGAGATACCGTGGAGGACTCGAAGCACTGGTAACATATCCCTGAAGCTTGTGTGACCGGATCACACCTTCAATCTGTTGGCGCCAGGAATAGAAGTTTGTTTCATCAAGTTTGATGGAGAGGGTGTGCGTGAACGTCACCGGAGCGTTCGACGCAGTGAGAGGTGCAGAGGTTGCAGAAGCAGCCTTGGATATGGCTCGGTTCAGGCTCTTGATACCATAAAGAAAACAAAGGATAAACTGAAATTCATATAATCATTCTCATTAAATTGGTAAATTGAGGAGTACATCATGTATGATATATATAGGAAGAAGAGAGAGAAAGAGGATGCAGCTGTCAGAGGACAGCTGTTCTAAAGGACTAACAGCCTGGTCCCAAAGGACAAACAACTTGATAACTAGAATCTTCTTATTCTAGTGAGTCATAGACGGTACTTGCAGATGGTACCAGGAGACAGTACCAGCAGACAATACCAAACTTTGTAATTTACTATAACAATATATTCCTAACAGGCCTCCATCTTTTGGGCCACCAGCATCCTTTGGAAATTATTATCCATCAGCTGGGCCTTGGTTTTCTCCTGGACTCATGGAGCCATCTTTCATGGGCTCTTCTTCTTTTCGCCCACCATGGCCAACCTTCAACAATAATCGTTCTTTCTCTCTTGCCAGAACTTCTTTCCAATAGAGACCTCCACAAGCTATGCTCACAGGTCCTTTTGCCTCTTCTACTGCTGAACAATGCTGGATCCCAGACTCCGAGGCCACACATCATGTGACAAATGATGTCAATGCCCTCACTGATCCAACTATTTTTGCACACCCTGAGCAAATTCTCATGGGTAATGGACAAGGTTTGGAAATACATTCTTCTGGTTCTGCAACTTTTACTACACCTGCTAATCCAAATAAACCTCTTGTTCTTAAAAATCTTCTTCTAGTTCCAGCCATCACTAAAAGTCTTGTCATTGTTCAAAAGTTTGCTCATGATAATGCTGTTTTCTTTGAATTTCATTCCACTTACTGTGTAGTGAAATGTCAGGATACTAAAAAGCCATTGCTTTGGGGTACTGTTGGAAGTGATGGTCTCTACTCTTTCAAAGTCATTCATTCTCTTCAATCCAAGGCTCCCTCTGCTGTTCCAGTTTCATCCACAAGTCATTCTGCTGTTTCCTTTGCTGCAAAGTCTGCTGTTCCCTTTGCCGCTACTACTGTTGGTTCTTCTTCTGTAGTTCCAAACATTGTAAATTCACAGTCAACTATTTCCAATACTTGTAATTCAGCTTCTGTTAAGAATGTTGGTTCTACATCCTATGATTTGTGGCATTGTAGGCTAGGCCATGCCCAACATGAGGCATTGAAGAAAGCTTTATCCAGTTGTAATATACCCATTCCTAATAAAATCAGTTTCTAAGTTTGATCAGCTTGTTGTATTGCTAAAACACATAGATTACCTACACATGCTTCTGTTACTACCTATGCGTCTCCTTTAGATTTGATTTTTGCAGATTTGTGGGGCCTAGCTTCCACTGAGTCCTCATGTGGATTTTGTTATTTGTTGACTTGTGTGGATGCTCACACTAGATATACTTGGGTATACCCTTTAAAAAGAAAATCAGAAACCTATCAAACCTTTGTTAACTTTCACAAAATGATTGAACTACAACTAGGGAAAAAGCTCAAAGCAGTTCAAACAGATGGGGGAACAGAATTTAAATCCCTCACACCTTATTTCACTTCCCTCGGAATTGTCCATAGATTGACCTGCCCTCACACACACCATCAAAATGGAAGTGTGGAGAGGAAGCACATGCACATAATAGAGATGGGTTTGTCCTTGCTTGCATATGCTTACATGCCTCTGGATTATTGGGATCATGCATTCTTAACAGCTGCTTTCCTCATAAATCGTCTTCCAACTCCTGTCCTGGAAGATAAAAGTCCTTATTTCATGCTGTTTAACTCTCTACCAGATTATCACTTTCCAAAGGTTTTTGGGAGTGCTTGTTATCCCTTCCTCAGGCCCTATTCTACCAATAAACTGGCTATGCACTCTAAGGAGTGTGTTTTCTTAGGCTATTCCCCTGTTCTTAGGCTATTCCCCTTTTCCAAGTGTCTTGACTCAACTGGAAAAGTCTATGTTTCTAAGGATGTTGTGTTCAATGAGTTTAGGTTCCCTTTCCCAGAGTTGTTTAATTCCTCTTCAAGATCATCTTCTGTTTTGTCCTCTACTCCTGTACTGTATACCATTCCAATGGTAAATCCCATACCACTACAACCTGCAACTCCTACTGTCACTGCCTCTGTTTCACCAGAGCAAGCAGTACCACAGTCTGCCACTGCTTCTGTAACAGCAGAGCAAGCAGGTTGTAGTTCACTTCCAGCAGCACAAGCAGTAACTCCAACCTCTGACCCTGAACTCTCTACTCCCTCAACATCGAACACAGCCACCACTGATTCCGGCCTTAATCAAACACAAACTCAAACAGCACCTATTCCCACACCAAATATTCACCCCATGCAAACCAGGTCAAAGAATGGTATTGTCATGCCTCGTTTGTTGCCTACTTTATTGCTCAGTTATGCAGAACCTACTTAAGCAAAACAGGCTCTCAAAAATCCAAAGTGGCAGGCTGCAATGCAAGAGGAATACAATGCTTTAATATCCAATGGTACATGGACTTTGATGCCTTTGCCATCTCACAGGCTGGCTGTGGGTTGCAAATGGGTTTTCAGAATAAAGGAGAATGCTGATGGGACATTTAATAGGTACAAGGCAAGGCTCGTAGCCAAGGGCTACCATCAAATTCAAGGTTTTGACTACAAAGAAACCTTTTCTCCAGTAGTCAAACCTATCACAATTCGGATTATTTTGACACTAGCTATTACCCAAAGACGGCACATCCAACACTTGGATGTCAATAATGCCTTTCTCAATGGGCAACTTCAAGAAGAAGTATACATGACTCAACCCCCTGGGATTGAACACAAGGACAAAACTTTGGTTTGCAAATTGAACAAAGCCTTGTCTGGCTTAAAACAAGCCCCAAGGGCTTGGTTTGACAGGCTCAAGACTGCACTCAAGAAGTTTGGGTTCATAGCTAGTTGCTGTGATCCTTCTTTGTTTACTCTTCATACTAAAATCTATAGTCTCTATATTCTTGTCTATGTAGATGATATAATTCTTACAGGAAGTTCACTGCCAGTTTTGCAGCAACTCATCGAGAAACTTAATTAAGAATTCTCTCTTAAAAAGCTAGGGAGACTAGACTATTTCTTGGGTGTTCAGGTTCAGCATCTTCTTGGTGGTTCCTTGCTGTTGGGGCAGTCAAAATACATTCTGGACCTCTTGGATAGGGAAAATATGGCTGATGCCAAGGGGATTTCCACTCCAATGGTGAGTGGCCAAAAACTCACAAAACATGGGTCCAATTATTTGAGTGATCCAACCTTGTATAGGTCTATTGTAGGAGCCCTACAATATGCAACAATCACCAGACCTGAGATTTCTTATGCAGTTAACAAGGTCTGCCAATTTCTCAGTCAACCCTTAGAAGAGCATTGGAAAGCTGTCAAGCGTATTCTAAGGTATCTTAAGGCTACAGTGGAGTTTGGTCTGCATCTTAGGCCTTGTTCTTTGGCTTCTCCACTCTCATTGGTTGCTTTTTGTGATGCTGATTGGGCTCAAGATACAGATGATCGTCAGTCTACCTCAGGACGTTGTATTTTTCTTGGTAAAAATCTGATATTCTGGAATTCCTGGAAACAGACCTTGGTTGCTAGGTCCAGCACAGAGGCTGAGTATCGGAGTTTGGCTAACACCACTGCTGAATTAATGTGGGTTCAGTCACTTTTGCAAGAGCTTGGTATTCCTCATCTCATCCCTAAGGTGTATTGTGATAATCAAAGCACAGTAGCACTCACACAAAATACGGTTCTTCATACAAGAATGAAGCATATGGAATTGGCTATATTTTTTGTTAGGGAGAAGGTTCTCAGCAATACTCTGGTTGTGGAGCATGTTCCTTCCCTAGATCAAAGGGCTGACATTCTCACAAAAGCTTTGTCTCCACTTCGATTTGAGGAGTTGCGTTCCAAACTCAATGTGGCTGACAAGTTCCCACTGGTCTACCCACCTTGAGTTTGCGGGGGCATATTAGAGATAATATGTAGAAATACAATTAGTAAAATGCTAGTTAAATATAGTTAGTTGTAAACTGTCCTGAGGCAGCTTCAGCATGAAGCTTTCCTTCTCCTACTATAAATAGGAGCTATTGTAACTCTCATAACTACCTTTCACAAATGAAATACAATCAGTTTTCTTTTTCAGTTTCTCACTTGTTCATCTTCTATTAGTAGGATAACAGGATTCTTAGTGTTTTAGTACTTTTTATTAGTAATTGTATAGAGGTTACAACTAGGATTTTTTGGGTCTTAATAGTTACAACTAGGTTCAGTGTTAGTAGAATGCGATACAAAGTTCATCTTGGCCAAGCCCATATTCTCTCGATAGATAGTCAGGAAGTTTGTTGGCCCTTTTTGTGAATATTTACTTTTTCTGTCCCATTGTTTGATTTGCCTGGGAGGAATCAAGATATCAACTATGTTTTTTTTTTCAGGTCTTAATAGTCACAACTGGGTTAAGTGTTAGTAGAATGCCATACAAAGTTCATCTTGGCCAAGCCTATATTCTCTCGATAACCTAACAACAACTCTTACCAATTAAGAGCTTTCATAGATAGGCAGGAAGTTTGGTTGGCCCTTTTTGTCAATATATACTTTTTCTTGTAGCCCCTACCTACCCCCTTTGTTTTTTTTGTTTGGGAGGAATCAGTATCTTCTATTTTCTCTTTTTTTTTGTCTAGATTTTTGTAACAATTCATTGTTTTCTTTATGAAGATTGGTTCATAATTTATTGTTTTTGTACTGCATTTTGCCTGTATGCAAGAATCAATGTTTATTTGCATGCAGTTTTTTCTGATGAGCTCTTAAAATATTCAAGTAAAAGAATAACATTTCCAAGGATCCAATATTTACTACTGATTGCTTTTAAGATAAATATGGCTTATTTTATTCAAGAAATTTATTATCATTAACTTCTGTGGCATTGTTTAATAAGTAGTCCTTGTGTTTATTTGGAAGAAAGTTGGAGGATACTTACATGTTGTGCTAAGCTTGAATCAACTTGTTCTCCATTCAAGTTATAAATTTCTTGTTTTTTTTATTTTTATGTTTTCCTTGTGTTTGTTTTACATTTGATCCAAGTGCACCTTGTCTACAGTTTCTCTTATGTGAGTTACCAAATTTCAAATTAACTGATTTAGGTTCATAAATGTGTTTCTGGTGGAGGAAAGGTGCTTATTCCAACATTTGCTCTTGGAAGAGCTCAGGTATTCTTATTGATGACCATCCATCTCTGTGGCTGTAATTTATCTTTCTGTTTCCTATGACTAATGACTGAATAAAAACAATTTTTGAACCTTTCTCAGCATAATGATTCAACTTTGTAGTTACGATTTACGATTCCCATTCACTTCCCCAAGAACTCCTCAAAAGAGATAGAGAGAGAGAAGATAAAGAATTTAGTTTTACTCCTTTTCAATTGTGTGGGGTGTATTCTGAGATTTTAAACCCCATCTTCAATGTTTGATGTTTGTACCTGTTCTGCATTTATGGGCTTTGTATTTGTAAATGATCGACTTATGTAGACACTGCCAAAATATTGTTTCCATGGTTCATCATTCTATAATGTTAGAGTGAGTTTGTTTCAGATTAAAAAAAATTGGTTCTTAAGTATTTAAAAAAAGAGATTATTTTTTAGAGATTTTTAAGAAAAGCATAAGCTGATTTGTGTTGGGTTACACCATTTAAAATCACTTTTTTTATCTTCTCTTTCATCTATCATAATAGATTTTCCCAATAAGCTAATCAAAGTCACTTTTTGAAATAATGAATTTTTTTCATTGATTTCAGCTTTTTTAACATGATTTTTTAAAAAAGCTTAAAAAAAATCTTGGAATTTGAAAAAAAATTATTTTTTAATTAAAAAGTGAGTTTTTGAAGAAAAAAGCTGAACAAACACACTCTTAATCATGTTCAAAAGTGGATTTGCTGAAAATTGCTTTTATTATACAGCTTTTTTTAGAACTTCTATCAGAAGTTACTCGTTTTAGTTTTTGAGAAAGCACCAAACCTGCTTTTATTTTTTGGGTTTTTGCTTTTAAGTAAAGACTTGAAAAATAGAGAAAATATAATTTTATTACTTGTATACAAATACACTAGGTAATTACAGTTTATAGAGACTAGACTACCTAAATAAGGAAATAAGTAAAATCTGTTAGCAATCTCCTAATTAGAGAACAAGTCTCTTCTAATCTCCTAAATAGAAAACAAATCTCCTAATAATAAAGAACAATCTTCCCAAAACATATAATATCAAATCAAATAATATCCTAATATTCCAACACTCTCCCTCAAGCTGGAGAATGGATATCTATTATTCCCAGATTGCAAGAAGTATCTCGGAATCGCTCCAAGGGAAGTCCATTGGTGAGCACATTTGCAAAATGAAGTCTTGAGGGAAAGTGTTGTGTAGAAATAAGACTACTATCCAATACCGGTGAGCGTAACTCCTATTGCTGAAATTGAACACATAAATCCAATTATGGCAGCACTTGCAAGAGAATCGTGCCACCTATCAATGGGCCAAATATGCTGCTAGCTACGGGCGCACCTCGAGGAAACCCGTGTAGGGAGACTGAGGACAAAGACAATACCACAAGTTGTACCATGAGAAGGGCATGCAGAAGCACCCTCAGAGTTGTAGTCTTGGCTAAAATTCTGAAAGAAGGTGCAAAGGAAGCACTTTCGAAAGAAGCTGAGACATTCCGGAAAAGAAGGTGCAAAGGATGCACTTTCGAAAGAAGCTGGGGCATTCCAGATAAAAAGGTGCTAAGGAAGCACTTTTGAAAGAAGCCGAAGGCTTCCTTGGATTCATCAGGAAGCACTTCTCCGACATCCATCCAAATCATGCATCCAACAACAAATCTTGTTTATAAAGGAAGGAACTTGCTGAATGCATCAACACACATAAAGGAAGGAACTTGCTGAAACCATCAGCACACAAAATGAGGGAACGACGACAATTGGCTTATGCAATAGACAATATAACCTGTCATGTTCCTTAAAAATTCCAATCGTCTCCCCCATGGCAATATCTAGTCATGACCAGAGAACTAGTGTCGGAGGACTTACTCTAGGAGTCCATAAGAATGGGTAGTCCACAAGGTGGAGCAACTGCTGCTGATTCCTCTCCAACCATGGTAAAAAAGAGGTAGCTTCAAACACGGCAGCAGCAAGAGAAACAATCCTTCCTGCAATATGAGGAAGCAACAACGTCGTAACAGTGACGTAACAAAAGATCCAAGGGCTGCCAACGAGGAACACCGCCAAAGATGGCTTCAAAAGGCAGCAACAAGAGTAGAAATCAACCTTCCCACAATGGGAGGAAAAATAACGTCGAATTAGCGACGAAACATAGGGACAAGCTGAAATCACATGCTCCTACATCGAGGAACACAAAGGGTTCGTAAGAAAAACCTGCAAACGGCAAGCCCAAAATAGGGGAAGGAGAAAAGCCGAAATCACATGCTCCTACAACGAGGATCAACAAAAGGGTTTGACAAAAAACCCGCAAATGGCAGCTCAAGTCCCAGATACGCATAAGGTTGCACGTTCAAACACCAAAAGGGTCAAGATCACGAACGGCACACAAAGAAGGCAGATCTGGAGAAAATGACCCATTGAAACCGAGTCACACGGAAATCAAAGAAGACAGCAAACCAATCAAGAGCACAAAGATGCTGTTGTACGTTCCTAACCAAGGAGGAACAAGGAGAAAGCTCCATGAGCAGTCAAAAAACTCAAGATCTGGAAGAAGCAACCCCTGAAACAGAACCAGGAGCTCAAACGAGAGCAAAGAAAGAGCACCGAGGTTGAGTACGAACTCCCTCCAGACAAGAGAGTAATGGCTTCAAAGGAATGCACCAAAATGCTCTTCGAACACACCAAATTAGATGTCAAAGGCACGAAAGCGCTGCCGTACGCCCCTACAAAAGGAGGAACAAGGAGAAAGTGCTATGAGCGGTCAAGAACTCCAAATCTGAAAGAACTGACCCTTGAAACAACAAGAGCAGAGGGATCAAACAATCCACAAGGAGGAACACCAACAGAGTAGAGAGAAACACTAAAATAAAACCGCAAAACCGTGGCGTAAATCTCAGATCTAGAGCACCACGTATATTGAACTGAAGACGTAAGGGCGGATCTATAACCTCAAGAGGAAGGCGAGCACTGTGGAAGAAGCGGCGGGCCAAATGGTGCTAGGACATGTCTCCACGCGTTGCTTAGATGGGTTGCGTGTGATCTCACGTGTAGGGAAGGAGGCAGGGCGTGAGAGTGTGTGGTGACAAATCTGGCGGCGGCGCTTTGGGAGTTATTGTAGATCGGGGTGCTATGACTCCAATGGAGGTGTCTGTGGCCCATTCTGAGCAACTTCGAAAAGCTGCGGTGCAAGGGAACCATGATCAGAAAGAGAACAAGGCCGTAAGAAAACGGCTAGAGTTAATGAGCACGGAAGTAGAGGACGAGAAACAAAAAATCCAAAGAGATTTGGAAAACCCCCATGGGGGGGGGCGAGCCCCCTCACAAGGCGGTTGCGCCAATAGGATCGAAACTAGCTCTGATACCAACTTGAAAAATAAAGAAAATATAATTTTATTACTTGAATACAAATACACTAGGTAATTACAATTCATAGAGGACTTCCTAAATAAATAAGTAAAATCTGTATGCAATCTCCTAATAAGAGAATAAATCTCTTCTAATCTCCTAAATAGAAAACAAATCTCCTAATAATAAAAAAATCTTCTAAAAATAAATAATATCAGATCAAATAATATCCTAATATTCCAACATAAAGGTTATCCAAATATTTTAAAGTTTTTGATGTATTTTTTAACTATTAAGTATCCAAACAAATGGGGCCATTTGGATCTTCTATCTGATCCTCGAGTCTCTATTGGTGTTATTTGATCAAATCGCGTTAAGCAAGTGCCTGATTTCTTCTCCTTAGTAGATGCTATTCAAACTTTCCCTTGGAAACATTCATTGTTAATATTTAAAAATGTAATTATATTTGTTTTCTATTGGCCTATTTTTTAAAATTAAGGTAGTATATTAATTAAATTAAATTTAAATATAATATCAAAATTATCACATTAAAATGTACTACTAATATTATTAGATCGAAAAATTTAGTTTTAAATTCTTACATCTATAGGTTGTATAATGTATAGTAATTTATTATTATCAAAAGCTAAATTGATTATTTAGTATATTTCCTGTAGTTCACATAAATTCTATTAAGTTTAATGACTTTGATATTTTGATATAATATCAAAAAGTCATTTTCCTTAGTCCAGTTTGACCAAGGTTGGATTTATACACCATGAACGACTCACAATTCTGGTTCAGTAACCATTTTAATCATCAGAATTCGAAACACTAAGATGTGACGGTTATCCTGTATTGACCAAGTTATTATGATATGTAGGAACTATGCATTTTGTTGGATGACTACTGGGAGCGCATGAATTTGAAGGTTCCTATCTATTTCTCAGCAGGTTTGAATTAGCTAGTTTCCCTGTTTTACAGTTATACTCATATATGCCAAAAATGATTGCATGATCTTAGATTTGTCACATGTTCTCAGATCTTAAACTGATAAGGTTTTATAAATAGTGTATGGAATAAAAAGACTGCTTCAATGTTCAAATATAAAAGAAAGAAGTGTAGGCTTTTTATGATACTAAACCACAAGTAATGAACCTTGCTTTAAAAAGAGAGGAGAGGTAGGCAGAGGTAATCAGGTGAGTTGTGCATGAGGTAATCAGGTGAGTGGAAAAGAGAGAGGGGTACAGAGGATATAACTGTGTATTGTGAGAGAGGAGAGGTAGGCAGAATCTGGGTTAAAAATTGGGAGGGATAGGCAACCTCTAATTTGCCTGTATCGTTTCTGTTTTCTCTGTGAATTACCTAAACTAGGCATGAGGATTTCTCAGTTTTCCAGCATAATTCAATACTGTAGTGATTCAGTTCTATTTTCTTCCCTTTAATCATCTGGTACCTAACTCGTTGTAATCTGTACGGAGATCCAACAAAAGTATCTACCATTACGGGGAGCTACTGTGTTACTTAAATAGATGAAAGACCTTTTTTTCAAGGACAAGCTTTCTGAATGTTTTGTTCTTAAAACTTGTAACTCTCAAAATAAAATAATTCAGAATTTAAATTTGCAAATTTCAAAATTTGTTCTTTTTGTTCGTCATTTGTTAGAATAAAAATAAAACATTTAGAGGGAGAGAATGATGTATAATAGATTAGGATAAATTATGTTAGTTCAATGTTGATTGTTGGTAAGTAATGTTTAAAGAGTGATAGTTATGTATCCTCCAATGGAAGACATAAGAAAACAAGCTAATAAAAGATGAACAGAGAACAAATTCAGCTGCCAATCCCATTATTTGGATATAAGAGTGAGACAATGAACCCCCCTGAAGAAGACTTCCCACTTCGCCTCTTGATTTTGCAGTTCCATATGAAATTCTTTATCACAGAAAAACAGATTATAAATTTCTTCGTGTCTTTGGTTACGCTTGCTTTCCTCTTTTGAGACCCTATAACAAACACAAGTTTGAGTTCAGATCCCAAGAGTGTCTGTTCCTTGGTCACTCAACAGCACATAAAGGCTACAAGTGTATGTCTTCTTCTGGTCGAGTCTTTATTTCAAAAGATGTCATCTTCAATGAACAAAGATTTCCATATTCTGATCTTTTTCCTCCCTCCACTCCAGTCACATCTCAGCCTCCCAATGTTCCAGCTACCATACCTAAGGTCCCCTCTCCTAACCCACACACTACTACCACCCATTTCACGCATGAACCATCTCCCATTCCTTTGTCCCCTTCACCTACTATGCAGGCTTCTCCTCAAATCACTGTGAGCAATTCAGAACGATCTTCATCTTTCTCTTCACATCCTATTCTTCCTACACCACCTCCTTCCCCTTCTCCTTCTCCTTCTCCTTCACCAATTGTTAATTAACATCCTATGACCACAAGGTCTAAAAGTGGAGCTGTCCCTCCAAAACATTTTCCTCCTTCAGTTTTTCTTGTTCATACATAACCTAGAACTTACAGGCAGGCTTTGACTGTTCCTCACTGGCAAGCTGCCATGCAAGCAGAATTTTCTGCACTTCAGCAGAATGGCACATGGACTCTTGTTTTTCTCCCTCCCAATAGAGAACCAATAGGGTATAAATGGGTGTTTAGAGTAAAACAGAATCCACATGGCACAGTTAGCAGATATAAAGCCAGATTAGTGGCTAAAGGTTTTCACCAAGTATATGGTTTTGACTATTCTGAAACTTTCTCACCAGTGGTCAAACCTGTCACTGAGAATAGTCTTGACTCTTGCATTGTCCTATGGTTGGGATTTACAGCAGTTGGATGTAAACAATGCTTTACAAGAGGAAGTCTACATGGTCCAGCCACCAGGCTTTGAAAGCAAGACAGAAACTTGGTATGCAGATTACACAAGGCCATATATGGTCTAAAACAGGCCCTAAGGGCCTGGTTTGATAAGCTCAAAGCAGCCCTGGTCACTTTGGGTTTCCAAGGCAGTAAATGTGACTCCTCTTTATTCATCTATAGTCACAACTCTGTTATTGTTTTCCTATTGGTATATGTGGATGACATTATTGTCACAGGGAACAATAATGCTTTTCTGAAGACATTAATTGCAGATTTAAACTCCAACTTCTCTCTAAAGCACTTGGGAAATCTTGACTACTTCCTTGGTATTGAAGTTCATCATTTAACTACTGGTTGTCTTCATGTAACTCGGTCCAAGTACATAAGAGATCTCCTACAAAGGGCTGGTATGGCTGATGCCAAACCAATCTCCTCACCCATGGTTACTGGTTGCAAGTTGTCTAAGCATGGTTCAGATCATTTTGGGGATCCTACCCTTTATAGATCTATCGTTGGTGCCTTACAATATTTGTCCATTACTAGACCTGAACTCAGTTATTCAATTCATGTCACAACCTCGAGTCACATTGGATTGCTGTCAAGAGGATACTTAGGAATCTCAAGGGATCAGAAATGGTTGGCCTTCATTTGCAGCCCATCTCCACCACAACCCCCTTCTCTCTTTATGGTTATTGTGATTCTGACTGGGGGTCGGACCCTGATGATTGTAGATCAACTTCTGGTGCATGTGTTTACTTAGTCCTAATCTTGTCTCCTGGTGGTCCAGGAAACAGCCTGTAGTTTCCAGATCTAGTGTTGAAGCTGAGTACAGAAGCATTGCCCTCCTTACTACTGAGTTGATGTGGATTCAGTCACTGTTCACAGAGCTACACTTGAAGTTTAAGCCACCTGTTGTCTACTGTGATAATCAAAGTGCCGTTGCAATTGCACACAATCCAGTCTTGCATGCAAGAACAAAGCACCTAGAGTTAGATTTGTACTTTGTTAGAGAAAAGGTTATGAGCAAAGCTCTAACCATTGAGCATGTACCTGCTCAATTTCAGTATGCTGATGTACTTACTAAGCCATTGTCACCTACTAGATTTCTTTTTCTTAGGTCCAAGCTCAAGGTGTGTGATATTCCTGTTAGGCACCCACCTTGAGCTTGCAAGGGGTGCATTATAGTATATACAGTAGAATAAGGACTTGAGTCGGCTGAGACTCAAGTCAGGTTGTAAATAGTAGCAATACCCTCTGCTGTAATTATCTCTTCAGAAATAACAGAATTCAGTTGTGCAGTTACATTCTCTCTCTTCTCTCTCTCTCTCTCTCTCTCTCTCTCTCTCTCTTTCGCTCTCTCTCTCTCTCTCTTCCCTCTTCACATTCTAAAATGATTTGATGATAGCATGAATGCAAATCCAACTTGGAAAAGATTCGTGCGCCACCAATTTCATTCATCAATAACTGGAATTGGAAATTTGTTTTGAATGGTGATCTTGTTCAAGGCTCGATAATCAACACAAAACCGCCAACTCCCATCCTTCTTTCGAACCAGAATTATGGGGCTGGAAAATGGACTTGTAGAAGGTCGAATGATGCTTGCCTCCAACATCTCAACAATCAATTTCTCAATTTCATTTTTCTAGTAATTAGGATACATTTAAGGCCGTAAATTAGGAATTTGAGCCCTCTATTTAAGATAAATAGCGTGGTCTTGCCAACGGTGAGGAGGAAGTCCTTCCGGAGGTTCAAAGATTGAAGGGAAATGGTGAAAAACAGAAACCAATGTTGTTGGTACGGATGCCATCCAATCTACATCTGCTTGAATTTTGTGATAGCCAATAATGAAGCCTTCACCAAGTTGTTGTAAAGCCTTGAGCAAAGAATTCAAAGAAGCGTTCCCCTATGACAATTCAGCTTCCCCTTGCCGTAACAACTTCTTGCCATTCAAAGTAATCAACAAAGTCAATTGTTCAAAGTTGGCTTTAATGTCTCCAAGACTTACCAACCATTCCATACTCAAAATAACATCTACTCCTCCAAGACCAAACAAATAGATTTGTTGATGGACCGGGACATTCTGCAGTAGTAAAGAGACTTACTTACAAACACCTTAGCATTTTAACTTATGACCATCACCCACCTCCTCTACATATGATGGTGTATCATCAACCTTCAACTTCAATCTCTCCACTAACTCCTTGGAAATAAAATTATGTGTTGCGCCACAATCAATCAGCACCACAACTTTCTGATTTGCAATGGTTCCCCAAAGTTTCAAAGATCGTCTAGAAGTAAATCTGATAATGCTGTTCATGGATAATTGTGGTATAGTTTCTGGTTCAGGTTGGAAATCCAGTTCTTCATCTACATCATTGTCGCCACCTTCTTCCAACAACATAACTCGGAGTTGTTTGCTTTTGCAAACATGAGTGGGTTCAAACTTTTCCTCACAGCGAAAGCATTATCCCTTCTGAAGGTTGTCTTGGTACTCCGCATCAGATAGCTTCTGAAAGTTGCTTGGTTGACTGTTCACAAAAGGTTTCTGGACAGAAATACTACTAGAAAGAGATGTAGAAGGTGTATAGGTTTTACTTGCACTCTTCTGTTGTGTGTCAATGGTGACTGTCCTGGAATTGTAGGGTGACTTGTAAGAAGTGTTGAACTTTGAACCATAAGGTGGACTTGGATGAGTCTCCCATACAGCAAAAATTTTCTGTTCAATCATTGAGGCCTTTTTAAACATGAGAGATAAAGTCTGTGGTTCATAAAGTTTGACTTCTGCAGTGATATCTTTCTTTAAACCATTCACAAAAATTTGCATAAAGCGTGTTTCATCCATGCCTTTCAACATACCAGCAAACTTCTCAAATTGTTCCACAAATTCTTCCACCGTTCCTTCTTGTCGGAGTGCTAACAGGGCAGCAAAAGAGTCGAGATTGTTGGAAACCTGAAACCGTTCAAGAATTGCTGATTTGACGTTCTCCCATCTTGAATTTGGATTGCATGCTTCCCGTCAATGGAACCATGATAAAGCTTTGTCATCCAAAGCCACCTTAACTGATGCAGCTTCTCCCCTTCTCGAATGCCACGAATTTCAAAGAAGCTCTCCGATTTATGAATCCATCCATAGGTATGAGCATCTCCATCCAAGAGTGGAATTTCCACTTTTCGCCACTCCGCAGAGTTGTTAGCAGCGGTAGATTCCTCCTCTATCCTTGGTCGCCTAGACTCTTCCTCTTGCCTTAGCTGTCTATTTTCTCTGTCTTGAGTTCCCTGTTGAGAGCCTTCTTCGTCACGGTGCATGAGAGTTCACATCATAGTCTCCAGTCGTTGAAAATGTTGGTTGTTTTCTTAACAGTCTGCCTCTGCTTGTTGACAAACACGCTGTAACATCTCCAAAATTTCCGGAATCTTGTCCATTGGATCTTGATTGACTTCAGATCGAGTTCTTACCATTTAGAAAATGATGCACTTAAGTACCACAACACCTGGATGGTGACTTATGATATCAAAATGATAAGGTAAAGCAAATACTGAATAGATATTATTTATTGATACAATAGAGTTACTGAAACTCTACTAGAAATAGTACACAACACATGAGTTCGAGAGACCTGCACTCTGCATTACAACAACCTTCAAATTTCTGAACAACCTCCTATTAAGTTGCGCCCTAAGTTATATAACTGCATAGTGCAGTTTTTATTTTGAATTTAAATTAACTGACACACAATTGCTGCTAACTACTAAAAATTGCTGCTAACTACTAAAAACTACTAACTGCAACTGCTTCTAACCGCCTGCCACATCAGAATTTCCCCCATCCCTTTGCTGTTCTGGCTGCGCAGTAGCCTCCATGGCCACTGTGGTGGCTGCGCCACCCTCCATGGTGGTTACAGGCCTGAAATTCTTCTTTTCCCGACGATAAACATGAATCAAAGGAGAATTAATCTTATCATAACCCAACAACTTAAGCTTTTGCCTGACACGGTATCAGAGCCTTTATGACCGAGTGGTCTAGAGTTCCATTCTTGTTGTTCCCATTAATGTATTAAAAAAGTTGAACTTCAGCATATGATAGGTGGGTTTGTGCATTATCCACGCTTCGAGACCAATGGGTTCTTGCGTGAGGGGGCGTGTTATAAATATAATATAAAACCATTCATGTGTCTTAACCCAACGGTTTAAACTTTTGAGATAATTGGTTCATTACAGTGCCAACCTTTGTCCAACATGTAGTAGCTTTATATGCTTACGTATTCCCTAAGTGTTGTGAAATCTATACCATAAATAGTATCTGAATTACTTATCTGTACACATAATCTGTAGATTTTGTAATTTATAATCAGAAGTTTCATTTACTTTTTCCAGCCTTCGTTTTCATTTCCATGATAGACCAAAGTACTAACGTTTTTGCAGTTATCTTCAATCGATTAGTTAGGAAAGATATAGAGACTAGGAAGTATGTCTTAGGAGCACGCTATAGGAGTAAATGATGTGACATTCATAATTGAAAGCCTCTTTAGCTACAATCTATGCCTGTGTGAAATAACTTTCTTTATCCTGTGCAAAATAGTCAGATTAATACAATTCACCTTAGCTATGAGTTCCTCAGTGGTCTATCTTCCTATTTGTGTTCCTCATTATTTTTTGGTATCCGTGCTTCATATTGATAATAAATAGTTGAATATGTTTTTTTTCTTTCAGGTTTAACTATTCAAGCTAATATGTATTACAAGATGCTTATTAGTTGGACAAGCCAGAAGATTAAAGATACATACTCTACACATAATGCATTTGATTTTAAGAATGGTAATTTTTATATTTTTATATCTAGGTTGTCAGAAATTTCAAATTTTCATTTTGTATTTGTAAATCTGTGCATGCAGTCCTGTTTTTCTTTAACAAAAATTGAAACAATTCCATAATGCTGTTATACAGAGCCTTGTGTTGGAGTATTCCTGTGGTTAGAGATTAGAGTTCTTTATATTCTATGGTCATAACAGATCTTTATATTCTATTGTCATAACAATTACTCACCCCAAGCTCTGTTATTAAGTCAATATGGTTTGCCAGTTCATGTCCAAACCTCTGGACTTGAACTGAACATTTGTCAAGCGGATCCTATGCTATTTACAAGGAACTCTTACTGCTGGCCTACTTATTCGGCCTGCTATCCCTTCTTCCTGTACTTATTGCGATGTAGATTAAGGATCAGACCGAGACGACCGTCGTTCAACCTCTGGTGGTTGTGTCTTCCTTGGTCCCAACTTGTCAAGCTTAACCAATTATCCCAACTTGTCAAGGGTACTAACAGGTTGTAGTGCCAGCGGTACGGAGGCATAATATTGAAGCCTAGCCAGCACTTTACTGACACTTTATCGGTCCAAAGTCTTCTTCATAGGCTCAAGGTCATCACCTCTGCGCCCTCTATTTTGTGTGGCAACATGAGCACTGTCTTTCTTGTTCACAATCCCATCCTGCACGCTAGAACCAAACACATGAAGCTTGACCTTTATTTTGTCAAAGAAAAGGTTGCTAAGTATCAGTGTATAAGTAGTCAATGTATTGTTATTCATTATATTAGAAGTTGCTAGCTAGAGGTCTAACCTCTACGTCTATAAATACTGTACTTTTAGTTACAGGTCAATGAGAATGAGATATTCTGTTTCAATTCAGTTAGACTTCTCTCTCTCTCTCTCTCTCTACACTATTGTAGTACTAAGCAAGTCTCGTTCAGCATGTTCCAGCTCACCTCCAAGTTGCTGATGCTCTCACTAAGCATCTATCCACCACCCGTTTAAATGATGTAAGAGCGAAGCTCAACGTGCGTGACACTGCCTCTTGTCGCCCCTGTTAGGGTTCTAAATATTGGGCCTGGTTGGCTTGTGGCCCTGAGTTTAGTTTATTTTAATCTGTTAGTTAGTAGTCTATCTCTATCTTAAGTCTATCTTTATCTTTATTTCTTAGTGGTTAAGTCTATCTTTATTTCTCAGTGGTTAAGTCTATCTTTATTTCTGTAGTAGGGTAAGTTATTATAAATAGGATTACTCTCCTTAAGGTTAGAGTATGATTTGAGTATTAGAGTTTGTAAGGGGATTTTCCCTTGGAACAATAGTTTTCATTCTTGTCAAAATCCACTAGGATTGTTTTCGTTTATCCTCTCTTTTCATCTTTCCTATTGCTCTCCCTTTTGCCTTGTTGATGTTAGGATTTCCAAATCCTAACAATTGGTTCGACCTCCGTTCATCCAACCACCACCACGCACCTTGCCATTCATCCAGCCACCACCGCGCACCACTGCTGGATCCTCTTTGCCTTTGCCGTGCCAGTCATTCACTGCCGCTGCTGCCAGCTGGCGGTGAAAAAAAAATTGCAGCACTACATTACCACGCTACAGTACCTGTCGAATAAATGAAGAAGATGCCAGTTGTGCAATCTGCCGCTATAAAGTCTCGCATGGACTCCTACAAGAGGATGGAGGACCAACACAGAACGGAAAAGAAAAAGCCGGGACCAAAGTTGGAACAACCAAGAGCAACTAACCCTTTTAGCATTGAGCCGTTAGCAGGGACCACAGAGCGGAGGAATTCCTTGAGATCCATTGAGTGAAGGATGAAAAATCCAGCACAAGCAACGTTTACAAGAGATTGGAGGGGCCCATTGATGATTATTTGCGAAAATTTGAAGCTTTGATGGCCCAAATTACCAATCCTTCCTAAGAACTGTAGTTAGGGTATTTTTTGGAGGGTCACAAACCAGTGCTTCGTTTTAGGATGCGTTCCTTCCCCCCTACGAAGGTGCTGCATGCTATAGAGATTGCACGGGATGTCGACGAGGAGTTCCGCCTTGCTTAGGGATAACCACTAGCTCAAGAGGTTTCTTTTCCTTCGCATTCTCACAACGAAAGGGGAATCATGCCTAGTATTTTGGTGGAAGAAGAAGACGAACCCAAGGAGGAGATGAAGCTAAATCGCCATCCAAAGGCAGAGAGAGCAACATGGCGGAAGTTAAGGGTGTTGTAAGATCCAAGCTTAGCGAGTTATTGGTTAGTTCTGTTGCAGATTAGTTAGGCAGATTAGAAGTTAGTTAGACAGCTCTATAACTGCCTCCTTTGTTAACACACTATACTCTCTCTCTCTCTCTCTCTCTCTCTCTCTCTCTCTCTCTCGTAACTGATGAGACTTGTTGATTACTATATTTATTATGTTTAGTTGGTTGTTAGTAGTTGGTTGGTAAACTATGTTTAGTTAGTTGTTGGTAGTGGAATTAATGAGGTAGGATGATTGTGTATATATATGTATGTATTCAGAGCTCATTCTTTAAGGAAAATACTAAGTTTCAATATGGTATCAAGAGCCAATTGAGACAAAACTCTTACCCGGTGAACCCACTGTTTTCCGGTGAACAAATTCACTCTATAGAAGCCGTGTTCATCTCCGGTTTCTGCTCCTGCCGCCGTGTTCCCTTTTCCGGCGACCAGAACCACTATCGCCGCCGTCGCCTTCCTCTCCTGGACTGATTATGACGACCCCTACTGAAACCTCAAAGCTGTTCACCAGTTTTGTGACCTCTCCTCTCACTACAGAGAAGCTAGATGGCTCCAACTATGACACTTGGGCTTCCGATATTCAGTTATGGTTGGTAGGGCAAGGTTACAAGGAGCATCTCACCAAAAAGGCTGAAACTGTGACTGACACCACTGAACGTGTGAAATTTGAAAAAATTGACGCTCAGTTGTGCAGTATTATCAAATCCACCATTAGTCCTGTCATCAAACCGATTTTCCGTCCTCACGTCACGTGTGAATCGGTTTGGAGTCAAGCTAAGGAACTCTACACTAATGATATTCAGCGTCTCTACGGGGTGTGTCATGATTTAATGACACTCATTGCACCACGGATGTTTGATGGTCCTATGTCTACCTATCTCGGTCGTGTCCATGCTGCCCTCCATGACTTTAATGAGCTATTACCTCCTGCTGCATCTAATGCTACTGAAAAGATGAAGGAACTTGAGCAACGAAGCACTTTTTTTATGCTTCTCGCCCTTTATGGCTTGCCTCAGGATTATGCTGCCACCCGTGATCAGATTTTGGGATCTGCTGCTGTTCCTACTATGTCCAATGCATCATCGGCTCTTCTTCGGGTCCCAGTTAAGTCTACTCCTGAGGTCTCGGCACCCTCTGAGCCAAGTGACACTGCTGCACTTGCATCTCAGAAGAACAATCAGGGACGATCTCGTGGTCCTCCATCCAAGTTCAAGAGTCGGCCCAAGTGTGATCACTGCCACAACTTGGGGCATACAATTGATCGATGTTGGAAATTACATGGGCGTCCCCCACGCACTGTTAATGCAGCCCAGACTCCTCCGATAGAGTCATCTGAGAACACAACTAAAGCTAAGCCAACTTCATCTGATTATGAAGAGTTTCTCCAATGGTTTGAGAATCGCCAGAACTCGGGATCCGTTGCTTCAAGTGCACACACTGGTAAATCATTTGCTTGCGCCTCTCAATCATCTTCCCTCGGCCCTTGGGCCCTTGATACTGGTGCCTCTGACCATATCACTGGTAATAAAGCTCTTTTGTCCTCTATTTCTACATCTGGTTACTTACCTACCCTAACCTCAGCTAGTGGAACTAAAACTCAAGCACGAGGAATTGGCACGGCCCAACTCCTCCCCTCTTTATCTATTGACAATGTCCTTTATGTTCCTGAATGCCCCTTTAATTTAACTTCTGTTAAACGATTGACTGAGTCTTTTGATTGTGCTGTTACCTTCACTAAGAAACATGTTTCCTTGTAGGATCGGATATCGAAACAGATGATTGGCGACGGATGTGAGTCAAATGGCCTTTATTACCTCTCCTCATCTAAAGCTTGTGCAACCACCAATTCTCCTCTGACAGTACATGCTCAGTTGGGTCATCCTTGTCTTCGGAAATTACAAAAGTTGGTACCGAGTCTTACTAAACTGTCTACTTTGGATTGTGAGTCTTGTCAATTAGGAAAACACACTCGTAGTCACTTTCCTAATAGAGTCAATCAACGGGCTTCGTCCCCTTTTGCTTTAGTCCACTCTGATGTTTGGGGTCCTTCTCGTACTATCAATACCTTTGGATCTAGATATTTTGTTACTTTTATTGATGATTTTTCCCGTTGCACGTGGTTATTTTTAATAAAGAATCGGTCCGAGTTATTTTCTATCTTTGAACGATTTTATGAAGAAATTAAAACTCAATTTGGTGTGTCTATTCAATCTTTGCGTAGTGATAATGCCCAAGAATATTTGTCACAACAATTCCAAACTTTTATGGCATCTAATGGCATCCTTCATCAAACGTCTTGTGCTTACACACCACAACAAAATGGGATTGCCGAACGCAAAAATCGCCATCTCATTGAGACTACTCGGACCCTTCTCCTTCATGGTAACCTTCCCACTCGTTTTTGGGGGGATGCAGTCTTAACAGCTTGTTACCTTATAAATCGTATGCCCTCCTCTGTTCTTGATGACCAAACACCACACTCTATCCTCTTTCCTCATACTTCACTTCACCCTCTTCAGCCACGCGTATTTGGGTCCACATGTTTTGTTCACAATCTCTCTCCTGGTCTTGACAAACTTTCGGCTCGTTCACTAAAATGTGTCTTTCTTGGTTATCATCGGTCTCAAAAAGGTTATCGTTGTTATTCTCCTACTCTTCAGCGTTACCTCATCTCCGCCGATGTCACATTTTTTGAGTCTATCCCTTATTTTGAGTCGACCGATTCAACTAAGGAGCCACTTTCCACAGCCCTTCCATTGCCTCCTTTGTCAATCTCTGTTGAGTCTGTCACCACAGAGGCCCCTCCTGCGGCACCGCCACTACAAACATATCATCGTCGACAGCGACCATCTGTAGTCCACATTCCCGCCCCAGTGTCTACTCCAGAGGCCATACCAGACTCACAGCCAGCGCCATCTCCCGTTTCAGATCCGATTCTGCCACCTGAGCCTGACCTTCCCATTGCTATTCGTAAAGGTATACGGTCTACTCGTAACCCATCCCCTCATTACATTGCTTTGAGTTATCATCGTCTTTCACCTTTGCATTATACTTGTCTTGCTTCTTTGTCTTCTATTAGTATTCCTAAATCTGCAGATGAAGCTTTATCCCACCCAGAGTGGAGGCAAGCAATGATTGACGAGATGTGTGCACTCCAAAGCAGCGGTACTTGGGAACTGGTACCTCTACCTTCTGGGAAGTCTGTAATCGGTTGTCGTTGGTTGTATACGGTCAAGGTTGGGCCGGATGGTAAGATTGATCGTTTTAAGGCTCGATTGGTAGCCAAAGGATACACTCAGATATTTGGGCTGGATTATAGCGACACATTTTCACCAGTCGCTAAGATGGCCTCAATTAGGTTGCTTCTTTCTATTGCAGCAATCAGACATTGGCCACTTTATCAACTTGACATCAAAAATGCCTTTTTGCATGGTGATCTTGATGAGGAAGTCTATATGGAGCAACCACCAGGGTTTGTTGCTCAGGGGGAGTCCTCGAGCATGGTTTGTCGACTTCACAGGTCACTTTATGGTCTTAAACAATCTCCACGGGCCTGGTTTGGCAGATTCAGCACTGTGGTACAACAGTTTGGCATGACTCGTAGTGAAGCTGACCACTCTTTATTCTATCTACATTCAGCCCATGGATGCATCTATCTAATTGTATATGTTGATGATATTGTTATAACTGGTAGTGATCAGGAGGGCATACTCCAATTAAAGCAACATCTTTCGAGTCAGTTTCAGACGAAAGATCTCGGTCGACTCCGTTACTTCTTGGGCATTGAGGTAGCCCAATCTAAGGATGGTATTGTAATCTCACAAAGGAAATATGCCATGGATATTCTAGAAGAGACAGGTCTATTGAATGCCAAACCAGTTGACACTCCTATGGATCCAAATGTCAAACTTCTACCTAATCAGGGGGAGCCACTTTCAGATACTGGGAGATACAGAAGATTAGTCGGGAAATTAAATTATCTTACTGTCACACGTCCGGATATTTCCTTTGCAGTCAGTGTGGTAAGTCAATTCTTGAATTCTCCTTGTCAAGATCATTGGGATGCCGTGATACGAATCCTTAAGTATGTTAAAAGCGCCCCAGGAAAAGGTCTTATTTATGAAGATAGAGGACACACTCAGATAGTTGGTTACTCAGACGCCGATTGGGCAGGCTCACCCATTGATAGACGATCCACTTCTGGGTATTGTGTGCTAGTTGGAGGAAATCTGATATCCTGGAAAAGTAAGAAGCAGAACGTTGTTGCAAGATCTAGTGCTGAAGCTGAATATAGAGCTATGGCCCTAGTGACACAAGAGCTTATATGGTTAAAACAATTACTCAAAGAGCTTCACTTTCAAGATGATAAGAAGATGACTCTAATGTGTGATAATCAAGCAGCATTGCATATTGCTTCTAATCCGGTCTTCCATGAGAGGACTAAGCACATTGAAGTAGATTGTCACTTTGTCCGAGAAAAGATTGAATCGGGAGACATCTCCACAAATTTTGTTATGTCGAATGATCAGTTGGCCGATGTCTTCACAAAATCTCTTAGAGGTCCTCGAACCAGCTACATATGTAACAAGCTCGGTGCATATGATCTATATGCTCCAGCTTGAGGGGGAGTGTTGATTACTATATTTATTATGTTTAGTTGGTTGTTAGTAGTTGGTTGGTAAACTATGTTTAGTTAGTTGTTGGTAGTGGAATTAATGAGGTAGGATGATTGTGTATATATATGTATGTATTCAGAGCTCATTCTTTAAGGAAAATACTAAGTTTCAATAAGACTGTTAATACACAAAACTACTTTCTTCTCAAACTCTACTTCTAATAATCTTAAATCGAACATCTATTAAGGTTTCCAAGTCAAACAGTGAAAAATTTGAAGGAGAAAA
This sequence comes from Acmispon strigosus, assembly GCA_030819835.1. Classification (NCBI taxonomy): domain Eukaryota; kingdom Viridiplantae; phylum Streptophyta; class Magnoliopsida; order Fabales; family Fabaceae; genus Acmispon; species Acmispon strigosus. The sequence continues at coordinate 4,340,904 of JAUAMA010000001.1, read as the reverse complement.
AACTAGAAGTCCTAATTGAGTATTATCATTATGTGAAAATAGTTGAATTGTTCTTTGTATTAAATTTATTTTAAAGAAACAACTTGATCAAATCTAGTCATATTGAAAACTTCATATGCGTTTTAAAAAAAGTTGAGATTGCAGGTATAATTCATCGCATGGATGTGTTTCATCTGATAAGTTCCATGTCCCGCTCATTTGGTTTGAATGTTGCAGTTCACCATTTTGAAAGGTCTATGATAGATGCTCCTGGTCCTTGTGTTCTCTTTGCCACTCCTGGGATGATAAGTGGTGGATTTTCACTTGAAGTTTTTAAGCACTGGGCACCGTCAGAAAACAACCTTATCACTTTGCCTGGGTTATTTCTAATTTATTCTCTTTCTTTACTTCCTTTCTTTTACAGCAGGCATTAGATAACAACTCAAGTAAAATGTAGATAAATGTCTCCCACAATCAGTTTATCTCATTGAAAATTATATGTACATTGAACTTCTGTAATGCTCTCACTTAATGATATATAGTTTTTTTTTTATTAAATCTTAATTAATTGAGTAAATAAAATTCCCCTTGGATAAAGTTTAGGATTAACACGAGATTGCAATCATTGGAGCCTGGTGGTGGCTGTATACAAATTGATATTTGATATGCTGGCTGATTAGGAAGTGACTGAGTCACATTTTGTGAAAGGATTGAAGATTTGAGATGCACTTAATTGTTATAGATTTGTATTGCTTGAGATTGCTTTCTGAAATCATGAAGATGTTTTGGATAAGTTAGAGATTTGGTTTCCTGCTTTTCCTTATATGTCCCACAGCAGGAGCACTATGTGAATCATGCGTCATGGCTATCTGTTATTTGATTCAGAAAAATTGAAACCTTAAAGGCTTTAGGTGACTTTTAGAAGATAGCCTTTTATATAGCTTTATCTGTTAAGATATTTTTGTCCTATTTTGGCAGAATAACTATTGAGCGGGTTTCCTTAGAAGAGACTCCTATTTATAATAAACTAATCCTATACAACTCGATAATTCTCAAAACATATCTCTAACTTAACCCCTAAGAAATAAAAGATACACTTTTTAAATAAACGATAACCCAACCCAAAATAAAATATTAAATCCTAATATAAAAAATAGATTCCTAAATTAAAATAAACTAAATCCCTAATAGTTAGATCCTAACAATACTCCCCCAAAAAATTTCAACCTTGTCCTCAAGGTTGGAAAATATTTGCAGCTTCAAAGTAGACAAAATTGTTAGGGTTTTGAAAGTAACGAGAGAGAGAGAAAGAAAAAAGAGAGAGGTTTGAGGGAAATATTATCCACTGATATATTATAACTGAGAGCAGTATATGTCTTATATAGAAATTATAAATGATCTAACTTACTAACGAAGTTACTTGTCTAGCAATTAACCTCTTGACCTAATCCCTATTAACCAATCGGTTATTAGCTTTATTCTAGCCGCTATCTAATAGCCACATATTACTATCTATTGGCTAAAATAACTTTTGAATAAATTCCCCAATACTCCCCTCTAATTGAAATGCCCTAGAGATACTACACCTATCTCCTTCCTTAAGATCACAAATCTTTCAGTCTTCAAAGGCTTGGTGAAAATATCTGCCTTCTGCTCATCAGTGGGACAGTAGACCAGTTCCAGCTTCCCTCCAGTCACCTATTCACGCAGAGAGTGAAATTTGACTTCAATGTGCTTACTCCTTCCATGAGAAATTGGATTCTTTGCAAGACTAATTGCTTAGATGTTATCAACCATCAACTTCACTGGCTTCTTAGTCTCAAAACCCATTTCTTTTAACAGTTCTTCAAGCCAAACAGCTTGACAGGCAGCAAAAGATCCTGCTATGTATTCGGCTTCACATGAAGAAAGAACTATGACAGGTTGCTTCTTTGAGGTCGAGCAAAAGATCCTTGCTTCTTTGCTTCTGAAACAAGTACTCAGAAGTACTTTTCCTGTCATCCAAATCACCGCTGTAATCGAAATCTGTAAAGCTAATCAGCTCCAGCTCCTTTCCAACCTTCTTTCTTGGAAACAATATTTTATAGTCGGTAGTACCCTGCATATACGTCAGGATTCTTTTGGCAGCAACCAAATGCAAGAGGTTACCTTATCAGTCTGGGAGTCCAGAATTTTTCTGATTAAATGCATAGTTGTTGTGGATGTTAACCGTAGCCTATTACAAATAACTCAATTTTTTTTTTTGTTCTCTCTTCATCTTTCCACACTATTTCACAACCTATATGGTGTGCATGGACATGCTCACTGTTCCCCATTCCTTTTCATAATAGTATTTTTGTTTTAAGAAAAAATATGTATATATCCATCTTATTTAGCCAAAATTACATATCAATTGCTTATTCATTACTTTGATATCTTTGTAGGTACTGTGTCGCTGGGACGGTAGGTCATAGATTAATGTCAGGTAAGCCCACCAGAGTTGATTTGGATCCTGATACACAGATAGACGTGCGTTGCCAGGTACATTTTATCTCCTACCCATTTATTTACAGGGAGATACATCTTCTGTGCAGACAATTCCGCATTTTTATGATCTTCAGCTTATAGATGTTCCACCTTGGTAAACAAGTGTTAAAATCAATACAAGTCATTAAATCTTCCTAGTGATTAAAACAATATAATAATTGTATTAAAAGCATGAAAGAAGTACCTCTTCACTTTCACATATTATATTAGTCTAAATATCATAGTAGTCTATTTTCTTGAGTTTGCTCTGACATGACTTGAGACCGAATATACTCTGAAACCATATTTCAGCTGATCTTTCTTTGTTGGATAAACAAAATCTATCGTCTTTTGCATAAGTTGACATAGCAGGTGAATTCTTATTCTTGAGAAGTTCATGCTTCACTTCAACTAAATTCTTTGGGTCACCTGCCGAAGTTCCTCCAATTATCATGAAATTGATTAAAATAAATATGTACTTTAGAAATAAGAGCAAGGTTCAATGGACTACTTTTGAAATCAATGTTTTTCTAGTCTTGAAATGCTTTAATTGAAAAAAGAAAAGCTTATATTAAAAGTACATTTTATATCATTTTAAATTGAAAAGTGAATAGTACAAATGTGTATGGAAGGTAATTGAGTCAGCTCAACTTTAGTTTCTACAATAATTATGATTGTTGTCTTAAATTGACAGATTCATCAATTGGCTTTTAGTCCTCACACAGATTCTAAAGGGATAATGGATCTTGTAAAGTTTCTCTCCCCGAAACATGTTATACTCGTGCATGGTGAGAAGCCTAAAATGGCTGTGCTTAAAGAGAAAATTAATTCTGAGTTGGGGATTCAGTGTTATTATCCTGCAAATCAGGAAACCATATGCATTCCTTCAAATCACTACGTAAAGACAGAAGCCTCTGGCACTTTCATTCGAAACTGCTTGAACCCGAACTTCAAATTCCAGAAATGCAGTTCAGTGGATGAATGTGACTCTACTTTGACAGAAAAAAACTTAGTGCCTGAACCTCAAGTTACACATTGCTTGAACCCGAACTTCAAACTCCAGAAATGCAGTTCAGTGGTTGAATGTGACTCTACTTTGACAGAAAACAACTTAATGCCTGAACTTCAAGTCAAAGATGAAAGAGTAGCAGAAGGAGTTCTGGTTATGGAGAAAATAAAAAAGGCAAAGATCGTACACCAGGATGAACTTCTGCTCATGTTGGGTGAAAAGAAGCACGGGGTTTAGTTTGTATACGGCTGTCCATTACATATTGGTGCCTCAATGGAAAGCTTTTTTTTTTTTTTATAGGCAAATGTTAGTTGTTAGTAAATTAGTACAAATTCGAACTCTGATCATTCATCCTCCCCATCTCATATGTCCCCTAACTTTTACCACTTGAGCTATCTCTTAATGGAAAGCTTAAGTTAACAAGTGCTCTTGGCCTCAATCCTCGCATTTGACTTTTTTGGTGACTATCTACCCATATAACTTTTTGGTGACCTAGCTGGAGGAAGCACTTGACATCTTAGGCCCCGTTTGGGGTGATTTTTGATTTTATGTTTTGAAATTTTTAAAAATCAAAACTAGTTTTCAGTTTTATAAATCCAGTTTTAATTTTTGCGGTTTTCAGTCTTTAAAAAGTTGTCAAATTTGTAAATTCACAATAGTTACCACAATTATCAGCTTTGTAAATTCACGATAGTGGGGTGGCGGCGATGACGGTAGTGGCGGAGGCTGGAGTTGGTGGCGACGGCAGTGGCGGTGGGTTGTGTTGGCGTTGGCGATGAGTTGTGGTGGTGGTAGAGATGGCAGAGGGTTGTGGTGGTGGTGGTGGCGGCGATGGTGAGGGCGGAGTGTGGTGGTGGCGGTAGGGTCGCTGGCAGCAGAGCATGGTGGTGGTGGTAGTGGTGGCTGTGGAGGGTGATGGTGGCGACGGTGGTGGAGGTGGAGGGTGGTGGTGGCAGTGGGTGGTAGTTGGGTATGCGTATGAATCAGCCAAACAAATATATAAAAATAATCAGTCTAAACATAACAGCTTGAGTTGGGTCATTCTAATTATTGGGCGATCGATGGGAATGGATTCCAATGAAGAAATCGTACAGGACTTTGGTGGTGTTGCTGTCAGTTTATCGCCTTAAGAAGATTCAGAAACTATGGGCTCCTAATATAGACTCAAAAGTCCGTGCTGCAGGAGAAATGAGATTCTGGTGTTTATTTGATCCCTTTCTTTGCTGTGGTTATTTTTACCTTTTTCTGGGTTATTCTAGGTCATGTTAGTAAAAAATTATTCATAGATATCATATAATTGATCGTATTTCAATTCGATTTATGTTTCATCTATTTATTTTGAAAATTGCCCATTGTATAACCAATTTTTATAGAAGTAACCGGCCGGCAGCAAGTGATCTTTGTAGTGTTAGTGTAGAATAATCATTCAAAGAATGGTTGTGCTAGCTGTATTCCTATAAGCAATTGATTCTCCACATAACTCACCAAACTAGAATGCCTATAATATAATTGCAACAAATAATAATTTTTTTAATGTAGATATAAATTTATTCTCGGGGTTCTCCCCTTGATGGTGATTCTCTTGTGGTAGGAGGGATGGAACGACACGGTGGAAAACGGTGCAGGTAGATTGGGAGGAGCGGCCGAGGTTGGTATCAGTGGTGTGGTTTTGGAGGTGCACAGTGCTTTAGGGCTTTAGTTCGCCATTTTGTTTCGGGTGGGGGTTCGACTGGTCGATGGGGTAGTGGGAGGCTCGGTGATTTGAAGTTGGGAGGTTTCGGCTTTTTCCACAAGGCCGCACATTGTGGGAGAGGGAGAGCTGAGAGTCTGTTCGGCACGAGGGGGTTATGGTTTGATGTTGGGGTGGGTGGTGGTGTTGGGGGGGGGGGGGGGGGGTTGTGTTTACGGTGGCTCAGGGGAAGATGTTTATGGTGGGGGGTTTGTGACAATTTTCTTGGGAGGTTGTCACTCTATAGGTAGGTGGTGTGATTGGTGCCGCTAGGGTCAATGCAGGTTGGTCAGAAAGGTCAACTAGTTACGGCTTCTTATATTCACCGTCTTGTGAAAAGGTCAAAAAGTTTCTCTTTAAGTGAGAAAACCCTTGAAATCTGCATGGAGAGTCTCTGATTTGAGACAAACTCTAATAGAATTTTCTCATCCTCTTACTTTTCATACAAAAATATGGGAAACAAGGAGGAAGAGCAACAAGTCGAGCAAGATGAAGATGAAAAAGTAACGAAACCAAAAGAAGAAAAAGTTGTGCAGCAAGTTGAAATAGGAAGTGTTTATCTTTGACTTCTGAAGGAGAATGAAGCAACAACTGTGTTGATGGAATGATGGCGGAGGAACACTGTTGGCACTAGAAAGGAGATATGTCGGTTTGTTTTGGCGATGAGAGATATTATAATAATTTGATTGACAAGACCCCCCAATGAGCTATTTATCTCTCTCTACTTTATTTTTTTTCATTGCCCTTTCTCTCTGCGCTAAGTAAGCCATGTCAAACAATGTGCACCGGTTAGTTTTTCACTAATATTAATGTTTTTCTTAAAAAAAATATGATAATAACATCATGTCATGATTTCTTTTTAATTTTGATTTACAATCATAGTTATGGATGAAACTAGGTTTACATACATATAGTCTCAGTTTGGAAGTGGTTATTTTATCTTCCGCAAACATTTAGAAGTACAAAAATATATTTCAAGTGAAAAAGTTATGCAGAGAAATTTCATTTTTGGTTACAGTTTTAAAAAGGAAATTGGTTTTGATGTCATCCCAATTGGTTTCTATGTCACTCTGATTAAGTGATTAATTATTAATTTACCCTTAAAAACAAATCTTGTCCCTTACTTATCCTTCATCATTTATCTTCACCATTCTCTTTCCACCTCAAACCAACATCACCACAATCATCTTCTCCATCTCACCCAACATCATTAGGTCTTGTTTTTCGTACTTTCTTACCTTCCCGTTTCCCACATCTAAGTGCGAATGGGCTTGAAAAATGAAAAGTGTGACTAGCCTCTAAGAGTTGTAAAAAACAAGTTCTCACATAAAATTTGCACTATAAGTGCGTGAGGAACATGAAATTTGCACTTATAAATACGAATTTTACAAGATTTTTTTTTGAACTTTACACGTCCCAGCTATACATATAAATGGTCTCAAGCCTATTTACACATATAAGTACGTGAGGAACATGAAGTGAGGACAGCATCGTCTGTCAATTAAAAAAGCATCGTCTGATGTAGTGAGACAGCATCGTCCAAGGTTAAACAGAAAGTCTACAACTGTCAAGATCACAAACTGAGGAAAAGAAATCAGAATCATGAGACAGCGTTAGAGAAGATCAACAGCTCTATTTTTCTCGCTGCAACAGCATTAAATGCTCTGTTCTCGAGACAAAGAAAAAATCAAAATGCATTAAATGCAAAGCTGTCAACGGTCAACAACATTAAATGTCTTGTTCAGATATACAAGTAAAAGAACGAAGCAAGTACATTGTTTCATCTCCGCGTCTACATCAAGTACAACAAAAAGAAGAGATATTCAGAACTAAAGCAAGCTACCTACTGCACAGAACAGCTTGAAGAAAGAAGAAATCATCTCACACTCACAATCTTGAGCAATGAGATTTTGAAGAGAAAATATAAATAAGAAGACTTCAACCGAAGAACCGAGCAATTAGGCAACTTACTCTCAATCTTTCTGAAATCTTCTAAGCTCTCAATTCGCATCTATAAGTACGTGAAGAACATAAAATTCACACTTATATTTGCAAATTTTACGTGAAATTTTTTTCTTTCTATTTTTCTAAGCTCATTTGCAATTACATGTGCAAAATTAACACAGTAAAACTTAAAATTCGACAACAAAAAACATTAGTTTGAAGTAGGAAGAGAATGGTTAAGATAAATAATAGGTAAGGGATAAGATTTATTTTTAAGAATAAATTAGTAATTGACCATTTGGCATATCATCTAAACCAATTCCCTTTCAAAAATTGGTTTTATGATAAATAAAGAATACCACTATCCCTCACAAGTTCATATTGTTTCCGGGACATCTTTCATCATCAGAGCTGATTATTTTAAAACATTTTCATCCATCATAATTTCCACTCAACAAATAGACTTGAAGGGAAATACAGCAGCAGACATGCTACTCTCTGTATATGAACTATGTCATTCAGTTGTGTCGGCCAGATAAAATAGGTAAAACAATGTCGAAACTCAACAAATATCCATTCAATTAACTAAAACTTAAAAAGTTCAAACAACCAAATGAACCTTAAAATGATAATCCGTCCCTCAAAAAGATAAGTAAAGCACAAAAGCAACAAATTTAAAAGTATCAGTTCCTAATATTGCTTAAGATGAACTGTATCCCACAAAAATCATAACCGGTTCAAGCATCCACCCTTTCCTCCTCCAAGATTAGGGCCTTTCCTGTAGGCTTTGCCAACAGATCTGTGTACTCTTGGAATGGAGATTTGGTGAAGCGAGTCTCCTTCCAGAATTCAGGTGTCAGGAAACCGTAGGTTTTCAGCAAACAATCAAAAGTTGCCTGCAATAAACATCATGAGCACAAGCAAAAGCAACAAAAATCACTTAGGTGAACAATGATGCCTTTTCATTTGCAGCGAAAAACAGTCAAGCACTATAAGAACTACACATCAAATTTTGGCACATGACTCATACATTTGCACCAGCCCCATTCAACTTACCCAACCGACATAGAATCGAATATGAAAAAACTATAGCATACAATTACAACCACAGGTGAAAGGTGAAATTAAGTATCATATCACAGCCCAATAATATGAATAAATTTTATTGATTATAAAACACAAGGGCTTTAATTAGCAGACATTTTTACAAGTCTCTTTGCTACCAAATGCCACCTCAAAGGACAAAAGTATACCTCTTAATTCATTGATAACTAGAAGAGACTTACTAATTATTTAATACTTTGAATACTATTTTGCTATATCATTTGCCTGCTTGTAGAGTAAGAAAAAGTTGAAAAAAAGGCAAAAATGGATATAAATTATAACAATGGATATAAATTATAAATTAGAAAAACAAGCCACTCTAAATAAAATGGAAGAAAAAAACGCAAAACCTTGATGAAATTTTTATATCTCTCAATAAGGCATTTAAATATCTATAATAACTTGAAACACAAAGTTAAAAAACATCAACCACAAGGACCCTTGCATAAGAATCGCATAAAATTCGTAAATTAGGATTACAAAATGGAGAACAGTTAATTTAAAAGTACAATATTAACATATCCACTAGAATAAACAAATTCACAGTACCATGAAAATAATATAATTAGGATTAAAAATCAAACCTTGACGAAATTGCCGAGTGTCTTGGTGGATCCTCTGGAAGAAGTGAAGACATCGTCAATCCCTGCGAATTGCAACACCTTCTTTGGAACCCTAGCCGCCACAATTCCAGAACCACGAGGCGCCGGAACCATCCTGACGGTGACGGAACCGCACTTCCCCGTCACCTTGCACGGAACGGTGTGGGGCTTCCCGATCTTGTTCCCCCAGTACCCTCTCCTGACGGGGATGACAGAAAGCTTCGCCAGTATGATGGCGCCGCGGATGGCGGTGGCAACTTCCTTGCTGCACTTCACGCCGAGCCCAACGTGGCCATTGCTGTCACCAACGACGACGAAAGCCTTGAACCGGGTCCGCTGGCCGGCCCGGGTCTGTTTCTGAACCGGCATGATCTTCATCACCTCGTCCTTGAGCGTGGGGCCGACGAGGGTGTCCACGATCTGGTGCTCCTTGATGGGGAGAGAGTGAAGGTAGATCTGCTCCAAGCTGCGGATTTTTCCATCCTTCACTAGACGACCTAGTTTCGTCACTGGAACCCACTTCTCCTCCTCCTCGCGGCGGCCTCCGCCTCTTCGACGGCCTCCACGGCCCCTGTCACCGCCGCGACCTCGGCCACCAAAGCCTCGTCCAAAGCCACCGCGATCTCCGCCACCGCGTTCCGCCATTGGTGCTGTGAAGAGAGAGAGTGCGGCGCTGAGAGAAAATGAAACCCTAAACTGCAGAGAGCGAGAGAGAGAGAGAGGAGGAGGCGTATGAGTGGATGAGATTTGTGTTTTGTAGGGTTTACGAAGATATCATAATGACATGTAGGGGCTTTTCTTTGGATTATTTGGAACATTAGAATACTGATTTCGCCATGGGTAAATGAGTCATTGCAAGTCACTTAATACTCTGCCCTATTGTTGTAAAAAAACAAAATTAGTCCGCCTTATTTATTTACTTATTTATTTATTTATTCATTTAAATGGTTTTTTTAATAATACAAAAAAAATTAGTAAAATAAGGCAAAAAAATAATTTAGCAAAGTATGACACTTTGTGCCATGTGGGCCACAAGTCCTACTGGAGTCGCAGGCCCACCTGCGACTTGTGGGCCACAAGTCTCAAACCTACCTGCGACTTGTGACCTATATAAACCCCTCAGCCCTTCCCAGAAACCACATTCCCTTTCCTGCAACCATATCTCATTTCGACAGAAATCCTTGAACACTGAAACTCAAACATCTACGATGGATCAACAAATTGTCTTTGTGTACTACAATGACAGAGCTTACGAAGGGGGCAAGGCGTTATGTTCGAAGGTTCGACAAAAGCCATATATCTGAAACGAGGCATTTCTTTCCAACGCTTGAAGAGGAGAATTCACGAGAAGTAACAACTTAACAGTAACCAGGTTATTTCGAGCGTTACGTATAGATTTTTAGCTTCAGAAAACCCCATTTTTTTACAAGTCTCCAGATATGTGATACTGAAGACGTCAGCATCATGATGGATGCATTTAGCCAGCAATCGTCGATGAGAATGCTGGAGTTGTATGTTGATATTGCTGAGGCCGGAGGCTCGTCAATACTAGTGATAACGTATTCGATAGAAACGCAGGAGCTGTTGTCGGATGAAGGGGTTAGGCACGTTGAGGATGCGGTTGCTGATCCAGAGTCTTTGACCTTCGGAAACACGGGGAACATCGTTAATTTGGCGGATGACATTGACAACATCCCCACAGACAATGTGGATCATGAAGTTAACCATTCGGATGATGAAGTGGACGAAGATGATAGATTGCTTGAAGGAGGATCGTCAGACTCATACATTGAGGCTGACTTGGGTGGCAATACAGGACCTTAGACAGTTCATACTTCTATTCATACTGCTTCGCCGGTACCGGTGAATGTATACTCTGAAGCCCAAGGTATGTATTCGTCAATAGCTCTTTAGTCCTTCAATTTATGTAATTTCGATTCTTTATGAAATTGTTTTGTTTAGGTGTCCCAAACTCCTACCCCTTTTAGAATACCTCATCCCACTATATGTATGTTAATTGGGACCACCCTGATGTGGAGAACGATTTTTCCCCGGTCTGGTTGTCCAAGGGTCATGGCAAACAGGTGAAGAATTATATGAAGGTCTACGATTCAAAACCAAGGTAGATGCTCATACGGCCTTGAATAGGGATGGCAGAAAAACCCAAACCCGCGGGTACCCGACCCTACCCGAAATTATGGGTAAAACCCGTTCTGATTGGGTTCGGGTTCGGGTTTGGGTTTTACCCGATTTCGAATGTGTTATTCGGGTTCGGGTTCGGGTACGAGTAAACCCTACCCGAACCCTACCCGAAACCCGTTACCTATGTAAGAAATTACTAAAATATCCCCCCATATATATATTAGTAGTGCTAGGGTTTTTTCAAGGTTCATTACTCATTAGCACCAAAGCAGCACTACAGCAGAAGGAGCTCCAAGCCGTCAAGCCGCCCTCACCCCTTCCCCACTTTCCGCTGCTGTGCTCCAAGCCGCCGCCGCCCGCCGTCGTCCAAGCCACCGCCGCCCGCCCTCGTCCAAGCCGCCGCCACCGTTCACCATTCAAGCAAGAAGGAGCTCGATCTCCGTCTCCATCTCTCGATCTCCGCTTCTCGCCCGCGGCCCGCCGTCGTCCACCTTCCGTGCGTCCGTCTTCGTCTCTCGATCTCTCTTCCACTGTCGTCCAAGGCTACAGGTTCATGTTCGATTCTTCTTCCACATCTGTGTTTCAGTGCTAGGTGTTTTGTGGTTTCGTTGTTTGATATTATTGTTTCTGCTCAATGTGCCTTTTGTGACTGTGTTGACTTGCCCAATAAACAGTGTCAAAGTTAGAGCTAGGAGAAAGAGATTTAACCCCAGAAGGAACTTTGGTGGATTTAACCCCAATATTTAAAAGAGAAATCTTTGCAATTGAAAAGAAAACAGAGGCTGCAGGAACCATTGTTAATTTGTTATGTCTCCTTCTTTGTTATTCAAACGTGATATGAGTTTGAGTAGCAGCTGACTTGACCTGCAGTTTTTATTTTTATAGGCTTCTCATTTGTCTTCTTTCTTGAAAAACTCATGCTTGATGATCCTGAAGTGATTGAGATGAAAAGCAAAGCAAACTGTGGGTATTTTGATCTTGTTAGAGATTATATTCTAAATCCTTGTTTAGTTAGTTTTATGATGTACTTATCAAGTGTACTGTCTCCTTAAATTTCTTGGTGTGTTCAAGTTCAAATAAATGCTTTGATAGGTTCAAATAAATTTCTATCTCCCTGGCTGTTTATTCTTCCATGATAGTAGAAGTGTATATGAATTTTTTTTGTATGTATTAGCATTAAATGTTTTCAAAATGAAAAAAAAGAGAGATTAATAGGTTGAATGGGAACGAATTAATTGCTGCTGGACTGGTTACCCATTTTGTCTCTTCCGAGGTTTGATTATGTTGTCTATCAATGTAAGACTGTTATAAATATACTATTCTTTTAGCCTAAAGATTTATAAGTTGATAACACTGAATTATTGTGAGTTGTGACAGCTACATTATTGAAATTATATTGAAAGATTAGATTCGACAATGCTCTAGTTATATTGTTATAATGAAATCTCATTCAATCTGTATGGTTTTCTTCATAAAGGATGTAAACATGGTTAAAATCAACAATGGCATATGGCATATCAATCCAAGTTTGTTAGTATAGAGTATAGACACTTCTACAAAGTATATGGTTTTCTTGGCTCTAATTATATTACCAATCCAGAATTTATAATTCTTCTGTTGATTGATTTATTTTAGCAATACCAAGGTACCAGAAATTTCTTATACACACAGGGGAGAAAAGAAAAGGTACATTTTATTTTTTCATTAATTAGCATTATCTCATTTGTTTGTCATTGATGGTTAGTATTGTGGTTAACTTTGATTAAAACTACTTGTTTCAATATTGTTTTAAGTAAAATTACTAATGAGTTTAATGTGAATATATCAGGTTAATAGGTGTCTATGTTTTGGAGAGTCTGCTGCTGCTATTTTAATTTGGAAGAGGTTGATGTCGAAGACTTTGAAATTTGAATAACTGGAATTGTGTATTTGTATTTGTTGTTGAATTTTGTTATAAATTTTGATTGCTGTCGCTATTTTATTTTAGATCCTTGTTGTTCTTGTACTCTCGATTTATATCATGATCTTGAATATTGAATTTAGAATTAGCTTCCAATCATTTTTTAAATCATTATGAAGAATTAAAGATTTTGTTATTAGTGTATTAGTAATCGGGTTTTCGGGTCGGGTTTTCGGGTTTTTCTGTTTCCTCTCCGTCCATCGCGGGTACGCATTCGGGTACGGGGAACCCGAAACCCAACGGGTTCGGGTATATTTTTCCTACCCGAACAGGGTTTGGGTTTGGGTTTGGGTTCGGGTATGTTATTTCGGGTTCGGGTGCGGGTAGGGTTAAACCCGCACCCAACCCTACCCGTTGCCATCCCTAGCCTTGAAGCACTTCTGTATCAAGAAAAATCAGACATACGTTGTGCAGGAATCTTGCACAAGATATTTCACCGCAAAGTGTCCAAATTTAGATAATGGATGCCAGTGGAGGATGGGGGCAATATTGTCCAAAAAAACAGATGACTAGGTAATATCCAAATGGAAGGGCCCCCACACGTGTGTTAGTTCGACAGGATCCATGGACCACGACAAGTTGAATTCGGATTTCATCTCCACGTACATCACAGGTATTGAAACTTAGTTTAAGGGTTACTGCATCATGTGTCGAACTTCCTTTGCATGTGAATTGTATGGACTTACTTGCTTTATTTTACATCGCAGGCATGGTTAGTCTGCAACCAGCCATCCCAATTTCTCTTATACAAGAGAGAATCAGCGGGGAGCTGCATTACAAGGTGTCTTACTTCAGAGCGTGGAAGGCAAAACAGAAGGCGCTTGCGAAGATATTCGGTGACTGGGAAGCGTCGTACGAAGAGATCGTATTACAAGGTTGTAACGGATGACTATGTGGGTGCTGATGGTGAGATCGATGGTCGATTTAAGAAATTCGGTAGGGTCTTCTGGTCATTCAAACAATGCTGCGATGCTTTCAATTACTGCAAGCCAATGATACAGGTAGATGACACTTGACTTTACGGGAAGTACAAGTCAACGTTGTTGATAACCACAGCTTAGGATGGAAACAGTCATGTGTTGCCATTAGCATTTGTGATAGTAGAGGGGGAATCAACAAGTTCTTGGTCATGGTTTCTGCGGCTGATCCGATTAAAAGTTACCCAGAAACAAGGTATATGTTTGATATCTGACAGACATGCGGGCATAAAAGCGGTCGTGAGAAATCCTAATAACGGCTGGAAACCACCACACGCTCAACATGTATACTTCCTCCGGCACATTGCCAGCAACTTCAACCACAAATTCAAGAATGTCAAGCTGAAAGGAGATTTGATAAAAATGGGTAAGCATACCTCTTGCACTAAATGTTTAATTTTTTGACGCAATGGTTTGACTAGTGTTTAATCATAATTTGTTGATAATGCGCAGGATACGATCCGTGTCTATATTATTTTGAGAGAAGGCTCCAAAGGTTTCGAGAACAAAGCCCTGAGATTCGGGAGTGGATTGACAACATCCCCAATGAGACATGGAGTCTGGCTTGTGATGTTGGTGGACGTAGGTACGGCCACATGACGACCAACTTGTCCGAAGCTGTGAACAAGATTTTGAAGGGGGCGAGAAACATGCCGATCACAGCACTTGTGAAGTGCACATATGGGAGGCTCGTGGATTACTTTGTCCAAAGAGGTACTATCGCAAGGGGCGAACTGTCCGGGGGACAAGTATATTGCACAAACTTAATGAAAAACTGGAACCGTGGGAGAGCAATGCAACACATCATATTGTACGCACGTACAACATGCAGAGGACCCGGTTCGAGGTGGAGGAAGGATTCAACCCACGCTGGCCTTGGAGGAAAGGTACGAAATGGGTAGTGGATTTGGACAACGGGACATGCACTTGTGGTATATTCCAAGCATTCAAACACCCTTGTGACCATGTCATAGTCTGCTGCCTAAAATGGCCGTACAACTATTACATGTACGTTGACCCTGTGTACAAGATACAAACCATTGTCGATGCATATCAATTTCAGTGGTATCCAGTTGAAGAGAGAATGAACGCGGTTGCGGTTGATGGGCCTAGGATTATTCCAGATCCGACGACAGTACATGGCAAGGGTCGCCCGAAGTCAACTCGTATTCGGACGAGATGGATTTGTTGGAGTCACAGCCAAGCCGGAGGACAAGTTCGCTTCAAAGATAATTGTGATGTGACCAATGTGTTTTAAATCGTTTCATTGTTGTTGTAATATCACTTAATGGTTGTTAATAATGTCAAGTTTAATATTACATGTCTCATTACAGAGTTAAAAAAATAGTTTAATACATTAAGTTCACGCCCTTAGTGATCGTGACGTCCGTGATGTTCGTTAGTCCCACAAGGCGGCCACAGCGGTGTCTCGCTTGCCTGTCCATATTATGCCTCGGAGGTGGAGGGGTGAACGCCATGTTCAGGTCAAGCTCCAAGCTCTCTTGTATCTCACGTTCCTGTACAGGATCAACGTCATAATTATGTTCACCTCTTGACTGCATTGGGATGTCGAGCACCATATCTGAAAAGCCTCCCCACTGCTGCGTTTGCCTCTGCAAATCGACCGGCGTGTGATAGTCAGCCTCAAATTGAGACCCTGCAACAAACGATTGCGACCCGTAACTATCAGGTGCACAAGGACGGACAAACACACGTGACTAACGTCCCCTACTTGAACACTACCAAACACATCTACAATCGAAGAAAAATATGATCTAGCATCAGGTGGGTAGGTTGCACCCTTTTGAAGGAGCCTGAATAAAAACACAAAGATGCAAACTAAGAAAACATGTGATTCTTCATGTCCCATGAACAACTAATGAAAATTCTCACTTCAAATTAAAGTGCACAGAAGGAAGGGAAAAAAGTGGGGGGTTGGTTTTAAGACCACCCATTTGGTCTTTAAACCACCCCCTAATTTTCTTAATTCCCAAAATGCCCTTATAATTAAAAAAAAAAACCTCCTTCCCCAACCCCCAACACACAGTACCCCACCCCCTTTACACTAACATTTGCTTTGTTACTTCCCTTCGTCCTTCCCTCTTCTTCTCCTGAGTTCTGCGTGCCCTTTCTTTCAGCATCTTCTCCCTGTTCTTTTGGTAATTTTCGTTTTTGGTAGATATTGGTATGTAGGGGTGGATTTTTTGCTGGGTTGGTAGTTTATGTTGTTAGTTATTGCAAAAAAGCAGTGGATTTGAGATCTGATACTCTGGTTTCCAATATTTTGAGAATTTCGTGTTCCTGGTTAAAAATTGCACCTTAAGGTGCGATTTTGGCATGCATGATTCGCACCTTAAGGTGCGATTACAACATATTCAAATAATTAAACGAATTTTTTTTTATATGTTTTGTGATTTTCGCACCTTAAGGTGCGAATCTAACACACCTAAATCGCACCTTAAGGTGCGATTACGATATATACAAATAATTAAATGAAATTTTTATTTTTTTTTAATTTATTTTTTGATTTTCGCACCTTAAGGTGCGAATCTAACACACCTAAATCGCACCTTAAGGTGCGATTACGATATATACAAATAATTAAATGAAATTTTTATTTTTTTAATTTATTTTTTGATTTTCGCGCATTAAGGTGCGAATCTAACACACCTAAATCGCACCTTAAGGTGCGATTACGATATATACAAATAATTAAATGAAATTTTTATTTTTATTTTATTTTTTTATTTTATTTTCGCTATTTAAATCGCACCTTAAGGTGCGATTTATCAACTGAGCCAATGGCACCTTTCTTTGCTGTTTCTTCAAAATTTATCAATGGCACCTTTCTTTGCTGTTTCTTCAAAATTCTTCCCTCCCCCACACACCCTCTTCTTTAGTCATTTTTTATCATTTCTCTGGTAGCTTCTTCTCTCTCTTTGCTATTTACAAAGACTCCATTTTTTTTTCTTTTTTCTTTATTATACTTCCTAAAGATGACGGTGACAGATAAACATGCTTGAATGCTTGATGGTGGTTATGGTGATGGGGTGGTGGTGATAATGGTGATGGGAGGAAGAAGGGGGTGGTGTGGGGTGAAAGGTGATGAGTGAGGGGTGGGGGGGAAGGGATAGTTAGGAAGAAGAAGAAGGATATGAAAGTAATAATTATTATTACCAAGGGTAATTGGGTAATTTACTATATCAGGGGGTGGTTTAAAGACCAAAGAGGGTGGTCTTAAAACCAACCCCCAAAAAAGTGTTTAGGAAATCCATTGGCAAAGTGAAACTTTCCAAATCATATGAAATAGAAAGAAAGAGATGAGGCTGAAATGCGAATTACCATATTGGAATAATTGAGCTTAGTCGTTGAAGAAGCACTTCTTCTTACTAATTTTACAACTGTTAACACCCCACTTTCTCTTTTATTTCATTCTCACCCATTTTTCCTTTTTATCTCTCTCATATTTTCATATCACATCACAAATCTTATTCCTTAATTCTCTTTTCTATTCATTTCTCTCTTCTACAATAGAGGTGGAGAGATGTTGATCATTCATTATTCGCATATATAGGATATATAATCAAGATTTTATAGAATATATAATTAGTACTAACAAATTAAAGGATGGACAAAGGTAGCGCATATATAGGCTAAGCCGCGTCTGGTGTAACCATTCCTTGTAGGCTTAAGAACAGTGTAACCATTCCACACTGTATCTAATAATTTAACCACCCTTCTAAAAAATGAAAGAAAATAAGACATGCAACCATCACATGCAATCATTGAAATAAGAATTCCAAAATAATGGGGGAAATCGGGAAAACATAATTGTGAACTTAAATTACCTTTCCACAACAGAAGCTGCATCCAAACCATCTTGGACATACCTTTTCTTTTCTTTTCTTTTCAATTCAATTCAGGCCATCCCATAACAGTTTGACGTTGTGAGGTGAGCATAGCAAACTATTATTTTCTTAACCTAGTAACTTGATTTCAATAAAAGAAAAAACAAATTATGAATGAAAACTCATTTGAAAATTTAGAGCAAATTCAAACTCAGTAGATGTGTCCCCGAATGATAGATAAAGTGGTAAGAGATGAGGACATTTGAGTTGGGTAGGGGAGGTCTAGGGATCAATCCCTGACAAGGGAATTTAAATGCTTTCCGATGTACGAAAAAAAAAACTCAATAGATGTTTAAATATTCGCATGACTTCTCCTTTTACAAGTCTTATAAAGTACTTCTCCTAATGAGTATTCTTTTACAAGCCTCTTCAAGCTTAACGAGTTTGGTTGTCAGGGACTCCTCCCCAAGTATTATGTCCCTGCCTCTTCAGGTAGAATGAGCATTCTTGCCCAAGCCTCTCCGGGCTCATTGAGTTTGGTTTCCAGGGACTCCTCCGTAAGTATTCTTTGTCCCTGCCTCTCCATGCAGATGAGTATTATTAATGACTCCTCCTGCATATTATGATTGAGGTACATGTTACACTCAAGTGAAGGAAGCACGTGATTTCAATGCTTAGCAACCTTCATAGAGTGTTCACAATCAATAACAGATTTGACGCTGAATGCTCTTCCTTCTAAGATCTCCCAATTCCAAATTCCACTGGGTAGACATTGGAGCGTTGTTGACGGATCTTAGATTCTTCTTTTCTTCTTCTTTGTGGTACTTTCTCAGAGAATTGACATTAAGCTTGAGCCTTGACCATATGCTTCTTCTTCTAGTCGATTTTCATCAAATCTTTAATAAGTTGATGCTTTCTTTTCTGATGCTTCTTTCATCTGATGTGTTGTTGGTATAGTAAACCTCATGGCAATACAATTGTGCTTTCAGCTCAATTTCAAACGCACAGTGTTCTGCAAATTTCGACAGTATCAATCACCACAACAATTTCACATATTCATGTGTATCAGACGCTGAAGCTTCGCTTGGTGATGAATGCATGGTTATGGATGAATCACTTCAGGACTTAGTGCATTCTTCATGGTAGAGACAAGTGTTTGATTATTTAGAGATGGATGCCTTCATACCTTGATGCTTTTTTGCATTCAAGCATTTTGGCATTGCAGCCTTACTTCTCTTCTTCTTCTGAGACGCTATTTAATTATAACTGAAGATCCTCAATAATGTAGCTGTTAGAGATCATGAGGTTTCAATGCTCATATTTCCTTTTCACTATTTATCAACAACTCTTTTCCTTAGCCCCTGAAATTGATAAACATTCCAAGCTTGTTTGTGAAAGGATTCTACTTTGTTTTTTGTTCATCGTCTCCTTGGCATGGTTTGACTCAATCTTCCCGTTGGACGAAGCTTTTTGCTGTGTGTTAGTCAGATTTGACGTTTGGCCAATTTATGGCACACGCTTTCTGATATAGTCATGTCATGAGTAGTTTGGCGTATTCTCACTTCCAAGGTTGAGGCTACTCTACTTTTAAATGATAAGGGCTACAAAGCCTATCACCATTTAAATTCAACCGTTGATTTATCTTTGTCTGGTTACCTCGAGACTTGTCCGTTGGACTTGAACTAGAAGCTGACATTTAGTTCAAGCATGTTGGAGAGGCTTCCTTTAGTTTGTTTCCAGTGTCTTGTACTTCCTTTCTGTGATATTCTTGACTTGTAAAGCACAGATTCACCGGTACAACATATTCTCAGCAGACGATGAAATCTTCAATGTAGGCACTGTTGGAGATGATTCTTGTGTTGCATTTTCTTGCTCTTCTTTCCTTGAATCATGATAAGCCTTTGAGCATAATATCTTTTACTTCCATGATGATCTTGAATCATTCTTTCTTCATATAGACTTGATTATCCATGGGCAATTCTGTTTCCCACATATTTAGTCCTTTGAAGCTTTATATTCATCTTCATGGAGTAAATTCCTTAAACGCGCATGATTCCTTCTGGCAAGCAACTCACTAATTATACAACTTTGTAGATGATGTATCTCGTGGCTTCAAGAGTTGTTCTTCTTGTGATTTAATCTTTTGTTGTATATATAGGAAATTGATTGTATTCAATTTTTATTTCATTTGTTGTCTTTGTACATGTTCTTTAGATATCAAGCTTAAGATGTCATAAGATCATTAGTTTTTATAACCTTATTTATTTTCATCATTAAAACCTAAAACAGATTTCAAAACCTAACAAACTAGTTAGAAGTTGTTCTGAGTCGGTTGAATATTATCCTCTTGGCTTACTTATATGGAAACTTGTGCTGGATGGATTACATTACATCTAGCTAAGTAGAAGCAGAATGATGAGAAATGATGTGCAATTTCTAGTTATCATCTTAAATGCATGACACGTTTTATTTAGATGAATAATACAGGGTTACTGATCACAGCATTTCCCGCTTGCTAATTTATTTGCGATATTTCATATGCTATCAAAAGAGCCATAAATGTGATTTAAAATTATTTTGTTCCAGTCCTTTGATATTTAATTTATTCCATTTACTAGAATGAGCCAACAATTTACAATTTAAGGTTTTAGTAACATTAGACCTTAGGTCATTGAGGTTTAGCTGAAATGCAGGTATAAGAAAAAAGGGAAAGGAAAGGAAAATGAGAAGTTAATAAGCTTTGAGGAATTACTTGGTAAAATTCCTAGGTTCTGACGAGAAACTTAATTATGATCAGGTGCCAGGATGTTGTCATCTCCTAAATGCCTCTATTTCTTTTTTCATGGAGGGTGTAGTTTGAAAATTTTACTCAAACTTTGTGTAATATACTAGGTATTGATAGTAGGATTCTAAAATTTGTTTAGTTAGATTCATTGTTCTATTCCTTTTCCAACTTTTTTCTTATACAATATAGCTATTGTTTTCACGGACTTATATACACTTCTAGTTTTAATATTGCATCAAATCCAGACACAAGCTACACTTTTGCTAAATGAATGATTGTTTTTTCTCTCGATCCCTCTTTTTCATGTTCTATACTTCCACTTTCATGCTAGTTCTATGGCTTTGGTCATTATGTATCACTTCTGGGTTGCTGTGGAGAGTTTATGTATGGTATTTGTAAGAGACTTTGTCCCAAGTGCTTTGGCTCTTTTGATAAATGGGGAACCTGACAATGTAAACTTTTTAATCAGAAAGACACTTCGCCTTCAATCATGGGAGAAAAAAGATAAATAGGTTTCAACTATCTAAAAGTGCTACAACTCTACAACTCCACTGGCCATGTTTTTTATTTGATATAGTGTGTATGGAATTCACTGTCATTTTTTATGGTTATAGTTCTGCTCTTCTTACTATTTATTTAATATAAACAAGCAGGGTTCTGATTCCATGTGAATGGCATCCTAGCAAGCAAACCTTCTTTTTAGCAGGTTAAATTTGAGGAGACAACCTCGCTGTGGTATGTAATATTACTATTATGTTACCATCATGTGTCTTACATGGTTCTTCTTTTTTGTTTTAGGATTATGACAGCTACAAGAAGGAAATTAGGGTTGGAAAACATACGTAAAGTCTTTTGTAAATATTAACCAATTTAAATTGACCGGAAAGTTATGTTCTTTGACATGAAATTTGAGTGGGATGCGTTTATATATATTGTATATTATGTGGCTGATTTTAGATACTTTTTACTGCAATACTTGGAGTAGGCTCCCTTTTATGTTCCTTTGCATTAAATGATACAATCGATTTCATATTTGAACCGGACCAAACTTTGTG
The DNA here is from genome assembly GCA_030819835.1 of Acmispon strigosus. NCBI lineage: Eukaryota > Viridiplantae > Streptophyta > Magnoliopsida > Fabales > Fabaceae > Acmispon > Acmispon strigosus. The sequence goes on along the minus strand of JAUAMA010000001.1, from coordinate 4,319,265 downwards.
CCCATTTGGACTTCGGGTTTGTAGGAATCAGAGGTATTTAAGATTGAGTGAGAGAGAGAAGAGAGAGAAAAATAGAATTGGGGAAAAAATATTTTTATCAACAAACTGCGTAATCTGAATGTATTCTTCAAAATACGATAGATCTAGTCACCTATTTATACAACTATTCTAATTAGCTTTTTGGGCTTTTATTTACTTGGGCCGCAGGTCTTAGTTACTTAACACATAAGTAACTGACTAACTAAACACAACAAACTGATTATTCCTAACACTTCCCCTTAATCAGTATGCTCAACACATGTAACTCCTAACATACACCTCAGCTTCTCAAAGCTCTCCCTCTTTAATGGCTTAGTTAGGAGATTTGCCACTTGTTCCTCAGATCTGCAAAATTCCAGTTTCAGCTTGTTCTTGCTGACCTGATCCCTAATGAAATGAAACCTAGTTTCAATATGTTTACTCCGCTCATGTGCAACTGGGTTCTTAGCTAGGTTTATAGCTGACTTGTTGTCAACAAACAACACAACAGCTTCATTTTGAATTATCTTCAATTCTTCCAACACATTCTGCAATCAAACTGCTTGACAACTTCCCATAGAGGCAGCCACATATTCTGCCTCACATGATGACAAAGCAACTATCTGTTGTTTTTTAGAACACTAACTAATTGGTGCTTCACCATACTTAAACAAGTATGGAGTGGTGTTTTTTCTGTTAGATTTGTCACCACACCAATCTAAGTCCGAAGATCCTATCAACTTCTTCTCCATGACATATTTTTCAGTAGGAAATATTATGCCATAGTTCAGTGTACCCTTTAGGTACCTCAGAAATCTCTTGGCAGCAAGTAAATAAGAGGACCTTGGATCTTCCAAGAATCTACTCACTAGACCCACACCATATGCCAAATCAGGTCTGGTATGACATATATACCTAAGACACCCCACAATCTGCCTATAGAGTGTTTTATCCACTGCTGGTTCAGTTGACTCTACCTTCTCAAGAGCAACTCCAGCTTCAACAGGAATTGAAGTTGGATTGCAATTGGTCATGTTGAATCTTTCCAAAACATCAGTGGTATATTTCTTCTGGTGCATGAAGATCCCCTTGTCTGTTTTCTGAAACTGAATTCCCATAAAATATGACAATTCTCCCAAATATGACATTTCAAATTCTGCTTGCAACATTTCCTTGAAGCTATCAATTTTCTCTTTACTACTCCCTGTGATCAAAATGTCATCAACATAGAGACAAGCAATCAGGAAGTTGGAAGTTGACACCCCTTTCACATAAATGCCAAATTCAGTGGTGCATTTAACAAAACCAATTCCAGCTAGAAAGGAATCAATCCTTTTATTTCAAGCTATAGGGGCTTGCTTTAGGCCATAAAGAGCTTTGTACAACCTATAGACTTTATCCTCCTTGCCTTTAATCTCAAATCCGGGTGGCTGAGATACATAAACCTCCTCATCTAGGGGTCCATTCAAGAATGCTGATTTCACATCCATTTGGTGTAGTGGCCACTTGTTGTAACTAGCAATGACAATCACCAATCTAATTGATTCAATTCTTGCAACTGGTGCAAACACCTCATCATAGTCTAGGCCATGTTTTTGCAAGAACCCCTTAGCCACTAATCTAGCCTTGTATTTTGCAACTTCACCATTTGGTTTCAGCTTTATTTTGTAAACCCACTTGATAGTAATTGACTTCTTCTTTGCTGGAAAATCAGTGAGTTTCCAAGTCTGGTTTTTCTCAATGGAACTCAACTCATCTTGCATAGCTCCTATCCATTTAGGATTTCCCATAGCTTGCTCAAAATCCACAGGTTCCATCTCAGCCAAAAGTGCCATATGCACTAAATCTCCTTCTGCAGTCATTGCAAAATCTGGAAATGTGGTGTAGTCATTGTACCTCTGAGCTCTTTGTCTCTGCCTTTGTGGCCTATCATTGTTGATTGTAGGTTCAAGCTAGTGTACTTGTTCTTCTTCTGCCTCTGTAGTCTCAAATTCTGCAGTTTCAAACTCTACAGTCTCAAATTGCATCATGGATGTCAATTTTGAACTGCTTCTACTTCTGCTTTTGCTCAAATCTTCTTCACTAATTCTGGATTTTTCCCAGTTCCAATGTTTGCTTTCATCAAATTTCAAATCACTGCTCACTGTAACCTTCTCAGTGATGGGATTAAAAATTCTGTATGCCCTAATTGAGTGGTAACCAAGCAGTATATGTTGTTCCCCTCTGTCATCTAACTTCTTTCTTTTAATTTCTGGAACATATTTGAAGCAAATACTTTCAAAAATCTTTAGATGACCAACATTTGGCTTTATTCCAAACCAAGCCTCCTCTGCTGTCATACCATCTAGCCTCTTTGTGGGGCATAGATTGAGCATATATGCTGTTGTAGATACAACTTTAGCCCAGAACCTTTTAGGCAGTTTCTTTGTTCTCAACATGCTCCTAGTCATGTTGAGAATAGTCCTGTTTTCCCTTTTAGCAGCACCATTATGTTGTGGTGTGTAGGGTGCAATGACTTCATGGTAAATCCCTTCCTTCTCACAATAGGAGTTGAATTCTCTTGAGGTATACTCACCACCCCCGTCACTTCTCAACAGTTTCAATTTCAGTCTCTTTTACCTCTCAACTTGAGCCTTAAATTTCTTAAAGGCCTCAAACACATCACTTTTCTTCTGAATTAGATATATCCCTAATTTCCTAGTAAAATCAACTAGGAAAGTTAAGAAATACCTATTTCCTCCAATTGATTTGACTTCAAAAGGACCACACAGATCAGTGTGAACAACTTCTAGGGGCTGCTGTGTTTTTGTTGGAACAAGAACTCCGTGGTTCGCACAGAGTGACAATGGAGAAAACAGGGAGGAGAGGACACAAAAATTTATTCACGCGGTTCGGCCAACATGCCTACCTCTGCGGCTATAGGGAAGCTATAACTCTTTTCTCATTCATGAATAGAAAGCTTTTGTTCACGCAATTCGACCTTCGTCTACCTCTGCGGCTGGTACCATGTACCATAACATTTTAGGGTTACAGAGTTTACACTATTTATAGGGATTCTAATGGTCCAGATATTACAATAAAATATCCCATTAAATCCTATCGTAATCCCCTCAACCAATCAGATTCTAGCAACAACGGATAAGGTGAAGTCCCAATGCTCATTAGTTGTGTGCCACAAGCCACGTGTCCTGATCAGACACGGCCTAGCGGTTCCAGCCTGATGATCTCCTCACAGGACGATCTCCTCACGGGAGGATCTCCTCACAGGAGGATCTCCTCACCGGACGATCTCCTCACCGGACGATCTCCTCAGGAAGACGATCTCCTCAGGCAGACGATCTCCTCAGGTAGACGATCTCCAGCTGAAATTAGCCAAACTCAACAGTTTTTGAGGGTATGAAGGAAAAGAAGGAATTTCTGGACTTTTTGCATGCTAGACAATCGTCACATAGAGCCTTAGGAATGCTTATACTAGGCAATCCTACTACCACTCCAGTTCTGTGAAGTAAATCAAGACTTTTCCAATTTAAATGTCCATACCTCTTATGCCAAGTCCACACCACGCCACTATCTTCTACTTGAAAGCACTTATTTTCCCCAACCTCAATCTCTACTTTGAAGGTCCTATTATTTGAGAGTGGTGCCTTCAATAGTAGCTTCCTTATTTTATCAAAAACCTTCATCATCTTGTTTGCCATAGACACTATATATCCCTTTTCCAGCAGCTGTCCCAAACTGAGAAGATTATTTCTCATCTTTGGAACATAAAGAACATTTGAGATGAAAGCTGGGTTGCCATCCTTCTTCTTGATCATAACTTTCCCTACTCCCTCTGCTGAACTAGAGCTATGATCAACAAACCTTACTTTGGTTTTTATGGCTTCATCAAGTGTGACAAACCACTCATTGTGGCCTGTTATATGATTCGAGCACCTTGCGTCTAGGTACCAAACTGTGTCAGATTCATTCATCTCCACTGGTTCTGATGCTATCCCCCTATTTTCCTAATCCCCAAAATACCCATAAAATTTAATAAACCAAAAAAAACCCATATTCACCAAACTCTGAAAAGTGCGAACCATTCTTCCATTCTTCTTCTCCCAACCCGCGACACCATTCTTCTTCTCCCATTCTCCTCTCAACCTACTCAACCTGCAACATACATTTCTCCTCTCTCAAGCCCAACCTGCGACCCACCCTCCATAGCCATCCAACATCCTTCTTCTTCTTCAACCTAAGTTCAGGTAATACAATCCCTTTCATTTCTTCTTCTATTGATGGGCATTTTTTGTTGTAATTTGATTTAGCAGTCCTTCTACTTCTTCTCATTTAATTTATTTTAATAATTTACTTTCTATTTGCTTGTGGATGTTGTGGGTCTTCTGCATGGTGGTTTCTAGGTTTTTCCCGATCTGAAAAATAATTGCACTTGTAAGTGCGATTTTTCCTCCAATTTTGCACTTACAAGTGTGAAACTGTGTAATTCGTTTGTTGATCTTAGTCGCACTTGTAAGTACAATTTTCACATACAGGTTCGTACTTACAAGTGCGAGTTATACTTGATTTTTTTTTATGATTATTTGGATTAAAATACTTTCTTTTTGTAAAATTAATATACTTTCTTTTTGGTACAGAAATGACAAGGACTCGCTATACCGGTTGCCCAGTTGAACTTGAAGAATCACAAAATCAAGAAGAGGACATCTGACATAGAGGACATGCATCACATCGTAGGCGGCGTGGAACAACTCCGATGGTGGAGGAGCCATCTTATAATGAGGATCAGTACGATGAGTAGGAGCAGTGGCAGGACCAAATTGAGGAGCAGCATCAGTATGCTGATGATGACCAGCATATGGGTCATGATGAGGACAAGCAGGTGAATTACAATGACGACAATGATGATGAGGAAGGAGGGGGGATGATGAAGAGGGTAGTGACGGTGATGATGGTGGTGACAATGAGGTTGATGAAGAACGGGTCCACGATGACAGTGCGAAGAAGTAGTTAAAGCGCCGACTGAAACTAATTGACGCAGCTGCTAAGAAGCTGACATCATTTCCAGGTGGCCCGATGAATCTGTCTGTTTTGCGGAGCTACAACACCCACGTTGTCGGGAGGGTGTGGAGGTCTTATATTCATCATAACATATCAAACAGATCAGTGCTGAGGTTATATAATCATGAGAAGAGGTTGAAAGCGGATGTTCACGGAGGTCATGAGTACATTGCTACAGTTCTGTCGAGGTCTGGTCTCGCGACTCTTGTGGGATGTAGGTATACTATATATGACAGAGGGCTGATTTTAGCATTTGTGGAGAGGTGGCATCCAGAGACGTCATCTTTTCACTTACCTTGTGGAGAGATGACAATCACGTTGGATGATGTAGCATCTCTCCTACATATCCCAATCCGTGAGAACTTTTTCACTCTTCCTGTGCTAGATACAGAAGACTATGTTGATCTTCTTGTTTCACAGTTACGGGTCACAAGAACACAGACAAGTTCAGAGACGTTGAAAAATAAAGGCAAGAGCGTACGCTTCTTGTGGATGAAGACAGTTATCAAGCTCAAACTTAGGAGTGGTGAGTTTGAGGCCGCCGCGAAGGCGTACATGCTTCGATTGTTGGGCGTCACACTATTTGCTGACAAGACTAGGACCCGTACCTACATCTAGTACCTCTAGCTTTTGACTGATTTGAACGATGTAGGAAACTTTGCATGGGGTCCTGCAGCATTGGCATACATGTATGACTGTCTTTGTGCTGGTATCTGTAGGAATACACTGTCTTTGTCAGGGTACACTACTCTACTTCAGGTACCTATACGTGTGAATTTTGTCTTATATTCGCACTTATAAGTGCGACCACCCAAAACCCTTTTTGGAAATGTAGACGATGTGTATCATTTACATCAGAGACCACCCTTACCATTATTCTGCCTCATATTCACACTTATAAGTGCAACCATCCAAAACCCTTTTTGGAAATGTAGACGATGTGTATCGTTTATATCAACGACCACCCTTACCATTATTCTACGTCATATTCGCACTTATAAGTGCGACCACCCAAAACCCTTTTTGGAAATGTAGATGGTGTGTATCGTTTACATCAGCGACCACCCTTACTATTTTTCTTTTAAAATAAAACATTGTGCATTGGACCTATAATTGTGAATTCTGCCTCATATTCGCACTTATAAGTGCGACCACCCAAAACCTTTTTTGGAAATGTAGACGATGCTTAATTATCATTTAAACTACCTGCTTTTGCCAGGTCCCATAATAAAAAAATTGATTCAAAACAATATAGACATTACAAAATAATGGACATTTATCCCCTAAAATAAGTAAAAGTTATTCATCAATCGTGAGGTCTTCAACTTGACGTTTTTCTGATTTTTGTTGATCTTCTAATTCTTTTTGATATTTGGTCCTCCAACCACGTCTTGTGAACATACACAGTGAACTTCTGAAACGACTCACATATAATTTCTAGCTCTTTCAAGTGGATTTCATACTCCTCTTCAGAGGCAGAATCCATGAGATCACACCATGCTTCTCGGATTACATCCCAATCACTCTTCTCAAAATATAACTTGCATTTCGCGCTCATATTCTTGCTTATGTGGAACCTGCATAGCAAGTGCTTCGATGTAGGAAAAACATCTACCACAATGGCCATCAATGCAAGGTATTTGTCTGTCACAATCACACTAGGCAAGTTTTCTTGTTTAACAATCAACCTCTTCAATTTATTCAATGCCCATACAACGTCCCGTGTTTTCTCAGTCGACATATAAGCAAACCCAATACTGAATGTCATGTTTGTTGATGTCACACCAACCATCTCAAGTAACGGAAACCCGTACCCATTGATTTTGTACGTACTATCTATGAGCACAACATTAGGGAAAATGTTAAACAACTCAATCGCACCAGGGTGTGACCAGAACATATCTTGAACCACAACAGCTTCTTCATCCTTCTGATGCTAATGAACATATTTGTCACGTTCCAACAATTGCATCAAATGCTGCATCTCTGTGAATGGACCCCTCTGTGTTCTCTTATACCTTGAGCTTGCAATGTATATTTGCTGAATTGTTGTCATATTATCAGGATTGTTATCCTTCAAAGCAACAAGCATTTGTCCTGGTTTAACTCTGTTCTCCATCATGTCATGAAACACTTTTTTTCCTCACGAGTCAATCGTCCAGCATATGTGTGCCCAACTAATGATTGTGCCCTTGCATGATTATAAAATCCACATAACACTTTCAGCCTCCAACATCCGTCATCCTCCCTGGGCCTCCCTCTAAACTTAAAAGGACACTCACACTTTCTTGTTCCAATGCTCTTATTTGTCGCCCTTGTATGATTTGTCTTTCCCACCACGCTCACAACCTAGAGTCAGGAGTTCTTTCCTTTTAACGCTTCCATAATCAGACTTTGCAGTAACAACAACAAAACCATTCTCCATCCCGACCACCCGAGCCAAATCAAAGAGTTCATGACAAGTGTGGAATATCTGCAGACAATAAAAACACATAAGACACTTACAGTGTACACTCAATTGTGTAAAACATATTAAGCGCAAGACAAATACAAACCTTATCAGTCGTAAATGTTTATGTGTAATCAACACGGACAACAGAAGATGATTCATTACCTGAAGAGTCTTTGATTCCATGATCTTCAGCCTTCACAACAAGAACTAGTTCTTTCCCGTCACCACATACTTTGTCCACATTTTCGAACTCTTCAACCACATTATCAATCTTATCAACCTCCTCTAACAACACAATTTGCATGACTGAGATGCCTGAAACAATTAAGCACGTTAATTGTGAGAAATCATGCTAGTCGCACTTATAAGTGCGACCAGAAATGCCCTAAACCCTAAACCCTAAATGTCTAATTTCGCACTTATAAGTGCGAAATTAGACTTGGAAATTTTTTCCAGGTCTGGTCGCACTTATTAGTGCGAAAAATGCACAGTGTGAATTTCGCACTTATAAGTGCGAAAATTACACAATCAGGGAAATAAAACAAAGAAAGTGAAAATCGAGAGACGAACCTCGTAAATGTGTGCGAAAGTGCGAACAAAAGCCCCCAAAGATGATGGGTGCGATGAAAAAGGTGATGGGTGGGATGGAGAAGATGATGGATGAGGTTGGTTTGAAGTTGGATGAGGATAGTTATGAGGGAAGATTATGGTTTATGAAGAAAAGAAAGATGATGGTGGTTGTGAGGGTGAATAATGAAATGGGATGGAGGTGAGAATGGTGATGAGAAAATGAAGGGGATGGTGGTGAGAATGGTAATGAGGAAGAAAGGTATGAGGTGGTGAAGATGAGTATAAAGAATAGGTAAGTAATAAAATTTATTTTTAAGGGTAATTTGGTAATTAAACCATTAATGAGGATGGTGGGAAAACAAGTGGGGATGGCATTAAAAATAACACCCAAGTTCCTTCAATTTTCCCTTCAAAGCTTTCCATTTTGCCTAGTTCTTTCCCAGGATATGCAAATATAAGCTACGTGATGTGTTAGTCTGTATGAGTCTCTGATATGTGGATTAGATAAGTTCAGCTCTAGCTATCAACTTGATTTGTGGATTTTCTTTCACACCGGTCCTATTGAAGTTACAGTATTTGGAGCTATAATTTGTTTTAAGTATGAAATTCAGGTCATAATCAAATCATGGGTGATGAGCCTTCTTTCATTCAGTTGACTTATGGTGTGACTCTCATGTGTTATCCATCTGCATGGGCATGGCAGTGATGGTAGCCTGATTTACCCTAGCATTCTTTTGTATTTTGGGATGACATAGACAAATGAGGAAAATCAACACTTGCGGAATTTAATTTCTTATCTTCTGGGTTCATCTTGACAGCTGAAATTTTGGTATTAAAGGCTTGCTAGAGATGCTGTTACTTACATATTTTTTGCTCTGATCTAATCTACTAGCAAAAGGCTTTGTCTAACATCTCTCTCTCCCTCCCTCCCTCCCTCTCACATACGTTACAACATATTTTACAGAAAACAAAACATAAGGAAAAATTTAGCACCCTAAATTCATAAAACCTATCATTATTCAGATCCTGTAGCAAATGAAACAATCTTGTCTCTGTCCAAAACCTAAAAACAAACCACAAATAGGGCAACTTTCAAATGACTCTAACAAAGGGTAAAAACAATACTCAATTGATGAAGTCCCTAACTTATTCATTAACAAATGCTCTATATTTTCTCTCTACAGAAACAGGTACAAAAACAATGAGCAAAACCGAGCAAGTTGGGGAAAGGTCAACTATTTCTTGTCTGGAAAAATTATATTTACATATTTATAATTACATATACACAACATCTGCGAAAAGAACCAGCAGGATCTTTTTTTTCTGTTATACCTGTTCGTTTCCCTTGAGAATATTGTACTTGCAAAGAGGACAAGTTGCATTCATCTTTAACCATTTTACTATGCATGAAGCATGGAAATGATGATTGCAGGGAAGAGCATGGAGCTCTACTCCATCCTCATATGAACAGAGGCATATACAGCATTCCTGAAAAGCAAAACCACAAATATTTATATAAAAAAAAAAAAAAAAAAAAACTCCTGAAAATTGAAGTCAAAACTTAGCAGCGTGTTTATTTCTCAAATGAATGAAATAATATTCTAAACGAACAAATACATGCTTGAATCTTGCATGAAATAACAGTATTATTACTAGTGGTAATAATAATGAAGTACACACTAGAAGAGCTCAGGCGGGCAGGCCTATATATTCAACAAAGTTCCTCTTTCAAGAAATATTTAGCAGAATCTTCACTAAAACCGTCTATGAAAAATAAATAACTCTCCTATGACAAGCCTTCTATGCTAATCCTCTATTTTTTATGCCTTTAACAAGCATCAATTCTAAATTTCTACACTTCTCCCCTTGCCCCCTCTGTTACAGCTAAAAGAACTCAGAATGAGGTGAAAGAAGAGACATCTAGGAAGCTAAAGGAGGAAAAATACAATATAACGCATTTTTTTGTTAAATTTCAATGAGATTTAGTTCAGTGTTCCATGGGTCAATAATCATTATACTTGAAGAATGAAATAAAATGCTAATACATTCATTCTCCTCATAATCACCATAGTGCATAATAATGCATATTCGTAACTTCTACATCTATGAAGCACCGACTCTAACACCGACACCGTGTTGGGAAAGATACCAAATATAATCATCTAATACACAGCCAATAGATAATTAAATTATCTCAGGATCAGACTTTTCCCATACTTTGTGTAATCACAATGAAAACAAAAATATCTTCCACTATAAAATTAACGAGATGACAAAAATAATCATAATAATCTCGCCAGAATATATTAGTTGCTAAACTCTCGTTTGATTTTCTCTCAAAAGGAAATTCTCTCCCACATTTAATGATGAGAGAATTTGCTATGTTCTGGATGTTGATATTAAAATGAAACCTGCATGGCTTTTATAGCCGACTTCTCATAAGAAGTTGATGGCCAAAATTAAAAGAGATTTTTTCTCTTTTCTCCATCCACTCTTCCTTTCCTTTCTCCTCGTCCATTCATTTGTTATATTTACTAATTGATTGTTGGTTTCCTAGTTTTTCTCTCTTCCTAATGAGAGAGTCCATCAATCTACCCCCTCCCGATTTAGGTGGAGGGTTCCAGCAGTCCAGCTGCTCTTCTGCGAAACTCGTACTTGTCCTTAGGTAAGGACTTGGTCATCATATATGAACTATTGTCACCAGTATGGATTTTCTCGAGTTGTAATTGCTTGGACTCCAATATATCACGTATCCAGTGATATTTCACATCGATATGCTTCAACCTGTGAAACATACAACGGCTTTGTCTGGCTTCGTCCCTTTATTTTGCAAAGGTTGCTATAGATCTTTGCAGTGGAGGACGTCCTCCATTCTAGGTTTCCAAATGGAGTAGTTTGAAGATGTTAACTTAATCATTGTTGCGGATGACATCGAGGTTGACTTGTCCATTGTGAATAACACAAGTTAAACTTAGTGATAAACCAAAGCTCTTGATACCATATTGCATGAGAACCAGACATATGAGTTGACAGATTTACGGAAAGGTAAAAGAACACTAAAAAACAAATGGGTGTTCAAGTTGAAGATTGAGGAGAATAGTTCACGGCTAGGTACAAGGCAAGCTTAACCTTGAAAGGCTTCAGTCAAAAGAAAGGCATTGTCTTTGAAGAGATTTTTTCGCCCGCGGTAAAGATGTCATCAATTTGGGTAGTGCTTGGTTTGGCTGCAACTTTGGATCTAGATGTGAAGACTGCATTTCTTCATGGCGATTTAGAAGAAGAAATTTATATAGAGCAGCCAGAGGGATTCAAAGTAAAGGGAAAAGAAGATTTCATCATACTGCTTTTGTATGTTGACCATATGTTAATCGTAGGACAAGACAACGATAAGATCAGCAGGGTTGAAGAAAGAAATGAATAAGTCTTTTGCTATGAAAGACTTGGGACCGGCGAAGCATATTCTTGGTATGTCCATTTGTCGTGATCGGAAGGAACGAAAGTTGTGGTTATCACAAGAAAAATATATCGAGAAGGTATTGGAGCGTTTTTACATGGAGAAAGCAAAGCCTGTTGCTACTCCACTTGCTAGTCACTTTACGTTGAGCTCAAAACAAAGTCCTACAAGTGAGATTGAAAAGGAGGATATGCGTAAGGTGAGATATGCCTTAGGTGTTGGAAGCTTAATGTATGCAATGGTATACACACTACCAGACATAACACACGCAGTGGGTGTTGTCAGTAGATTCTTGGCTAATCCAGGAAAAGAGCATTGGAATGCTGTGAAGGGGATTTTTAAGATATCTCAGAGGAACCTCCAAAGTGAGTTTATGCTTTGGGAGTAGAATACCTGAGTTGATCGGCTACAGAGATGCGGATATTGATTCTAGGAAATCTACTTTTGGATTCCTGATTACAGTTTTAGGGGGAGCAGTATCGTGGCAGTCAAAGTTACAAAAAATGTGTTGCTTTGTCTACCAGAGAGGCAGAATTCATTCCAATGATAGAAGCCTGTAAAGAAATGCTATGGATGAAGAGATTTTTGCATGAGATATGGCAAGAACAACAAAGTACGGTGTGATAGTCAGAGCGCAATCCACTTGAGCAAGAATTCGAGTTTTCACTTGAGGTCGAAGCATATCGATGTGAGATATCACTGGATGCGTGATATATTGGAGTCCAAGAAATTACAGCTTGAGAAAAATCCATTCTGATGACAATAGTTTAGATATGATGACCAAGTCATTATCTAAGGACAAGTACGAGTTTTGCAGAAGAGCATCTGGACTGCTAGAGCCCTCCACCTAAATCGGGAGGGGGAGATTGATGGACTCCCTCATTAGGAAGAGAGAGAAATTAGGAAACCAACAATCAATTAGTAAATATAACAAATGAATGTACGAGGAGAAAGGAAAGGAAGAGTGGATGGAGAAAAGATAAAAAACCTCTTTTAATTTTGGCCATCAACTTCTTATGAGAAAGATGGCTATAAAAGTCATGTAGGTTTCATTTTAATATCAACATCCAGAACACAGCAAAACCAAAACTTGAAGAGTTTCGAGAGAAAGAAAGCCTCATCATTAAATGTGAGAGCGAATTTCCTTTTGAGAAAAATCAAAAGAGAGTTTAGCCACCAATATATTTTGGTTAGATTATTATGATTATTTTTGTAATCCCATAAATTTTATAGGGGAAGATATTTTTGTACTCAATGTGATTACACAAAGTGTAGGAAAAGTCTGATCCTAAGATAATTTAATTATCTATTGGCCTTGTATTGGGTAATTATATTTAGTATCTTTCGCAACACACTGGACACAACACGGCACAAACACCATCATATATACATATATATCCACCTTCTTGAAATCAAGACAAGTTATTCTATTTATATAGAAAACATAAACAACTTCCTATGCATTATGGCAATGAACTTAAAAAAAACTAAGACTCATTTTACAAAGTAAACATTATGTCTCAAAAAGAAATAGCTAATCTATCTAACGGTTTTCACCTCTCCCTTAATCATCATCATTGGAAAAAAAAAAATACTAGCTCTAGCTCATGAAATAATAAATTAGCAATTGAAGAATTTCACTCTCATTAAGTGATCCAAACTCATATCCCACATATTAATTTAAAATATAAAAGATATTTTATTGTTTGATATAAAATAATAATAATAATATTGTCCAATAAGTGTCCAGGCAACAAAAGGTGTCAGCCAATAATAATAATAATAATAATAATAATAACCCGGAAAAGAAATTTGCTCTAAGACCGCAAAAAGGTGTCTTGACAAAGTACGGGTGGCAGTGTCCGACACCGAGACACTCCTGTGGAGACAGGTGTTCGTGCTTCATAGTTCTACATTAAACTTATTAAAACAGCAATAATAATAATAATAATAATAATAATAATGATGATAATAATAATAATAATAATTATAATGCCCATGGTTGTAGAAAAATGTTGTAACCTCTTCGTACCTTCTTAATTAAAATTACAAAAAAAAAGTCATAAATCTAGCTGTTGCTTCTTTAACTCAAATTTAAACTTAGTTTTTTCTCAAATTTCTAAAATATCACAGATTTTATAAATTAGTGCACAAATGCAAACCAAAATAAGCATTCCGGAACCTACTATATCAAGTCTGCAAAGGCAAATTCAGCACTCAGATGTAGAAATTTGATTTGTTATCTTTCCCCATTGGATAACCAGATTCACATACACACAAACCCATTGAGCTAAAGACCTAAAGTATGACCCTAATGTACAGTGACCAAAATAGAAAATCAGGGAACCATCCATTTCTATTCTTCAGAAGTAGTAAACACTAGAACCTAGACTGAAATAAATAATTTGTTTAAGGAAAGCATACCGCATCCTCAGGTAAAAGTGTTCTTTCATTTGCCAAGTAAGCACTGCTGGTTTCTGTGGGAACCATTGATCCAGCTCCACCAGTAGGCTTTTCCTCATTGTTTAGTATTTGAAATCTGTATTTCGGAAGCATACTAAGATCTGCTTCTGAAGCACCTTCCTACATTTCTCTCAAAATGAGATAACGAGAACAATTAGAAGGCACACACGTTTATTATTTTTTGGTCAGTCCAAAATATTTATTTTATTCATACCTGTCCAGCAACAGCATAGAGAATAGCAATGATGCAGGGCAAACAACAACAGAGAGCAATGCCAATCAAGCATGCCAAAACAACACAGAAGATGGCAAAGAATACATCAAAAGCCAGAAAGACAACAGCCAACCTGTAGAATGTCAAAAACAGATAATTTCATACATTAATATCAACAAAATTCACCATACAGTCCATCAAATATTTTGATCCTACACAGATATAGTCAACATCACTTTTTTTTCTCCATTTATTCTAATCAATAGCAATTAATGAAATCAATTTCATTGTTTTAAGGATCGATTGGGTGTCACTTCAAGGACCATATTGACAGGTTTGTATATGGAGGACCAAAGTTGGCCTTAAATAAAAATTTGAAAAGAAAAACCTCTTTGAAGTAAAGATTAATATTTAATCAAGTGTTTCACTAACTAGAAATATAGTATATAAGAATTTTTTTATGTATATAATTCTATTAAATAGAACACATGCCTGAATATTAGCAAAAAAGTATCACAGAATTGTCCATTTTTCTATTATCCAAAATAAATAACTGAAAAGGAGCTTGTGATGTATTTCGTACATAGATACACTCCCACCCCTCCCCCGCCCAAAAAGAAAAAGAAAAAAAGACTAATGAAGGTGAAAATTGTTCAGGCACTGAACAAATAGCAAATATTACGTGCATGCAGTGTACATATCAGACTATAACAGGCTTACCAGTACAACCGTGGGGCATCTCGCAGAAGCATATCACCACCAGAGACAACCCAGTAAAAGCCCACCATCCACCAAAGGAATGAAACCCCAGTATTTATTGTTTCACATCGTTTTGTAAATCTGTTTAGCAGACAAACAAAATCAGTGTCTTCAAATTTGAATTACAATACAGTCCAAATAAGTACATGAAAATAAGCCAAACCACATATAAGACTAAAGTAAATTAACATGCTTCAGAAGCCAGGGATTTAGAAGAGGAACAGAAATTTTATTTCCTTTTCCCGAAGTGTATGGTAATCCTGTCCTGGGAACTGTGGTTAGTTCTCACATTACATGATGTGAGGTATAATTTCTGTGCTGAAATTATCATCTGAAGGATTCCACTTATTGATCTTAGTACAAACATGAAACTTTCAATATAAGAAATTAAAATTATTACCAGATACTAACCGACAAATATTTTGTCAGGACTAATTCTCATTGTAGAAACTAAAATAATAAATTAACACAACACATTATGATTTATGAACAATTGCAACACACCATTAGTTATATTGGACTCTTGGTCTCCCTCAATCAATTAATTTTACAACTTAATTCACATGAATATTACATCAATTTCTTCAAGAAGTCCTCAACATAAAACTAGGGTCCAGGGTCTCAGAAACCACTCTCCTGTACTATCTGCATGCCCAGAAACCCATATAGAACTAGAGCTTAAATAAAAATTATTTAAAAGTGACAATAACAATTGAAATTAGATCACTCACTCAAAAAGTAACATTTGACCCTGATGGAATTGAACAATGCAAAACATCATGCTCACTTTTGTTTTCTTAGGTTCAATCTTTTTAGTGAAATTCTTTCAATTCTATTTTCAATATGCTCAAAATATAGCACACAAGCTAATATTTAGATAGTATTCAGTTGAAGGGGAATGAAGGCTAAACCTCCCCCACCAAGTTTTGCCTCCCCTACAAACATGCGGAATGGATGGGTGTAAAAAAAATCAGTAATTTAGGGACTATGTTAACTAAAACATCCTTCATTATTTTTCTTTAATTGCTAAAATGTTCTTATACATATTAACCCCGACAAACCTATAATACTAACATGGCTTCATGTTAAGCAAGCATTTACTCTACAGCTTTTTTATATCGGACTAAGTCATATTGAAGTTTTAAGTAAAGTTTCTCAATAAACTCTCTCAATATCATCCCTAACGTTTTCAAGCACATCAAATTAGTCCCTAGCTTAACTTATTTAGACCTAACATATGATAATGTGGGGTATGTTAGAGCATGATAGATTTCCTTTGTTCTGTCCAGGAGTAATGTGTTATGTGCCGGATATTGTCAGCTTTAGGCCTACAATTGTGACTTCTTTAGGTTAGGAATTAATCTAATGAGATTAAATTTAATAGGCGTGAGAAGGATGAAAAGTGAGGGTTTACTTATTTTCTTTCTTCCACCTACTCAAATGATATAACAGTAAATTACTTTTATTTTCCTTTCCTTCCTCTTCCCTCATTTGAACCTTTCTGTTAAGTTTTACCCATTCACATGTCAATGAACCACCACACTCAATTGTCAGCAATGTTTCAAAGGTACAGTGCATAAATTTTTATTTTCAAAACATTAAATGCCTGCAAAACCCCTGGTATGGTAAAAAGAAAGATTAACAGATTAATTTATATATACAAAAATCAAATCCAAATAGCAATTAAGTCAAACCTCTAAAACTCTTAAATCTTGAGTTGTTAGCTATGTTTCAAAGGTACAAAGTGCACAACTTTGCGTTGTTTGCAAAAATTAAACACCTATAAACAGTTAAAACCCTAGCATCTAAATAAAAAGAAGTCAAGCAATTAATTAATAGAACGAAAAATTCAAATAAAAAAATAGCAATTAAGTCAAACCTCTACAAAATCGAATAGAACCTACCCGGAGCTAGACAAGTTCGCGTCGTCATCGCTATCATTTCCGTCGGCGCTGCCGGCGTCGCCCTCCACCTGCCGCCTCCGTCGCGCATCCCTCCGGCTCCGGCGCCGGTACTCGAGCCACACCAGCACAACATGCAAGAGGCACTGCAGCGCGTAGCCGATGATCCACAGCCGGATCGGCGTGTTCGGTCGCTCGCCGACGGTGCACGATAGCATCGCCGCCGACACCACCACAAACGCCATGTTCCACGACAGGTCGAGCGCCACCACCGGCTTCGAGTATCCCCAGTCGGCGCGCCGCTCCTCGAGCTCGCGCGCTGCCGTCTCACGCACCAGCACCGACGGGCCTCGTCGGCCGACGGCGCGCCCGAGAAGGAGCGAGAGTGCGGGGGGCTGGCCACCGCCGTCGTGGCGCGAGCGGAGGAGCGGCGTCTGAGGCTCCGGCGCCTCCGGCGCGGTGGAGGTTCGTGACGACATTCTCAAAGCTAGAGACACAAAAAGCGCGTTTGCATAATTTAAATTGAGAGAGAGTGAAAGTTTAAATCGAATGAATTGATTAAGACGAAGGAGAAGAGGAGGCTTCAGAAAAAAAACACGTTTGGAAATGAAAACTGAAAATTAGAATAATTCAATCAACGGTGAGCGAGTGCAACTGTATATAAGTGATGATGGAGTGAGGGGAAAATTAGAAGAGGGTGAGGGATTGTTTGGGCGATGCGTTGAAAGGTGGATGGGGAGAGAAATTTGGTTGTTGAAAACGGTGTGTAAACTAAATGGTGATGACGATGGTTCAGAGTTCAGACAGAGCGAGTTTGGTTATTACTTATCTCGTCTTTAGTCTCTTTCTAATTACCGTTCCAGGGATTGAAGGACAGTTATGCCCATTACTAAACCTTCATTCTTTTTTTTTTGGTACGATGGATTAGAGAACACCAGGCCGGCCTCATATAAATTACAAGAATTTTAAAGAGAGTTTGATAATTATCAATTTTTTAAATTAATCTTATAAATTATCAATTTGTTTAGCTTAATTTTAATATATTATATAAATTATCAATTTTAATATATCACATAAATCATCAATTTTTTATATTAATCTTCTAACTTTTTGAGCTGCGAATTCATTTATCAGAGATTTATAATTAACCAATTCTAACATTTTGCTTTCAATAGATAAAATAGCTAATTCACTCAATCTATCTTGTTGTTGACCTTAGATATAATTTAAGCAATTTTAATTTTGAAAAACTTCTTTCAGCAGTAGCAACTGTTACATGGATTTGTTTTTGAAAAGCTCCACCATCTTTGGCCTTGAGATCTTTCTTCCAAATGCACTGAGCATTGTTTGCATTCAGTGTCCAGAGAGGGTTGTATTGTTCTCCATTGTCAATGTTCATGTCAAGGGTCTTGGAAATGTCGGATGCAGAAATTTCCACAATCTTTCCCAGAAATTGAGTCTTGATGATTCCGGCATTGTGTACGGCACAGTCGTAAAACTCCTTTACGATTGGAATGGCTGCCTAATTTTGAGAGACTAGATACACTTTCTCCCAATTTTGATGATACAGATTTTCATCTCCAGGAATCTTTAGATTAATGAAGATGCTCATATCCAGATATCTGGGTGTGACAATGGATCTGTCACCCAGGCATGCGATGATTGGCTTTCCTATCTCCACTACTTGATTTCTTCTGTCGGAGAAGAAGAGATTGCTTCTATTTTGGAGAATCATTTTCTCCACTTGAGTCAAGGTTGAGGTGACTTCTTTCTTTAAGTTTTTCCTTGGTGCCATTGTTTTACTTTTCTGCAGAGAGAGGGTTAGTGCAAGAACAAGATAGAGTGCAAGAGTTTTCTTTTTCTAGAGTAGGGAAGATGAATGTGTGCAAAGGACCTTCAGAAAAACAGTTTTGTATATTTGCATGGAATATGAAGGGTCTAGGGTTTTTGCATAAGTAATGATTACTTTTTGAAAAAGTATGAGAGAGAGAATCAAGCATAATCCAAAAACCACACGCGCATTAAATGCGATGTGTTAATTGCATCTATACAATAGATCATAATGAGTACAGTAATGCACGTATTTATTGAAATGACAACACCTGACTGGCTTCGTTGAGAGATTGGGTCAAATCATTTGAACTTCCACAGTAAGAAACAAACGATCCAAGTTGATCTGTTGTCTGGCCTTCAGCTCTTTAGTCAGACGAGACAAGCAATTTGTCGTCTGATATTTTGTCTCCTTCTGCATTGGGTTAGTACAGACGGTGTATGTTTGTGAAATGGAAAACGTACCAGTATTCACTCACAGATGAGTAAGGCAAAAATCAACAATAGGTGTGGTAGAGATGTCATCCAGTTGATTTTTGACATGCACATATGATATGTCAATATTTCCATTTAAGCGTGATCTTGAACAAAGTGATGCTTGGTTAATAGTCTTCTAGTTTGTGTTTTACCCAGACTAGTTGAGTATATCAAGATCCAGTAGCAACATATTCAGACTTAATGGAGTCAGAGAGATTGTGCTTTGTAGTCTTTTTGTTGAAGGCGTTCCTTCTGGAGTTGGCTCCTCATTATCATTTATGGTAATTTCATGAACATCTTGGGGCACCTTGAAGAGATTGTCAATCTAATCATCATTCTCATCTTCGAGCATCTTCTTTATTTTCTCCAGGCGAGGGAGCAGTAAAGTTTCCCAAGCCTTTGCTTCATCAGCGCAGTGATGCTTCCATTGAGGGAATACTGTTGGCAAAGGAAAATGCTCAAGCAACTTAATCCTAACCCAGTGCCTTTTGTTGATGTTCCTAAGAACCACCAGTTTTGGATTCGAAGGTACTGGTCTAAAGAAAGGCAGATAGGTGCAGCTGCCATCACTTGACAATGTTACCAAGATCATGTTGAATGTTGTAGCTGCTAGCAAGCCCATGTCAGGTACTGAGAACCACTTTGGTTCATAGGCAATCTCTCCTTGTTCTAGTTTGAGAGCCATTAGAACAGATTCAACTTCAACTTCAGAAGGCAAAATCTTTGAGTGTAGGGCTCTTAGATTGTAGGCGTGAGCTGCTGAGAGAAGATCTTCTGAATTAGGTACTTCTTCAGCTTTGGCAGCAGAGAATTCAGCTTCTTCCTTTTGAGAAGCTTCAGCCGTTGTAGGCGCTTTAGCAATGGACTCAAGTTTAGCTTTATCAATAGCAGGTGCACAAGAGGCAATAGGTTTAACATTGGAAACTTTGTCAGCCTCCACAGACGAGGGTGTCGTCTTAGTACCCTTGACCAGACGGCGCCGCTTTGGTGCTGGTGTAGATGAGGGCAGTTGATTAGACGAAGGCAGAGCTGGGCTTACATCGAACGACAACCTCTTTGCACGAGGTCGTCTTTTTGGAGGCAGTGCTTTTACCTTTTTGCCCTCGGATGAGGCGACTTTAGGAACAGCCTTGGCAATCCGCTGCTTGGTCCATTTTCCAAGCAATTCTTCAGGCACTTGTGAAATATCAATATCCAGTTTCATCCTCTTGACATCTCCAAGTCTGATTGGAGTACCATACATGTAATCATGAGTAATGAACTGATTTCCTTGCATATCCTTAGTTAACAGCAGCTTATTCCCCATCATTGCAGTGATAAGGGAGCCATAGGGAAGATTGTTGTTGGTGGAGTTTTCCAGAGTGTTTAGCATGTGTTGGAAGATGAGGTATGAAGTGTTTATTTTCAAAGCCCTCATCATCTTGTAAAGGGCATATTAAGCAGGTTTGTTGACAGTTTAGCCTCCGAAGAAACATTCTTCCACCCTGATTTATAGCGGGATCCGTTGCTAATGTTCATCTTTGTTGTCCTCCAAGACTGTCCCCTATATTCCACATAGAGTCTGTTATGGTCGGCTTCTCACCCATATGACATGACGACGTCTCACTCAGTCCACGAGGGATCGCTCGTAAGAATTGTCGTTTGGACGGCTCGCATGACCTAACTCAGGAACAGGGCCTCCCAACTGTCTAAGCATAGTGTTTGAGTGGCCTGACCAAGGGCTGAGGGGAATGTCCACAGTGCGTCGGCTCAGAACCGTTTCCCTGTCAGGAGGTCCACTTAAGGACTTCCACCACTTTTGTAGAGAAACTCAACACAATCACCGTGCCTATAAATACAGGTTCTATTGTTCATTTACTTAGAATTCACTTCATTACTTGCATACTCTTGAGTTCGCTTGAGCTCTAGGACCCTTTCTTTGCTCTCACACTGACTTAAGCGTTGGAGTGTCTTTTGCAAGTCCCCCTCCATCGCACCTCAGCCGGAGACACCTTGCACTATGGCTAGCCCATGCTGAGAACCACCCCTGGAGCACCAAGAAAGCCACCGTCCCAAAGTTTAGGCGCAATATTTGGCGCCATATGTGGGAAATCCACAAACCTCCACCTCGAAGATATCTGGTAGTTTTTCAAGCTGAAAGAAGGAAGTGACAATGAGTCTGCACAAAAGAAATACAGGGAGAATCAGTTGATGATCTGAGATTTCATGAAGCCATGGAGATCAGAGTCAAGAGAAAATTCCTTTTCCCCTAGGGAATTCTGCCGTTTACATATTCAAACCTTTTTACCAAAGGATTCGAGACCTTGAGGTTCCGAGAGGTTTGGTTGAGCTGCTTGATACGCAATCCTTTTATGCGCAAATGGACCCGGAAGAGAACTTGCAATCCTTTGAAATTTTTTGAATTAATGCACCTCGGAGTTCTAGAAAAAGTTGATGTGATCCTATGCAGGATTTTCCTAAAACCGCTTAAGGGAGAAGCTTTGCGATGGTCCAAGTCAATCCCTGAGTCCACTATCTACAAGTGGTGGGAATTTAGCGACCTCTTTAGGATGCAGTACCAACACGTAGCGAAGACAAAGAGAAAAAGGAAGGATTACGAATGGGAAGAAGCTAAGTCTTACACGAAGGGAAACAAAGGGATGGCGAGTCTCTTAATGAGTCCATCCAGCGCTTTAGTGAGGAGGTCGTACAACCGACCAAGTTAAACCAACGAGTGATCTTGACTTTGATAGTACAGGCGGTGTTGTTAGGGACCTCGTTCTATGTTTCCTTGGTCAATAGTCCACCAGCCACTTGGAAGGAATTTGGAGAAAGAGTAGAGGACTACCAACGATCATACGACCTGCATGAGCGGATTGAGCAGAAGAACGGTTTATGCTTTGCTTTGATGGCTCCAGGGGCAGCGCAATCAAAGCTTGTTTCCTCGAGATCAAAGGATGGGTTCACGATTCACAACCGTGCGACATTTAGCAAGGAAAAATCTTCCAAAAGCAAGGGTGAACTTCAAGCTCAAGGGATCAGAAATCATCCTTTATTGATCTCTACCATGATCGATGGGGAAGTGTTTAAGAACGTCATAGTGGATCCGGTAGTTCGATGGATTTGATGTCCTTCAGATGTTTTATTTGGCTAGATATGAAGCAAAATATTTGACTCCTCTACTAACAAATAACATCGGTTTTGGTGACTACACCATAGCCTCTGTTAGACTCAAAACTTTTGCGGTGAACGTAGGAGATGATAGGAAAGGCCGAGCGGTCAGGGTTCACTTTCACACACTTATCGACCTCCTAGATGTTGACATCGTTCTAGGACGACCGGCTTTGTTCAACTTGGAAGCGGTAATTTCAACTCTAAATAATTCACTAAGCTACCGCGCTAGAGATGGTACGATGCAGACCTTGTTTGGAGCGCGTGGTAAGTGTGGTAAGGGTGATCACCGCAAGGATAAAAACGTGATTTTGTTAAAAGATGTTTGGTAAATGCATCAATAATTCGTATCAGAGCTTTGCTCCCTCAAGACGAATTTCCGAGGAGGAAGTTCCAGTCGAACAAGTTTGCGAAGCCTCCCAGCTCTTACGTTTCCTATTATAGCTATATTATGTTTGTATTTTGTGCAGTTAACTATGTTTTTACATATCCAATTTCAAGTTCAATAAAGCTTACGCAAATTCGGTCCAAGTCTTTCCTTTGTGTTTGTTGTTTATGTTTTCAAAATTAAAAAGTCCAAACGAACCATACCTCTATAAAGTAATTCGATTAAGGAATACGGCTTGCACGTCCACAAGTAACCATCTTAAGGGATACAACCTCGTCGCTCCTCCAACACGGAATGGAGAAAGGACAAAAGTAACCATTTTCAGGGATACAATCCGTTAAGCGGCTGGTGTAAGTAACCCTTTAAAGGGATACCATCTTGACCGCCTCAATTAGAGATGAAGGCGCAAGTAACCATTTTAAGGGATACAGTCCACCAGGTGGCGAGCACAAGTAACTCTTTTAAGAGATACAACCTTGCCGCTTGTACCGGAGCAGGATGGAGTAAGACATAAGTAACCCTTTTAAGGGGTACAGTCTGCCGAGCGACGGGTGTAAGTAACCCTTTTCAAAGATACGATCCTGACTGCCTCAATTAAAGATGTGGGCTTTAAGGGATACAGTCCACAAGTGGCGGGCACACGTAACTCTTTTAAGAGATATAGCCTTGTCGCCCGCACCGGAGCAAGATGGAGCAAAGACATAAGTAACATTTTTAAGGGATACAGTCCGTCGAGTGGCGGGTGTAAGTAACCCTTTTCCGGGATACGACCCCGACTGCCTCGGTTAAATATGTGGGTGCAAGTAACCCATTTAAGGGATACAATTGACCAGGTGGCGAGCACAAGTAACCCTCTTAAGTGATACGACCTAGTCAGCTGCACTAGCGCAAATTGGAGTATGGACTAAAGTAACCCTTCAGAGGAATACGGTCCAACCGAGCAGCGGATGTGACTAACCCTTTTAAGGGATATGATCGCGACCACCTCGGGATGAAGCTGCTCGGATAAGCAACCTTACAAAGGGACACAACCTAGCGGGTAGAAGGAAAGCAAACTGCTAACATATTGAGGTGCACTGCATTGCAAGTCATTTACAAGATGGTTGATCTTAGCATTCAGCGTGTAATCTATTTACAAATTTACTCATAAAAAACTAACAAATTCGGTCAAGTGCGATGCACAAGATAAGAAGAATGCGAAAACTATGGTCGTGCAGGTAACGAAATTCCTGGTCATGGTCTGCTGCTTTCATAAGGACACTGTACTTTTTCTTCTGTTGTCATGCTCGACAATATTGTCATCGTTATCATTAAAATCGTAGTCAAAATAATGTACAAGGAATGAGAGGCAAGTGGTAGCGCATGGAGGATGGACAGTACATTTTGACATGGAAGATAGGGTTCTTGTCCAATGAGAGCTTGCGCTCAAAGTAGTGAATTTGGCTCGGCAGTGTTGTATTAGAGGATAGAAAGGAAGAATGTGACGAAGTCAACAATTAGTTGTGTTTGTTAGTGAGTTATTAGAAGTTGTAAGAAACAGTTGTTGATAAGTTAGTAGAACTATCAAAAGCGTACAATATATAAGTAGTTATCTGTACATCTCTTACTCATTGAAGTTCTTTGACAACTCTCTCAATATGTCTTCTTTCTTCTTTCCTCATGATTACTCAAACGTTGTGTGGCCTAGGCGCTTCAAGTACTTCCGAACCAGACTAAGCTCGTGTTATGCGTCGAAGTGCATGTGTTTATTCTATTTCATGTGTCATGTGCACCAGCAAATCAAGTGTGTACCTTACTAGTTTCACTAATAATTTAATTAGGGTTAAAGGGTGAGTTTTTTTTCAAATATCTGGCAATAAGATATGACTTGGAAAGAACATGTTGGACTTTTATGTATATGTTGCAATGGTGATGTGGTCATCACTCATTAACAATGAAATATTAATGGTGGGGACTAAATCTAAAATGATTTGTAAAAGTAGAGACAAAAACCATAACAAATAAATGATAGGGACTAAACCAAATCTGCAGCTAAAATGATGGACTGAAAACTTATTTAAGCCTAATTTGATTAATACAATAACTAATTCTATCAAATGTTATGGATGCATGAGTGACAGGAAATTGTATGGCCTTCTTTTTCAACACCCTTTGCTTGGATTCTTTCATGTCCAAAGTTGAAATATGCAGCTACACTAGAGGAGGACTTCAACCTCCTTCGCATCTTAATGATTCTCAGAGAGAAACAATGGTGAGAGACAGAATAATGGTATGATATGCTTACGCATATCAGCATCTCTTCGCAGCCACCTCAGCTGCGAAGAAGCTCAAGCATCAGGTTGAACCTCTTCAACAAATTCACCAACAAGTGCAATAGCTTCATTATCATCAGTGGCAACAGGCTGACCTTTTCACATCATTCCCATCAGCCGCCGTGCCAAATCAGCATGCAATGCATGGCCACCCTGGATCAAGCATAAAAGGAGGTTGCATTAAGGTTTAAAAATCATGCCCATTGCAGATACAGCCTAGCCTCTGGAGCATAATCTAAATCTGGGAACATGATTGTACAACACAGCTTTTGAATGAGGGATTGAAAAAGCCACTTTAAATATTTCAAATGGGGGGGGGGGGGGGGTTGGATAAATTGGATTGCACAAAGTACAGCATCAGCATTTCTGATAGAGAAGAAAATCAAATAGACAAATGAAAACATCTAATGTAGGGAGCAACAGATCGAAAGGCACAAACCTTATAAGCTACGATGTGAGCCATTGGGAGTCCTTGATTACCAAACTGACCAAACAGGGAGAGATCACCAATAAGATCTAAGATCTTGTGACGACATGGTTCATCACTGAAATGCAGAGGTGGATTCAACCAACCTTTACTGGCACTGCAGATAAAAACAGTAGTACAGTACTTTAATAATTATACAATGACATAGAGGAAAAAAGGCAATATGAGTATAATCAATGCATAACTTTCTCAAGTATCACCAGATCCAATAAAGTTTGCATCTTCATACCAAGATAATTCATCTAGCTAGCATGTTACTAAATCAAAGTTTCATGTGTACTCCAGACCAATCTGCAGATTCAAATTCTGAGATTAATTTCATCTTGAAAGTTACCATGTTTATAATTGACCACATCTGTGTTTGAATTCCCACTTAAAACATTTGCATATTCTTTCAAACTACTTGGCTTATATGGTTGGGATGATTTAATTATTCTTGCCATTTGGCTCAGGAGGGAAAAACCACCTGAGGAAAACCTGGTCTCCTTATTCTTTAAGACAAAGGATGCATGCCTAAAAGTTGAAGTCCTCGTTATTGATTAGGTATTGATTGAAGTCATTTGTGATAGGAATGCCACCACAATAACTAATATGATACCTAAAGTGTAACCGGGGAAATTGGTAAATAGTGGGAGTGATAAAGCTGGGAAGGTGTATTCTAGAAGGCCACGTGTAGCATGGCTTGAGGGAAGAATATTGAGAACATAACTGTGAGGAGAAATAAGATTTGTGGGGTAAGACTGTTATAAGAGAGAGGGGAGGGAAACATGAGGGGTATGGATGATTTGGGTTTAGTTTAGCGATTGTGGCTTGGGCAAGAGAGGGATCTCTCTTGAGGTCTAGTCTTTACTAGTTTCGCCATTGAAGTAGCTCAATCTGAATGTGGTATTGTTGTCTCTCAAAGGAAGTATGCCTTGGATATTCTCGCAGAAGCTGGCATGTTAGATTGCAAACCATTGGACACCCCTATGGATCCTAATGTCAAATTTCTCTCAGGACAGGGGGAGCCTTTGATTGATCCTGGTAGATATCGGAGACTAGTTGGTAAGTTAAACTACCTTACCATTACTCGCCCAGACATGTCGTTTGTTGTTTCTGTGGTGAGTCAGTTTCTTCAGTCTCCTTGTGATGGTCATTGGGATTCAACTATCATGTAAAGTAAATAGATTAATGAAATATTTTCAGATTCTCTCATCTCTTCCAATTCGACAGTGTTCTATCCAAAAGCAATTCTTCAGAGGTCATTTTATTTGAATCTGTTGTAATGGTTTAGTTAGAGTCATTCTTGGTATGCCTCCACCTCTAATTTTTTGGCAATCCTCCCTGATAAACTCTATTAATTTGGGTTTCTATCCACATGTCCGAACCATCGTTCAACCCTAGTGTTACCTCATATGCCACTCTAATAGATTCATTCTTGATCTTTTCGCATATGACTACTTATCCAATACATCATTCTCATCTCTGCAATTCTTATATTATTAAAGGAGGAAAATAGGAACAAGATATTGGCGTTGGAATGTGAAAGGAGGATTAGTGAACAAGTCCACTAACAGAAAATATCCAATGGATCTAATTCTCTCAAATAAGGGGAAAAAAATTTATATTCAATTTTGCAAAGGTCTAATAAACTACAACTTAAGTATAACATTAAACTTCTACATGAACTCCAATCACAACAAAACCATAAATATCATAAAAAATAATATCCTATTTTCAAACGTGAAATTAACCTCCATAAAATATAGGATAAAGCTCCCATAATAGACCCATGATGGGTCTGACCTTACCCAAACCCCAGCTATAGGGCAAGTTTTATAGTAACAGCTTTCCGTTTAGTGCCCAATCTAGTTCCTAGATTGACGGTTCTTGTTTCATTGATCTAGTACCTAGTCCTAGATATATGCTTAGATCTATGCTTTATGTAAATAATTTCAAGGATAACTTTACTGAAATTTCTAACTTATATATATTGCTACATAAACTTCTCTGCTTTTTTACTATAATAAGCTATCAAATTTGTCCGCTAGCTAACTTAGAGCTGAGCATAAGAAACAGTTATAATGCTAAACTGTAACAAAGTACTTATCCACAAGCTATCAAATTCTGTTAGAGAATATACTAGTTATATGTTTAGTTAGTCATGTGCTGTGTGTCAAATCCTGAGCAGCAAGGAAGGATTGAGCTTGTTTTGCTAAGTCAGCAGAAACAGAAGATGGAGACTGCTGGAAAGGTGCAGGTGCAGCAAACTTTTGTGAGGACTGTGGCCTAAACTGAGATGGTGGCCTGAACTGAGATGATGGAGGCTCAGGTCGGAACTGAGGTGGTGCAGACCAGTATTGAGGAGGCTGACCACCATAAGGAGAAGGTTGAAACCAAGAGTTTTGTGGTTGTGGTGCAAAGGAAGAAGGTGGTGATGGATAAGGTGCAGGTGCATGCCAATTGTTTGATGGTTGGCCAGTGTTTGGAGGTGGTGGAACCCAAGAGTTTTAAGGTTGTGGTGCAAACGAAGCAGGTGGTGATGAATAAGATGCAGGTGCTCACGCCAATTGTTTGATGGTTGGCCACTATAGCTAGGATCACGATAGTAACAAACGCGTGCATCATGACCAAATTTCCGTTGTAGCGGCCACTAGAACGACCACCAGACCTGCCACCGCGAGTATTATACTTTCCACCAACCCTGGAAGTGTCACGATATTCATCATAGGCAGAAGGATTCTGCTGTTGCGGCTGCTGCTGTGTATCCTGAGAATTATAATTCTGCTGTTGCTGATGATGATTGTTCTGCGAGCCAAACGGCACGCTCTGTGATCCTGTTCCTAGAGCCATATTCACCATAAGAGAGGTAGAATCAGTAATCAGCTTCTTGCGATGCTTCTCAAGCCTAGACTCATGAGCAATAAGCATTACACTTGTCTCTGTTATGGAAGGAACAGTAGTACTGTTCTGCAACACAGTGATGATCAAACTGTAATCTTCAGGTAAACCATCGATTATTGCCTCAAAGTGATCACGTGTAGACACTGGATCGCCAATTGTGTACAGTGTGTTGACGATGATCTTGATTCGCTGTAGATAATCCTTCACGGATTGCGAACCCTTCGACATGTGACGCAATTCATTGCGCAACTCACTCGGTTGAGCTTTCAACAATTCATGGAAGTAAGTATGCAGTTCATCCCAAATCTGCCAGGAATGGAGACAGGTGATCACACGCGGAAGCACAGATTCAGACAGCGATGCGAGAAGCCATGTGAACAGCAAGGAGACTTGCTGCTCCCAATCAGAATGCGCTGGATTCTCTGAATCGAGAACACAATCTGCATGAGTGAGGTATTGCGGAGGGACTTGAAAATCGACGATGAATCACTGCAGCTTGTGCGCGCGAATAACACATTCGACCTGTTGTTTCCAGGCGAAGAAATTTTTGACACATAGCACTGTACCAAATCAGGATTGGTATCCTGACCCGGGTGCCACACATCATGTTACTAATGATTCTGGTGTTTTTGCAGATTCTGTGCCTCTCAATGGTTCTGATCAAATCCTAATGGGAAATGGGCAAGGTTTGTCCATTCATTCTATTGGCTCAACCTCCTTTGCACAAACCACACACACCTCTCCTTTTAAAGAATCTTCTCTTAGTACCATCTAAACCAAAAAATTTGTTAGTGTCTGTCAATTTGCTCGTGATGATCATGTGTTTTTTGAACTTCATGAAAATCATTGTGCTGTCAAATCACAGGGAACAGCTGAGCTGCTTCTCAAGGGTTCTGTTGGGGAGGATGGTCTTTATACTTTTGGTCCTCTTTATTTTACAACTTCTAGTTCCAGGTCTTCAGTTCCCAGTGCAGGCTCTCCCACTTCTGTTCCAGCTTCTATGAATACCATTGCTGTAAGCTCTAGGAGTGATCTCCATAGTGTAGACAATACAACTTGTAATACTCTTCCGCCTTCAACTTATACCTTGTGGGATTGTAGTTAGGCCATCCACATATTGAAGCTTTGAAAGCTGCTCTTAAACTTTGTAATGTTGGTTTACCTAATAAAACTGTTTCTGATTTTTGTTCAGCCTGTTGTTTTGGAAAAACACATAGATTGCCTTCTAGTCTTTCTACAACTGTGTACACATATCCTTTGGAATTGTTGTTTTGTGATCTTTGGGGCCCAGCTCCTATGCCCTCTGTGACAGGTTTTTCTATATCTTCTTACTATTGTTGATTCTTCCACTAAATACACTTGGACTTTTCCTTTAAAAAGTAAAGCAGATACAATCCAAACCTTTAAGCAATTTAAAACTATGTTTGAGTTGCAACTTGGTCATAAAATCAAGTCTGTCCAAACAGATTGGGCTGGGGAATTTCGCCCCTTCACTGGTTTCTTACAAGAACTTGGTATTCTTCATCGTGTCATATGTCCAAGGTTGTCAGACTCGTTAGTCTACCCAGACTCGTTTCACGTAGGTAGGACTCGTTGAGTCGACTCGTAGACTCGTAAGAGGTAGTCTACCACCAAAAATACAAAAAATACTTAAGAAAACATGTCTTGGTGTACAAAGATAACCTACGAGGACCACCAAAGAGACATAAAATAATACTTACTCCCTCCGTTCCAAATTATAAGACCCCGTTCAGACAATCACGCTTATTAAAAAAAGATGTAATAAACTTGGTTTTATTTTTTTTTATATAAGTCTTCCATATATGCCCCTATTAAAAAAATCTTGGGCCTATAAAAATTGGTTGGGACGCAAAAACAAGAATTAATAGAGGCAATAATTAAAATTTTGGAATTGAAAATATAATGAATGCACGGGGTAAATTAGGAAAAACAACTTTTTTTTTTTCTAAAATCTAGAAGGGGTCTTATATTTTGGAACACCAAGTTTGTCTTTAAAGGGTCTTATAATTTGGAACGGAGGGAGTATAATATTTCATTTTTTTAAGTCAATAATATTTCATTTTATTGTTAGTATGTTACGAATATTTTTATTTTGAAAACATTTTGATCTTTATATTCATCTTTCTTTTTTATTGGTTCAATATTTATCTTTATATTAAACTAAATCCAACTATTGTGTTTACTTGACATTGGACTATAAAGGCTTATGTAATTAAGTGACCCGTAAAGGTTCTTTTTTTGGCCAAAATTGTAAAGGTTTTTTGAATTGAATTGACTAAAAAAAAGTCTATTGAGTAGCTACATTTAATATGGGCTATGGCCCAACTAAGAAACCCTAGTTTTAAGATTATCTTCTTCCTATCAGATTGGACAACATAAGCGCCGCTGCAACTCTCTTGGTCTCATTCTTCTTTCAACACTCATACAGTCATACCCTCTCTCTTCATCTTATTCCTACTGGTTCATAGTTCATGTTACTGTTTCTTCTTCCTGGCACGATTTCTTCTCATTTTCTTCTTAGACAGAAACGTGAAAAGAAGAGCTCGGCGCGAAGACACCACGCAACAGCGAGACGAACAGCAGCAGTGGCGCGGCGGACTTCGACGGTGGCGCGATAGTCCTAGGCGGCGGAATAAGGCGGCGGCGCGGCTTAGGGAAGAAGGCAAAGGTTGAGCGAAGAGCGTGTTGCAGAGAATGTGAGGAAATGGGGCAGAAATTAGGTTTTTAATTAGCTTTAAGAATTTAAAAAAAAAAAAAAAAACATGACTCGCTGACTCGAACTCGTGAGTCAACCGAGTTTGGGCGAGTCAGCCCAAGTCAGCTCCAAAAACGAGTCACACAGCGAGTCGATGCGTTTTGGGTAGGTGGACTCGGTGACTCATAGGAGTCAGCGAGTTGACTCGCAAGTCTGACAACAATGTGTCCACACACTCATCACCAAAATGGCACAGTTGAAAGAAAGCATAAGCACCTTGTTGAAACTGGACTCACTCTTCTCTCACAGGCAGCTATGCCTCTACACTATTGGGATCATGCCTTCCTCACAGCAACCTACCTCATCAATAGGCTTCCAACTTCTGTTCTAAAACTTTCAATCTTCTTTCTTTGTGTTGTATCACCAACATCCAGATTATAAGTTCCTGAAAAGTTTTGGTTGTGCTTGCTATCCTTTCTTAAGACCATATCAGTCTACCAAATTATCTTATCACACTAGAGAATGTGTCTTTCTAGGTTTTTCTTCCTCTCACAAAGGTTACAAGTGTCTACACCCCCAGGTAGAATTTTTATTTCAAAAGATGTCATGTTCAATGAAATAAGATTCCCTTGTTCTGTCTTATTTCTTCCTCATCTTCTTCTGTTACACCTTCTGCTTACCCTCTTTCTAGCATACCTCTAGTCAAACCTACACAGACAGCCCCTACCACCATAGCAGGTCACACCACACCTGCAGCTCACACCACTCCACCTGTTTCAGACTCACCTGCACAACCCACAGTCCACACCTTCTGCTCCATCCCTGTCCAGCCACCCAGATATTCAGCCTACACCACCATCTTCTACTTCTGTTCCTTTTCTTCATCCGGACAATATCCGCCCTATGAAAACCAGATCCAAAGCTGGTATAATTAAGCCTCGATTGAACACCACACTTCTTCTCACTCACATGGAACCTACCACCACCAAACAAGCCTTGCCTAATTCTCATTGGCTTGCAGCCATGAAAGAGGAATACACAGCTTTGCAAAACAATCAGACCTGGATTTGGTCCCTAAACCCCCTGATAAGCGTGTGATAGGGTGTAGATGGGTATTTAGAATAAAGGAAAATCCTGATGGAAGTATTAATAAATATAAAGCTAGATTAGTGGCCAAAGGCTACTACCATCAACAAGCAGGTTTTGACTTCAATGAGACCTTCTCTCCTGTCATTAAGCCAGTCACAGTGAGAACTGTTCTCTCATTGGCTGATTCCAAGGGGTGGACAGTGCAGCATGTTGATGTGAATAATGCTTTTTTAAATGGCATTTTGGAGGAGGATGTTTACATGCAACAGCCACGTGGGTTTGAAAATCCAGATTCTTCACTTGTTTGTAAGTTGAAGAAAGCCCTCTATGGTCTCAAGCAAGCACCAAGGGCTTGGTTTGACAGGCTTCACACGGCTCTCACAGCTCTTGGGTTTCAGAAGAGTAGATGTGATCCTTCATTGTTTACTCTAAGACAACATGGTGCTACTCTTTTGCTACTTGTTTATGTGGATGATATACTCATCACTGGAGATTCTACTTCTGCAATCCAAACACTAATACAGAAGTTACACTCTGAGTTTGCTCTCAAGCAATTGGGACAACTAGACTATTTCTTGGGTATCCAGGTTACTCATCTTTCAAATGGTTCCATGCTCCTTTCACAAACAAAGTATATTCAGGATGTTCTGTCCAAAGTGCACATGGAAGTGGCCAAGGGTTACTCTTCCTCTATGGTTTCTTCTACAAAGCTCACTAAGCAAGGTTCAAACTATTTCACAGACCCTACTTTATACAGATTATAGTTGGTTCTCTATAATATGCAACCATCACAAGACCTGAAATCTGCTTCTCAGTCAACAAAGTGTGTCAATTTATGAGACAACCTCTTGAAGAACATTGGCTGGCAGTGAAACGTATACTAAGGTATTTAAGGGGGGCTCTTACACATGGTCTACTCTTACAACCTTCTAGTTTGAAGGATCCTCTTCCCTTGATAGCATACTGTGATGCTGATTGGCCAAGTGACCCCGGTGACAGAAAATCAACCTCTGGATCCTGTATTTTTCTGGGCAGGAATCTTGTATCTTGGTGGTCTAAGAAGCAGTCTCTGGTTGCTAGATCTAGCACAGAGGCAGAATACAGGAGTCTAGCAGCTACTACAGCAGAGATTTTGTGGATTCAATCCCTTCTTCATGAACTACATGTTCCCTTTCAACCCCCTGTGGTATATTGTGATAATTTGAGCACTGTTGCTCTAGCTCACAATCCAGTTCTACATGCCAGAACAAAGCATATAGAACTGGACATTTCCTATGTGAGAGAGAAAGTTCTGGCTAAGCAGCTTCAAGTACTGCACATTCCCTGAGAAGACCAAACGGCAGATCTCTTCACAAAGGCTTTAGCTACTACTAGGTTTCAATTTCATTGTAGCAAACTGAATGTTGTAGATAAATACACTGTTGTATCTCCACCATCAGTTTGAGGGGGGAATGTTAGAGAATATACTAGTTATATGTTTAGTTAGTCATGTGCTGTGCACATGCTTCTCTGTTCAGAATAGTATAAAAGCACTTGTATCTCTGTATTTCATTGAGCATTTAATATCACAACAGAATTTCAGTTACAGATCTCTCTCTCTCTCTCTCTCTCTCTCTCTCTCTCTCTCTCTCTCTCTCTCTCTCTTCTCTTTTTCCCTGATTCTCACTTTCTAAACAAATTCACTCACTAGCTATCATACAGCTGAGCATCAGTAGCAGTTATAATGCATATATACTTGTAGCAAAGTACTTACCTGCACACGATAGCATTTTCTAGAGAACCCCCTTTGATAAGTCCAGCACTGCGCATTTGCTCAACCTGCAAGATATGTTAAAGCAGGGTATCCAGGGTTAAGACCGACCAACTAAGCTCATTAAAGAGAACTACTAACATTTGAAAAGTGATCCGCAAACCATGCATATGGGTCTCTAGTATGTGTATGTTGCCCATATTGATCGGTAACCATGACCAACATGCAATAAAGAATTTAGTCAACCACCATGCAGTAGGTCACATTATTAACTTATAAATTATATTAGTAATGATAAAAGAACATCATAACTTTCTGGTCTATGTTTTTAGGGGCGGGGGGGGGGGGGGGGGGGGGGGAAGGGGAGGGTATTATTTTCCAGAAACATGAAATACAATATTAGGAATCAAGAATTGAAAAGAAAACAAGAGAAATTGATAGCAAAAGAAAGAATACAGATAGAGAATGATAGAATTTCATTCTCTGGACCATTCTGTAACTGAAAATCAAAACCGGAAAGATTCCGGTACATCCGCACATGTAGTTAGTTGCTGACTAAGGAAACTAAGCATCAAAATCAAATCAATATCCAACAAATCAGCACATTATCTCAAAACTCCCCATGTGGGTGGAATATTATTATACACATCCAGTTTGTGACAAATATATGTTATTCTTTGCTCAAAAAAAAATGTTATTCTAGAACCCTGTAAAAATTTAGTGAAGATTCAAGATGATCCATGGAGAAAACATAGGGAGTTTTGATGATGCCAAATAGGATCTTTTCTCCAAGGAAAAATTGCATCAGGGGAGAGATACAAAGTTGATTAGTTATCACACATGATCTCCATGGGACCAACCTTGTAGAAGGGCAACTTCAGAAGTAAATGCTTCAGCCACAAGCTCACATGTTGTGAGAGTGATAAGAACCTTGGAGAACCACACCACAAAAGCAAGTTGTTGTAGTTGGAGAGCCCAAGTCCTTATAAACCCCACATTAGAATCCCATACTTCCAATGTGGGACTCAAGTCCCATACCTTGCAATTGGGTCCTAACATCCCACCACGCTCCGCAGCCCTGGCGCCCACGCGGGCTGGCTGTGCACTAGCCCCTTCGACTAGTCCCGGGTGAACAGTGCAATGCCGGCGTCACCAAACCTAAGAATTCAAAAGTACCTAGAACACAGAAAAAATAACAAAGTTGCACCTCAGCTTCTATAACTGCAGGTCCCAAGCCCTTGGCCGTTTCTTTTTTCTATGCACTTTCCTCATACCCCCACTCTCTCGTGTAACTCCCTTTTTCTATTCTCATCCTACATTTGACACCCCACTACCCATAACTGTCTCCTGGCCACATTTCCCTCTTTTTCTTCTTGAGTAAACTCTCCAAATCCTTGGGCCTTGGTTGTGTTGGCCCAGCACTTGCTCCCTATGCTGGCCCATTTGCTCTTGGGTTCTATCAAAGAGCAACAGCTCGGTGCTCAGTTTTCACTTGAGCCTAGCAACAACACTATACTTTTCACTCAACCACGAGATATGATTTTCACCCATGAAAACACAATGACTTGAAATATATTGTCTATCACTATGCTGTCAATCCCGATTCCCAGCTCGTCGCGGCCAGCCTCAAAACTGGGATAGCAGGATCTCAGAAAGCGGGGTAGCTGGCATAGTGAATTTATGTCTATATTTTATATAATTTATACCATATATGTACATACTAAATCAATGATAAATACAGGATAGAACAGAGGAGAAAAGGGGTGAAGTGGGTAGCAGAGAGCGAAAGATCGAACAAAATCAAAGTTCTAGGGCTTTTTCAGCTGTGAAAAGCTGGACATACACCCCTAAATAAAAACCCCAACATTTATATTTGGGGGGAATTTTTGGGTATCTATGATCCCGCCAGGATGGCCGGGATTTTGCAGGATTTTTCCCGAGATCCCGGCCGGGACAGTGAAGTAGGCTGGGATGGGAAAATTCATCCCAGGGTATGATTGGGATGGGATGAGAAACCGGGATCCCACCGGGATTGACAACCTAGGTCTATCATCCGCATCACCTTCCTTTTTCCGGGCAACCATTTGATGTACCTAAGGATCTGAACAACTGCATGCCATTACCTATCATAAGGTGAGTTTAGGAACTAGCTTACAACACTAAGGGGAAATATATATCAAGTCACGGTGAGAAAATTTAATTTTCCCACTAGTCTTCAGTGTCTATCAAGGTCAAAATAAAGATCCCCTTGATCGGGCAGAAGCTTCACATTAGGATCCACAGGGGTGTCAATTGGCTTGCAATCTATAAGACTTATTTCTTCCAAAATGTCGAGAGCATATTTCCTCTGAAAGATAGCAATCCTAGACTTAGGCTGAGTCACCTCAACCCTAATAAAGTAACGTAAAGAACCGAAATTCATAGATCTGCAAGATCACAAGTATTGAAATAAGTGTTGTTTTAGGGCCGGCCTAAATGGCCTCTTGGATATCAAGGGTAATCACAATATCATCCACATAAACCATACGATACATACATTTATTAAACTAGACATCAAATAAAATATTCAACAAATCTGCACCCTGTGTCTCAACCCTTACTACCAAATATTCAAGACACCATGCAACATCCTAAATCTAATTTGGTTTTCCACTAAATGACACATGGTAAAAGAAACAAGCAAATACATAGACTATAAATGGAAGAACTTTAAAATTTAACCTCCTCATAAATGCAGAATGTTCTTGACAAAGCTATCTGCATTGAATAAACCAAATTATCCAAGGGGGTTGTAGAAAACCACTGGCAGCCAATAGCGGGTGCCTACAAAAGGAAGGTACATTTGCCCATTATTCAACGTCAAACCTTGACAAATGACTTTTAGCAGTTGTGATCTTACTATATCAAGTTCTCTTGAATGTGAAAATTTAGCATACTTGTTTTTAGTATTCTTTTTTAACAAGTTACAAATGCTGATTATATGCAAGGGTAACTAACCAAGATCTGTTAGTGCGAAAAAAGTGTTGCCATAGCTTATTTAAAATAATAATAAAAAAGAAAGAAAAGAAAAAGAACTTCATCAAGTAATGCCCAAAACTGGAAATTTTAGTATCCTCTTAAAAGACGTCCTCTGGTCAAAATGAAAAGAATTTTGCAATTGTTATTAGTCCAATAATGCAAGGCTACAACAATTGTATACAAACTCGAACACATCATATTTAACCTATTTCATTTAATTTCCTACAAAAATGATATCATGTTACAAACCAATTATTCTAAGAGTTTAAATTGTTGGGTAAAGACACATGAATGATTTTATAAACAATGAATATGGCATGTAAGTTACAAGGGGAAGAACTGAAAGCAACAAATGTAAGAAACCAGGAGCGCATCCAATAAGAAGCAATGGGAAAAGATGAAGATTTCCTCTACCAAAAAAGAGCAGAGACTTAAAGTTTTTTGTCTATTTCTCGAGAAGAATTAGTTATAACCACCTTTGAATGACATGTAAAATATCTACTTTCATCATTAAAGAATAATGATTAATGCAAGACATGAAGATCTAAAGAGTAAAACAGAAACACAAGCAAAACTTTTCATTTGCAAATGCCTACTTCAACCAAAACACCAGGCCACCAACCAAGTTCAGTAAATCTCAAATCTACATTCTAATCTAGAGGTTCTTCAGATCATGAGAAGCATATTAACAGGGGAAATGCTCAAATCCGAGGAACACAGTCCTTTTGCTTCTTTATTAGCCATCCCGTGAGGATAGTGAGCTGAAGAAAACAGAAATGACTTAATGGGATATGCTATAATATTCTCCATTAAACGTATTCACCTATCTTTACCTGTGGAAAGTTGATGCCATAAGTTATTTGAACGACTTCTGAAGGAAACGCAGCAATGAACGAATCATTCCTCCAAACATATACTGGTTCATTCACATGTGGAGCTATTTTCTCACAGCTTTTGCCATCAATATCAGTTGCTATCTTCAAACCAACTTCTTCCACCGCTTCCACCCATTCCCTTGCTGACCCATCAAATATAGGAATCTGTAAGAGCAATTGTGGATACTAATAATTTTCTAATACGGGATATTTATTTCAAGAACTAAATGTAGGGGAAGGAAAGGGAGAGAAGATGATTTATTCACCAATATTTTCAACAAAATACGCCTTTACTTTGATGAAGAGGAGCTAAGGAGAATGGGTATGAAAATAAATACTATATTATTCTTACAGAACCAAACACAAAGTAGCACCAAGCTCAGTGGCTGCTTGGTGAACTACTAAGGGCCTTCTCTTGTTATATATGAAATTGTGCATTTTTAGTCCTGTTGAAATTGTGTTTTGTCTCATATTGTATTTGGTTTGGACCTAAACTTCACCAAAATCAAGTTTTGAATCTTTCGAGATTGTTAGTGTTGGCAACAAAGTTGAAATTCAACATGAGACTAATGAGTAAGAGGTAATTAATCACTTGTACCTGCGGGCTAATTGAAACTACCATGAAAGTTAGTTGATTTTGACATGAAATACATCTCCAGTGGGAAAATAATAGGTGACATAGCTCTTGGTTTTGTCCATCTGATGTACTTTATACTTTTTTCTTTCACTTCATTAAACCCATGCCCGAAATGATCAAAAGCTTACACTTCCTTTTAAGAGTCCTCCAAGTTTAAAATGATTATATCTGATAGTAACATTAGTCAACTCAGGTTCAGATGCCATATACAAGAATTCTCTGTAGTTAGACAGAGGGGGATTCATTTCACAATGGGTATCTGAGAATTGGATTGGGACACAGTAATCAAGCCTAGAGCAAGTCAGGAAAAAAAGCTACTCTAAATCTAAAGCGAGCTTGTCTCTAAATCAACTGTTCATTTAAATATAAAATATTTTAAAACAATAATGGATATAACCTTACTTGCTCACTATGAGGAGCCTTATCCAGCTGTTAAACAATGTTTTTGAGCAAAAAAAAATTTTATCAACTGATGGAAACTGTGATGGTTTTATTTATTTACCAATTATTTGTATGAGTGTACAGTTGTTTGATATATGTCTTTCAATACTGCATTAAGGAGTTCTAGTATAATACAAACATTACAGGATCAAAAGATCACGTGCCTGTTGGTGGCTGTGTTTTACTGTCTCCATTTTTACAAATAATAGATTAGATAGAGTGATAGATAATTGATGGCATGAAAAAAGAGAATACAAGATATAACAGAACATGTTCACTTTACGCATTCTATTAAGAGTGAAGTGCAAAGAGTCACCTTAAGCTCTATATACCTCCTACCAGTACAAACCTTAAACTTTAATTTCATCTTAAGAGAGTCCTTGGGTTTTGAAAACAAGGTGACAGTTTTATAATTTAAAAGTGAAAACAAAAAATGAAAACACACCAAACAAGCCCATAGGTTTTGTCTTCTTTTATTTTTAAAATTTAATCAATTTACAAATCAGATAATATGACCTTTCAAATAAAAAGTATGAAATATTTACATATACAATACAATATGGATGAAAGCTTAAAATTTGTTCATTGATAGTAAGTATAAATCAACTCAAGTTGATTAAAAAGACCCAAGTTACAATAATTGAAGTTTAGTTGAGATCAATTTAAACACTTAATCTTTTCTTTTTGAAACAAGAGTATACTCATCTCTTCACCCCCCTTTTGTTCTCTCTCTCTCTCTCTCTCTCTCTCCCCCTCTCTCTCAGAGTTTTCTCCCGCCTTATATTCTGATTGCCATTCATTATTCCTCAATTGTAAAGAACATTTTGAAATTCTATTAAGCGAATTGAAGTCTACAACATTCAACAACATTACCTCAGCATCGCCGCATTGATCATCCGCACTCTCTATCTCAATCCTGCAATTATCAACACCAGCAGCCTCCAGAGCAGAAAGCAAGTGCTCCACGGTTCGAACTCGAAAACCGCCTTTACGGAGAGTGGTGCAGAGAGGCGAAACCTCCGCAAACTCGACGGACGCCGGGATCGAATTGGACCGGAAATCGAAGTGCCTCCCCTGGCCTGCGAATTCAGGGCACAATCTCACCGTAGAGACTTCCCCTGAATGCAAAGCTTTCCCCCTCCGCTCCACGCGTCGCGCTAGGGTTTGCTGAAGCCTGCCGGTCTGCACAAGTAACGTCACGGTTTACACTTCAATTGAATAATAGATTGTTGAAGACTTGAAGGAGTTTTGTTTGTGAATAGTTGAATTTTCTCAGAACCAAAGAGAAGAAGAAGAAGAGAGAGTGCGAACGGGTTTCCATGAGATAAGTTTTGATGATCTGAGAGCGTTGAAGGCGGCGGCCATTGAAGGGAGCTCCGGCTTTATTCAGGAGATTCCTACAATTTAATTAGGTTCTTGATTTTGTAATTTGTGTGGGCTTCGTCTGATTTCGGCACTAATTAAGGGATTAGTCTTAATGTCACTCATTGTTAATCCTAATGTCATTCCTCTACAAAGTAAATTACATTAATGTCCTTAAAATATAATATCTTTCCTAATATATCCAATGGCCTTCTATAATTTGTTTTTTCATTGTTGTAGCCTTAGAATGACCTATCCCAATTCTTTCCACTGCATATACTAGAAGAAAAGTGAAAGTTTAGGAACAAGAGAAAATGATAGCCAATTCTGAGATTTACTCCATACTATTTATAGGTACATGTTCCTAATTTCTTTCCACTAAACTCAGCACCAACTAGCTAATTAAAAAAGGATTA
Source organism: Acmispon strigosus (assembly GCA_030819835.1). NCBI lineage: Eukaryota > Viridiplantae > Streptophyta > Magnoliopsida > Fabales > Fabaceae > Acmispon > Acmispon strigosus. The sequence continues at coordinate 4,278,545 of JAUAMA010000001.1, read as the reverse complement.
CATATTGGTGAACTAACTTTTTAATCAAGATAAATAGACTATGGATTAATGCTATAAATGTTGCTGAGATGTAAATGGTGGTCTTATGTGGAAGAGGCACTTTACCAAAAGGCGTTTAGCATGGCAGAGATCGATTTTTTAATTTTCAAAGGTTATAGCTTCTATTCTTTTCCTGTTTATATTCTTAAAAGTCTTGGGATACTAATAGACATGTGTTAGTTGAACTTTTTAAGATGGGAGTAAAATGTATATGTCTATTGAAAGCACTCCTCTAACAAAACATAAGTAGACCTTTTATACCATTAAGTAGTGTCTACAGTTATCTTTAGCTTTTGCATGCTCCCTTTCATGCACTGGATTTTTTATGAAAGAGAAATCACATTTCTTCGTAGAACGTTAATGATTTTTGAAATTTCTTAAATTTACAATCTTTTATTTAATTTTAAAAAATTAAAGAAAAATCCTTCATACATTGACTATGCTTTAGTCTAAAAATCTACTGTTATATAAAGAAAAAAACTATGCTTCAGCTAGGAAGCAATGAGAAAAGATAGAAAATTTCAGATGTTTGATTTTGTTAGATACACATGAAACTTATCAAGTGATAAAATTTGGATGGTAATTGTTGTCTATTAAATGGTATATGTTTCCTTGTTTTTTACAAAACATTGTTGAAGTCTGCAAATCAAACAGTAGGCCTTTTAGGTCTCGTGCTCCTCTAATTATGTGTATGATGCTTCCATATGATTTTGCTTATTCTTAATCCTTTCTAGTGTAGTCAATATTTTATGGTGATTGAGTATGTACTCTATATTGGAATGTGTATTTCAAAAATCATAATTTGGCAGAATTGTTGAAAGTGGTGAAGTTAATAATTTGGGATGAAGCACCAATGACACACAAGTACTGTTTTGAAGCGCTGGATAAGAGTCTAAGAGACATAATGTGTTGTGCTGATAACATGAATGCTCCTTTTGGAGGAAAAGTGGTTCTTTTTGGAGGAGACTTCAGACAAATTCTTCCAGTTATACCAAGAGGAAGTCGTTCTGACATTGTCAATGCAACTATTAATTCTTCATATCTATGAGACTATTGCCAAGTGTTAAAGCTCACTAAGAATATGCGAATGATCCAAACAACTTCAATGCGAATGATCTGAAAGAAATTTCAAAGTGGATATTGGATGTGGGAGATGGAAAAATTGGTCAGCCAAACGACGGGTATGCAAGTATTGAGATTCTAAAATCATTTCTCATAACTAATTTTGATGATCCATTGGATGCTATTGTGAGTAGCACTTATCATGATTTCCTGGAAGAATACAAAAATGAATTTTATTTACAATCTATCTAGAGCTATTCTTGCATCAACAATTGAGGCTGTAGACAAGATTAATGATTATGTTCTATCATCAATACCGGGTGTAGAGACAGAATATCTGAGCTCATATTCAATTGACAAATTAGAAGCTCTTCAAATTTGTGGAAAGAACATTGGAACTGTCATTTACATTCCTAGAATGTGCATGTCTCCATCTTAGTCACCATGGCCATTTAAAATTATAAGAAGACAATTTCCTATTGTTGTATCATTACTCAATGACTATCAATAAGTCACAAGGTCAATCACTATCAAATGTTGGGTTATGTTTGCCTAAACCTGTGTTTAGCCACAGTCAATTATATGTAGCATTTTCCAGAGTTCAAACTAAGGAGGATTGAAGATCTTAATACATGGCAAGGAAGGAAAGACAATAAACACAACTACTAAAGTAGTGTTCAAGGAGGTTTTCCAAAACTTGTAATAGGTAACTCTCACATTTGTTGTGTGATTTATACATGTTTAATTTCCTTTAGAAATATGTGATAAAGTTAATTTCTTTAGGTGATTGAAATTAGCTTCTGGTAATCACACAAACCTGAATGATGAGCTAATTTTTTTTGAATGAATACAGGAACTTGTGTATAAGCCCAACAAGACTATTTTTGTTTTGACAGACAAGATCAAGATTGATGTTGTATTGTGGAACCTGTGAATACATATTTTTTTGAGATTGTATTTTGCATTTGGACTAATTTATGTATGTATGACTTTATGACATTGTTTTCCATTTATTTAAAGTGCTCCTGATCAATGTTTAGATAATTAAACATTGTATCATATAACATCACATTGTTTTTTTTTTCTTTAGACTTGCAGCTTAATGATGTTGAATAACAAATATTTACTCTTGTACAAATTGAAGAAAATTTGCAATCATGTAGAAGAAGTCTTAAAGATTATCCATCAATGCCTAATCCACGAAAATTTGTAAGGTTCAATAACATTTAATTTTGGAAATAACAATGGTAGAAAAATAGAAATATTTACCTATGACTATATTATACTTACAATTTCATATTCGCAGGTTTTATGTTGCTAGGTTACTCATAAAAAAAAAAAAACAAAATTTGTAATGCTGTTGGAAGAATCAGGTACAAGTGATAACCTAAGGAAAATAAGTTTAATTTAAATTTACAATAATCAAACTTATATACCGACCAACTATTACTTTGATTGTAACATCATTTTAATCATGTACATTAAAATAGTAGTTATAAAAAAAATACTCAAAATTATTTTCTCAAATAGTAGTTTAATTACCTATTTACATTAGATAAATTTTTATAAACTTAAAAGTAAATTAAATTAATTTAATGTTGGTTACCCGTTCAATTTTCACGAGCATCTTAGTAGTATTAAAAAAAAAAAAAGCTAGGCGCAGAAGTTGTGTGTAGCAGCAAATTTGCCCTACTACTCTATTCCCGTCGAAGACGCGCTAGAAAGAGAAGTCCAGTAGCGTGCGGAGCGCCCCCATTGCCGGTGTCTGTTCTGTTCCCTTGGTGTTTCCGGTACTTGTCTCTTAATCCTTCTACTTTGTTAGGGTCGTAGCTTCCATGCAATATTCTGTTACTTTTATAATTTTGAATGAATGGATTGCACTGGATTTACGAAATGCGTGATTAATTAGTTCATTGTCTATGGTTGTATTGAATTAATTAAGTCTATGTTCTGTTGGGTGAATTGCTTGAATTGAACAAAATGAAGCTGAATTAGATTGTCTCGTGTTCGGTTCAAGAAGTTCAAGGTCTCATCCTTGAGTGTGAAAGGGTGGTGCTCGTGATGACTCTTCAATAAGGGATATATTCTGGCTTTAAGGGGCTAATGACGGGGGACTTGAAGCACGGGATATCTGCAAAAGCATTCCGATGGGCAATTTAATAGTTGAACCAACAGGGGTTTAGTAAGGTAAAATTGTGTGTACCTGAGGCCTGTGATGATCTCCTATTTATAAGCCTTTGAGGTTGGGTTGCATGGATTAGTAAATTTGAATTGTATCAAAGATATGGGGCGTAGCCGCATAGGTCGAGAATGGATGTGGATCCTAGTTACTGGATTTAGAAGGCAGTTATTAGTGAGGCTGGGACATTAGGGATGGCGGCAATCTTTTTGAGGGAGCTAACTGGATCTCAGCCCATTGTGGAGTTGCTCGGGTCAATTGTGGAGCGCGCCGATATTGGACTGGAGGCCTAGTCTGGAACATGACCTGGTGTGAAATTTTCCTGATTTATTTGGTTGACAATGGCATGTGTTACTATATATTTTTACTGGTGAATAAGTGGTTAAGGCTGTGCAGCTTATTACTATGGGCTTATTAACCTACCTAGTACCAAGGTTTGAAGTTTCTTTTGGAACCTTTTTGTTGAGGTTATAGTGAAAAGATTGGCCGGTTATGAAGAACTTTCAGAATTAAGACTGAAAAAGTGAACATTGATATTTTCTATAAGAAGTCACATAGAACAAAAAAATTGTATTTTTACAAATTTATAAATTTTTATTGGTTTTTGTTGCTCTGGTTATTCTAGTCTTGGGTGGTGTCAGCATGTTTGACACCAATTCCAAAATGCGATGGAAAATGAGCTCAAGCAGTTGTTCCAAGTTGTGACCTGAAGAAGCAAAAGTGGCCAATTAATCAAATATGTTCATTTGTATTTGATTCTTACATGCATTACAACTAAAATATTTCAGTAGGCTATCATTCATATTTTCCTTTCATCCTTATAAAATCAATTATGTATGTTATAATTGGACTTTTGAGACCTGGTTGGAGAAATAGTTAGAACCTGCATTCTGTTTACTAGCTGTTTTGGAATCTTATGTATAAGTGAAGGTGGCATTGGATATATCATATATGTATTGAATACTTATGAGTTTTTAATAATTATTCTTATTCAGGTTTCCCAATTTGACCACTTCACCTGTGGTCAGACACTCAGACTGCTAATTCACTTAACTGTCTTGTTGATATGATTGACCTTTGGTTATACAACCATGAACAAAACTACCCAAAAGCATAGTTTAAGGCTGTAATCTTTTTAAGTGGTGAAGCAAGCTACCTTCGAGGTACTATGGAGACTAAGAAGTGCAAGTTTTGGCTTCCCAACAAAAACAGATTTTGTGCTAACTCCTCTCTCAATGATTCCTTGTAAGTTTTCCAGTCTCTTTGTTTCTATCTGTTGTTTGATTCATTCACTCACTTTCTCTCAATTCTATGGACCCAGGTTTTGTGGCAATCACAATTCGAGGCCCCCAGGCCAGTGGATCCCGTGCCCCATAGATCCATCCCAGTACTTGTTCTCCCCCTTGTTCTTTCATCTGTATCATTTTCAACCCATGGTCATTCTTTTAATTTTTAAACTCTTTTTAATTTCGTTCTTGTCCTTTCCTCATTTGATAGCTCAGTGCTCGAGGAAAATCTCAAAGGACATGTTAAGCGGTGCCCTTTGCTGAAACAGGTTCAGTCCTTGTCTGTCCAACCTTTCTATAGAAAAGGAATCAATGCTGGTTCTGATGGAGACCAAGAGGAGGGAACATCAGGGGTTGATGATTCAAGATTGCCCACTGCGACTATTTCTTCAGAAATGAAGAGAAATGCTCTTCATAGCATGAGTGTACCTGAGTTTTGCATTCTGATTGAGAAGATCGAATCTTTTCACGAAACATTGTTTAAGGATGTTCAGGAGTCGGTTCAGATGCCTGAGGTTTGCAGCCTCTGGATAAAAAGAGGAGTAGAAGATAGGTAGCTATTGGTGAAACCTGTGAATTATTTACGGGTTAAATTTAGGTTGTCCATGTAGTTTGTATCAAAATCATTTTTCCGACAACTCTGATATGTTACTTTACCCCCAGTGCTCAGTTTTGTCAGCATAAATTACCTTATGTGCACTTTAATTAGCATGAAACTGACTTCCATTAGTCCTGCTAATGGAACTAAATGCATGGGGCAGTGTGACAAAGTCAATTTCTAAAGGAAGGACATTGATTTCAACCCAAACTACTAGGGGTTAACTGAATTTAACCCTTTATTTAATGGATTTGGTTTCTATATCCTACTTGAGTTGTTTGCAGGAAATTGCCATTTCAGGAGAAACATATTATGCAGCAGGCCTCTATTTTGGGAAATTTGGAAAGTTTTGGTATTTTGAAGAATTCTCTTGGAAGGAAACCATACAAATGCGAGGAACCAGTTGAGGGGGAGGAGGATGGTGTCCCTGCAGTGATTGAGTTTGGAGCTGGTAGAGGGTATTTGACACAAATGCTTGCAGATTGTTATGGAATCAATAAAGTCTTTCTGGTTGAGCGGAAGGCATACAAGTTGAAGGTACAGGGACTTGCTTAGCACTGGAATTGCTTTTGCTGAGTTCTAAATCATGAAAATCATATTTGTAGATGTTCCATAACTGTTTGAACTTGAGTGATCTTTAATTTATTTATTTGTTACTTACATCATGCAAATGCTATTTCTAGGCTGATCGATCCTTGCGACAGAATGAGAGCTTGATGTTAGAGCGCTTGAGAATTGACAGTAAGAGTCTTCAGTGCTCTTGTTGTAGAAGATATTTTCTGAACTTGTAAATCTGTTAGTTGAGTTATGCTGCCTGCTGATATATCGTTACTGAGGAAACCCTATTTTGATTGTGATTGCATAGCTTGTAACTGTGATTAAAATACTTATCATAATTTAGTATGTTTTCTGAACCTTTGTGTATATGCATCAATCTCTATGCAATGACCGTCAACATCTTTGCAAAGCTTTTAGAGGTTACAAAAAATGGATCAAGTGCATTGCAAATTTTGATGGCTATATATGCAAGGGTTGGCTGATGTTTTCAGTATAGTTACTTCTTTTGCTCCATCAGGTTTTTTGTTAGCCATTTTTTTCATAAAAAAGAATTGTTGATCATTCTTATTTTTAAGTGTACTTGATCGTACTGGCGTATCTCCTTGTTTTGTTGATGATTCTGTTTGTGGTAGTCTTACTTTTAGCTGTTATTATGAAGCATAATATTGAAGCTAAAGAGGGTGGATTATAGTATTAGGGAACTGTGTAGGCCTGTAGGGTAATTTGTATTTTGTATGCATACTTTAATTGCAGCATAGGTGAGAATGATAGAAACTTGGAATTAGAGTAGAATAGGGAGACAAAGATCTTTTCATGCAGTGGTAGCTCTCTGTTAAGACTGAAAATTTAGGGATAAAAAGAGAATATAACATGTGAAATTTGCAGATGCACAGAAATCCTAACTCACAATTCCTCTCCACATTTCTCAATTCATGCCCAAGGTTTTCGCTCTTCCCTCATTATCTCTCATTCTGCTGGTAATGCAGAAAAGACTGCTCTCATTCCTCTCCCCTTCATATTTTGATAGCTACTGGGCTGTTAGCAGCCTCTTCTCTTGTCTTTCCCTCTGCTCTAATAATTGTACCTCCAATTCCCACCCTATTCCTCCTCAGTCCTGCTTTTCTTACTATGTGGCTGGCTCTGTTCACTCAGCCCATTTGGATGTGATATTAGACTACAGTAAAAGCATGCTAATTTAGCCCCTTTCGTCTTTTTCTGGCATGATATAAAGCCAACATTTCTGATGAAACTTTTTTGCTAGGCTCCGCTGCTTATGCCTTAATCTGAAGCCTTAATCTTACGCTTGTTATCAGATCCAGAAACAACTTGTATTAATGTATTTTTCACACCGTTTACTTGTTTTCCGTATTTTTTATATTCTATGTGAATGACGTGCACATTGTCAAATTATTTAGATTTTGTTCTGTTATGTCATCCAACTCTTTCATGTTTCTTGAAGCTTAGTTTTCTTTGTAATTCTGTATTTCTGCATGATTTATTTGCATTTTATATTTCATATAATTTGTGACCCATAAAATTTTAAAATCCAAATTTGCAGTTGAAGATTTAGATTTGAATGCTGTTGAGTCTTTGCAAGGAGTTCCATTTCTGGCCATTGGTAAACATCTATGTGGAGCTGCAACAGGTAATCTTATAAAATTAGATAAGCATTCCAAGGAAATTGATAGTGATTATCTCATTGATGAAAACACAAATGATCATGCAATTTTTTTTTTCTCAGACCTGACTCTCAGATGCTGCTTTCCCGAATATAGAAAAGATAGTTGTCAACAGGACACCGCTAGTGCTAATAGTAATTTTGAAGGTTTAGCTATAGCAACATGTTGTCACCATCTTTGCCAGTGGAAACACTATGCAAGTAATCACTTTCTTCTTTCGTTTACTGCTGGACACTGTAATTTGTATATTTAAGTCCCTCTTTCAATGTGATGATAACTGTTATTGTAAACCTGCAGATAAAAGGTTCTTTCTAGATTTGGGGATGACGAAAGAAGATTTTCATGCTATTACATGGTTTACCAGCTGGGCCGTTGATGACAATCATGGTTCAGATCTTTCTAATACAACTAATTGTACATCACATTTGCAATCAATGTAATCCATCCAATCCTCTAGTCACTATTAAATTGCACATATAAATTCTTGTTACCAGCAAATTAGTATTTCTTCTAAGTGTCGTGGAAACTGGCATATTAAAAGATATGTTTTGGCAGCAGAAAGGAGCAAGGCGGTGAAGATGCAAATGGAGTTGAAAAAATTCTGTCAGACATGGAAGCAGCTGAACGAGCAGCACTGGGATTTAAGTGCAAGTGGATTATTGACATCGGGAGGTTGATGTGGTTAAGAGAACGTGGATTTGATGCAAAGCTTGTCAGATATGTTCCCCCTAGCATTTCTCCTGAAAATCATTTGCTAATAGCTAGACCTTCACATTGAAGAAAATACTAGTTTCCTTCTCATCTTTTTTATATTTTGTTTTATACCTTGTGACAATATGTTAAATATCTTGTTAGGTTGATATGTTTTATGTTATTTTCAATGTATTTTATAATATGAAGACCACATAACATTACCATGGGATTACCCTGGGGATTAGGATTGAATTGTTTATCATTTATTCATTTTCTTCCATTTGGTTGGAGTTGTCAGAGCCAAAAGGCCTCAGGTATGTATGATCACCTGAACACCATGCCTGGTGCCCACCTTCATTCCAAGAATTGACTGGTAACTCTATCATTGATTCTCTTTTTACTCAGGGATCAAGGTATGAGTAAAAGTTAAAAGAGATAGAGGACATTGATGACCTCTAATTAATTTTGTCATCAGAGTTTGTGCCTCTCGAACCAATTTAGTTTCTTCCCTTTTATGTTCTTATATTTCAAGGTGAATGGTCAGCAGGTATAAGTTTAGGCTAAGTTTGGATTGACGGAACGGAATGGGGTGGAATTTAATGGAATGGAACGGAATGGTATAAAGTTCAATTCCATTGTTTGACTATTTTATGATGGAGCGGAACAAAGTTATTACTCCATTGTTTGAATAATAGATGGAGCGGAATGAGTTATAACTTTTTTATTCCTATATTTTTTATATCTTTTGTTGTATGGACATGATTTCTCAAATATAAATCTCAAATCATATACCTACTCATTATATTTCTTTCTTTTCTTATATTTTTATTTCGTTTGTTTTTATGATGTTGTCATGGAATTTATTTGATATTTATCATTCATTCATCTTGAAAAAGAATACTCTGATTTTTTAAAAATAGTTGGAAATTCAAAAATCATTTACTTTGGCTTGTTTAACAGTTCGGTGAGTACTAGGGGTGAGCAAAGATCCGCCACCGACCGAAACCAGTATACCCGATGGAGGAAAATTGCTCTCGGACGGTTTCATATGGGTTATCGGGTTGTTAGATTAAAAAAATCGGTTTGCTACAGATAGTTTCGGTCGGAGTCGGTTGAAGAAAAACAACATCACACAAACCGAAACCAACTGAGAGTTTGCATATATATAATTTTAAATTCAAACTTTACGTACACGATTCAAACATACCGCAGAGAAAGTCTTGTCATGTTTATTATTTTAATATGTAAAAAAGCTGAAATAATCATGACTTTGTGAAAAGTTGTGTCTGGACTTCTATTAAATATTATAAATTGTGACTTGATGCCGATGGAACACGAAAAGCTTTCAGAGAGCTATGCATAGGCATAGAATTTTTTTTCAAAGTCTATGAAAAGGCTTCACCTTTTGCTTTTGCTATAGAACACATAGATATTTAACACCACCGTCACAGTTCTCTTCAACCTTCGTCTCTCTTTCTCTCAAAGAGAAACCCAAAAGCATGCTAACGGAAGTGTCACCGTGCCGCCCTCTTCCTTCTCTTCCGTTTATTTCCTCTTCTTGGTGTTCTTCATCTTCAACTTCTTCGTCTTCGATCAAATGCTTTGTCACTCGTTTGAGAGGTTTGGTTGCTCTCCATCTTCGATCAAATCAGAGGTCACTCAGTTCATCTTCAATCAAATCAAAGGCTTCATCTTAGATCTTTCTATGTTGCAAGATGAACAAGCCTTGCATGCAAGACAAAAGCTAAGCTTTTTATCTCCAGTGGTGATTGAGAGCAAGGACTATTCTTGTTTTTCTTTTTCTTTTTCTCTGTAACTTTTTATCAATAACTCTTCTCCTTTAGTGTTTTTTGGTTCATCTTCTCTCTATTTTTGTGTTCAATCATTCTTCTCCTTTTTTTGTTGATATGATGTTGGTGACAACACATTGGATTCAAACCACTCCAAGATGTTGGTGACAACACACTGGATTCAAACCGCCCGCACAACCCGCCACCCGACATGGCCCGAACCCGACAAACCCTTTATTAGCCACGGTCGGCTGCGGACCATGATATGCACCTTTCGGTTTTGGTCAGTTGGGCCAAAATGAGCCCGAACCCGACCGCTGCTCAGCCCTAGTGAGTACATACAATAGGTGGGGAAATTTTCTCCATTTCTTTCTGTATATTTATTTGGCAGAGAAAACTAAGCAGATAATATACTCTCTCATCATGTACGAAATACATGTATTATTATCCCACAAAACTCACAATCCCCTTCAATTCATATTCCCCTGTGCCTCAATTGAAATACTAAGAACATGATAAGTTGCAATTGAGAAAGCAAAAACGAGGAACAAGGAACAATTACACAATAGTTACAGTAACAATAATTAAAAAAGCAGGTAAATGAATAATTGAATACGAATGAGAGAGACTCACATGAACGGTAATTGAACAAGAACCAAAACGAAACAAGCAACTGCAAAATAACACAGGAATGCAGGAAAAAGAAAAAAGGGTGGAATTGTAAAGTGATAATTTTTAAATAAAGTGAAATTATGATTTCATCCGATACCTCCCAATTTGGGGGGAAGCAAAATGATAGAAACCAATGGAATTGGATGGAACATATCCCACTCCTTTCCTTCCCATCCCACCATTCATTAAGTATCTAAATAATGGAACACAAAAAGATTTCATCCATCAATCCAAACATAGCGTAAGAATCTGAAGCTGGAAGGATGTGTAACTACGTAAATTTTATTAAACCTTGGGGTAGCTATTTGTATTTTAACTAGCCAAGAGTGTTTGTATAACCTCCTATGAATTTTCCAACAAATCTTCCGACTACTTTGCGTTAAATTTTTCAAAATCTGCATTATTTTTGCTGTGTTTATTAGAAGTTATTTCATGGATTAAAAGCACATAATTAGAAAACATAAATTTGTACGTTGTTTTTAAGAAAATGGTTGATGCACATCTATTTGTGTAAAAATAACCGCTTAATCTTATGTGACATAATATAATTGGATCGAATGTCGATATAACGCATAGTGGATATCCGTTAATCACTTGGTTTCTTTTTATGATGAATGTGTTGTTTTTGTGTTGTTGTAGCGTATTTTTATATATTTGTGGTTTTTGTCTTTTTTATTTAAGTGCTTCATTATTTAATTTAGTTTTTTATCTAAATTTTGTATTACACTATCAGTTAAAAAGTTCTTAAAATGGTAAAGAAACAGTAATTTAAGTCATTTTAAATTAAAAATCATATCAATTTATCACAAAATTGAATTATTTTTGTTAAAAAAATTATGGTTAATTCGAATGGTGATACGTCCAGATACGGCGAGGAGAAAAAGGGAATAATTCGAATGGGGCTGGAGTGAAAAGGGAAACCGTTTTAATCTCTTAATTCCTTATCAATAGCGTCAGATACGACTCTGAAGGGAGTAATGCAGTTTCAAGCAGGGAAAGATATTCAATTAGCGCCCAGTAAAGTCATTCCAGCTAATAATGGAAAGAAAAGATTCAGGCAAGATGTTTCCAAAGGTACAGCAATGGTACGTCTAGCTCCTTTGCGAATTGAAGGTCCAACAATGGTGAATCCCACAGTTAATTCTCGTTCACTTATAGAGAATGACAGAACCATGACTGTAGTTGCTGCAGGTCAGAAAGTTTATGAATTGGGGAGTGGAGTTTGTTCGACGATGAATCTCATTGAACAAGCTAAGCCTGCTCAGAGAGAAGGGAGTCGGTAGATAGGTCGTCGGGTTATCCCGTGCGGTGGTCTTCCGTTGTCGCTTCTGAGCTCGGGAGGGGTCCTTGCAAAGACACTCCGATGCCAAAGTAAGAGGCCGGGGTCAGAGGGTTAATCCGGGTAAGATAGGATTAGAAGTGTGTACCTTATGGTTTATGAGGATCTTCCTTATATAGAGATCTGAGTGTGGCGCGATCCTCGAGGATAGGTGATGATGACCTTGTTAGAGGATCGCCTCAAATCGTTAGATCTTCTGCCACGACCAGCGGATCGGACGATCAGGGCCTGTCCTGGGTCGTCGCGCCCACGGAGGTGACCCGTTGATAAGACTGTTGATTTGACGTGTGTAGGAGATCGTCCATTGAAGCACTTGCCCCTCCTCTCGGCCTGTCTTTGTAGGACCGAGGGGGTGAGGGTCTCTGTCGGACCCGGTGAGTTATGCCGAGGGGTCTTCAGGGGACCGGGAGGGTTACTCCCGGAACAGTAGCCCCCCCAGCCCGGGCGCTCAGTTACAAGGGCCCAGGGTTAAGTTGTGGTCATCTGGCAGCTTGTTCATCGAGATGTTCTCCTTTACATGTGACCGGGAGGGTTATTTCTAGAACAGTAGCCCCCCAGCCCGGGCACTTGGGTGCAAGTGTTCGGGTTGAAGTCGGTGTTGAGTGGGCCATTCGGGTTTTAAGGGCGTTGTTTGTGTCCGGTAAGGTTGCATCGTCTGATCGTCTTTTTAGTCTCCCGGTCCCCAGGCTCTGACGCTCGGAGAGGGTCAAGAGGTAAGTGTGGGGAGGTTCAGTCGGGCGTGAGTTGTTGTTATCTCCCGGGTCGTTGCTTTATCGGGCTTGGTGCGCATAATCATGATTCTTCTGATGTATGGTCATGTGATGGAAGTGAAGAGGCGTGGATAGGTAACTGAAAGGACGTTATTGGATTTTACGGGACGCGTGGCGTGTTCCGATTGGGCACGACGCCTCATTTCCCGTGGCGTGCTCGGGTGAAGGTGAAAAGACGTGCCGAAGGGATATGTCCGGTTTTGAGTGGACGCGTGGTGTGCCCCGATTGGGCGCGACTCCTCATTTCCCCGGACATGCTCGGACGGAGGTGAAAGGACGTTCCGATGGGACATGCCTGGGTTTGAGTAGACGTGTGGCTTGTCCCGATTGGGCACAACGCCTCGATTTACGCGACGCGTGCTTGAGAAGGTGGTGGCTCTTTAGTGCACTTCCTAACCTCTATAAATAGGGGTCTTCTTCTTGTTTCTTCTTACTGAGAATTTTCTTGCCGAAGTTCTGCCAAATTTTTCTCTGTCGTCACTGCTCTTCGTGTTCTCTGTTCGTGTTCCAGTTTTCAGAACTTCCAGACTATCTTTTCTTCCCCAACAGGTAATTCTGCTTTCATTGTCTTTGAGTTCTCTGTTTTTCTTTCTTTTTCTTACTTTCCTTTTTCCTGTATTTGGCCAGAGTTGGGGTGGCTTTAGCGGTGGTTTAATGAATGTGACGTGGCGGCGGTGGTTGCGCCGCGCCACTTTATGCGAGGGTGGGACCGCAGTCCTCACCGGTGCCCTTCCATTTCTGTTGGTGGTAAGGGTTCTGACGCGGTGTTCTTGCCCTTGCAGATTCATGGATAAAAATGGTGAAGAAAGGTTCACGGCCGGAGCTGGGTGGTCCTTCCCGGGCTCGGAAGCAACCCGAGGAGAAGGTTTCGAAGAGAGAACAACCCATGAAGCTGTCTAAGAAACATTGTGAGTTGAAGGAAAACCATGGGCCGTTGCCGGCAAAGGTAATGCCTTACGATTGGGTCTGCCGAGAGGTACTGGCTCAGCAGTCCTTCTGGGCCAGTGATAAGGACCCTCTCTACATTCGAAGGAATGGGCCCATTTTCGAGCATCATGTCAGTCGGGGATATGAGGTATACTCCCCTCGGACGGATGATCGCATCTGCTTTAAGCCTGAGTCCGGGGTGTTTATGCATATCTACACGATGCGGAAGCTGAAGGTTTGGTTTCCGTTGGCGAGATTCTAGATGGAGGTGCTGAACCATCTGCAGGTTGCCCCTTTCCAGCTTCATCCTGGCGGGTGGGCATTTGTAAAGGGATTCAAGGCCGCGTGCCATCTCTTCGGGCGCTAAGAGGCATCTTCTTCTCTTTTCTTTCATATCTACGAGCCCCTCCACACAAAGGTTGTTGGTGGATCTGGGCTTGTCCGCATCAAAAGCTAGGGAGACGGAGGGGGTGTACTGCACCTGTTTACCGACTCTTACAAGGATTTCAAATACTTGTACTTCATCGTTGCCCCAGCTCCCGGGGTTGAACCCTTTTGGCGCGTCTACATGGAGGACGGGCGTAGGTGCAGTCGGTTTCCGGTGGCGTGGTCCGAGCGTCATTTCCTACGGGGGACGATGTGGTACAACGTAGAGGAGAATGAATTGTCCCCTGAGGACTTGGTTTTTTTGCGACTGCTTAGGAAAACAGTTGTGAAATTCGAGGGGGAGGAGAAGTTTACTTGACTATTGAAGTGCCACGGTCTCATAACCTTAGGGGTTACTGAGTATTGAAAGCAATTTAAACAGCAGCTTGGTAAGGGTCGTTTGGACTTGCGTTAAAATATTCTCTTTTATGTGTTTTTGACCATGTTTTCTTCGATTTGCAGTTGACATGGAGGGCCTTGATGCCGACTTAATGGAGTGTCTCTGACTTGTTGATCCAAGTGCCGACCTTTGTCGGGCCATTACCTGAGCTCGAGGAGGCTTCCGAAACCTCTGAGAAAGAAACAACTGGTGAACCGGTTTCGGCGGGGCCTGAAGGTGGCAACCCTGACACTCCTTTGTGTGGAGTGGTGGTTTCAAGTGTTGAGGGGCAGCCAAGTGAGCCATCCTCGACCGAGAAGGCTATTTCGAGGAATCCTGAAGGTTCGTCGCTCAAGCGGCGGAAATTGACCAAGGAAGACAAGGGTAAGGGGGTCGAATCTCCCATTCCGACCGTCCCCCTTCCCAGGAAGAAGCAGACGGTAGGTGTTGCGCCCTTGGCCATCGGTGAACCGCATCCGAAGGCCAAGTCAGGGAGGTCTTCCGTGGGGTCAAAGTCGGGAGGTGAAAGTCCCCCGATTTTGTTGTGGAATGAAGCGTCTTCTCTCTAGCCCCGAGTTATCGGTCAGGTGGAGAAGGTGTTAACCACTCGGGAGGATCAGGAGTTCCTCCTTTCAAGTGCTGAGTCTCGGATGGATGAGATCCGGATGCAGATGTTGAGGGCCTTCAATTTGTTGGGCCACTTAGGATCTGGTTTTGCCGCGGCTAAGTCTCAGCGGGAGGCAGACTTGGAAGCCGAGGTGGCGAAGCAGCAGAAGCACCTCGATGAGTGTCAAGGGTTGGTATTGTGATTGACTGAGACCAACGAAGAAATGTGTCGTAGGTGCAACATTGCTGAGGAGGCTACCCAAAAAGCTCAATCCCACCTTGCAAGGCAAGAGTTGGAGATAAAGAAGGTGATGGATGGTGCTGCGACCACTCGGTTCAAGCTGACTCGGGCTGAGGAAAAATTCATCGAGGCCGAGGCGAAGGCCTTACAGGAGAAATAGGCTGCAGAGGGGGCACGGAAAGTCGCCGAGGAGTTGGAGGCCGAGAATGTCGAGCTGAAAACTTCTAAAGCTCAATTGGAGGCTACACTTACTGCTGAGAGAGAGAAGTTTGAGGCTGAAGTGGGGCGCTTGAGGAAGGAGTCCAAGGAGGCTCTCGCTGCCCGATAGAAGAAGCTCAAGATCAAGTCCGCCGGGTCTACTTGAAGTCTTTCCAGAATGTTGTTGATCAGCTGAAGTTAGTGAATCCGGAACTGAATACCGAGAACTCTAGCTTCCAATATGCTATCTCTGGTGGGAAGATTGGGTATGTGAAGGACGATGAGTTCATCACCATTTTCCCGTCGGCTGACCGGGATCCTCCTCCGGCCTAGTGAAGAAGAAAGTGGTATGCGGCCTTGCAACTGAAAATGATTTGCTCGGACTGTTATTTCCTTTCTCAATCGGCTTTAGACTTTTATGTTTTCTTAGGTGTCAAGTGTTAGAATTGTAGCCCCTCGAGCATTGATCTTTGAATTTTTCCAATGTAGCCTTCGGGCCCCATCTATGTATCATTCAGATTTGAATTTAATCTAAGACTTTATTTTATTTTATCTATTTCTGATTCTTGTTTGTCGGTTTGCTTGTATTTCGCCCGTCTTCGCTTCCGGTCTATTTTTCACTTTGTAGTGGCTTTCGGCCTTGCAATTAAAACTTCAAACTTGTCTTTAATTACTGATGTTCCGAGAGGTTGTTCGAGTAGGCTTTCGGCCCTTTTAATTAAAACTTTGGACTTGTCTTTAAATACTGTTATTCCGAGATGTTGTTCGCGTTGGTCGACTTTTAATGATTGATGGTGCACATTCCTGAACGTCTGAGGGTGCGCTCATAGAGTACTTACGACTGTTGAAAAACAGTTCTCGGGATCTACCTATGATTGCTGAGAAGCAGTTTAAGGGAGGAGCTGTCGTCGATGTGCTCGAACTATACCTATGACTGCTGAAAAGCAGTTTAAGTGAGGAGATGTCATCGATGTGCTCGGACTCTACCTATGACTGCTGAAAAGAAGTTTAAGGGAGGAGCTATCGCCGATGTGCTCGGACTCCACCTATGACTGCTCAAAAGCAGTTTAAGGGAGGAGCTGTCGTCGATGTGCCCGGACTCTACCTATGACTTCTGAAAAGTAGTTTAAGGGAGGAGCTGCCATCGGTGTTGGAAAATGACACTTGATTTTTGTGAATAACTTTCATTAATTGGCGATGTTTTACAAAAACCGAGCCACCTGTACAAGATTAGCTGGAAAAAAAAAACAAATAAAGTAGGTAACTAGGGGGCGTGATCTTCAACTAACTGTAGTGTTTCTTGAGATTTGATGAATTCCATGTCCTCGAAATATCTTTCCCATCTAGGGTCTAGAGTTTGTATATCTAGAGAGACAAGGAACATACCGTCTAGAGAAGTATCGTCTGCTACTCAGATAGAAGTATCGTCTAAAGGAAAAGCAAGAGACTACAGCGTCAAAGTCATATCTCAAGTATGGTCTACAGCTCTATCGTCTGCTCAAGAAATATCTCTATCATCTGTTCAACAAAATAGAAGGCTGAAATAGCTCTATCGTCTGCTTTACAAAATAAAAGGCGGAATTATCCCTATCGTCTAGTCGGCAGCACTGTCTACTCTAGAGAAGTATCGTCTGAAGACAAGGAAAGTACCGTCTTGAGAAGTATCGTCTGAAGACAAGGAAAGTATTGTCTACTACTCTATCGAATGTGAATTGTCCTCAGTGCTTGCTACCTACTCTTGATCCGGATATTGTCAATTCTGCTTTATAAAACAATATTACCCTAATGTGTCAATAAAATTATTTCCTATTTATTGAAAAATATTATAATCTTTAGATATTCTTCTTATTTCTTTATTTATATTGCTTGCTTAATTTATTTTGTATTGATCTAACCTCACAAAAAAACAAAAGAAATCAATAATATTAAAATGTAATTAAATATAATAAATTTTTAAAAGAAATAAATACCCAACAATTTCGTCTACGCTTCCTCCTTCCAAACGTGTTGATCATGACACCGCATCCCTAACTTCAAAAGACCATAACTTCTTCATTTCTTATCAGACTTATATTAACTTTCTTTATTATGAAAAATAACTATTGAACTATGGTTAAAACGTGTTGAGATAGAGAAGTGAAATAAAATCTTCACAAGCTTCCTCAACTGAAGAGTTAAAATATGTCAAGATAGAGAAGTGAAATAAGATCTTCATTGTATTGAGACTATTGCTATATAAGTATTTGTTGGATGTTTTTCTATTACTGTTATCAAAACATAATTACATTGTTTGGGTTTGGTATGACATAAACTTTAGATGAACAATTTTAATAGTAGTCATTGTGTCTACTTTGGTTTTATAAATTGAGGGATTTATTTACTTCAATATATCATGTGATTTTATGCATATTTAAAAATGCTGACAAATGACATATATTTATTAGCTTTATAACATCAACTAAAAAAATATTGTAAATTAAATATTAAAAATACTCATGCATTGCACGGGGCACGGGCTACTTACTAGTTTCAGTTTTAGTGAATGGTAAATGAAAAAGGGTAGAAGGGACTGTAACCTTTATTTTAATGTAATTATTGACCTTAGTATAACATATTAACCATTTGTAAATATCTACATATATAGTAAAATTGACTTGAGTTTTACATTAATAAAATATTATTGATTCATTGAAGACACTTTATATCATTTATTATATTAACTATTAATTGTAAAATTTTAATACTTATAACAATACTAATTAGCCACATTAAAAGGCAATTTATATTAATATTATATAAATTATTAATTTTAAATATAATTAAAATATTAAATATAGTAAATTTGAGAACACATTTTTTCCCGATTCATTTTTCTGTTAATCTTAATTTTATTACAAAAAAAATTAATTAGTTAGTTTAGTGACAAAATTAAACTTAAGAAATTAAAAACCGCAAGAAATATGTGAATTTGAGGCTTGCTTTTATGGTTTTTCTTTTTCTTTTCATGTAAATCATTTTGATCCATTTTTAAATAAAAATGGGTAAAACAAAATAATAATAATAATAATAATAATAATAATAATAATAATAATAATAATAATAATAATAATAATAATAATAATAATTTAGGTGTGGGCCATCACGTTGGGCCCGTTAATTTGACCCATTAGGTTAGGTTTAGGGTTTGAGCCACCTCTTATAAATAGAACCAAATTTTACATAGCTAGAGAGCCTCCTTCACTTTCTGACCTAGCCACCTTATTCACCAAATCTTCTTCTATAGAGTTCTCCTTCACTTTCTCCATTCACACTAGAGGCCTCCTCATCTAAAAAACCTTGACGCAATGAACTCATGCATTATCAGCAGCCTCACTCTCTAACCTAACCATGCTTGCAGCCACCAAAGATATGTTCTATCTCCAAGGGAACTTCTTTTCTTCCATCACCTTATTTTTCTATGGTGCTCTACCCAAGGATTCCAGATCGAGATCCACACCAAAACAACCTCAGCCATTTACCGTGTACTTTACAAATGTGAAAACCACTGCTCCAGTCGTCTCTCTTTCTTCGTCCCATGTCCTTGGTATTCAGTTCTTCCTTCACACTCTTTACCTTTTAATCTTTCAATTATGTTTTTTGTTTCTAACATGTTTGTTCTTCTTTGTTATTTATCTTTCGCTTTTTATTATTTCATGGGTGCCTCTTATTTGTTTTTTATTTTGTGAATCTAACTGATAAATGTGACCTTTAGTGTGGCTTTTAAATTCAATCTTGGTAGGGGTGTAAATAAAAGTAAAAATTAAGGTTATCTGTTTTCAATATCATCTTTTTTAAAAAGTACAAAAAGCATCTTTTTTAATCTTAAAAAATATTATAAGGAAAAATTACAAAATATGATAATTAAAAAATCTAAAAATATTTTCACCCTTTCAAACAAAATCTATTTTTTAAACTTCAGAACTACATGGCTCTAGATTACCCATTACACTAGGGGTTATGTAGACGCAAGATTCGAAAGCTTGTCGAACCGAATTTGTAAATAATGATATGGAATCACAAAAGGAGCATCAAACTGAAGTTGAGAATGACCAATAACCACGTATGGATCAGTCTGATAGGCCGCATCTAGATTTGAATATGGAACCTCTAAGAGAATTTGTAGAAAGGAAAGTATCGTAACCGTTACGAAGAAATATAATTATTTATAATTAAAATTTAGACAATTTTGAATATTTTCTCTGCATATTAATTTTCTCTCAAAATTAACCCATTATACTGCAAATTCTTTTTTATTTAAATTTTTATTCACAGTAGGTGTCTATTGATTTATTTTATTTAAAAAAATGTTTAAATTAACTAGGATATATAGTAATAATTTAATTTTTATAGGGTTAAGTGAAGACATATATTAACTTTAAAAATAATTAAATTACATAAATACATGTTATATATATATATATATATGTGTTACATAAACATATGTATATATATAACATATATGTTACTAACTTAATTAGTTATTGATATATAATTATTAGTAATAATTGTTTAATAAAAATATTTCAAAGATAAATTTATGTAAATTTTTTGTATAAAAATAAAAAATAAACTCCTCCAATGCAATAATGAAAACTTCATGCGTGCAATGCATGAGTCCCAATAATAGAATAACTCGATCTAAATATTAATGATTGCATAATTAATTCTAATATATTTTTGAACAAATTTTCTAATGAACTTAGTACAAATTACAACCACATATAGAATAAAATTTTATGGAAATTTTATTAGTTAAATATTAATTTTTCAAAATTCAAAACTCATAAGGGTAAACAAGTTAAGAGACACAAAAGACAAAAGAGGAAGATAAGTATGCTCAACGGGTCACTGTACTAGCATCAAATCTTCTAAATTTTGTGATTTGTTAGATATATTATATATATATTGGACCGAGCGAGCACCTTCCCCTGGTGGCGGGCCATGAAGACTTGTGAAGACACACTTCGCTTTCATACTTCAAGCTTGGTGTCTTGTGGGCTTGTGGACTGGGCGAGTGCCCTTGCCCAATAGTAGGCGACCCAGTGGCTCGATAGGGCAACCCTAGCTGCTTTAGGGGGGTATATTTGTAACATAAGGGGGTAAGAATAAAAAAAATATATAAAGTTAACGTATAACTTCCTCAAATTAGTTAATATAATAACATGTTTTTATGTAAAATGTGTATAACTCTTTGCCTTTTCATAGAAAATGTTCTTTCCCTATAGCATATTTCTATTCTTGTGTTATTACAAATTTATATATATATATATATATATATATATATATATATATATGTTCTCGACAGTGAGACAGTATAGGAGAAAAGTGTTATTATTAGAATATCAAGAGACAAATCTAGACTCTTTTACATGAGCCCCCTACTAGCTATTTATAGGGGGAGGAGCCATAAATATCTTTAATCTTAACAGGCCTATGAGCCTCGGGAATCGAGCCCAATACATTAAAAATTAATTCAATAATTCCAATATAAAGCATAATCCTAAATTTTTTTAAACAAATATAATTTGTTTTTGTGATATATTATATGTTTTTAATTTAAGTAGACTTAAATTACGTTTTCTTTAACATTTTGATAATTTTATAACTAATAGCGCAATACAAAATTTAGATAAAATAAATAAATTAAATAATGCAGTATTTAGATAAAAAAGAACGAAAACCAAAGTAATTAAAAAGCTGTGCCGCGACAAAACAAACACAAACACATTATCATGGAAAAAATAACTTATAAATCTATATTTCCTTATATCTAAAATTAATGTTTTTCCTTTTAATCGATAAATTAATTTTTAATAAACATAACAAAAATAGCGCATATTTCAAAAAATTCCACGCGATAAACATAAATGAATATGCCCCGTGCATCGCACAGGTCACGGTACTAGTGTATATTTATTCATCATACATAAAAGACATTTGAAATATGAGTTACTAGTATTGTGACCGGTTCGTTGCATGATGATTTTTATATTTACTTATAGCATGAAATTTTTTAAATTATGTGTCATATTTGTTACATTTATTAAAAGCTCATGAACTAAAAACTAAAATTAATTTTAGATATAATAAAACATAAGTTTGAATTTGATTTTGCGATGAATGTGAGTGATTTTGTTTTGTAGAAGCATAGTAATTATATTTATTTGTGTTTTTTTTGTTTGTTTAGCTAAACGTTGCATTTTTAATTTGATTTAGAAAACTGAATTGGTAGAGATCATGCATGCGCCTTATAAGCATTGCTAAGAGGCATATCATTTTTCTTAAAGGGGTTGGGTTTGGCCAAAATAACCCTTTTTTTTGTGGAGAGTTTTTCCACCCATGAAGATCCTACCCGACTCCTTGGTGGAGGACAAATGCGGTTTTAGAAAAATTATTTCAAAATTGAAAGTTGTCAAAATTAATTTTTAAATCATTTATATAAATGAATTTTCTAAACTCAACCATAAGAAATGTAACATTAGATGAACCACTAGGTTAAAATTAAGTTAATACTTGCGACTGAACTAGTGGTGTTCTAGTCGACTCTTCAGCGACACGATCTGGTGGAAAATCGTAGCCAGTCCATGTGGGTTTCTCTTAAGAATCCACCTTTAAGGCAGTTTGCACGACTTGGTTTTGGAACATACTTACCCGATACACTTGGCAAAGTGTCTGAGCGGCTTGACCAAGGGTCGAGGGGAATGTCCATAGTACGTCGGCTCAAAGCCAACCCCTGGTCTGAAGCTTCACTTAAGGGTTCTTCTTTCACTTGCGGAGACACTTGACACGATCACGTGCCTATAAATATAGGTTCTATCATTCATTTACTAAGCACTCTATTCATAATTAGCATTCTTCTAACTCTGTTGATAGCCAAATCGCAAGTGCGCGATTGATTATCGCGTAATATAAAAAGATCGAACCCAAGGGATAGGTGTCCGATTATTATATTATCTAGTACTTGAGCAGAAAAATTAAAAGAATAATAGATGTTGGTTTTAGAACAAGCAAGAACAAAAGCATAAAATGATGAGAAATAAAGATGATGAGAATTTAAGCTCTTGGGTTGATTTACATAGTCTATAAATATGCTAGCAAGTTCCTACTTAGTTTCTGAATTTTAAGTCCAAATTCATGATACTATAGCCTAGAATTTCTACAAGTTAATTGCCTTAAGAAATGTAGAACTTTCTTCCTAATTACTAAACCCATAGCCTTGTAATTTAGTTAATCAGAAAAGAAGATGAAGAATAAATTCGGGCCAGCATAAAGTTACGTCTACCCTAATGACCTTTAGAGATATATACTTATAACTTTTTTTATTTCCTATTTCCCTTACTACTTACCAAATGGCCTTATGAAATAAGTAGAAAAAAAAGATATCTTTTGTGCACCAAGATGAATGAAGTACAAAGAAATAAAACATGAAATGGATATATTATTCAGAAAGGTAGAAACAATACTAAAACATAAATTATAAACTAC
The DNA here is from genome assembly GCA_030819835.1 of Acmispon strigosus. Taxonomy (NCBI): domain Eukaryota; kingdom Viridiplantae; phylum Streptophyta; class Magnoliopsida; order Fabales; family Fabaceae; genus Acmispon; species Acmispon strigosus. The sequence goes on along the minus strand of JAUAMA010000001.1, from coordinate 4,255,579 downwards.
TACAACTCAAGAAACTTAAAAAGAATTAGCCAAGCATGGCTAAAAGAATCATTGAATTACCCTGGATAGGAGCTCAAGTTTGGCTTCCCACAATTCCTAGGAACAATGATCTTAAGGAGGAAAGAAGAATACTTGTTGTATTCTGAATAGGTGTGTCTTACAAGTGAAGAAAAGGATCCTATTTATAGTAAAAAATCACCCTCCAGCGCTTGAGCGCTGGCATTCCCAACGCTTGGGCGTTGGGATGCATTAAAATTTCACTATCAGACCGAGGCCCAGCGCTTGAGCTCTGGCTTTCCAACGCTTGAGCGCTGGGTGAAAATCTGAATCATCTTCTAGTCAGAGTCCCAACGCCTGAGCGTTGGGTCGCCTGCTGCTTCATCTTCAAGCTTTTCACTTCTTCATGGTAATGGGTTTTCAATGCCTTCAATGGCCACCACTCAGCCCTTAATCATTTCTGAAACTTCCTTCCCACTACCATCAATTCTTCAAGCTTATTTTTCATGTGCTAAATTAGAGAGAGTCGCTTCATATTCTTCTTTTCCACTTTAAGTCCTCTCTTTGTTAGCACTTCAATTCTGGCCCTTTAACTTTTTGAAACTTCACTTTTAATCCTCCAATCTTGAACCTTCTCACTTTGATCCCTGATTTCCTGAAACTTTACAATTTGGTCCCTGGACAAAAATGATAACTACACCAGCTTTTCTAAAAATATAAAAATAACTATAAAAATTCCTAAAAATATAAAATAAAGTTAGAAAAACAAATAAAAGCTAATCTATATGCAAAATGCAAAATAAATATAAAATCTACATAAAAATAATAAAAATCCTATATGAGACTCAAAAATAATAAAATAAAAGACTAAAAACACCCTAAAAATATCATATAATATCCACTCATCATCTGTCTAGACTCATGGATTCTCTATGTGGTCTCACACTAAATTATGCGTCGAAGTGTCTTTTGCAGGGGCCCCCAATGCACCTCAATAGGAGACACACTGCATCATGGCCAGCCCAGGCTGAGCACCACCAATTGAGCACCTAGAGAGCCACTGACTAGACTTTACGCACGAACAAATGGTATTTTGATTTTCTTACTTTTCACAGTGCTTAAGAGAATGAGTAAATTAATGTCATTAGACACATTCATACTATTATTTTAAAAAGCAAACCAAATTATAGACTTGACTATAGTGAATTGCATGTGTGGTAACATATTTATCAATGAGAAAATAATTCAAAGTTATAAATATGTATGGATTATAAAATTTAATACTAGCTATATCGACATGTATAAATTCACCATGAGTCAAGCTTTTATGATCAACATGACACATTTTTAAATTATAAGAAAATTATACAATGAATCATTTTCAATCAAGCAAACACAATAAAGTACGAATATTGAATCTCAATAATTTTTTATTAATCCTCATGATTATCATTTCCGATTTTAAGGGTCCTCATAAATCATATTTCAAATGTCTTTTATTCAACAAGAATAAATATACGTTTAAGTAATTTTTATGGTACCGGCATACAACAATTTTTTTCAAACTATTACTTAAAAATAAAAATATAATTAGCAAGATAAAGGAAAAACAATAAATTTTTTTTGGTTACATAAGGAAAGAAAGCAAACAAGAAAAACAAACTAAACTACCGCATCTTTGCACAAGAGCGGAATCACAAAGGAAGGATGTTCCTTCCAAATTCGCATCGGATACCCTGCTTGAGTAGTTTGTCTCGCCAACGTATCTGCCACAACATTTCTATCCTGCATAACATAAGAGAATTGACCTTCCAATCCTTAGCCAACATTGCCCAAATAGAAGCAATAATGTCTCGTTGCCAATAAGTTCGGGTGTCCCTGTTCTGGTTTAGAAGCTCCACAATATCCTTATAATCTATATAGCAGACAATTTCTCGGAAACCCAAATCCCAGACAAGCTTCAAACCAATTCGAAGTGCCAGAAGCTCCGCGTGAAAAGCACAACCAGCCCCATAAGAACAAGCAAACCCTGAAAGCCATCGGCCAGTAGAGTTCCTCACTACACCACCACCACCCATTTGATTTAGCCCAGAAACCCAACTTCCATCCGTATGAAGATGGATCCATTTCAGTCCCTCGACAAACATAGATTCTCGAGGACTCGGCGTTAGTTTCCCCCACCTCACAAATTCATTCACCATTATCAAGATCTGGCGCCAGACCAACTGTACAGGCCACAGGTGTGGATCGAACACCACACTATTCAGCCAATGCCAGATACACCAGAAAACTAAATAAATGCTATCATTTTCTGTAGTTTATAAAATATATATAGCAAAATAAAATATTTCTAAAATTTATTTTAAAAATATTTCATTTAAAATTAAACAATTATGTCGATGATTAGTAACTAACCATTTTATTTATTATATACGATGAAATAATTGAAATTACTAAGAAAAGAGTGAAGCTACGTAATTGAAATTGAGTGATATAATACTACAAAAATAGAATAAAAGTATATAAATTTTTATGTCAACAAAACTAATTTAAAATTTCAAAATATACTTTAATAATTTACACAAGTTGTATTTAATTATTTAATTATATATATATATATATATTTATTTATTTTGAAATAGAAATTTTATTTATATATATAAAGATAAGAGAACATGATGACTACCTTCGCAAACCAAACCAAAGCCAAGCCAAAAAAATGAAGCCCCCAAAGAAGCCCCACTCCAAATCTCTTTTGCAGCTTCGAATCTGATGAGCCAACCTCTAGACTGCCAACACCTCTAGGCATTCAAAAAGAATACCCACCCATTAACTATTTATAAAAGCTCTCCGAGCCCTTTTTTCACCCCTAGACGAGTTATGAATATCAATAGACAATAATTGCTGCTTACCAGCAAGACGACCCAATTTTTGACATTTCTTTGCTTCCCAGGTAGCTTGTGAGACATGTCACGGGATCATTTTTCTTGCCTCTCGAAGGCATACCCTTCTCCCATAATTCCACAGGCCCCCTACCTTCCAGGGCTTGCCTTGCGGACGCTTATAATTACCCTCAACTGTCTTGATTTTCCTTTGGTTATTGGGACAAGCTATAAGTGTTAAATCAGTCTCATCGAATACACTATCTGTAAGACCTAGATAAATTAATGAATATCTAAATTAATTAAGTGATGGCCTTGAATTTTTTAAACGCGATTTAGCGTGTTGTTAGGGTTTAAATAATATCATGCCCTTAATATTAGCGGCATGATAGTTTATTTTACTAAACGACGTGGTTATTGAGTTTCGGACGTTTCGTGATTGTTCACGAGTATGACTCTCGCTTAACCCTCCATTCTAGGGTCACTTAATTTATTTAAGAAAGTTTAGTTCAGAATATTATTACTTTAGAGAGCAACTCATAATATTGAGAATAATATTATATCATGCTTGTAATTTTATTTTGAAGAGGTTCCTAGGAATTAATATCAATAAATTAATTTGTGCTCATTTTAATTTCTAGGAAAATTTGAAATTCCCCCCGAAACCTTATCATTATCTCTCTTGGATTCTCAACAAATTAGAATTGAGGAGAATCCTCCTAGGCAATCAGGAAAAGGTGAGAATCTCTCTCTCTCCTCATGCACCTACCCATCCCCACCACTCCAATCCTCATTGAATCTTATTTCCCTTCTCTCTCTCACGTTCTTCCTCTCTCTTTCTCACTGTTGTTGCATCTTCCCCTTCTCCTCTCCAATTCTTATTCTTCCTTCATAACTGAACCGACCACCACCACCATGGCTTTTTCCTCCCATCATCGTCGTCCTATAACCAAGGCAGAACGACCACCGTCGTCTTCATCGTTAGTTCTGGAACTGTCACCACCGTACCTTCTCTCTGATCTTGGCGAAACCACAAGCCCTTTGGAGAAACCAGCAGCACCATTAGAATCCCTATGAGGTCCGAAACAAAACCCCCTAAACAGATCACCGTTCCGCCACCGCCACCACCACCACCGCTTGTGAATGAGGGAACATGTTGCACGATGATGATCCTCGCCACAATTAGAAGCGGATCCAAAAGTCATTTGCTATCGTCGCCATCCGCCGCCGGAGGAAATTTCCAGCGATGTTTTCTGACGAGCTCCGTCTGAAAAAGGAATGTACGTTCCTGAAGTTCTTCTTCTCTCTTTGGATTCGAGGTCAAATTTGGGAAATAAAGGACCGTTTGAGTCAACTTTGGCTTGCCCTTTTCCTAACCCTAACTATCCTTATTCCATAAACTGGGTTTCAAACTCGGAGTTATGTGCTCTTGTTGTTGACAGCTTGAATGGTGCACTGGAGCAGGGCAGTTTCGGCTAGAGGAGGAAGAAGGATCGAAACCCCAGCCATGGCCACGAATCTTTAGGAAGGAGACTGTTCTCAAATAGAGAGGAGTATAGGAGAGAAGTGTTATTACTGTAGTACTCATAGAAAATTATGAATTCCATTACATGAGCCCCCTAGTAGCTATTTACAGGGGAGGGAATCATAAATGTCATTAATTCAATACAGGCCTATGGGCCTCGATAACTGAGCCAAACAAATTACAAATTCTCACCCCCACATATTACAAATACACCTCCTGAGGTCTTATAGACTAGGTGAGTCGCCCTACTACTTAGCTAGGGCGCTCGCCTAGTCCACAAGCCCACAAGACAGAAAGCTTGAAGCATGAAAGTGAAGTGTCTTCATAAGTCTTAATGGCCCGCCACCAGGGAAAGGTGCTCGCCCGGTCCACAAGCCCACAAGACATCGAGTCTGCGGCACGAAGTTGAAGTGTGTCTTCAAAGAGTGCTCGCCATGTGATTCCAATCAACGCTTCCTTTGGGTGGTCATCCCTATAGAACGTTCCTCGTTAAAACCTTCATTGGAAAAACCCTGTGGCATAAAAACTTAGTGAAGGAAAAAGAGTACAACATTCTATAGAGAAATGAGTCTCCTAAGGCCTGAGCGCTGAGGTTTAGTATGTCTCCAATCTCAGCATGAAAATGTGATTGAATGTGACTCTGGGTGAGGTCAACACGTTTAGCATGGAATGTAATGATTATCAAGTCAACTGGGATCACCAGGAAGAAATCGTTCGCCTTGTAGGAGTCGCCACTAGCCCACATGTCCCACTAAGCCCCGAAAGTATGAAACAGCTCGTCATACTGCAACTTGACCGCCGATCTTGAAAGTGTAAATCTGTTGAAGAATCACTCGCCAGGTTGGGATGAATTTACTCGCCCAATTGTGCCTCATGCTTTCCTTATCATGTTTCATTCTTGTGTGCACTCAAAATAACACACCTTCAGTTAATAAATAAAAAACTAAGTGTTTGGAATACCTTTCTGTTTCCCCTTTGGGATGACGACCTACATGACTTACCACCTCACTCCTCCAAGGTGCCGGGCGAGGCGACACACTATTGCCAACCTGTCCTGTAACTGTTATCATTCCGTTTTTCACGCGACTGTTCTATTTCGTGATGTGTCCTCTACCTACTTCATGGTGTCTTGTGCTCACGTGCCATTTTACCGTTCTTAGGCAATCATTATTTGTTAAAGACGAAATGACGTCGAGCACCGCGTCCAATGATGTGACATAAATGATGTTTGTTGATTGGGATTTGTAAAGATATGATTACCCACTACCTCGATTTTCAACTTCAACCTAGCCGTTACTCTCCCTCTCTTCACTTCCTATGTAAGACACACATCTTCTCCCAAACTCACACTCCTTGCGTTTGTTCTCCTCTGTATTCACCTTGTGCGATTTCCGGCGACACAGCTTTGCTCTGAGTTTTGTTGCCCCACCGTGCTCTTCTTCTCTCTGCCGTACCTATTACCATCTTCTTCATGTGTCCTTGCTTAATCAGTACGTTCCCTTGTCTTACCGAGCCACCTGTACAAGATTAGCTGGAAAAAAAAAACAAATAAAGTAGGTAACTAGGTGGCGTGATCTTCAACTAACTGTAGTGTTTCTTGAGATTTGATGAATTCCATGTCCTCGAAATATCTTTCCCATCTAGGGTCTTGATTTTGTATATCTAGAGAGACAAGGAACATACCGTCTAGAGAAGTATCGTCTACTACTCAGATAGAAGTATCGTCTAAAGGAAAAGCAAGAGACTACAGCGTGAAAGTCATATCTCAAGTATGGTCTACAGCTCTATCGTCTGCTCAACAAATATCTCTATCATCTACTCAACAAAATAGAAGGCTGAAATAGCTCTATCGTCTGCTCTACAAAATAAAAGGCGGAATTATCACTATCGTCTAGTCGGCAGCACTGTCTACTCTAGAGAAGTATCGTCTGAAGACAAGGAAAGTACCGTCTAGAGAAGTATCGTCTGAAGACAAGGAAAGTATTGTCTACAACTCTATAGAATGTGAATTGTCCTCAGTGCTTGCTACCTACTCTTGATCCGGATATTGTCAATTCTGCTTTACAGAACAATATTAGCCTAACGTGTCAATAAAATTATTTCCTATTTATTGAAAAATATTTTAATCTTTAGATATTCTTCTTATTTCTTTATTTATATTGCTTGCTTAATTTATTTTGTATTGATCTAACCTCACAAATTTTTAAAACAAAAGAAATCAATAATATTAAAATGTAATTAAATATAATAAATTTTTAAAAGAAATAAATACCCAACAATTTCGTCTGCGCTTCCTCCTTCCAAACGTGTTGATCATGACACCGCATCCCTAACTTCAAAAGACCATAACTTCTTCATTTCTTATCAGACTTATATTAACTTTCTTTATTATGAAAAATAACTATTGAACTATGGTTAAAACGTGTTGAGATAGAGAAGTAAAATAAAATCTTCACAAGCTTCCTCAACTGAAGAGTTAAAATATGTCAAGATAGAGAAGTGAAATAAGATCCCATTGTGTTGAGACTATTGCTATATAAGTATTTGTTGGATGTTTTTCTATTTCTGTTATCAAAACATAATTACATTGTTTGGTTTTGGTATGACATAAACTTTAGATGAACAATTTTAATAGTAGTCATTGTGTCTACTTTGGTTTTATCAATTGAGGGATTTATTTACTTCAATATATCATGTGATTTTATGCATATTTAAAAATGCTGACAAATGACATATATTTATTAGCTTTATAACATCAACTAAAAAAATACTGTAAATTAAATATTAAAAATACTCATGCATTGCACGGGCTACTTACTAGTTTCAGTTTCAGTGAATGGTAAATGAAAAAGGGTAGAAGGGACTGTAACCTTTATTTTAATGTAATTATTGACCTTAGTATAACATATTAACCATTTGTAAATATCTACATATATAGTAAAATTGACTTGAGTTTTACATTAATAAAATATTATTGATTCATTGAAGACACTTTATATCATTTATTATATTAACTATTAATTGTAAAATTTTAATACTTATAACAATACTAATTAGCCACATTGAAAGACACTTTATATTAATATTATATTAATTATTAATTTTAAATATAATTAAAAGATTAAATATAGTAAATTTGAGAACACATTTTTTCCCGAATCATTTTTCTGTTAATCTTAATTTTATTACAAAAAAAATTAATTAGTTCGTTTAGTGACAAAATTAAAGTTAAGAAATTAAAATCCGCAAGAAATATGTGAATTTGAGGCTTGCTTTTATGGTTTTTCTTTTTCTTTTCATGTAAATCATTTTGATCCATTTTTAAATAAAAATGGGTAAAACAAAATAATAATAATAATAATAATAATAATAATAATAATAATAATAATAATAATAATTTAGTTGTGGGCCATCACGTTGGGCCCGTTAATTTGACCCATTTGGTTAGGTTTAGGCTTTGAGCTACCTCTTATAAATAGAACCAAATTTTACATAGCTAGAGAGCCTCCTTCACTTTCTGTTATATTTCTATTATGTTTTTTGTTGCTAACATGTTTGTTCTTCTTTGTCATTTATCTTTCGCTTTTTATTATTTCATGGGTGCCTTTTATTTGTTTTTTAATTTGTGATTCTAACTGATAAATGTGACCTTTAGTGTGGCTTTTAAATTCAATCTTGGTAGGGGTGTAAATAAAAGTAAAAATTAAGGTTATCTGTTTTCAATATCATCTTTTTTTAAAAAGTACAAAAAGCATCTTTTTTAATCTTAAAAAATATTTTAATGAAAAATTACAAAATATGATAATTAAAAAATCTAAAAATATTTTCACCCTTTCAAACAAAATCTCTTTTTTAAACTTCAGAACTACATGGCTCTAGATTACCCATTACACTAGGGGTTATGTAGACGCAAGATTCGAAAGCTTGTCGAACCGAATTTGTAAATAATTCATTTTTCTGTTATTTAAATTAAAAAACAAATATTGTAAAATAATAAAATATTTCTTTTGGGGGGTAAAATTCATATTTTTATATTTATTAGATTTACCATAATTAATCTGATGCAACCATTTTTACAGACGTCATATGATTCGAACACCTTCTCTACATGTACATGTAAATGATTCCCGGATTTGAATCTCTTGATTTGCTAGTTTTGAAATTATTGTAAGGGTCCAATTTCCCTAAATAAATTGGTGTCTACTACTTACCTTTAAAATTTTATTATATATTTTTATTAAGTCTAGCGTAGTTCTCCGTGACCTCGTTGCAACAGTAAATTCACAGAAGTTTTCAAGTAATAAATTATAAATGGGTCGATAAAAACAATTTATATAACTAATTATAATTTATATTTAATGTAAATATTTTCATATGTATTAATATCAATACCAATTAGCTATATTGGATATTACCTTATATTATTAATTATAATAATTATGCATCTTAAAACTTCTAAAAACTCTAAATTAGGTAACATGTTACAAAATATTAATGAATTGTCCGGTGGAGGTTTTATATGCATGAACTATTCATTTTAATTTAATTATATTTTTAGTTCCTTATAAATTAAAAATTACTTTAAATATATAAAATGACAGCATGAAGTTTTCATTATTGCGTTGCTGGGGTTTATTTTTTATTTTTATACAAAAAAATTTATAAGTTAATCTTAAAAAGATTTTTATCAAACAATTATTATTAATAATTATATATCAACAATTCATTAATTTAGTAACATATATGTTATATATATACATATATATATATATATATATATATAACATGCATTTATATAATTTCATTATTTTTAAAGTTAATAAATGTCTTCACTTAACCCAATAAAAATTAAATTATTAATATATATCCTCAGTTAATTTGAAAATTCATTTTTTCGAATAAAATAAATCAATAGACACCTACCCGTGAAAAAAAATTGAAAAAGAATTTGTAGTATAATGGGTTAATTTTGAGAGAAAATTAATATGCTGAGAAAATATTCAAAATTGTTTTAATTTTAATTGTAAATAATTAAATTTCTTCCTAATGATCTTGATACTTTCCTTTCTACAAATTCTCTTAGAGATTCCATATTCAAATCTAGATGGGGCCTATCAGACTGATCCATACGTGGTTATTGGTCATTCTCGACTTTCAGTTTGATGCTCCTTTTGTGATTCCATACCATTATGAACTTGGAGATTGTCTACATATTCATGAATAATATCGAATATACCTGCACACAAATTCCAATACAATCTTGTAGCTCGAGGGAACATAAAAATTTCATACGAAGATATTTCTCTCTCCATCTCTATGCTAACCACACAGAAGTTATACTTTTTCTTTGACATTTCAACAGTCCCCAAAACAGATGGAACAATCATGGTTTTGAATTGAAGGCTACGTAGAAAATATCCAATCTCCCTCAATCAGGATGGAAAAATTCCTTGGCTCCATTAGGCATTACCTATGGCAATAAATGTAATTTCCACCATTCCTCTCCTATGAAATCTTATGGAAGCAACAACTATGATCTCATCATCTTTCTCCATAACAAAGGTATGAAAATGACTAAAATATACCCTTGTGAGGTTTGATCTATGACTATAAGCTATAATCTGCGCCACATTGATGATCGACTTTTTGTCAATGATTTTCTTGAAAGCTTCATTCATTCACATCCAAATAGCTGCAACCTTCGAATTATTTTTTAGATGTATAATCCTAAAAGTAGAGACCATATCAGTTTGACGGATAATCCTGCATGAGTAGCTTGTAGAGGTATCACTTATGTTTCTGCGTGAGCGCTCCGATTTCTCATAGATCTTGTACAGTTAGGGTCAAGGGTTTCTTTTGAGAATTATTTTTCAGATTTTTTAAAGCACCCCCAATGAAAATTATCATCTATATTTTAATTGTATTTATTAGAATTTTTAAGATTAATAATTAATGTAATTAATAATATAAGGTGACATTCAATAAAGCTACTTACTATAGTTACTTTTATGCATGAAGTTTTCTTACAATTAATGGCACTATGAATAATAATATGAAGTGTCTTTAATGACTCATTAATATTTTATTAAAATAAAAGTCAAGTGAATTTACTATATTTAATATTTTAACTATAATTATTGAAGTTTTTACAATTAATAATTAATATAGTTAATAATCCAAAGTGTCATTCGATATAGGTAATTAGTTGGTTACCAGTATTAATTTTTTTACAATTAATGATATAAATTGTCTTCAATGACTAATTAATATTTTATTAATGCAAAACTCATGCGAAATTTACTATATATACTGATTAAAATATCAATAAGAATTTTTGTTGTGGGTTATTCAAAAAATCTGAAAAATATTTCTCAAAGAAACCCTTGCCCCTAACAATACAAGATTATACTGTGGGCCAAAGCTGACAAGAGATCTATGAGAAAGATGATGAGATCATAGTTGTTGCTTCCATAAGATGGAATGGTGGAAATTCCATTTATTGCCATAGGTAAAGCCTAACGGAGCCAAGGAATTTTTCCATCCTTATTGAGGGAGATTGGATCTTTTCTACGTAGCCTTCAATTCAAAACCATGATTGTTCCATCTGTTTTGGAGACTGTTGAAATGTCAAAGAAAAAGTATAACTTCTGTGTGGTTAGCATAGAGATGAAGAGAGAAATGTCTTCGTATGAAATTTTTATGTTCCCTCGAGCTACAAGATTGTATAGGAATTTGTGTGCAGGTATATTCGATATTATTCATGAATATGTAGACAATCTCCAAGTTCATAATGGTATGGAGTCACAAAAGGAGCATCAAACTGAAGTTGAGAATGACCAATAACCACGTAGGGATCAGTCTGATAGGCCCCATCTAGATTTGAATATGGAACCTCTAAGAGAATTTGTAGAAAGGAAAGTGTCGTAACCGTTAGGAAGAAATATAATTATTTATAATTAAAATTTAGACAATTTTGAATATTTTCTCTGCATATTAATTTTCTCTCAAAATTAACCATTATACTACAAATTATTTTTTATTTAAATTTTTATTCACGGTAGGTGTCTATTGATTTATTTTATTTTAAAAAATGTTTAGATTAACTGAGGATATATAGTAATAATTTAATTTTTATAGGGTTAAGTGAAGACATATATTAACTTTAAAAATAACTAAATGATATAAATACATGTTATATATATATATGTTACATAAACATATGTATATATATAACATATATGTTACTAACTTAATTAGTTATTGATATATAATTATTAGTAATAATTGTTTAATAAAAATATTTCAAAGATAAACTTATGTAAATTTTTTGTATAAAAATAAAAAATAAACTCCTCCAATGCAATAATGAAAACTTCATGCGTGCAATGCATGAGTCACAATAATAGAATAACTCGATCTAAATATTAATGATTGCATAATTAATTCTAATATATTTTTGAACAAAATTTCTAATGAACTTAGTATAAATTACAACCACATATAGAATAAAATTTTGTGGAAATTTTATTAGTTAAATATTAATTTTTCAAAATTCAAAACTCATAAGGGTAAACAAGTTAAGAGACACAATAGACAAAAGAGGAAGATAAAGATGCTCAACGGGTCACTGTACTAGCATCAAATCTTCTAAATTTTGTTAATTGTTAGATATATTATATATATATATATTGGACCGAGCGAGCACCTTCCCCTGGTGGCGGGCCATGAAGACTTGTGAAGACACACTTCGCTTTCATACTTCAAGCTTGGTGTCTTGTGGGCTTGTGGACTGGGCGAGTGCCCTTGCCCAGTAGTAGGGTGACCCAGTGGCTCGACAGGGCGACCCCAGCTGCTTTAGGGGAGGTATATTTGTAACATAAGGGGGTAAGAATTTATAATGTATTGGGCTCGATTCCCGAGGCTCATAGGCCTGTTAAGATTAAAGATATTTATGGCTCCTCCCCCTAAAAATAGTTAGTAGGGGGCTCATGTAAAAGAGTCTGGATTTGTCTCTTGATATTCTAATAATAACACTTTTCTCCTATACTGTCTCACTGTCGAGAACATATATATATATATATATATATATATATATATATATATATATATATATATATATTTATATATAAATTTGTAATAACACAATAATAGAAATATGCTATAGGGAAAGAACATTTTCTATGAAAAGGCACAGAGTTATAAACATTTTACATAAAAACATGTTTTTATATGAACTAATTTGAGGAAGTTATACATTAATTTTATATTTTTTTAATTAATTCAATAATTGCAATATAAAATATAATCCTAAATTTTTTTAAACAAATATAATTTGTTTTTGTGATATATTATATGTTTTTAATTTAAGTAGACTTAAATTACGTTTTCTTTAACATTTTGATAATTTTATAACTAATAGCGCAATACAAAATTTAGATAAAATAAATATATTAAATAATGCAGTATTTAGATTAAAAAGAACGAAAACCAAAGTAATTAAAAACCTGTGCCGCAACAAAACAAAAACAAACACAAACACATTATCATGGAAAAAATAACTTATAAATCTATATTTTCTTATATCTAAAATTAATGTTTTTCCTTTTAATCGATAAATTAATTTTTAATAAACATAACAAAAATAACGCATATTTCAAAAAATTCCACGCGATAAACATAAATGAATATGCCCCGTGCATCGCACAGGTCACGGTACTAGGGTATATTTATTCATCATACATAAAAGACATTTGAAATATGAGTTACCAGTATTGTGACCGGTTCGTTGCACGAGGATATTTATATTTGTTTATAGCATGAAATTTTTTAAAATATGTGTCATATTTGTTACATTTATTAAAAGCTCATGAACTAAAAACTAAATTTAATTTTAGATATAATAAAACATAAGTTTCAATTTGATTTTGCAATGGATGTGAGTGATTTTGTTTTGTAGAAGCATAATAATTATATTTATTTGTGTTTTTTTTGTGTGTTTAGCTAAACGTTGCATTTTTAATTTGGTTTTTTAAAGACACTTGAAGTAACATATACGAGCTAGGGTTGGCTAAATGACCCCATGATTAATTGAGGTTATTTAACCCATGTTCACATGAACCAAGAAGATTGTGCCAAAATCAAAATTAAAAAATAATTTAGAAATAAATAAAATAAATGAAACAATTTTACTAGTCCATGTGGACATGAGGTTAAATAACCCCAATTAATCATGGGGTCATTTAACCAGCCCTGATTTAGATTAGGAAAAAGTTATAACGCACGACATATACCGTTCACAAAATGCACGAGTTAGGTATATTTGTAGCATTAACGTTTCATTTTCCAATTTTATCTCATGTCTTCAAATTTCAATTTAATATAAATCATCAATGATTTTACGTCGCTGTCGTCTTTGATTTCAACGTGCCATATAACTCTTTATTATAGATTAAACTATTTTTCGAACCATGTTTCTCCTTAAAAACATTTATTTTGATTTTATTTTTAATCATAATTATAAACAAAATTATGTTATAATAAAATTCCACTATTGATATTTTTTATCATCTTTCAATGATCTCTCCAGGTTTTAGAATATGTACTGATACTAATGAAACTCCAGATGAAGACAACAACGAGAGGTCTTGGGTAGCTTGAAAATAAGGCGATGAACTTGGTTAAGTGTCCAGACTTCTTGATAAAAAATATCATTATTGCGCAGTGCTATATCAACTGGGCTATTATAAGAAAATTACTACTTCTAAGTTCTATTATAATAATCCATTTTGGAGATTGACATCTCCAAATAATTTCACTGTCTCATTCCCTTAATTACCATTGATCGAGTCCCCATACCACTGTCTCTGCATGGTGTCAGAATTATTCATGACTAACCAATGGACTTTATGGTCCACCGGTGTCATTTATCCACTCATGGCCACTGCAAGTGCGGGTGTTTTTGCAATTTGGGCTTGGATTGGAGTAAAATTCTTGTCCATTGTTTCCAAAATTTGATCTATGTCCTTCAAATTCTGATCAATCACCCATGCGAGATCATTGAAATCATTTGTGGTCATGTTCGGCAAAACCTTCCCTGCATTGAGGCTCCCTATTGTCCTTCCTCTATTTCTTCACTTGGTATTTTTCCTTCAAGATTATTATATTTTGAAAAGATTAAAAGTGTCACGTTTATAAATATAGTTTTGTCCCTCAATAGGGATACCTATGCGATAATATTTCTAATATACTCTTTTTTGGATACATTTTTCTAATTTACTCGGAATCCATAATCATTACTTCATATATATTATTTTGTTTCTAATATATAAGTGTGATACATTAGTAAAACCCACAAAAAATTAAAGGTAAATTCAGAATCTGAAATGTCCTAAGCACTTGTAGTAAAGGACAACACCCACAAACAAAAAAATTCACCTTGCAGAAAAGAAAAAAACGGGTATATTTTTGGTTATTAATGGATTTGTTAGAAATGTAATGTAATTATAATTTATGTTTTATTCTTAATATAGATTAGTGTTGCCAAACACAGTGTGCGATTGCTTGCATAAAATACGATACCATAGCCAAAATGCGTCCTATGGTTACTATCCAAATATTTGAGACCCTTGAGAGCTTATGAATCCACATTGAAATAAAGAACTTATGAGACCATTGTTGAAGAATCTCTTATGAAAGAAGCATTGAAAAACCACACAAATTGAAACTTTATTATAGAACTAAAACTAGTACACTTTGAAATTATAGCCACAAGATTTTGGAAGCAGGAAATAAACATGTGAGCCTAAGTTGCACATGATAATTATTTGCCTGTAGGAAATAAAGATGTGAAGACTACTAGACCATAATGGCTTAATATTGAGTCTTCACATTTACACATAAAAACAGCAAAAACAAAAATTAGAAAACTGAATTGGTAGAGATCATGGATGCGCCTTATAAGCATTGCTAAGAGGCATATCATTTTTCTTAAAGGGGTTGGGTTGGGCCAAAATAACCCATTTTTTTGTGGAGAGTTTTTCCACCCATGAAGATCCTACCCGACTCCTTGGTGGAGGACAAATGCGGGTTTAGAAAAATTATTTCAAAATTGAAAGTTGTATAAATTAATTTTTAAATCATTTATATAAAAGAATTTTCTAAACTCAACCATAAGAAATGTAACATTAGATGAACCACTAGGTTAAAATTAAGTTAATACTTGCGACTGAACTAGTGGTGTTCTAGTTGACTCTTCAGCGACACGATCTGGTGGAAAATCGTAGCCAGTCCATGTGGGTTTCTCTTAAGAATCCACCTTTAAGGCAGTTTTCACGACCTAGTTTAGGAACATACTTACCCGATACACTTGGCAAAGTGTCTGAGCGGCTTGGCCAAGGGTCGAGGGGAATGTCCATAGTACGTCGGCTCAAAGCCAACCCCTGGTCTGAAGCTTCACTTAAGGGTTCTTCTTTCACTTGCAAAGACACTTGACACGATCACATGTCTATAAATATAGGTTCTATCATTCATTTACTAAGCAATCTATTCATAATTAGCATTCTTCTGACTCTGTCTAGACTCATGGATTCTCTCTGTGCTCTCATACTAACTTATGCGCCGGAGTGTCTTTTGCAGGGCCCCCCGATGCACCTCAATAGGAGACACACTGCATCATGGCCAGCCCAGGCTGAGCACCACTAATTGAGCACCTAGAGAGCTTTTAGTATAGATAGCAACCTGAGATGGGGGGTGAATTAGGTTTACCCAATTTTCTCCTTAACACGCTTTACTTTTAAGATAAAGATGAATACAATTGAGTGCAGCGGAAATGAACGTTGCTTGAAAGTAAAGTTGAAGAGTAGGAGAAGCACACACATAACTTTATCCTGGTTCACCTTCAATCCACCGAAGGCTACGTCCAGTCCCTCAAGAAACCCCTTGAGGGTTTATCCACTATTGATAAAAATCTCTTACAAGTGCTTACACCAAGTACCTTAAGAATTTCTATCAACACCAACCTGTGAAAGCACACCACTTTCAACAGTCCCTGAAAGTACACCACTTTCAGTCCCTGAAAGCACACCACTTTCAGAACAACAACCTTCACCGAACCCTACGGTGAATACTCAATCTACCAGAATGAGATGAAGAAGAGTTTTACACTTGGCTGTATCAATCCTTTTACATACAAGAGGATTGATCATGAGAATTATGCTTTAAAGGCTCTTAAGCATAAGAAGGCTCTCTTGATTCTGAGTTCTTCAAGATATGAACATCAAAAGTGTTCTTTAAACAATGAAGAATATGAACTCAGAACTTAGGCTCTTGGAAAGTTGTATATCAAAGGCTAAATGAACATGAATGAACAATTTAAAAGAGATTTTGGCCTAATTCGTGTATTCTCATGTGTGTTTTGTTTCTGGACTCAAATGAACTTTATATAGGCATGAGAGAACGTCCATGAACCAACACAACCCTTTCCAAAAGGTTTGAGATATAATGGTTCATGAAAAGATGCAACTTTTCGAACATGTAATCGATTATATTACGTAGGTAATCAATTACTCTATGTGACCGTTGCTATTTGAATTTCAAATTCAAACGTGTAATCGATTAACGATTACTTGCCTATGTGTAATCGATTACCTTAAGGGTTTAATCGATTACACTCAGTCCAGATTCCAGAAAAGAAAAACCTTTAAGAACGACTTGAGTTTTTCTACTTCTTTTACTTTATGAAAAGGTTAAACTCTGATCTTTAATGTTTTAGAGAGCCTTTATACTAGAGAAACCTTTAGAAGCATAACTCACCTATCTAAGACTTAGGTAGATAAATAAACATGTTGAACTATTTCCTCTAAGTCTTCTTTTCTTCTTTTTGTTGATGAGTTTGTCGTCATCAAAACCTCAGCCACGGTCAGGAACAAGACCTTCTTCATAAGAGCCACTGTCTAGACTTTACGCACGAACAAATGGTATTTTGATTTTTTTTACATTTCACAGTGCTTAAAAGAATGAGTAAATTAATGTCATTAGACACATTCATACTATTATTTTAAAAAGCATACCAAATTATAGACTTGACTATAGTGAATTCCATGTGTGGTAACATATTTACCAATGAGAAAATAATTCAAAGTTATAAATATGTATGTGTTATAAAATTTAATAGTAGCTATATCGACATGTATAAATTCACCATGAGTCAAGCTTTTATGATCAACATGACACATTTTTAAATTATAAGAAAATTATACAATGAAGCATTTTCAATCAAGCAAACACAATAAATTACGAATGTTGAATCTCAATAAATTTTTATTAATCCTCATGATTATCATTTCCGATTTTAAGGGTCCCCATAAATCATATTTCAAATGTCTTTTATTTAACAAGAATAAATATACGTTTAAGTAATTTTTATGGTACCAGCATACAACAATTTTTTTCAAACTATTACTTAAAAATAAAAATATAATTAGCAAGATAAAAGAAAAACAATGAATCTTTTTTTGGTTACATAAGGAAAGAAAGCAAACAAAAAAAAAAAAAACAAACTAAACTACCGCATCTTTGCACAAGAGCGGAATCACAAAGGAAGGAGGTTCCTTCCAAATTCGCATCGGACACCCTGTTTGAGAAGTTTGTCTCGCTAACGTATCTGCCACAACATTTCTATCCTGCATAATGATGAGTGGATTTTATATGATGTTTTTAGGTAGTTTTTAGTCTTTTTATTTTATTATTTTTGAGTCACATATAGGTTTTTTATTGTTTTTATGTAGATTTTATATTTATTTTGCATGTAGATTAGATTTTATTAGATTTTCTAGCTTTATTTTATATTTTTAGGAATTTTTCTAGTTATTTTATATTTTTAGAAAAAGCTGGTTTAGTTATCATTTTTGTCCAGGGACCAATGTGTAAAGTTGCAGGAAATCAGGGACCAAATTGTAAAGGTTCAAGAGTGGAGGACTAAAAGTGAAGATTGAGAGAATAAAAGGGCTTGAATTGAAGTGCTAACCAAGAGAGGACCAAAGTGGAAAAAAAGAATATGAAGAATCACTCTCTAAATTAGCAAATGGGGAAAATGTTTGAAGGAATTGATGTTAGTGGAGGAAAGGTTTCAGAATTAAACAAAGGCTGAGTAGTGGCATTTTATGGCAATCAAAACCCACTACCATGAATGAAGAAGGAAGAAAAGCTTGAAGATGAACAAGCAGCGTCCCAACGCTCAAGCGCTGGGACTCTGACTAGGAAATGAGTCAGATGTGTCCCAGCGCCCAAGCGTTGGAAAGCCAGCGCTCAAGCGCTGGGCCTCGGACAGAAAGTGGATTTTTAATGCATCCTAGCGCCCAGGCGTTGGGAATGCCAGCGCTCAAGCGCTGGAAGCTGGATTTTTACTATAAATAGGACCTTTCTCTTCACTTGTAAAGCACACCTTCTTAGAATACAACAAGTATTCTCTCTTTCTCCCTCTTGAGCATTGTTCCTAGGACTTGTGGGAAGCCATATTTGAGCTCCTATCCAGGGTAATTCAATGTCTCCTTTAGCCATGCTTGGCTAAATTCTTTTTAAGTTTTTGGGTTGTTTTAGTTTATAATTCATGTACTAATTTTCTTTTACATTTCTGAATAATATCTTCAATTCATGTTTTATTTCTTTGTTCTTCATTAATCTTGTGATAAAAAGATTTCTTGCTTTCTACTTATGTCATAAGGCCATTTGGTAAGTAGTAAGGGAAATAAGAAATAAAAAAGGTTATAAGTTTGCATTTCTTAAGGCTATAAGGATGTACGTAACTTTGTGTTGGCCCGAATTCTTTCTTCATCTTCTTTTCTAATTAACTAATAACCAAGGCTATGGAGTTAGTAATTAGGTAAGAAAGTTCTACATTTCTTAAGGCTATTAGGATGTAGAAATTTAGGCTATAGCACCATGAATATGAATTTAAAGTTCAGAAATTTAGTAAGAGTTTTCTAGCATGTTTTATAGACTATGTAAACTAACCCAAGAGCTTAAATTCTTCTCATCTTATCTTATTATTTTATGCTTTTG
The DNA here is from genome assembly GCA_030819835.1 of Acmispon strigosus. Taxonomy (NCBI): domain Eukaryota; kingdom Viridiplantae; phylum Streptophyta; class Magnoliopsida; order Fabales; family Fabaceae; genus Acmispon; species Acmispon strigosus. The sequence continues at coordinate 4,236,118 of JAUAMA010000001.1, read as the reverse complement.
CTTTCATCTTGTCCTAAACCAAACATCAAACATATCATTTTATTTTTATTGCACAAGTACTAAATTATATATTAATAAGAACACCTATCCCTTGGGTTCGATCTTTTGTATTACGCGATAGATAATCGTACACTTGCGATTTTTCTTATCACATAACATAAGAGAATTGACCTTCCAATCCTCAGCCAGCATTGCCCAAATAGAAGCAATAATGTCTCGTTGCCAATAAGTTCGGGTGTCCCTATTCTGGCTTAGAAGCTCCACAATATCCTTACAATCCATATAGCAGACAATTTCTCAGAAACCCAAATCCCAGACAAGCTTCAAACCAATTCGAAGTGCCAGAAGCTCCGCGTGAAAAGCACAACCAGCCCCATAAGAACAAGCAAACCCTGAAAGCCATCGGCCAGTAGAGTCCCTTACTACACCGCCACCACCCATCTGATTTAGCCCAGAAACCCAACTTCCATCCGTATGAAGATGGATCCATTTCGGTCCCTCGACAAACATAGATTCTCGAGGACTCGGCGTTAGTTTCCCCCACCTCACAAATTCATTCGCCATTATCAAGATCTAGCGCCAGACGAACTGTAAAGGCCACAGGTGTGGATCGAACACCACACTATTCAGCCAACGCCAGATACACCAGAAAACTAAATAAATGCTATCATTTTCTGTAGTTTATAAAATATATATACCAAAATAAAATATTTCTAAAATTTATTTTAAAAATATTTCATTTTAAATTAAACAACTATGTCGATGATTAGTTACTAACTATTTTATTTATTATATATGATGAAATAATTGAAATTACTAAGAAAAAAGTGAAGCTACGTAATTGAAATTGAGTGATATAATACTACAAAAATAGAATAAAAATATATAATTTTTTATGTCAACAAAACTAATTTAAATTTTCAAAATATACTTTAATAATTTACACAAGTTGTATTTAAGTATTTAATTATATTATATATATATATATATTTATATTTTGAAATAGAAATTTTATTTATATATATAAAGATCAGAGAATATGATGACGACCTTCGCAAACCAAACCAAAGCCAAGCCAAAAAGATGAAGCCCCCAAAGAAGCCCCACTCCTAATCTCTTCTGCAGCTTCGAATCTGATGAGCCAACCTCTGGACTGCCAACTCCTCTAGGCATTCAAAAAGAGTACCCACTCGTTAACTATTTATAAAAGCCCTCCGAGCCCTTTTTTCAACCCTAGAAGAGCTATGAATATCAATAGACAATAATTGCTGCTTACCAGCAAGACGACCCAATTTTTGACATTTCTTTGCTTCCCAGGTAGCTTGTGAGACATGTCACGGGATCATTTTTCTTGCCTCTCGAAGGCATACCCTTCTCCCATAATTCCACAGGCCCCCTACCTTCCAGGGCTTGCCTCGCGGACGCTTATAATTACCCTCAACTGTCTTGATTTTCCTTTGGTTCTTGGGACAAGCTATAAGTGTTAAATCAGTCTCATCGAATACACTGTCTGTAAGACCCAGATAAATTAATGAATATCTAAATTAATTAAGTGATGGCCTTGAATTTTTTAAACGCGATTTAGCGTGTTGTTAGGGTTTAAATAATATCATGTCCTTAATATTAGCGGCATGATAGTTTATTTTACTAAATGACGTGGTTATTGAGTTTCGGACGTTTCGTGATTGTTCACGAGTATGACTCTCGCTTAACCCTCCATTCTAGGGTCACTTAATTTAATTAAGAAAGTTTAGTTCAGAATATTATTACTTTAGAGAGCAACTCATAATATTGAGAATAATATTATATAATGCTTGTAATTTTATTTTGAAGAGGTTCCTAGGAATTAATATCAATAAATTAATTTGTGCTCATTTTAATTTCTATGAAAATTTGAAATTCCCCTACACCTTATCATTATCTCTCTTGGATTCTCAACAAATCAGAATTGAGGAGAATCCTCCTTAGCCAATCAGGAAAAGGTGAGAATCTTTCTTTCTCCTCATGCACCTACCCAACCCCACCACTCCAATCCTCATTGAATCTTATTTCCCTTCTCTCTCTCACGTTCTTCATCTCTCTTTCTCACTGTTGTTGCATCCTCCCCTTCTCCTCTCCAATTCTTATTCTTCCTTCATCCCTTCATAATTGAACTGGCCTCCACCACCATGGCTTTTTCCTCCCATCATCATCGTCCTATAACCAAGGCAGAACGACCACCGTCGTCTTCATCGTTAGTTCTGGAACCGTCACCACCGTACCTTCTCTCTGATCTTGGCGAAACCACAAGCCCTTTGGAGAAACCAGCAGCACCATTAGAATCCCTATGAGGTCCAAAACAAAACCCCCTAAACAGATCACCGTTCCGCCACCACCACCACCGCTTGTGAATGAGGGAACAGGTTGCACGATGATGATCCTCGCCACAATTAGAAGCGGATCCAAAATTCCTTTGCTATCGTCGCCATCCGCCGCTGGAGGCAATTTCTAGCGATGTTTTCTGACGAGCTCCGTTTGAAAAAGGAATGTACGTTCCTGAAGTTCTTCTTCTCCTCTTTTTGGATTCGAGGTCAAATTTGGGAAATAAAGGCCCGTTCGAGTCAACTTTGGCTTGCCCTTTTCCTAACCCTAAATATACTTTTTCCATAAAATGGGTTTCAAACTCTAAGTTTTGTGCTCTTGTTGTTGATAGCTTGAATGGTGCACTGGAGCAGGGCAGTTTCGGCTAGAGGAGGAAGAAGGATCGAAACCCTAGCCATGGCCTCGAATCTTGAGGAAGGAGACTGTTCTCGAATAGAGAGGAGTATAGGAGAGAAGTATTATTACTGTAGTACTCAGAGAAAATTATGAACCCCATTGCATGAGCCCCTTAGTAGCTATTTACATGGGAGGGAATCATAAATGTCATTAATTCAATACAGGCCTATGGGCCTCGATAACTGAGCCCAAAAAATTACAAATTCTCACCCCCACATATTACAAATACACCTCCTGAGGTCCTATAGACTAGCTGAGTCGCGCTACTGCTTAGCTAGGGCGCTTGCTGTAACAGCGCGATTTTTAAGTCGAGAGTCACATTGAAAAACACGGAATAACACTTAAATAAAAACCTTTCAAAACATCTCAAGTTTTCCAAAATAACGTCTCACATATATTTAATAAGTGTAGCCCATAGTCAGTAATATTACAGCAAGGAAAACGAAACGTAATGAAAGTAATACGTTGCACACATGTGCTAAGGTTACAAAATAGCGAAAACTAAACATCATCTTCAAATCTGCCCCAAAAGTTCCTCAAGCTTGCATCAAAACAGCCTTCAAGTCTTCCCTCATAGCTAGTCATCTGGCGTTAAGCGCCCAAACAATAAAACAACAAGCAGAAAAGGCTAACTCCAAATACAAGTAAAATCAATAATACAGTGATGAAAACAGAAACAATGGTAATTAACAGAGTATGAATTACATCCATATTAACAGCAGATATTTCACAAACAACCCATTTCAGATTTCACATAATCATGCTTGTTAGTTCTCAATAACTATAAGCATAATCTATGGCCAATAAGTTTTGCCGTATCCGGGCTAGGACGATTTCGTGGAATACTATCCACCGCATCACCCTTGGTTATGATTCCGCGGGACAAAGTGCCGCCACATCAAAACCCGAAAATCCTATATATAATGCATATGCTATGACAAGTAATCATCATCCTCAGGAACTAACAGTTCCCACAATTCATAGTTTCCTCATGAACAATAACGGTTCACTCGTTTCACAGTCATAGTATTAACATATGCATAATATAGTCAGTTCTTCTTGGAAACATATTCATCATGTTATATCCAAGCAATTCGGTCTCAACAACATATTCAACATACTGCAATATTATCAACAATATTCAATCCAGTTCATAAACAATCACAATCAGTGTTCTGAAAACAAAATCACAAAAACATCATAAATGACACAACACTAAGACTGAGTTACCCTTACCTTCGATTAGGTTGCATACACTTGATCTTCAACCTAGAAATAGCATATAAACTCATTTAATTAACTATCCTAAGGGTAGGATACAATCTGGAAAGAAACAGAACTCAAAACGGTCGAAACCAGAATTTTTTGTAAAACAGAGCAGAACATAGTGCCCTCCAACGCCCAAGCGTTGGCCATCGTCTGGTTACGTTAAAACTCGAAGAAACCCAACGCCCAAGTGTTGGCTCTCAACCTGAGAGTCCAGAATCAGAGTTTTTCACGTAAAATCACTTTTAATTCGTTTCTTTAAAAACCCAAACTTCTTCATAGATAAAAATCATTACCAAATTGATTTAAAACAATTTCTATATGGTTTTCAAAGGATATTTTAAAAATACAAAATTGCAACAAAGTTCTAACGTAAGGACTAGGAAAGAAACCAACCTAGTATGGCCTAAATGATTAAGAGATTTGAAACTTCAACTCTGTCCTTTACGAATCAAGAAGAACTCACAACCAACAGCTCTGATCTTCAACGAACAAGAAGAATATGGCCGCAATAGAAACAGAACAAGTTAAACTACAAGAAGATGAACTAACTCGAATACAATGGAAATTCCAGAATTAGTAAGAGTCTGAACAACTTACCAATAACAACGCTTCAGAAAAATGTCAAGGATTCAGCTTACTTTGAAGAGAAGAAAGGTGCGCGAAAAATGAAAGATTAACGTACTGACGGAGCTTGGTATTTATAGAGTGAGGAAACCGACTTAGAAAAGATTAAAATATTCTAAGTCAAAGAAAACAGCAAGTCATTAATGCTCATTAATGATTCTGACATTTTATCTCTTAAGGTAGTTTATCATTCGCAAGGTATTTGACACTTATTTCTTAAAGTCAACAATAACGGATAACCAGACCAGGCAAAACGAAGTCCTAGTCTGCCAACTAGACGAAGTAACAGTCTGCCAACGGAGTAACAGTCTGCCAACGGAGTAACAGTCTGCCAACGAAGTAACAGTCTGCCAACTTTACCAGACGATCTCTACCAGACGGTCTCTACCAGACGATGTCTCTATCAGACGATGTCTATACCAGACGATTTCAACTTCCAAATGATCTCAACTTTCCTTTCAAAACGTCGCCATTTCAGCCAAGACTTAAACAATACATAATTCCATACTCAAACACACATTTCTCATAAATAAAACTTAATATCTAAACCCAATACTAACTCGAATTACTAAGTAATTCAAGACAAAGTATAATCAATATACTTCAAAAGATTAAAACTATAATTACAAGATTCAGGGACCAAAATACAATTACACAAAGTTGAGGGTCTTACACTTTCCCAGTCCACAAGCCCACAAGACACCAAGCTTGAAGCATGAAAGCGAAGTGTCTTCATAAGTCATCTTGGCCCGCCACCAGGGAAAAGTGCTCGCCCGGTCCACAAGCCCACAAGACACCGAGTCTGAGGCACGAAGATGAAGTGTGTCTTCAAAGAGTGCTCGCCATGAGATTCCAACCAAGTGAAGGAACGTGCCTCGTTAAAACATTCCTAGGAAAAACCCTGTGGGATAAAAACCTAGTGAAGGAAAAAGAGTACAGCATTCTATAGAGAAATGAGTCGCCTAAGGCCTGAGCGCTGAGGTTTAGTATGTCTCCAATCTCAGCATGAAAATGTGAAGGAATGTGACTCTGGGTGAGGTCGACATGTTTAGCATGGAATGTAATGATTATCAAGTCAGCTGGGATCACCAGGAAGAAATCGTTCGCCTTGTAGGAGTCGCCACTAGCCCACAAGTCCCACTAAGCCCCGGAAGTATGAAACAGCTCATCATACTGCAACTTGACCGCCGATCTTGAAAGTGTAAATCTGTTGAAGAATCGGTCGCCAGGTTGGGATGAATTTACTCGCCCAATTGTGCCTCATGCTTTCCTTATCATGTTACCTTCTTGTGTGCACTCAAAATAACACACCTTCAGTTAATAAATAAAAAACCAAGTGTTTGGAATACCTTTCTGTTTCCCCTTTGGGATGGCGACTTACATGACTTACCACTTCACTCATCCAAGGTGTCGGGCGAGGCGACACACTATTGCCAACCTGTCCTGTAACTGTTATCATTCCCCTTTTCACGCGACTGTTCTATTTCGTGATGTGTCCTCTACCTACTTCATGGTGTCTTGTGCTCACGTGCCATTTTACCCTTCCTAGGCAATCATTATTTGTTAAAAACGAAATGACGTCGAGCGCCGCATCCAATGATGTGACATAAATGATGTTTGTTGATTGGGATTTGTAAAGATATGATTACCCACTACCTCGATTTTCAACTTCAATCTAGCCATTAATCTCCCTCTCTTCACTTCCTATATAAGACACACATCTTCTCCCAAACTCACACTCCTTGCGTTTGTTCTCCTCTGTATTCACCTTGTGCGATTTCCGGCGACACAGCTTTGCTCTGAGTTTTGTTGCCCCACCGTGCTCTGCTTCTCTCTGCCGTACCTATTACCATCTTCTTCATGTGTCCTTGCTTAATCAGTATGTTCCCTTGTCTTACTGCTTGTTTTTGTATTTTTTTTTTGTTTCAATGGAGTCTTCGTTTGAATCTATTGCTGAAAACGCCGTCGTTGAAACCACTGTCACCGAAACCACCACCGCACATGAAAAAGTGTCGCCTAAGACAAGGAAAGTACCATATAGAGAAGTATCGTTTGAATACAAGGAACATACCATCTAGAGAAGTATCGTCTGCTACTCAGATAGAAGTATCGTCTAAAGGAAAAGCAAGAGACTACAGCGTCAAAGTCATATCTCAAGTATGGTCTACAGCTCTATCGTCTGCTCAACAAATATCTCTATCATCTGCTCAACAAAATTGAAGGCTAAAATAGCTCTATCGCCTGCTCTACAAAATAAAAGGAGGAATTATCCCTATCGTCTAGTCGGCAGCACTGTCTACTTTAGAGAAGTATCGTCTGAAGACAAGGAAAGTACCGTCTAGAGAAGTATCGTCTGAAGACAAGGAAAGTATTGTCTATAACTCTATCGAATGTGAATTGTCCTCAGTGCTTGCTACCTACTCTTGATCCGGATATTGTCAATTCTGCTTTACAGAACAATATTAGTCTAATGTGTCAATAAAATTATTTCCTATTTATTGAAAAATATTTTAGTCTTTAGATATTCTTCTTATTTCTTTATTTATATTGCTTGCTTAATTTATTTTGTATTGATCTAACCTCACAAATTTTTAAAACAAAAGAAATCAATAATATTAAAATGTAATTAAATATAATAAATTTTTAAAAGAAATAAATACCCAACATATTCGTCTACGCTTCCTCCTTCCAAACGTGTTGATCATGACACCGCATCCCTAACTTCAAAAGACCATAACTTCTTCATTTCTTATCAAACTTATATTAGCTTTCTTAATTATGAAAAATAACTATTGAACTATGGTTAAAACGTGTTGAGATAGAGAAGTGAAATAAAATCTTCACAAGCTTCCTCAGCTGAAGAGTTAAAATATGTCAAGATAGAGAAGTGAAATAAGATCTTCATTGTGTTGAGACTATTGCTATATAAGTATTTGTTGGATGTTTTTCTATTTCTGTTATCAAAACATAATTACATTGTTTGGTTTTGGTATGACATAAACTTTAGATGAACAATTTTAATAGTAGTCATTGTGTCTACTTTGGTTTTATCAATTGAGGGATTTATTTACTTCAATATATCATGTGATTTTATGCATATTTAAAAATGTTGACAAATGACATATATTTATTAGCTTTATAACATCAACTAAAAAAAATTGTAAATTAAATATTAAAAATACTCATGCATTGCACGGGCTACTTACTAGTTTCAGTTTCAGTGAATGGTAAATGAAAAAGGGTAGAAGGGACTGTAACCTTTATTTTAATGTAATTATTGACCTTAGTATAACATATTAACCATTTGTAAATATCTATATATATAGTAAAATTGACTTGACTCTTACATTAATAAAATATTATTATTCATTGAAGACACTTTATATCATTTATTATATTAACTATTAATTGTAAAATTTTAATACTTATAACAATACTAATTAGCCACATTGAAAGGCACTTTATATTAATATTATATTAATTATTAATTTTAAATATAATTAAAATATTAAATATAGTAAATTTGAGAACACATTTTTTCCCGGATCATTTTTCTGTTAATCTTAATTTTATTACAAAAAAAATTAATTAGTTAGTTTAGTGATAAAATTAAACTTAAGAAATTAAAAACCGTAAGAAATATGTGAATTTGAGGCTTGCTTTTATGGTTTTTCTTTTTCTTTTCATGTAAATTATTTTGATCCATTTTTAAATAAAAAAAGGGTAAAACAAAATAATAATAATAATAATAATAATAATAATAATAATAATTTAGTTGTGGGCCATCACGTTGGGCCCGTTAATTTGACCCATTAGGTTAGGTTTAGGGTTTGAGCTACCTCTTATAAATAGAACCAAATTTTACATAGCCAGAGAGCCTCCTTCACTTTTTGACCTAGCCACCTTATTCACCAAATCTTCTTCTATAGAGTTCTCCTTCACTTTCTCCATTCACACTAGAGGCCTCCTCGTCTAAAAAACCTTGACGCAACGAACTCATGCATTATCAGCAGCCTCACTCTCTAGCCTAACCATGCTTGCAGCCACCAAAGATATGTTCTATCTCCAAGGGCACTTCTTTTCTTCCATCACCTTATTTTTCCATGGGGCTCTACCTAAGGATTCCAGATCGAGATCCACACCAAAACAACCTCAGCCATTTACCGTGTACTTTACAAATGTGAAAACCACCGCTCCAGTCGCCTCTCTTTCTTCGTCCCATGTCCTTGGTATTCAGTTCTTCCTTCACTCTCTTTACCTTTTTATCTTTCTATTATGTTTTTTGTTGCTAACATGTTTGTTCTTCTTTGTTATTTATCTTTCGCTTTTTATTATTTCATGGGTGCCTCTTATTTGTTTTTTAATTTGTGAATCTAACTGATAAATGTGACCTTTAGTGTGGTTTTTAAATTCAATCTTGGCAGGGGTGTAAATAAAAGTAAAAATTAAGGTTATCTGTTTTCAATATCAACTTTTTAAAAAAGTACAAAAAGCATCTTTTTTAATCTTAAAAAATATTTTAAGGAAAAATTACAAAATATGATAATTAAAAAATCTAAAAATATTTTCGCCCTTTCAAAAAAAATCTTTTTTTTAAACTTCAGAACTACATGGCTCTAGATTACCCATTACACTAGGGGCTATGTAGACGCAAGATTCGAAAGATTGTCGAACCGAATTTGTAAATAATTCATTTTTCTGTTATTTAAATTAAAAAAACAAATATTGTAAAAGAATAAAATATTCCTTTTGGGGGTAAAATTCATATTTTTTATATTTATTAGATTTACCATAATTAATCTGATGTAACCATTTTTACAGACGTCGTATGATTCGAACACCTTCTCTGCATGTACATGTAAATGATTCCCGGATTTGAATCTCTAGATTTGCTAGTTTTGAAATTATTGTAAGGGTCCAATTTCCCTAAATAAATTGGTGTCTACTACTTACCTTTAAAATTTTATTATATGTTTTTATTAAGTCTAGCGTAGTTCTCCGTGACCTCGTTGCAACAGTAAATTCACAAAAGTTTTCAAGTAATAAATTATTAATGGGTCGATAGAAACAATTTATATAACTAATTATAATTTATATTAAATGTAAATATTTTCATATGTATTAATATCAATACTAATTAGCTATATTGAATATTACCTTATATTATTAATTGTAATAATTATGCATCTTAAAACTTCTAAAAACTCTAAATTAGGTAACATGTTACATAATATTAATGAATTGTCCAGTGGAGGTTTTATATGCATGAACTTTTCATTTAATTTAATTATATTTTTAGTTCCTTATATATTAAAAATTACTTTAAATATATAGAATGACAGCATGAAGTTTTCATTATAGCGTTGTTGGAGTTTATTTTTTATTTTTATAAAAAAAATTATAAGTTAATCTTAAAAAAATTTTTATCAAACAATAATTATTAATAATTATATATCAATAATTCATTACTTTAGTAACATATATGTTATATATATATATATATACATATCTATATATATATAACATGCATTTATATAATTTCATTATTTTTAAAGTTAATAAATGTCTTCACTTAACCCAATAAAAATTAAATTATTAATATATATCCTCAGTTAATTTGAAAATTCATTTTTTTAATAAAATAAATCAATAGACACCTACCCGTGAAAAAAAAATTAAATGAAAAAGAATTTGTAGTATAATGGGTTAATTTTGACAGAAAATTAATATGCTGAGAAAATATTCAAAATTGTTTAAATTTTAATTGTAAATAATAAAATTTCTTCCTAACGATCTTGATACTTTCCTTTCTACAAATTCTCTTAGAGATTCCATATTCAAATCTAGATGGGGCCTATCAGACTGATCCATACGTGGTTATTGGTCATTCTCAACTTCAGTTTGATGCTCCTTTTTTGATTCCATACCATTATGAACTTGGAGATTGTCTACATATTCATGAATAATATCGAATATACCTGCACACAAATTCCAATACAATCTTGTAGCTCGAGGGACCATAAAAAGTTCATACGAAGATATTTCTCTCTTCATCTCTATGCTAACCACACAGAAGTTATACTTTTTCTTTGACATTTCAACATTCTCCAAAACAGATGGAACAATCATGGTTTTGAATTGAAGGCTACGTAGAAAATATCCAATCTCCCTCAATCAGGATGGAAAAATTCCTTGGCTCCGTTAGGCATTACCTATGGCAATAAATGGAATTTCCACCATTCCTCTCCTATGAAATCTTATGGAAGAAACAACTATGATCTCATCATCTTTCTCCATAACAAAGGTATGAAAATGACTAAAATATACCCTTGTGAGGTTTGATCTATGACTATAAGCTATAATCTGCGCCTCATTGATGATCGACTTTTTGTCGATGATTGTCTTGAAAGCTTCATTCATTCACATCCAAGTAGCTGCAACCTTCGAATTATTTTCTAGATGTATAATCCTAAAAGTAGAGACCATATCAGTTTGATGGATAATCCTCCATGAGTAGCTTGTAGAGGTATCACTTATGTTTCTGCGTGAGCCCTCCGATTTCTCAAAAGAAACCCTTGACCCTAATTGTAAAAGATCTATGAGAAATCGGAGGGCTCACGCAAAAACATAAGTGATACCTCTACAAGCTACTCATGGAGGATTATCCGTCAAACTGATATGGTCTCTACTTTTAGGATTATACATTTAGAAAATAATTCGAAGGTTGCAGCTACTTGGATGTGAACGAATGAAGCTTTCAAGACAATTATTGACAAAAATTTGATCATCAATGTGGCACATATTATAGCTTATAGTCATAGATCAAACCTCACAAGGGTATATTTTAGTCATTTTCATACCTTTGTTATGGAGAAAGATGATGAGATCATAGTTGTTGCTTCCATGAGATTTCATAGGAGAAGAATGGTGGAAATTCCATTTATTGCCATAGGTAATGCCTAACGGAGCCAAGGAATTTTTCCATCCTTATTGAGGGAGATTGGATCTTTTCTATGTAGCCTTCAATTCAAAACCATGATTGTTCCATCTGTTTTGGAGACTGTTGAAATGTCAAAGAAAAAGTATAACTTCTGTGTGGTTAGCATAGAGATGAAGAGAGAAATATCTTCGTATGAAATTTTTATGTTCCCTCGAGCTACAAGATTGTATAGGAATTTGTGTGCAGGTATATTCGATATTATTCATGAATGTGTAGACAATCTCCAAGTTCATAATGGTATGGAATCACAAAAGGAGCATCAAACTGAAGTTGAGAATGACCAATAACCACGTATGGATCAGTCTGATAGGCCCCATCTAGATTTGAATATGGAACCTCTAAGAAAATTTGTAGAAAGGAAAGTATCATAACCGTTAGGAAGAAATATAATTATTTATAATTAAAATTTAGACAATTTTGAATATTTTCTCTGCATATTAATTTTCTCTCAAAATTAACCCATTATACTACAAATTCTTTTTATTTAAATTTTTATTCACGGTAAGTGTCTATTGATTTATTTTATTTAAAGAAATGTTTAAATTAACTGAGGATATATAGTAATAATTTAATTTTTATAGGGTTAAGTGAAGACATATATTAACTTTAAAAATAATTAAATTATATAAATACATGTTATATATATGTGTGTGTTACATAAACATATGTATATATATAATATATATGTTACTAACTTAATTAGTTATTGATATATAATTATTAGTAATAATTGTTTAATAAAAATATTTCAAAGATAAACTTATGTAAATTTTTTGTATAAAAATAAAAAATAAACTCCTCCAATGCAATAATGAAAACTTCATGCGTGCAATGCATGAGTCACAATAATAGAATAACTCGATCTAAATACTAATGATTGCATAATTAATTCTAATATATTTTTGAACAAAATTTATAATGAACTTAGTACAAATTACAACCACATATAGAATAAAATTTTGTGGAAATTTTATTAGTTAAATATTAATTTTTCAAAATTCAAAACTCATAAGGGTAAACAAGTTAAGAGACACAATAGACAAAAGAGGAAGATAAAGATGCTCAACGGGTCACTGTACTAGCATCAAATCTTCTAAATTTTGTTAATTGTTAGATATATTATATATATATATATATTGGACCGAGCGAGCACCTTCCCCTGGTGGCGGGCCATGAAGACTTGTGAAGACACACTTCGCTTTCATACTTCAAGCTTGGTGTCTTGTGGGCTTGTGGACTGGGCGAGTGCCCTTGCCCAGTAGTAGGGTGACCCAGTGGCTCGACAGGGCGACCCCAGCTGCTTTAGGGGGGTATATCTGTAACATAAGGGGGGTAAGAATTTATAATATATTGGGCTCGATTCCTGAGGCTCATAAGCCTGTTAAGATTAAAGATATTTATGGCTCCTCCCCCTATAAATAGCTAGTAGGGGGCTCATGTAAAAGAGTCTGGAATTGTCTCTTGATATTCTAATGATAACACTTTTCTCCTATACTGTCTCACTGTCGAGAACATATATATATATATATATATATATATATATATATATATATATATATCCTTGTAAATGGATAGTCGACCCTTCTACAGAAGGTTCTGGCTTGGATCTAGGAATAGATCTATGAGAAGAGAAAGATCTCCTAGATAGGGCCGATTGGAAATCATTGTCTGAATTTATAGATCTATGAAGGGAGAAAGAATTTATCCTATCAAAGACTAAGTCTACTTGACCTGTCTGATATTGGATGATATCTTGGAATTCTGGGGTAATTTTGGGTAAGGCAGGTGTTGCCTTTTCCAAAGACCATTTTTCTGGGAGAGTAATATCACTCCACTGGATAGTTTTAGGTACAATAATATTAGCTTTGCTAATATCAGTGAGAAACAAAGTCGTCTCTCCTTGCTTTTCACAATTTGTTTTAACAAAATTGGATTTTATTGAGTTCATAACTTTGTATTGAACTCTATAGATTAAGGCTATGGGTATAGACCCTTCCTTCATATCATACCCATGGATTTTGATGTTTAAAAATAAAACATCAAGGATATTTTTGTCATCTAGACTTACAGTTAAGTCCGGAAAACAATTAAAAAAGATTGGCCCATGACTTAGGCTAGATTCTACCGTTCCTAGCAAGGAATCATGAAAACGATTATGTCTTTTATCCCTAAGGCAGAACAGTACTGCCACGTCAAGAGATTCTCTTGTTAGGGGTTTCATACCCACTTGAACACTTCCAATGTGCAAGTAGTTATAGTTTTTTGATTGATGTTCCTTGATGGATTTGTCAGAAAGCAGATGAATTTCTTCATCATCTTTCTGGATTTTGTATTTTTGTTCAACTGTCCTAATGATATAGTCAGATTTATTGAAAAATTTTCCCGAAGGTTTATATAAATCTTCGTTCTTTATTTTAGGGATTTCCCAATTATCTAAATCTTGATTAATGTCTTCAAAGTGGATTTCTTCTTTAAAGACTTTCTTGGAATGGTTGTTTGTTTGATTTTTATTGTGATTGAGAGAAGATGAGGAGGGTTGGGAAGACTTGAAGGAAAGCTTTGATGAGAAAGATCGAAGCATAGACATGATAAAAGATGTATAAAGCAAGTCTTCCTTACCCATTAGTATCTTCGCCATCACTTGGTTCGATAGAAACATAAGTATTAAGCTTGAATTAATAATTACTGTCTAAATTACTCTAATAGATATAAACATGGGTAAAAATTCTAGATCCAGAGAAAACATAAGAAAGGTCTGAGTTATTCTAATTTCAATCTTGCATATGAATGTGATCTACAAAAGCCACTTCAGATCTACCATAAATAAACTAAGGACGTGTTTAAAATTCTTTTAGATCTTAATCAGTTCCTGAAGGTATGGTCATTAGACTGACTGCCTTATTCATAAGGTCTTACTGCTTCCCTCCACCTTACAGGAAACCCAGATCAGATCTAAAAGGTTTTAATACCTTAAGTAAAACTTTTTAAGTACAAACTTTTAGTTTAGTATGATAGATCGAATACTACCAGCAGATCCAATTATATGAAGATTAAAATAGTAGAATAAAGCAGAAATAAAGAAATAAAGCAGGATCAAGAAATAAACATGCTTATATGTAAAGAGTAAAGTAGATAAATAATTAAAAATTCAAACTCATAATTATATTCCTACTTCCCCATCAGGCTCTGATACCAAGAGGGGTTCGGAAGCAGATTAAAAGGAGGAAAGGGGAAAGGGAAAGAGAAGTAGGATGCAGCAGGACTGCTTAACACATAAAATAATTAAAGAACTGAAGATTAAAAGCGGAAAAGTAAAGGCAAGAAAGTAATCAGGAGGCTCAGCCTACCATCAACAAGAAAGTAAATGCAGAAAAATAAAACAGGAGGCTCAGCCTTCCATACAAGATATTGGTTATAAAAATTGAAATAGATTGAACTCAAACTGAGAAACTGAGAAACTGAAAAACTGAAGAACAAATTGAAAATTGAAAGTGAGAAGAAGAAAAGAAACCTTGCTCTCTCTCAGCAGAGTTTCCTCTATCTGACTTCTTACTTGCTGTATCTAAGGGTCCCTTACAAAGGAACCGGAACCCTCTATTTAAAGAAAATAAAAGTTAGTGTTTCAACAGTTCCGGTGACTTACCGGCACTATTTGCTACAGTAAAAAGTTAAAATAGCTACAGTAAAAGTCAACTAAACTATTACAACATCATATTGAAATATTACAAATAATTGGAAACAGGAAATTTTGCTTAATGATTTGGAAAAATTCCAAAGCAGTCATCTTCATTTTGGTAATATGGGGATGTTGAAGATTCCTCTTCGGATTCAGATGAAGAGATCTTGGTTGAGGACTTCTTTGTTGAGGGAGACTTTTCCTTTCCCTTCTGCAGAAGTTGGACAATATTTTGGAGATTGAGAAGAACATCATCTTCAGAGGATGAGGCTGCTAATGCTGCTGCAATTTGAGCCTTTTGATTGAGCAGAACACATGTATCAGGATCTGCTATTTGCAACATTTTTGGGTTATTCTTAAACCAAATGGTGACATTTTCCGGAGAAGCTTTAGACCCGTCAAAACGTGACCACCATTTGACAAAAGCTTGCTTTTGGAGCATTGGCAAAATGTTTGGGATTGTTCCTTCTGATAATTTGTATTGCCATGAGAATACCCATGATAAAGAAAAATTAATGATAAAGTTTAACTCTAATGGGAGATTATCATTGTCATTGTTAAACCTCTTGGAAAAGATTTTGAAACCCTCTTGAACCTCAGGAGGAAAGATTTGAGGGATTGGTCCAAAAAAGTCCCACCATTGGAGGAACTAGTTTGGAAAAAGATATTTGTTTCCTGTTTTGAAATAAATCAACCAGGAATGCTTGAAAGATTTGTTTTGAAAACCAAGGATCACATAATCCCAGGCTCGGCAATAATCCCAATAGGTATAACCTATAGGGTCAAAGTTTCCAGAAAATTTTCTGGGTTTGTTAGGATTTTGGCCCCAGGTTGAGGGGGTAAGTATTTGGAGAATTTGGAGAGTTGAATGGGTAACCACTGTCTCCTCTTTGGGGTCTTTGTAGTGTTTGATGGAGACAGATTCAGTATCTATGAGGATGTACTCATAGAATTTTTGGGTTTTGTTTGGTACTATTGGGACATAATGGAATCCAGGAGGAAAGATTTTAGAAGGGATTCTATTAGGGATTTTGTCCCAATATTCAAGTTCTAATCTTAAAACTGGCCAGAATCTGGGTTTTGGGATATATTGATTGTGAGCAGTTTTGGTTGGGATAGTTTGAATTGGTTTAGGATTGACTTGGGTGATTTGGGCCTTTTGTCTCTAGAGTATGAGGTCCAAAGACTGGAGGTCTTGGTCACTATCTTCGTCGGCAATACTAGCCCAGGTCTTTATTGGTAGCTTTTTTAGACCTTGCTCTTGAAAGGCCAAGATTGTCTGGATGGGGAAAGCATAATCTTCCCTGGTTTGTTTGGAGATTTGGCTTGAAGATTGATCTTTCTGAGTTGAAGACCCAGAGGGTTGGATTGATTGATTCTTGTTGGTTTGAATTTGGGTTGATGACCCAGATTGGTTTTTGGCTGTCTTAGCAGCTAAACCTGCCAAGATTATTTTTCCTTTTCCTCTTCCTTTGGAGGAAGTAGACCTAGTTTCCATTTCCCTGTAAATATTCACGAGTGAGATAGTCAGGGAGAGAATTCTCTGCGCCTTTGAGGTATTCAATTTCAAAATCAAAAATGCTTAAAATTGCTTGCCACCTAGCAAAGATTTGTTTGGATGCAAGATTTTTTACATCTTTTTGTAAAATCTCTTTTGCAGATTTGCAATCAACACGAACCAAAAATCTTTGATTTAATAAATCAGATTGAAACTTTGAAATTGATAAGACAATTGCTAAAACTTCTTTTTTAACAGTTGAATATTTTTGCTGTGCTGGGTTCCAATGTTTTGAAGTAAAGGCAATAACTTGCTCTTTACCAGAGACTTTCTGTTTGAGGATGCCACCATAACCTATGTCAGAGGCATCAGTTTCAACAATTTTGAAAGCTTGGGGATCAGGCAGGTAAAGACATGGGAGATTCTTTACTTGAGATTTTATTTGTTTGACCACATTTGTATGAACATCTGTCCAAGGAGGAGGATCTTTCTTCAAACGATCGTGAAGAGGTTTGATAAGATTACTAAGCTGGGGAAAGAAGTCAGAGACATAATTGAGGCATCCCAGAAATCTTTGTAATTGAGTCTTATCAATGATTTGATTAGGGAATTTATTTGTAAATTCAATAGCGCGATTGATAGGAATAATTGTTCCTTGGTGAATATTATGACCAAGAAATCTAATTTGAGTTTGGAACAAATTGATCTTTGTTTTAGAAACGGCAAGGCCATTTCTTTTTATTATTGATATAAAAGTTTGAACATGTTTGAAATGTTGGTCAAGGGATTCGGAAAATATTAAGACATCATCAATGTAGACGATAGTAAATTTGGAATAGGGATTAAAGATTTCATTCATTATTCTTTGGAATTCAGATGGAGCGTTTTTTAATCCAAAGGGCATGACGTTCCATTCGTACTGGCCAAAAGGGACAGTAAAAGCAGTTTTATATCTATCTTCTTCTTTAATCTGAATTTGCCAAAATCCGGATTTCATATCAAATTTTGAAAAGATCTTAGCATTGTAAAGCCTGTTTAAAAGATCTTTTTTATTGGGGATTGGGTATCTAATCCAGCAGAGTGCCTGATTAAGTGGTTTGTAATTAATAACAAGCCTGGGTGTTCCTCTTTCGATTTCGGCTTGTTTATTAACATAAAAGGCAGCACAAGACCAAGGGCTCTTGCTACTGCGGATTAGACCTTTGTCTAAAAGATCTTTAACTTCCTTTTGACAGAACTGAAGAAGTTCTTCATTCATCTGAATGGGTCTTGCTTTTGTGGGAATTTGATTTTCTTTGAAATCTTTTTCATAAGGGAGGTCAATAATATGTTGCTTTCTTTCCCAGAAAGCATTTGGTAAATCAGAACAAATAGAGGTTTCTATTTGTCCCAAGAGTTGTTTTATTCTTTGTTGAACAACGGATTGTTGTAATTGGTGTTCAATGTTCTTAAAAGATATTTCTTCTTTAAGAAAGTTTATTTGATTTTCTTTATAAGAAATTGGATTTAAGTCTCTGATGATAGGTTTTTTCACAAACTTAAATAAGATTGGTTGACCTAGATGTTGAGTAGTAATTCCTTCTTCTGTGGTTTGGTAAGGGATAAGTGACATTATGAAAGGTGTTCCTAATATCACTTTGTTTTTTAAATTTTTTACCAGAAGGAAAGAAGTTTCGATTTCAAGGCTTTGGTTTTCAATTATTGCAGAAGACAATTTGTAATTGATTTTTAACTTGGAGCCATTAGCAGCACTAAGTTGTTCTGAAGTTTTTTCAAAGTATTTTGTAGGGACTAAACCTTCTAAAATACAATTTGAATCAGCTCCTGTATCGAAGAGGGCTGTAGTTTCAAGAATGAAACCTTTTATGTTGATTTTGATATTTATATAAAACTTTTGAATTTTGACATAATTAATTAAACCATAATTGATTAGCCCTGCTAATTCATTTTCAGAGACGTCAGGTGAATCCTTTTGTTTGGAAGAATCATCTGTTTCTGAAGATGAATCATCAGATAAACCATTTTTCCAATGATCTAATATCATTTGTTGTTTAGTTTGTATTTGTTTTAGCTCTTTGATTTCAACTTTTAGACCATTGATTTCCAGTTGAAGATCCTGGATAGTTACTGGTTTGGTGTTACATTTTTCAAGTCTTTTGAAAGTTTCTTTAAGATTGAATTTGTTAGTTACCAAGGGATTTTTGGGAGATTTAGTAACTAGTGTAGCTTTTAATTTCTCTAGGTATTTTCTCTTTTCCTGAGGGTCAGGAATAGCATTTATGGCTTCAAATAGGAGATCTTGCTCACGGGTAATAACATTAATTTGGCCGGAAGAACTTGAGTCAGACAAGTCGTCATTTTGAATTTGGTTTAGATTTTCAGAATCATCTGATTCTTGAGAGGATTCAATTAATAAATTATTGATTTTATCTTCAGTATCTTGATCTAGATTTAGGGCTTTGATTTTTCCTTTTAATCTACAATATCTGCTGGTATGGCCAGGTTTTCCACAACTATAGCAGATAAACGGTTTTTTATTGGTTTGGGGATTCGCTTTATCTGAATATTGTTTTTTAGCAGATTGCTTTGGCTTAGAATTATTAAACCGCTTCTTTTTGTAATATTGAGGTTTGGGTGGACCATAATGGTGTTTTGGTTTGGGCTTGGGTCTGGGTTTATTAGCACAAGGTAACCCAAACTGTTCACAGAAGGTTCCTAAGTCCTTCTGGTTTCGGGCTTTTTCTTTGGCCAGTTGTTGCTGGATCTTGTCATCTTGACATATCTTGAGAGCAACCTTTTGGATGATGGCAATTAATTGTCCGTAACTTAATTGCTCATAATGGATTTCACCATTGGGGTTTTGATTCCTAAGCTTTTCTCTGACTTTGTCGCCAAGAGACTTAGGAAGGCCTGCCAAGAATTTTTCTTTCCAAAATGCTTGTTGGCTATCTTCCCTAGTGTAAATTCTGGTCAGAAAGGTATCTTTATACCATCTGAAATCACCTAAGGATTTACACTTAAGATTGGATAATAGCTCTGCAGATCTATCTTTAATTAAAGAAGGATCTCCAATAAAATGTTGAGCTATCGTAAAGATTAAGGTGTTGACAGCATCTGGAATACTCTTTCCATCTTCTAAGATAGGAGTCCCATCAGATTCTAACTTAACAGCACTGAGGATTAAGGATTTTTCATTGTCGTTGAGGTAGTTATCCCACCAGCCTTTGAGTTGACCGCAGAAGCCCGCAACTAATATTTCAACTATCATAATTTCTGGACAGCCATTTGAAGTTTCATAGGCAGTAGCCACCATTGTCATGTTTTGGAGTATCTTGGTTATACCATATTCATTTTCTCCATCTATGTTCCATTCATAGACATTATTGGCACAGAAACTCTTAAAATTGGTTTCTTTGTCTTCTAAAAGAAGATCTGGAGCAGTAGCTCTGGGATAGCATAGTTTAGTTGGTCTTCTCCAATTGAGTTTTGAATCGGCTTTGATGGGATTGATCGCTTGGTGATTTTCAGAACCTGTATCTTCTGAATTCGTATCTTCAGAGCTTTCATGAGGTGAGGATGAAGATGATTGTCCTAGCATATTAATGGAATGATTTCTATAAGGAGTTGAAGGGATAGTTTGCTCAGGCGAGTCAGGGATGACGGTTTTGAAGAGTTTTAACTTCTCATTGATCAGGGCGAGAAGTTCACCATGTTCCTCTACTTCTTTCTTAATCTGTTTATTGGGATCAGAAAGGTGTAAGGATTTTTTGAGCTGTTTTGAAACCCTAAAAGGTTTAAATAATGGTTTTTCTATTTGGATAGAAGATGAATCTTCATCTTTGGAGGAAGGTTCTGGAGAGGTTTTCTCCTTTCCTTTTCTATTTTCTCCTAGGGTTTGAAGGTATTTGTTGGTATAATTGGATTGCTCCATAAGATCTTTAATATCTTTGGCAGATATGGGTCCTTCTCCTGTTCTAGTTTTGAATGGAGAGGCAAGGACAAGGTTATTTTGATCTTTACTCTTAAGAGTAAAAGGTCCTTTTGGGGGTATTTCAGACTGAACAACTTGTCCTTCTTTTAGATGCCATTCTGTAATAACACCTAAAAATTTACTATCTTTAAAGGGATAAGTTTTCTCCCTCTTGATAGTATAGGCATTAAACCAGATAAAGAAAGGAATATTGACCTGAACTTTGTCAAGGTAGTTATAAAATTTTCTTTTGATTTGCTTTCTTTTAGTTCCTTGATAATGCTTAAGAAACCATTTTCTTTGGGAAGTCCAATTCTCAGAATAAAAGTCTCTTTTAAGAAATTCTTTATTAAGAATAAACTCAGATGATATTGTCATAATATCATAAGATTCATTAAGGGAAGAATAAGTAGGTGATTGAATAGTTTTTTGGTCTTCTTCATCCTTTTGATACTAGTTACTAAATCTCACTCGTGAATATATATATATATATATATATATATATATGTATATATAAATTTGTAATAACACAAGAATAGAAATATGCTATAGGGAAAGAACATTTTCTATGAAAAGGCAAAGAGTTGTAAACATTTTACATAAAAACATGTTATTATATGAACTAATTTGAGGAAGTTATCCGTTAACTTTATATTTTTTAATAATTTAATAATTCCAATATAAAACATAATCCTAAATTTTTTTAAACAAATATAATTTGTTTTTGTGATATATTATATGTTTTTAATTTAAGTAGACTTAAATTACGTTCTCTTTAACATTTTGATAATTTTATAACTAATAGCGCAATACAAAATTTAGATAAAATAAATAAATTAAATAATGCAGTATTTAGATAAAAAAGAATGAAAACCAAAGTAATTAAAAACCTGTGCCGCGACAAAACAAAAACAAACACAAACACATTATCATGGAAAAAATAACTTATAAATCTATATTTTCTTATATCTAAAATTAATTTTTTTCCTTTTAATCCATAAATTAATTTTTAATAAACATAACAAAAATAGCGCATATTTCAAAAAATTCCACGCGATAAACATAAATGAATATGCCCCGTGCATCGCACAGGTCACGGTACTAGTGTATATTTATTCATCATACATAAAAGACATTTGAAATATGAGTTACTAGTATTGTAACCGGCTCGTTGCACGAGGATTTTTATATTTGTTTATAGCATGAAATTTTTTAAAATATGTGTCATATTTGTTACATTTATTAAAAGCTCATGAACTAAAAACTAAAATTAATTTTACATATAATAAAACATAAGTTTGAATACTCCTTTGGTGGCCTGCGGCGAGGGCTTTGCCCTTTTCCTGTTTTTGTGGAGGTTGGGCAGGTCTCTCTAGTGTCGGCCGCTTGTGTTGACTGTAAATTCCTTTTTAATATATATTTTATCTTTCGAAAAAAAAGTTTGAATTTGATTTTGCGATGAATGTGAGTGATTTTTTTTCGTAGAAGCATAATAATTATATTTATTTGTGTTTTTTTGTTTGTTTAGCTAAACGTTGCATTTTTAATTTGGTTTTTTAAATGATAATTTAGTAGTTTATTGTAGACACTTGAAGTAACATATACGAGCTAGGGTTGGCTAAATGACCCCATGATTAATTGAGGTTATTTAACCCATGTCCACATGAACCAAGAAGATTGTGCCAATTCTACTTCTCTCCTATACTGTTCTATTCCCAGAACATTTTGGCACCGTCTGTGGGGAAAGGTAAACCAAACCCCACGTTCAAGAGTGAAGAAGCTATGTCAGGCAACGGAAGAAGAGGGCGAGGCCGTGGGCGGGGAGGACGGACGGTGGGCGATCCTTTTGTGCCGCCTCCCTCGCCAGCACGGAGTCCAAACCCTAATCTTGAGCAACCGCAAGTGGCGACGCAAGGTGGTGGCGTGCCAAACCCGATTCCTTTCAACATTTCCCTGGCTGAATGGAATAAGGTTTGTGGTGCTCTGGATTTTGTGCAACAACAAAATCAACATTTGCAGGCTCAGCTGGAGTACTTTTGCCAGCAAAAGGATTCGGGAATGGAGAGCTTCAAGGAGGCCGAGAGTGTGGTGGAATTTCAGCCCTTTTCACCCGCCATCTAGGCGGTTCCCATACCTGATGTTGTGAAGCATCTTGTGTTGGATACTTATTCGGGCGAGACGGATCCAAAGGAACATTTACAGTCATTTATGACTAAAATGGTGATCAGTCAGGCGTCTGACGCCGTGAGATGTTGGTTGTTTCCTTCCAAGTTGAAGGGGACAGCGCTGGCATGGTTTTCAAAGCTACCGTCACATTCTATAAACAGCTTTACGGAGTTTTCGCATAAATTTTTGTCGCATTTTGCGGCGAGTAGGACTCAGCGGGTGACAACTGCAGCTTTGTTCAACATCCGTCAAGGCGGGACGGAAACCCTAAAACAATATATGGCAAGGTTCAACGCTACGTTAGTACGGGTTGAAGATCCGCCTCAGGAGACTTGTGTGAACGCCTTCAAACAAGGATTACGGGCGGGTGCCTTGAATAACAAGCTTAGCAGGCGCCCGCCACGAGACATGGTAGACCTTAGGGCGAGGGTTCAGGATTTCATATTGGAAGAGGAGGATGATGAGCAGAAACGTGCACGGGATATGCTGGACGCTCCTTCGAGGAGGCAGGAAGGGCGAGGGTGACAACCCGACATGTTCGCCCGAAGGGAGCAACCTCGGGATCCTGCGAGGGGAAACCGTAGCAATCCATATCAAACAGCGGCCTTTGCCAATCAGGAACGAAGAAATCACCCAACTCGCCCGGAATTTGGAAGACGAGGCGCCCCCCCAGCGACAGGTACAACCACCACCACCTCCTCAGGTACCTCATCATTCCCCAGTGGCTCAGCGAGCAAAGGTTCCGTTGGCCGTAGGCCTCTCCAAAGTATTGGCGGACAACAGAGAGACTAATCTCACAGCTCGCTCTTACCCCCCTAAGAGACCGCCTATTTGCACCAAAGTTTTTTCTACATACACCACCCAATAAAACATATTTTTATCCTTACCACGTCCTACTCCTTAATTTCTACGATTAAATAATTTCCAAAAAAATTGATATATTCCAAAAATTAATTTTTAGAAAGTATGTTTCTTATTTCGGAAATCGATTTTCGGAAATTAGATGAAACATATATATGTCCAAAACTAATTTATGGGAAATATGTTTTCCTGGAAATCAAATTACTGAATACGAAAATATATCTTCCGGAATTATAGAAAATAGATCTTTCAGAAAATTAATTTTCGGAAAGACCAAAAAAGAAAATACATTTCATAAATTAATTTCCGGAAAATATTGATAGCATTCGGAAAACTAATTTTCAAAGGTGTTTCATATATCTGAAATTAATTTTCAAAATTAGAGAAAACCTTCTAGAAATTAATTTCTGGTTGCAACAATGTTACCATCCCATTCTATATATTCTGCTGAGGCTAGTTTGGTATTTTATAAAAAATGGGTGGTGTATGTGGAAAAATCTTTCGTGCAAGTAGTGGTTCCCTTTATGAATGCCACATAAATAGAACAACACCAATCACTAATCTGACAGATTTTGGGTATCCTAGTAGGAAAGGCAAAACAGGTACTATTGCAACTAAACAACAACAATAAAAGTCTTTGAGAAAAAATTTGTCACAACCACTAAGTGAATTTGTCATTGAGCTCGATAAAAAACTAAAATATGAGGGATATTATTGATAATGAGATCATTTTTAACAATATCTTTCCATGCATTATTGCAACTAGATTGAAAAAAAACAAGAACTGAAAAGTATGGAATTGAAGAGTAACCACAGTGCACCCTGTACACCTTTCTTTTACTATCCAAACTTTTGCTGTACAAGCTCAACATGCTAAGATTCCCCAGCATGTTCCAAAAACTCTTATCCTCCAAAGTTGCAAAAACAAAAAGAGTCAGAAAAACAAAGAAAGATGTGGATGGAATTCATATCAAATGAGATCTGTGAGGGGTGCTTTTCCTTGGCCTCTTTCTGAAGTTCACTATTTCAACACATTCATATGGCTCAGCTACAGAGATAGATGACTCAGTTTCGGAATTTTGGTTATCATTTTGGTTCAAATGCTCCTCTGAAATCCTCTGTAAACAATTATTTTTATTCATACAATGTTCCCCAATTCCTTGCTTTTGGGGCTCCACTTGAAGCACTGAGATCTAACAAAGTAACAATGCACATGTTTTAAATTTCAAATAATTGAGCTAAGTAAACAATAAATATCACATTAAATTGAGGCATGGTGTTGTTACCTTGCATTTAATGGAGCAGAATTGATTACGAGCATCTTGTAAATGTTTTCCACATTCTTTACAAATACCACCAGACTTTGGAGGTGTTGATAATGGTGTTTGTGCTTCTTTGGCTTGATTAGCAAATTTAGATGTTTTTCCTAGTTTGATATCTTTGATTGAAGGCCTTGGTTTGAGATGCACAATCTTGTCATTGTTGGATATATAAGTCTGTCAAATCATGTCATAATTGTTAGAAGAAAATTCAGTTCAGTTTTGAATTAGAAGATTAAATTCAGAGCTTTGGAAAAAGATCAAGCAATCTCAATATTTATTCTTGATTAGTGTAGTTGAGTCAGATACATTACCAATTGGGCAATGACTAATGAGGTTCAAGTGCACTAAAACAATTCTCAGAAACTACATTTAAAATGAAAATTAAGCATAGCTTATTTCACAGGTGACAGCATTAGCAAATTGATGGTAATATACTTCACTCAATGGTTAAAAGTTAGAACTTACAAAAGAGACAAGATTTGTGGAATCTGGACTAAGAACCCGTTTGGATACAGACCAAAGAGCACTTACAGACACGAGCTTATCGAGTGCTGTCTTTTAAGTAGATAAGCTCCAATAAGTGCACTTTGACCTGTATCCAAACGCGCTCAAGACCCGTTTAGAAATATTTAGATATTGTAATCCATGTCATGAACAATTCAAAGCAGTTAATAAAGCTACATGATCCAATTCAGCAATTAAAATTACATAGAAGTTCCATTTTTTCATGAATGGTAATCACTTACCAGAGAAAAATAACTCAACATTCAACCACATGAATCAGTGGCAACAATGAACTATATTACACTTAAGAAACTAACTTAATTTTAAACACTACTAGTAGCTGCTCAGTAGATTTTCCCCAAAAACTGATTTTGCTTCTAAAAACAATCGTAGAAGGGTTTACAAACATGCACTAAATCAATTTAAAACTAATAGATAAGAGTGAACCTGAATATCGGAGCAGTCAAAATGCTTGAGAAGATCAGAATGGCGAACAACAACTTGATAGCAATATCGGAATATCTGGAACCGTCGATGGAGGGAATGAGCTTCCTTACAGTGCCTGCACAAGCTAACTTCACAGTCCACACAGAACACATTCTTTTCATTAAACTTAACGTCTTCGTGAACTTCACAATTGCCAAAGCTGTTGATATTAAGAAGAACACCAAGCCAATCTTTTTCCCTTTCCTTTAATAATCGATTCTGCCCCATCTGCAAAATCCATCATCCACTGGCATCAAAACAAACTCAAGAACCACAAAACCCAAACACAGTTCAATGATCACAGATCAATTCTTCTTCACACTCTACTAATCAAATTACCAGCATATCAATCCTCCAACAAATACCCTAATTCACAACTCAAATTCCAATGTTCAAGATATAGTGAAAGATCAACCTAACCAGCAAATTGAATTTGAAATCTTTACATTTCTCATGTTAACTGACACAAATTCTACGTTTGTACAAAATCTGAACGCATGGTAATAGAAAGGTTACTCCAGGAATCAAAATGGCCTAGTTGCAATTGTTAAGTTGCTACTGTATTCATTATTCAACAATCACATCCACCAATATGATGCAGGGAAGAAAATTTGGAAATGCAGAAAAAGATTATGAATGAATCAATAATCTTGAGATTGCTATAAAAAACTCGCAGGAAATCAAATAGTAAAAAGCAAAACTAGGAGATGAAGATGCTAACCATGTCAATTTTCTCTGGAAAGGGAGAGAAAAAAAACTTTGGAAGCAGATGCTATGCAATATGCAATATACTCGAAACAGAAAGGGAAAAAAGTGTAAAATGAAAACAAATATTTTGAAATTCAAAGATCTTTTGACTGTGATTATGGGCACATAACACAGTACAATGTTTCAGTAGGGTGTCACGTGGGACCAAAATGGAAAAACAACATGCGCTGCCCCCACCCACAAATTTCTTCTGCAGTAAAATATACTTGGTCCCAAGAAAATTAGAGTAATCTTTTTTTTTAAGGAATCTATTATTACTATGATTAAAGAATCACTATTAAAAGGAAATTATGATTATGTGACATGATTGCGGGTAGGGGTGTTCGCGTTCTGGATTGATTCGGTTTTGTTACTTCATCATTCAATCATTTTTTTTCCTTTTTTAAATCCGAACCAATCCAATCCATTTTTTATCGATTTTAATTGAATTAGATTTCGGTTTGTTTAAAGACATTGTAAATATCACAGTCGATGAAGAAATAAAAATTAATTTGAATTATATAACATCACATTACAAGTCTAAATGATGAGAGTTTGTGTTAAGAACCACAGTTGGTTCTTGAAGAATTGAGAAATTGAAGTGCAAACATGGATTCTGTAACTTCTTATTATTACTCTGCAATTCAATTTATATGTATTCAAGGTTACAAGCTATGTAATTAAACAGAGAGAACGACGGATATTCTGAGGTTAACTATTGCATAGGAAATCATCAATAATAAAAAATACAAGATAAGATTCTGGATATTCCGGGATTGCTAGTACTACTAGATAACTGGTTTACAGCTGACACAGTATAGGCCTGACGTTATATCTGGTCAGACGAAATAGCTTGGCAGATGATCCATCACTTTAGCATGCAGGTGATCCTTATCAGACGATGCTTTCCTTTGTCAGTTAATACAGCAGACGACCCCAGACTATTGTTGTGCTCGATTTTGCTCATCTTCAACAACAGAAGATTCTTATCTCTAACAGTTTGGAATAAAAAAATAAAAACGAATCAAATGTCTCAAACAAATTACCCCATTCAACATTCTGCCCCAGTAGCTCTAAAATAAGATGAAAAAAATTTAATCTTACATAATAGATAACATATTTTTTAAATATATGTTTACTTTGATACACATTTTTTAAATTATTACTTGAATCTGTATTTACCCAAATATATCTTCATAAATAAGTACGTGTCATATTATAATTATTATAATTATATAAAAATATAAAGACATAAATATGTAAATATGAATGATATGATATATGTACAAATAAAATTATATATATTTGCAAACATTTAGTTTGGAATGGATTGGTTCAGTTTTGCAAAAGCAAATCCATAATTCGATCCAATCCGACAAAAAATTTCAGTTTCCTCGATTTTAGATCCGTTCGACTTTCAATTTAATTGAATTTCAGTATTTTTATTGATTTTTTTAGTTTTTATTGGATTGGATTGTTATCAACACCCTAATTGTGAGATAGATCGGTGTAATAGTTTCTCTAGTACTCTATTCAGAACTTACTAATTATGGAAATAATACCTTAACTTAAATTATATTTTTATTTAAGATTAATAACAATGCAGTGGCAATGGTAAATCATTTCCGGGAGATTTTTTTTTCATAAAATAAAATTAGTCCCAAAATTCCGACCTGGGTTCATTTCAAAAAAATAATAATAATTTCGATCGAACGTGGTGAAGGTTAATGTTTCGCTAAGAGTGCAACTCCTAAGTATTGAATACTCAATTTAAGGTTTCAAACAATTATTTTTCACCACTACAACTAAAATTCTAGGTTTTTAAGAGACTTTTATGTCTCAATATTTTTCCATATCTACTACTGTATCTACTAATTGTGAGTCATCAATCTCAAACCTGAGCAACTCTTAAAAAAAATACTCTCTTATATGTCGACACGTGTCACTTTATCAACCCAACAATTTCTCCCTCTATCAAATCAAATTTCCGAATTTAAATCATGATTTGCGATAATTAAGGAATTCAAATAATTATTTATTACAAATTTAAATCATGTAATTTATGATTGTTCTTTTTATATAATATTGTTCTTTTTATATAATAATTATTGTGAATTATCCTCAGTGCTACCTACTCTTTATCCAGATATTGTCAATTCTCTTT
Source organism: Acmispon strigosus (assembly GCA_030819835.1). Lineage (NCBI taxonomy): Eukaryota > Viridiplantae > Streptophyta > Magnoliopsida > Fabales > Fabaceae > Acmispon > Acmispon strigosus. Next base: position 4,207,074 of record JAUAMA010000001.1, on the reverse strand, counting down.
ACAGAACAATTATTTATAATAATTATTGTGAACAATAATAATTATTGTTCTTTGGATATTCTTCTTATTTCTTTATTTATATTGCTTGCTTAATTTATTTTGTATTGATCTAACCTCACAAATTTTTAAAATAAAAGAAGTCAATAATATTAAAATGTAATTAAATATAATAAATTTTTAAAAGAAATAAATACCCCACAATTTTGTCTACGCTTCCTCCTTCTAAACGTGCTGATGATGACACTGCATCCTTAACTTTAAACGTCCATAAAATCTTCATTTCTTATCAGTCTTATATTAACTTTCTTTATTATGAAAAATAATTTTTGAACTATGGTTAAAACGTGTTGAGATAGAGAAGTAAAATAAGATCTTCACAAGCTTCACCAACTAAAGAATTAAAATGTGTCAAGATAGAGAAGTGAAATAAGATCTTCATTGTGTTAAGACTATTGCTAAATATTTGTTGGATGTTTTTATATTTCTGCTATCAAAACTTAATTACGTTGTTTGATTTTGGTATGACATAACATAAACTTTAGATGAACAAATTTAATATTAGTCATTGTGTCTACTTTGATTTTATCAATTGAAGACTTCAATATAATATTACGCGTGTTTAAAAATGTTGACATATGTCATATATTTATTAGCTTTACAACATCAACTAAAAAAATATTGCAAATTAAATATTAAAAACACCCGTGCATTGCACGGGTTACTTACTAGTTATAAATAAATTAGAATAAATAAATACCAAAAGACATAATAAGACGTGATTGTATAGCCGTGTCAAACTCTTTTTTAATTAAACTAAAAAGTAAAACTCATTTTTAGCGTAAAAAAGCTAAAAACTTGACGACAGATATTAAATATTTGTCGAAATAAATTTTACACTAATATTGTGTACATACATTAAAGAATTTAATACTCATGTATTGATAGTGTAAAATAATTTTACTTAGATAACTAATCATTATTTTACTTTAAATCTATTTAAAATGTCTGTTTTCCAAAAAAATTGTTTTGACTAAGATATTTTTACAGCCGATAATCATAAAACTAATTTAACGTCGCACGGTCAACACACTAAATCTATTGCCCTAATTTTTAATTGCTTCTAATAAATTACATCAATAATATAATTGGAAATGGTACCGATAATGGTAAAACAACACAAGAAAGGGGGTTGGAATTGTGTGTGAGAATTTTTAAAATCTTTTCTTATAAAGCAAGTATAAATTTTAAAATACTTTTCAAAGACGAGTGCAGCAGAATAATAACAGAGCTGAAAAGTAAAGCACACAAAGGATTTACCTGGTTCACCCCCTTAATCGATAGGGCTACGTCCAGTCCTTTGTTACACCAAGATTTTCACTATTACTCCGAATAGTAAAAGTATTATGCAAGACTTCTCCTAGTATTCGCAGGACTTCTCCTAACTAGTATTCAACAGAACTACTCCCAATTCTCTTTACAAAGAGGGTTTTTCTTTTCTACAAGGTCTCTACAATAAGAGTAAGGTAGAAAGTTGAAGTACAAAATATAGAGAGGATAAATGGGTTCTCTGTTTTTGGAGTGTAAAGAGGATGAGAGTTTTCATTCTATTAAGGTTTCACAGAAGGCAGACGACTTAACTCAGGAAAATATGACTGTGAGTTTCTGAGTTTGTATTAGAGTTGTAAGCAGATGAAAGACTTAGAAAGCTTGAGTATTTGATCGTTGAAAGTCGCCACTGATTCCAGTGTCTAAGTCCTCTATTTATATCTTCAATAGGATGAACAATTGTGAAGATCTTTGAGTTCCGTTCGAATTTCTTCTGTTCTGAATTTGCAACGGATACTTCTGGCAGCTTTGGACAAGCATTAAATGCAAATCTGCTACTCATTAAATGTAGCATTAAATGCTCTTGCTGGTGTCGTCCGGTTCTTTAATGCAGTTTCCTTAAAAGCTCGTCCGAGCATTAAATGAGAAAGGAAAGAAGCAAAAATAATCTCCTTCTTCTGAACATTCAGATTTTATTCTGACCGTTGAGGTGATACGACGTTCAGTAAATTTTGCCGTTGACTCTGAAAAAGTGATGCTTGATTTAAGGAATGTCAGAGGGGCTAGCAGATACGAGGAATAAAATATTTATTATGTCCTTTTCTTGATTCTGCTGAAAACAGTGCTTCATTAAATGCTAGGACGAGTTTTGCCTTTATTGCATGAAGCATTGAGCCAAATGCTCTCTTTAGCATGTAGCCGGACGATCTCCTTAGATGTGCTCTTTGAGAATACCTAGACGTACTCCTCGGACGATCTCTTTGAAAGTGCCCAGACGTACTCTTTAGACGGTCTCCTCGGACGTGATCTTTTTCGTCAAATTTCGACGTGCTGCCTTTGATATAATTTCAAAGGGTAGCCACACGTTCATTTCTTCATAAAGATAGATGTTCCTGAAATTTGAAATACTTAAAGTATTAGGAAATATTTATCTATCAACATTAAATCTTATATATAAAATTGTTATTCATCAAAATATAATAAAAGATGGAATCGTTTGAATCTAACAATCTCCCTCTTTTTGATAATGACAATTTTCATTTGAGAAAAATGTTTAATTTGGTTATCGCGAAAAAGATAGTATTAGAGCATTGATATTTTTCAGAGTTTTTCCTTTTTGAATAAAACTAAGAGATAGATGGTTTGTCTGTATGAATTTTCTTAGTTAGAAAAACATGACCATTTTTTATAAGATCATACGTGGTAACATGAAAGCATGGTATGAGAGAAAACTTGAAATTATGTTGTTTAAAAGCGTATAATTAACAAGTACGACGAGCGCTTTCTTTCTTACCAACGATTGTATAAACAAAATTTTTAGATCCCCTTAAGGTCATAATTTTCTAACTTTTATGCAAAGGTTATTTCTTTCGTTGCTCCCCCTCAACATAAGACTATCTTTCTAAGGCATTTACCTAATATCTAAAAATTAGAGTTTTTAGGCTTTTTCCTATATCGCTCCCCCTGAGGAATATAGTTCCTTTTTCTCTAATTTTCTCCCCCTTTGTCTTAAGCAAAAAAAATATTGCAACAAACAAAGGTATGTAACAGAGCAAAAAAAAATGAAAAACAATTACCAGGAATACTAGTAGCATAGGCATATGAGAAAAATAGCTAATTTAGCGGACGAGAACTTGTCAGTGTAGAAAAAAAATGTTCAGTAAATGAAAAGAGAGAGGGATAGAAAGAGTGAAGGATTTCTTCAGCCTAGTTTGGCCAGTATTTTTGACATTATCTCCTTCAAAGAGCCAATTTCAGTATCAAACTTTGCATCAAGAGCCTCAATGCGTTTCCTGTTATTAGCATTCTACTTGGCAGTTTCTTCAGCAAGAGCTTGAACATCACTACGGACCTCATCCTTGAATGCAGCAAACTCTTCTTTAATTTCCTCAATGACCGTTGGATCTACAGGAAATTCAACAGATACAGGAGTTGGTGGGGATTCAACCCTATAGTCAGCATTAGATTTCGGTTGACCCGGACTAGGCTCCATCTTACGAGGATGACGCATGACAAGGTCGTTGTTGATGAATGGAAGCACATCTGCTAAAAGCAACTCTTTAGCCTGCAAAACAACAAAGTCTTCTCTGGGTAATAAAATAGGAAGTGCAGGAAGAGCAATGGCTGGAGTCCACGAAGGTAGCAGAATGATTGTCCAAGAGCCAAGAGTGATAATCAGAGCACCAGGACGGGCAATGAGGAATACAGATAGAGATCCGACATGGCCTTGAGTTTGCCAAACAAACCAATCAAAGTGATATATGTCATCGAGCTTGCGATCCAAAATCGTGAGAGTGACGTCAGCACAGCCAATAGGGGCCCAGATTCTTGCAAAAGAGCAGAAGGGATATCCAAGCAGTGCAACAGTCAGACCAGGAATAATATGGAAGTTGTCCAACGTGGTCATTTTCTGCTTCTTCCAAGAGCTAGGAAGGACGAGAGATCTAGGTCTTATTGGCACTCTGGGAATAAGGACCATAGCAGTTCTATCCACTGGTGTAGAGCCCAATGGTTCAGTGACATTGGCAGTAGTTGAAGCATGTGATGGCTGGATTTTGTATGATAAATTTAGGGTCTTTTTAGTCTTTTTATTTTTTTATTTTTTAGTCTCATATAGATTTTTTATTGTTTTTATTTAGATTTTCTATTTATTTTGCATTTTGCATATAGATTAGCTTTTATTTATTCTTCAAACTTTATTTTATATTTTTTAGGATTTTTTATAGTTATTTTTATATTTTAGGAAAACTGGTAGAATTAGTCATTTTTGTCCAGGGACCAAATTGTGAAGTTTCAGGAAAGGAAGGGCCAAAGTACAAAAGCTCAAGAGTTGAGGGCTGAAATTGAAGTTTCAGGAGAATAAAGGGCCAGAAATCCAGAAATGAAGTGCTAACAAAGAGAGGACCAAATGTGAAAAGCAAGAATATGAAGCATCTCCTCTAATTTGGCACATGTAAAATGATGATTGAAGGCTTAATGGTAGTGGAAAGGCTGTTTCAGAAGTTAAGAGGAAGCATAGTAGAGGCCATTGAAGGCATTGAAGATCCACTAACTTGAAGAAGAGCAAAACAGCAAGAAGTGCAATCAGCAGACGAGCCAACGCTCAAGCGTTGGCACTCTGACTAGGATCCAAGTCTGCAGTCCTGCCCAACGCTCAAGCGTTGGAAGCCAACGCTCATGCGCTAGGCCTCTGTTTGCAACGTCTGGATTTAATAGGACCCAACGCTCAAGCATTGGGATCCCAGCGCTCAAGCGCTGGAAGTCAGACTTTTTGCTATAAATAGGAGTGTTTTTCCATTTTAAAAATCATCCTTTACTTCAGAATACAACAAGTATTCTTCTTTCTTCCTTAAGAGCATTGTTCATGAGAATTGTGGGAAGCCATTCTTGAGCTCCTAGTCCAGGGTAATTCAATGTTTCTATTAGCCATGCTTGGCTAATTTCTTTTTAAGTATTTGGGTTGTTTTAGCTTATATTTTATGTCTTAGTTTTCTTCTTCTTGTTTCTAAATAATACTACAAGTTCATGTTTTATTTCCTTGTTCTTCTTTTTATCTTGAAGTACACAAGTGTTTATGCTTACTTCTTATGTCAATGGAAATTGGTAATTAGTAAGGGAAATAGGATTTAAAAGAAGCAATATGATATATCACTAAGGAATTAGGATAGACTTTGCTTTATGTTGGCCTGAACTCTATCTTCATCTTCTTCTTTAATTAACTAAATTGCAAGGAATTGAGTTTAGTAATTAGAAAGAAAGGTCTATAAGTGTAAGGAATTAACTTGTAGAAACCATAGGCTAAAGCATCATGAACTCTTGTTTTAAAATTCAGAAATAAAGTAGAAGGTTTCTAGCATATTTTATAAGTTATGTAATTCAACCCAAGTGCTTAATTTCCATCATCATCTTGTCTTTATTTATTTATGCTTTTTCAAGTATTTGTTCTACAACAAACCAACATCAAAACCAAGTTTAAATTTCTGCTCAAGTTCTAAATAAATTAATAATTGGACACCTATCCCTTGGGTTTGATATCTTTTATATTACTTCGATAATCAACTGTGCACTTGCGGATTTGGCTATCAGCATGCACAGAGCGAAGTGGAGAGGGTGATAGAATAGGTGTGGTATGTGGAATGTGTTGTGAAGGCATCTGATGAGTGGATTTTATATGATGTTTTTAGGGTCTTTTTAGTCTTTTTATTTTATTATTTTTGAGTCACATGTAGGTTTTTTATTGTTTTTATGTAGATTTTATATTTATTTTTCATTTTGCATGTAGATTAGATTTTTTGTGTTTTTCTATCTTTATTTTATATTTTTAGGAATTTTTCTAGTTATTTTATATTTTTAGGAAAAGCTGGTTTAGTTATCATTTTTGTTCAGGAACCAATGTGTAAAGTTTCAGGAAGTCAGGGACCAAATTGTAAAAGTTCAAGAGTGGAGGACTTGAAGTGAAGATTGAGAGAATATGAGGGCTTGAATTGAAGTGCTAATCAAGAGAGGACCAAAGTGAGAAAGAAGAATATGAAGAATCACTCTCTAATTTGGCACATGGAAAAAATGCTTAAAGGAATTGATGTTAGTGGAGGAAGGGTTTCAGAATTAAACAAGGCTGAGTAGTGGCATTTTATGGCCATCAAAACCCACTACCATGAATGAAGAAGGAAGGAAAAGCTTGAAGATGAAGAAGCAGCGTCCCAGCGCTCCAGCGTTGGGATCCCAGCGCTCCAGCGCTGGGGTTCTGACTGGATGATGAGTCAGATTGTTGACCCAGCGCCCAAGCGTTGGAAAGCCAGCGCTCAAGCGCTGGGCCTCGGTCTGGAAGTGGGATTTTAATGCCTTCTAGCGCCCAAGCGTTGGGAATTCTAGCGCTGAAGCGTTGGAGGCTGGATTTTTACTATAAATAGGACCTTTCTCTTCACTTGTAAGACACACCATCTTAGAATACAACAAGTATTCTCTCTTTCTCCCTCAAAGATCATTGTTCCTAGGAATTGTGGGAAGCCAAACTTGAGCTCCTATCCAGGGTAATTCAATGATTCTTTTAGCCATGCTTGGCTAACTTCTCTTTTAAGTTTTTGGGTTGTTTTAATTTATAATTCATGTTCTAGTTTTCTTTTACATTTCTGAATAATATTTTCAATTCATGTTTTATTTCTTTGTTCTTCATTAATCTTTATGCGCAAAAGATTTCATGCTTTCTACTTATTCATAAGGCCATTTGGTAAGTAGTAAGGGAAATAGGAAATAAAAAAGGTTATATGTTTGCATTTCTTAAGGCTATAAGGATGTACGTAATTTTGTGTTGGCTCGGATTCTTTCTTCATCTTCTTCTCTAATTAACTAATAACCAAGGCTATGGAGTTAGTAATTAGGTAAGGAAGTTCTACATTTCTTAAGGCTATTAGGGTGTAGAAACTTAGGCTATAGCACCATGAATTTGAATTTAAAGTTCAGAAATTTAGTAAGAGTTTTCTAGCATGTTTTATAAATTATGTAAATCAACCCAAGAGCTTAAATTCTCTCATCTTATTTTCTTTATTACTTTTATGCTATTACTCTCTTCTTGTCATAAACTAAACATCAACCATATCATTTTATTTTCTTTGCACAAGTACTAAATTATATAAATATAAGAACACCTATCCCTTGGGTTCGATAATCTTTTATATTACGCGATAGTTTAATCGTACACTTGCGATTTTCCTTATCAGCATCTCTCAATCAGGCAGCTCTTGATCAATGGTGAAAGGTTGAGAAGCAAGTTTTGGTTCTTCAGGGTCATCACAGGGTTCTGTATGATCCAAACTTGGTCCATCATGAACCAGACTTGGTTCATCATGCATCGGACGAGGTTCCTCAGTCATCGGACGAGATTCTTCGTTAGGCACCGGACGAGGTTCTGCTTCAAGCATCGGATGAGGTTCTTCTACAGGCACTGAACGAGTTACTTCTAGAGCCGGACTTGGTTCTTGATGGGAACTTGGTGGTGATAGCATTTCTTGAGAAGGATGAACTGGACTAGGCTCCTCATCATCAACTGTGATAATTTTATGAATGACTTTGGGAACCTTGAAGAGATTATCATGTATTCATTGCTCTCAGCTTCAAGTATCTGCTTAAACCTTCCCAGACGAGGGATAAGTGGAGTTTTCCAAGCTGTAGCTTCCTTAGTGCAGTGATGCTTCCATTGCGGAAATATTGAGGGCAAAGGAGAGTCTTTATGCAACTTGACATGAACCCAGTGACTATCGTTGATGTGTCGGTGTAGATGGTACTGGTCCGAACAAAGGTAAATATGTAAATCGACCCTTTCTGGATAAGGTTACTAGAACAATGTTGAAGGCTGTTGCAGCAAGTAAACCCATGTTAGGCACAGAGAACCACTTGGGTTCATATGCATACTCTCCCTGTTCTAGTCTGAGTGCCATTAACACAGACTCAACCTCAGATTCAGAACTTAAAATCCTTGAGTGCAGAGATCTCTGATCAAGCAATTCAGTGATCAAACTCCTACGAATATGGTGCCAATAATCTTTACCTGTTAGATTCAAACGATTTCATATTTTAAATATATTTTGATAAATAATTTTTTTACCTAAGGTTTAATATTGATAGATAAATATTTCCTAATACCTTGAGTATCTCACATTTCAGGAATATCTATCTACATGGAGAACATCTGCATATCCTTTGAAAGCATTATCAAAAGCAGAATGTTGAAGAAAAACAAAGAAGGAGAATACGTCTAGCAACACTTTAAAAGAATACATTTTCCTGTGGATTACGTCTGGCAACTCGTTGAAGAATATGTCCGCCAATAGAGTACGTCTGGAAAACACTCGAAGAGTATGTTCGCCAATGTGCTAAAGAGTACGTCCGCCAAAGTGATAAAGAATACGTCCGCTAAAGTGCTAAAGAGTACGTCCGCCAACGTGCTAAAGAGTACATCCGCCAAAGTGCTAAAGAGTTTGTTCATCAAAGATTCTTCAAGCAATAAAGTCTGTCTTCGTCGAAGCAATTAATGAAGCACTGTTTGCAGCAGATTCAAGATAGGTTCATAATAAATATTTTATTCCTCATATCTGCAAACACTCTGACATTCCACAAATCAAGCACAACTTTTCAGAGTCAACGTCGTCATTTCCTGAACATAGTATCCCCTCAACGGTCCGAATCAAATCATTTGTTCAAAAAGAAGAAATTTTCTTTGTTGTCTTCCACAAGCATTTAATGCTCAGATGAGCTCTTAAGTTAGAAGCAATGAAGAACCAGACGAAGTCAACAAAAGCATTTAATGATGCAATTAATGCAAGGCAGAATGCATTTAATGCTGTTATAGAGCAGCAAAAGTATCTGTTGCACACTCAAATAGAGGACTTAGACACTTGATTCAATTGGCGACTTCCGACGATACAATTTCATAAGCATTGTAAGTCATTCTCTTTCAATCAGCTCTATATCAAAACTCAGAATCTCAAAGTTATTCTTTCCTGAGTTAAGTCGTCCGCCATAGTGTGAAGCTTTCATAGAGTACTACTCTTATCTTTCTCACACAGCTTAAACAGAGAACCAACCTTCATATCTTCTCTGTATATTGTTCATAAACTTTCTACCCAACTCTTATTGAAGAGATCCTTGTAGAAACACAAACCTTCTTTGTAAATGAACTGGGAGTAGTCCTGTTGAATACTAGAAAGGAGAAGTCCTGTAGAAAACTTGTAAAGGAGTAGTCCTTCGAATACTGGGAGAAGTCCTAAACAATACTTGTACTATTTGGAGTAGATAGTGGAAAATCTTGGTGAAGCCAAGGACTGGACGTAGCCCTGTCGATTAAGGGGGTGAACCAACATAAATATTCTGTGTGCTTTAATTTTCAGCTTTAATTAATTTCCGCTGCACTTAGCTCTTGAAAAGTATTTTGAAACTTATACTTGTGTTTAACAAAAAGATTTTATAAATCACACACACAATTCAAACCCCCTTTCTTGTGTGTTTTATCACTATCAATTGGTATCGGAGCTTAAAGGGTCTGAGAAGTACTAACATCTTAACAGGTGTAAAGTGAAACGATCCACGGAGAACACCACATTTCCTTCTGGAACGGCTACAAACAGGCCACCTTTCTTTGACGGCTCCAACTATCCTTACTGGAAGAAACATATGCAACTATTCATAGAGTCAACAGAGTGGAGGCTTTGGGATGTTGTGGAAAATGGAGACTACTTTTCAAAAGATGATGCAAACAGACCTATCCACAAGGCTCAATGGATAGACGAGCACCGTACAAGGAATCAACGGAATGCCAAAGCTAGGATATTCCTCATATGTTCTTTAAGTAAAAATGAACATGATAAAGTTGATAGCTTAAGCACCGCAATGGAAATATGGGACACCTTAGCTATGGCCCGTGAAGGAACTTCTGTTGTGTAAGATACCAAAGTGAGCATGCTAACTGCTCAATATGAAGCATTCAAAATGAAGGACAAAGAATCCATTGAAAGCATGTACTCCAGATTTCAAACTATTCTCAATGGTTTGAGAAATCTCGGAAGATCCTTTACGACCAAGGATCAAGTCACAAAGATTCTTAGAAGTCTCCCACCAAATTGGAGATATTTTGTTACAGCTCAAAGGGCTGCCAAGAATCTTGTTTCCTACCAAGTGGAGGATCTCATGGGAGAGTTAAGAATACATGCAATGGACCTTGCAAAAGATGCTGAGGTCTTACGAAGCAAGCCTACAGCCAGCAAGTCTGTAGCCTTCAAATCCAACTCATCTAAGGTACTAAAAGCTGCTGAATCGTGTGATGAGGCTGAGATATCGTCTGACATATCAGACGACGAGCAAGCCCTCTTTAACAGAAGGTTTAAGAAGATGTGGACTAAAAGAAAACAATGAGCCCATAGGAGATCATACCAAAGGAAAATCCACTTCCAACTCAAGAAGAGATGGAGAGAAAAGTTTTGGCAAAGGGTTGATCGTCTGCTTCGAGTGTAAAAATCTGGCCACATCAAGGCAGATTGTCCTTGTCTGGCAAAGAGAGCAGCTCAGAAGAAAAACTTCAACAAAAAGAAGGTTCTCTCAAGTCAGAGTGAAGAATCTGAGGAACAATCTGAACATGAAGAGGAAGAAGAGGTGGAAGACGAGGAGTCATACTGTGCATTTATGGCATCTATAGACTTTTCTGACATTGAAGCAAACAAAGAAGCTGAAGTTATGATGGTGACAGTGGATTCGTCTGACAATGAGACAGACGACAGAGATGAGGTAACTTCTGAAATATCACAAGATGATTACAATGAATTACTTGATTACTCACATGCATTATCTACTAAGTATAGTAATCTAAAGAAAAGTTTTACAAAAATTCAAGATGAATTAAACGCTTCCAAAAATGAAAATGTTTTACTAACCAAAGAAAACGAAGCTCTGAGAAAGCAAGATTCATGTGAGGAAATTAAAGTTCTCAAGGAAAAAGTTAAAAGATTAATAAATGATATGTCAACATTCACCTTAGGCCATGAAAATTTTGTTAAATTATGTGGAAATAACAGAACTATGTACGACAAGAGTGGTCTAGGTTTTGAAAGCAATGATGAATACATTGCATCATCTAGTAATGTATCGTCTGATAGATCACATTTATCATCAATCAAGCATGATACATCTGAAATCAAATTTATATCATCTAATGCTAAATTATCTAAAACTAAGTTGTTTGTAGTGAAAAGAAAGGAGAAACAAACTCCAAGTAAAACCGTTTATGAAAGGAAAGTTCCACCCAAGGTTGAAACTAACAAACAAGGACCCAAGAAAGTCTGGGTACCAAAAACTATGATCTTTCATGTTGCAGATTTACTTAACAAAGACAAACCAAAGCCAACTATTGCACCAGGACAATGGAGGATTGCAACACTAAACAGGAAGAAAGTCTATATCCCCAAAGACGCACGTTGAAAGAGATCGAAGAATCAATTACCTTGTTGATCAAAAGGAGTGGATCACACTGTGAGTTACTGAAAGGAATCTAGAAGACAACTTCATACCCACATGAATTGAAAGAGGAATAAGACTACTGCTATCTTTGTCTCCATCATAATATCAACTGTGTTTATCGAAAATCTCTCTGTATATATGATGTCATTATTCAAGCATGTTATGTTGTGAAACTGCTCAACAATATATGATTTCTCACCTTACCATCCATGTCTAGTTGAATATTATATATCCTGCACCATAGTATGCCTCGTCTGCACTAACCATTTTGCAGGAAGTTGTAGAATTGTCAGACGAACACATCTTTGTTCTCGTCTAATTGGTACTCGTTCGCCTCAACACTACAGAAAATCAGACAAACACTTTTGGTCCTGGTCTGGTAAGGTGATCGTCCGACAAACATCGTAAGATTCAAACGGTCCTCGTTTGAGGTACTCATTCGTGGTGACTGAATGGTCCTCGTCCGAAACCCATGACTCACATGTTGGGATAACAGGTGAAAAATTGTGTCTTTTCAGTTACTTGCTTCTCAAGCACGCATTCAATCTTTTCAACTACTTTGTCTACACATTTATCACATCACATTAAATGCGCGTGCACTACTACTGTTCTCTCACATCAAATAAATTGCAATCATTTCTTTCTCAAAAACTAAGAAAAATCTGTTTGTATTCCATGCAAGTTAAACAAAAGCTTTTCCCTCCACTCTTACCATTTGCACTCTCTCTGAATCTTTGCCTTCGTCTGCTCCTGTTATTTTGCTCTCTAACCTTCGTTGCAGAAACAGTACCAATGGCACACAAAAAGCAAGCTCCAACTCAACCTCAACTTACCGAGGCTCAACAAGCAGTCAAAGACCAAAGAAAGAAATGCGTAGAAGCAAACCGAAAGGAGCAAGCCGAAAGAATCGGAAAGACCAAGATAGCAAACTTGGGTGACAAAGCTCTCACTTCCCCCAGATACCTTGACTTGAATTTCTACCAGTATGTCAAAGTGGCTGGAATTGAGATGGTACTATTCCAAAATGGGCATCTCTCTTCAAGATCTCTGAAACTCCAGCCCTCATCCCAATTGTTCAAGAGTTTTATGACTGTGCTGTTAGAAAGAGCAGCCCTACTCTGGGAATCCAAACTCGCTGCATGAGGAAGATAATGAATATCTATCCATCTGACATTGTTATACTTCTGGACCTTGCTATTGGAGATGGAGTGAAGTATTCTCTAAAATGTGAAAAAGATGTTCAAGATGCTAACTGTATTTGGAAGGTAGATCCAAAGACAGTCCGATACACCGTTAACAACCTCATTGATGTCTGCATTTTTCCTCATGTTATTATCAGTAAGGTGGTAGTGCTAAAAGAAGGTTCAAGGGACTTGTTCAAAAAACTCGCTCACTGGAATCTTTATCAGATGATGAAAGGGTTCATAGTCAACACTTCCCACCTCATTTTTCAGCACGTCTTCAACACTCTGGAAATTTCAACCAACAACAATCTACCCTATGGGTTTGTTCTCACTGCTTTGGCTGGAAGGTTGAAATGGATAGACAAAGAAAAGGAAGAAAGGGAGTTCATCAAACACGACTACTTCTACTCCACTCCAATCAGATTTGGAGATGTTAGCAGGATGCGGCTAAACATTGACATCTCTGTTGTACCTGAAAAGTTGTTGAGTAAATGGACTAAGAAACAACGTGCAAGAGAAGCGACGTCATCTCCCTCTAAGGCAATTAAAGAATTGCCTGCAGTTAGGAAACAAAGGTCAAAGAGGCCTCCTTCTGACCAAGTGCGTTCGTCCGCTGATGACAATGAAGCGCCTGTAAAGAAGGTCTTGCTCCTGACCCTGACTGAGGTTTTGATGACAACAAACTCATGGACAAAAAGAAGAAAAGAAGACTTAGAAGAACCAGTGCAACATGTCTCAAGCTATATCAAGGGCTCTAGATAACCTAAGTCTTTTGTAAATAGGCAAGTTATGCTAGCAAGGCTTCTCTTAGCATAAAGGCTCTAAAACATCTAAAAGTAATTGAGTATAACCCTTTTATAAGTTAAAAGTGGTAAAAAATCTCAAAGGAACCTTAAAGTTTCAGTTTCTAGATAATGGACTTGAGTGTAATCGATTACACCTCTAAAGGTAATCGATTACACAAAGGAAAGTAATCAATTACAGCTTTCTTGTAATCGATTACATGTTTGAATTTTAAATTCAAACAACAACGGTCTCTAGTGTAATCGATTACCTAAGTAATGTAATCGATTACAAGCTCGACAAGTTGCATTATTTCATGAACCATTGTGTCTCAAATCATTTGGGAATGGTTGTGTTGGTTCATGGATGATCCCTTATGCCTATATATAGTCCATTTGAGTCCAGAAACATAACACACACAAAATAGGCCAAAGATCACAAGTGAACAACTTTTCCATATTCATTTAAGCTTTGTTCTTAAACTTTCAAAGAGCCTATATTCTGAGTTCATTATTCTTCATTGTAAAAGAACACATTTGTTATTCATCTTTTGAAGAACTCATAATTAAGAGAGCCTTCATATGCTTAAGAGCCTTAAAGCATAACTCCTATAATCAATCCATTCTTGTATTGAAGGATTGATTCAACCGGTTAGAATTTCTTCTTCATCTTCATTCTGGTTGAATGAATGATTCACCGTAGGGTTCGGTGAAGGTAAATTATCTGAAAGTGGTTTGCTTTCAAGGACTGAAAGTGGTTTTCTTTCAAGGACTGAAAGTGGTTTGCTTTCAGGGTTGTTGATAGAAACTCTTAAGGTACTTGGTGTAAGCACTTGTAAGAAGTTTTATCAATAGTGGGAAAATCCTCAAGGGATTTCTTCAGGGACTGGATGTAGCCTTCGGTGGATAGAAGGTGAACCAAGACTATTCAATAGAACAGTACAAGTATTCGACACAGAACTTTTCCAGAGTATTCTCAGGGACTTCTCCCAACAAGTATTCCCACAGGACTTCTCCAAACACAAGTATTCCCACAGGACTTCTCCAGAAACAAGTATTCCCACAAGACTTCTCCAGAAACAAGTATTCGAAGGAATTCTCTTTTCATAGTCGTTTTTCTACAAAAGGTATCTTCTCAAAAGAGTGTGTTAGAAACAATTCCAAGCTCAACAAACACTCAATATTTGGTATATGGTTTGAAACTTAATATTATACTCGAGGTTTGGCTAACAGAGATGAATAGACAATGGGTTCTCTGTTTCGTGAAAGCTTGATAGATTTGACTCTGCTTTTCACTCAGTTTTTGTTCTCTATTTTGTTGTTCTGTGTTCTGCTATGTTTCTTGTCTATTTCTTCAAATCTTCAGGTCTTCCCCGTTTATACCTTCAATTCATTCTTTGATTTCCTGAAGATGCTTGTCGTTGACTTGATGTAATCATTGAATTCTCGACCGTTAGAGAAACGATTATAAGCATTAAATAGATTTGACTTTGTTGATTCTGCAGAGCTGATTGTTGAGAGTTTGTGCCGTGATTTTCTCCTTTGCTTTAATTGCAATTATGGTATTGTTCAAGCAGAGTTGGTCGTCGAGTAATGTAATGCTTGATTTACTTCGTTGCATTAAATTAATTCATCAATAAATTCCTTTCCTTTTTGAGAAATGATTTATCCTGTTGACAGCTTTGTTCTTCAATTGTTTACTCTCTGTTGTTATAGCTCGTAGACAGTAGAGTTGGACGATACTTGAATTTGTCTCTTGCTCTTCACTGGACGATACTCTTCGCTAGACGATACTCTTCATTGGACGATACTTTTCTCTAGACGATACTCTTCATTGTTGATCAAACGGTACTTTCCATATGCTTAATAATACAGAAGATGATACTTTAGATATAACTTTGACGTTGTAGTCTTTTGCTTCTCCTTAAACAGTACTTCCTACTTTTTCATAGACAGTACGTGTAAACGGTACTTCTCACTATTGTCTGAACAATACTTCATTCTTTCCTTGAACGATACTTCACTCTTGCTTGTATGATACTACACTTATGCCTTGAACAGATTCTTTTCTCGATATACGTGCAAACGATACTTCTCTAAACGATAGATGTAATTCCTGAAAACATAATACATAGAGTTTAGTAGTAAAATTATTATCACTCAAAATATCATAAACGTTTTAAGATACGTTTGAACTTAACAGTAGAAGCTCCCTTATTTATGTGTCCAATTATATTGTCAATTGGATGATCTCTATGAGCTCTCCATTCCTTTGGTAGATCGGTGTGAACTAGATCTTGAACTTGTAGATCTTCAAGTTGTAATTCAATATTTTCTTGTTGACTTGATTCACTAACCTCATTGGATACTTTGGGCAAGACTTCTAAATCATCATCACTAGAAACAAACTTTTCCTCTTTTGAGGGGTTAGATTCATAAAAAATAACATTTATAGATTCTTCCACAACTAAAGTTCTCTTGTTGAAAACTCTATATGCTTTGCTTGTAAGAGAATAGTCAATAAAGATACCTTCATCGGATTTAGCATCAATTTTACAAAGGTTATCTTGACCATTATTATGAACAAAGAATTTACAACCAAAAACATGTAGATGAGAAATATTTGGTTTCCTCCCCCTAAGTAACTCATAGGGAGTCTTCTTTAGCATAGGTCTAATGAGAACCTGGTTGCTCACATAGCAAGCGGTGCTAACGGCATCGGTCCAAAAGTATTTAGGCAAAACCTGTTTCATTTAACACAGTTCTAGCAAGTTCTTCTAAAGACCTATTTTTCGTTTCGACAACTTCATTTTGTTGTGGAGTTCTAGGAGCGGAGAAATTATGACTTATACCATAAACATTCACCATTCTTGCTTCAGTACCTTTAAAATAAGAAGAAATTTTTTTTTTAGAAAGATCAAAGATATATATTAAGAAATAAGATAGGTGAGAAACAACCCATCTCACCATGGGTATAGTAACCTAATCAACTGCTAGAGAACTCAGCCACAGTAGCAAAACCTCCCACAAAGAACCACCAAGACCCCAACAACACACAACCGTGCTAGCAAACAATAAAGCCCCAACCGACTAACCAGATGGCAAAGATCCTATCGAAATTGAAAAACAGCAACAGGCTCAACCAGAAAGGGAACCAAACAAGCTGCTCGACACCTACATACAGGAAATCTCACCATCCTAAAGAGCTAAAAGACCCACCCAACAAAGCACCCAACACCGTGCTAAAGAGCTGAGTCCCTAACCAACACAACCAGGAAAATTAGCAAAATACAAAAACAGGGGCGAGCCCAAACATAAAAGCACAACGCAAACGGCGAAGCCAGCGACCATAGCTGCGAGCCACCATTCCAAAATCATCACCTCCAACTTCGCTCCGCACTCCGAAAGCCGGGGACACAACCTTGTTTCACACGATCTGAGCCAGGACCTTGCCACCAAGCACAGCAGATCGACACTGACAAAACCCCGCAGGACTCCAACCCGGAACCTCGAACACCGCCACGCAACGACGCACCTGAAAGACAAACAAAAACCACCTGAAAACTGAACCTGCCACCTACACAAAGGCGAACAAAAATCCACACCGCGTCCAAACTATCAGCAGATCTGAAACACCAAGGCAAAGGGCAGACAAAGGAGGCTTCAAAACAAGGAGAGGAAGAAGACGACGTCAGAGATCGATGAAGGACTCGAGAGAACGGCGATGACATCCTCGGATCGGGTTTCCCCTTTCTTCACAGAGCTCGTCTCCTGACTTCGACACAAGCCGAAGGGAGAGGCGGCCCAAGATCTCCGAACGGCGCAGAGCACCGTCGCCACCACCGGCAGAGCCACCCACACGAGCAGAAACAGAGGCGCGCGAGGAGAAGCGACGACGGCATAGAAACAGAGGCGGCGCAAAGCAACAAAAACGCTCCGAGAAAAGAGATATGGAGGGCGGCGAGAACGGAGAAGAGAAAAGGAGCACAGAAGATGGGGTTGCCGCCGCGCCGGGAGAGAGGAGGCACGGCGGCAGCCCTAGCAGAGCTGCAGTGAGAGCGAGGCCGAGAGAAGAAGGGAGAAGAAAAAAATTTAATCCTACATAATAGATGAGATATTTTTTAAATATATGTTTACTTTGATGAACATTTTTTCAAATTATTACTTGAATCTCTATTTACCCAAATATATCTTCATAAATAAGTACGTGTCATATAATAATTATATAAATGTAATGACATAAATATATAAGCATGGATGATATGATATATGTACAAATAAAATTATATATATTTGCAAACATTCGGTTTGGATTGGATTGGTTCAGTTTTGAAAAATAAATCCGAAATCTGATCGAATCCAACAAAAAAATTCGGTTTTTTCGATTTTAGATCCGTTCAATTTTCGATTTAATTGAATTTCAATTTTTTTTTATCAGTTTTTTGATTTTTTATTAGAATGGATCGGTTATGAACACTGAGAGTAATTCTGAGAAAAAAATTGTCATGTGCAATTCAATTCAAGTGATAAATTCTACTACAATTTAACAAAAAAATAATAATTTAAGAGAATACTTATTCTACACATTTTAAAAAGTTAGAAGGTTATATATATACCTTTTTAAAGATAAGGGTGTAAGCGGAGTAATTCGAATTTTTCCCTATTTATTATTTACCCCCGCACCCACTCACGTCACAGCACATAACGAGTGACAGATAAACTGTCACAGGAAAACGCGATTCCGTTTGTGAAATGACGTAATCACCCCTTACCGTCCTGCTCCTTCAAATCAAAACAACCTGTTGTCAACCTGGTTCCGGCAAAAACACGTTGTATCGTCCGAAATGTCGGTGAGTTCCATTTTCCTCTTCCTCAGATCCCTTCCCCTTCTCCTTCCCCATTTCGTGTGTTAATTTTGTTCCTTGAAGTTTCTCATCGTTTCAGATTCTATGTGGGTTTCTTCTCTACAACTTTGTTTATGGCGCATTATTGTGATGTGTTGCGGTTCTGCTTGGATATGAAAACAAAATGTGAAAATGAAAAATCCTTATATTTTGCCAAATGGGAAGTGGGAACTCTAACTTGATTGCTATTTTCAATGTTTTCTAGGAAAATCGTATAGTGATATATGACCAATTGGCCATGTTCATGAATGGTTTAGAATTAGATGATGTAGTTTATAAATATAACTTCTCTTCTTGAAGCAATAAGTACTAATTTGGGTTTTGGATCTAAGTGATGGAAGTGGTACTACATTTTCCCTCCAACAAAGAGCAAACTTTGAGAGTTGGTTCTCTACCTGTTGCTGTTATTATGTGATTCATTCACTTATTTATGGTACATGTTTTGAATTGATTCATATTGACATTTGATTTGATCTTTAATTAGAGAAACCCTATCACATTGATATTGTCTCTTGGCATAACGTTTCGACTTGGCTTATTGACTTTTTGTTCATTTGCTTTGTCTTCTGAGCTATGAGGATAGTGCTACTACTCAGTAGGCTTTTGTATCTTGCTGTTCTTTCTTTCACTTAATTCAATCATTGCTTCCATGATTTCAATATGAGCTTCTGTTTTTCATTGCATCTTCAGATTTCTTTAGGAGGAAAGTGAAGATTGTCTCTTTTTGCACATAGCTTTGCTTCATGGGCTCCCTACTTTACAGAATGCCATCCTTGATATTTACTTGAATTTAACATCTTACTATGTGCAGACCGCAATGGACCATACCGGTCAAAGAGTTGAAGCGTTTCCCCATTCTCCGGCTTCACCAAATTGGACTATACATGTTTCAGATGTGAGGAAGAAAATTTTACTTAGTAACATTGGTTAGCACTATGATTGTAGAATATATTATGTGGGAATGGATACTATGTTTCAAGTTTATGTAAATGTGCATGCCATTGACAGTAAATTTCTTGGCAGCAATAGTAACTGCATTTGAAAACTGGTGATATATGTTACAATTAAGATCTTATTAACATGGGCATTTAGGAACAAGTTAAGAAAATAAAATAATTTTTTCATGAAGAGAAGTTGTTAACATCTTGAAAATCCAAAAAACATTTAATTTTTGTATACATTAACTAAACCTTTGGAATTATTAGGGATTCTAATTTCTAAATTCATGTTATAGGGACCCAAAATGGCTTGAAGAATATTTTAGTTTTGTTTTATTTGGCAAACTTTTTTTACTGATTAACTACAATCTTGGTCACTTCAGGTTAATCCTTTTAACCAATTATTTATCTGTGCCCCACTGTCATTGTTGGTATTTTAGCTGTGTCAAATTTTCTTTATAGCATAGATTTCAGATATTCTTTGATGGAGAAATTTTTAAGTTCATTCCATTTTGATTTCTATCAGATAAGAACGGTTAAAGTTAGCAACATATCACTGGTGACTTCCAAGAAGGACATTGAAGAATTCTTTTCATTCTCAGGTGATATTCAATATATTGAGATGCAAAGGTCAGGGAATTAGTAATGTGTTTAACTTTATTCATTTCTTATGAATTTTATTGTTTTATACTAAATGTCACCCTAACATTTGGTTCTAATTCTACAGGGAAACTGATCGTACCCAGGTTGCGTATGTTACCTTCAAGAATTCACAGGGAGCAGATACAGCAGTTCTCTTAACAGTATGTTTTTTGCATTCAAAGTCTTACTGAGAAGCTTTACACCTATGTATCCTATTTATCCTTTCCTTTCAATCACTAAAACTGATAAAAATAAGATAGAAAGAACAGAAACTTAGTCTTTTTTTTAGAAGTCGTGTACTTATTCTTCAATTTTAAAATAGGGTTCCAAGATAGCTGACCTATATGTCACAATCACACCTGTGGAGAAGTACCAGCTTCCCCCTGATGCTCTTCCCTCAAGTCCAGTAAGTACTTAATTGTTTATTCATTCTGATATTCATTGTGCTGCAGTGAAACATGCTAAATATAAACTCTTTAGCTCATCATGTCTGTACTATGTGCCCAAAATATAAGTGTCAAAGTAAAAATAGAATGTGTATGTGTAATCTATTTTACTCATTAAATTATTATTCTTGACTGACTTGTAGTTTCAGGCTTTGAAACACATGGCTTCACTGTTGCAGCCAAATTTATATGGTGCTTAATATCTTTGTTTGGGTACGATATCTATACATTTTTTTAGATTTAGGGTGCGTTTGGATATATAGCTTACTTGAGCACTTATAGCAATAAGCGCTTATCGCATAAACTCTTATTTATAAGCTAATTTCTAAAGCTTATTGAAGTAGGCTCAATAGGCTTTAATTTAAGTATGTCTAAGCGCTTATCTACAAGCTAATTTGAGCAGCTTACGAAAACAAGCTCAAAACAAGGTAGGTCATAAGCTATTTACATAAACTCTCCCAAACAGTCACATAAGAGCTTCTACTATAAGATCAGCTCAAACAAATTCTTCCAACATGGGCCCTACTTTGTTCTGCTGTTGATATCAGCAACTTTTCTGCAGCAGTGAATACAACTTTGGCCTGAAGATGATGGGTCAAAATCTATTCACCAAATTACTACTTTTGTCCTACCCGATCAAATATGCCCTGTTAAAACATTTTCTTGTGAAATTAGAGTCATAACTAAATGCCTGCATTGTGGGTATTGTATCTGGTGCTCAAGTAAAATATACTGTAAACTTTGTACAATCTCTGCATGTATATACTAATTCTTCAGTCCCCAAACTGTAGAACAAATGTGTTACAAAAAAAAGCCACAATCATAATCAACAGGAAATTCTAATTTCTGTACTATCAATTTCCAAGTACCTGTGAAGTTTCTAAAGTACAATACTCTTCTTAATAGACAAACCAAAGTGCTGCTGCAGTTAAGAAGGCCGAAGATGTAATAAGCACCATGCTAGCCAGGGGTTTCATTTTAGGAAAGGATGCGATCAACAAGACAAAAGCCTTCGATGAACGTCATCATTTGACCTCGAATGCTTCCAACACAGTTGCTTCTATTGATCGTAAAATGGGAATAAGTGATAAACTAAGTATTGGAACAGCCATTGTCAATGATAAGGTGCGAGAGGTTGATGGAAGGTTTCAGATTTCTGATATGACAAAGTCTGCTATCGCTGTTGCTGAGCAAAAGGCGAGTAGTGCTGGGTCTGCTATCATGAGCAATCCTTACGTATCAACTGGAGCTTCATGGCTGTCAAGTGCGTTTACTGCTATTGCAAAGGCGGCGGAGGATGTTAGCACGATGACCAAGGAGAAGCTTGAACAAGCCGAGGTGGAAAAGATGGAGATCATTTACAGTGAAAGGAAAGGGAGTGTTGATGAATATGCACAGATGCACTTAGACGAGTCTTCAGATTGGGGTCCTGCGGTAGTTCCTGTTAATTCTGACAACAGTAAGCTGGGAATTCTATAACTCGAACTCACACGTGCTCACAAGCACAACAGGATTGACTTAGTTGGCATACTTATTGTCAATCTTCAATTGCTGCAAGTTTGTTGATTGTTGTATGATGAATAGTCTTATTGATTGTTATGTTGATTGTAAAGGTTTATCTGGAAGATGTGTCATTGCTAAATATGATCAACATTCATGTAAAATAATTCATTCTTATTTGTTTCTATCATACTTGTTAGTTTTTCTTTCACTTCTCCCTTTAGTTCACATGGTTCTGGAAAAGTTTTAAATGTAATAGCATCAACAATATAATTTATTTTTGCAGAACTGTCTCTTCAGCAACATGACAGATATCATAATTCTATTTTCTTCTGTTTTCTTTATTTATCTTTCCGGTGAAAGAAAGAATCGGCTATATAATCTGCTTTTCTTATTCATCGTTGTATTCATTCCACCATGTTGGTCGCTTGTGACTATGAATGATATAGTCAATTGCTAGGAGTTAGAAGCAAATAGTTTGACTAGCAAACAGGGACCCTTTCGGTTACTAACTATTTTAGGATATTTAACTGATCAAGTTGGATTTATACCAAAATTTAAAACAGGAGTGTATCAAGGATGCTTCAATGAAATTGCAGTGTGGCAGTGATGCTTCTACTTCGGCCAGGTTTGTTAAGAGGGGTGAGATATTTGAGTTTCTGTGCTGAATTTAGTGTGTCAAGGAGCATATCAGATAATAAGAGTATGCCGTCAATTGTTGAGTAAGAAATATTTAGACTTTTGTCATATGATTTATCTTTTGTAAGGTTTTGTCCTATGATTGATTATTTTGGAAATCAAACATACATATCTATGTTTATATTATCCAATCCAATCCTTCACTTGTTAACAAATCTAATGCATCCATAATATAAAAGGAAGTGACAATAGACAATTTCAGCTCAGGAAAGAAAGAATTATATATAATGCAAGAAGAATAACTTCTGTATAACCTGTATTATGTCTTTCAAGGTTAATATAACAGTTGACAGCTGATTTTTCATTCGCTGTAAGGTTTGAATGCATCTAAAAAATGTAGATATTCTGTCTTTTATATCGGTCACGGGGTGTGTCCAATCAATATAGTTACATGGTAAAAAGAATGGAATTTCCTTCCTTTCAGGTAGGGGAAAAAATTAATTTTTTTTTCAGTATCTATGATGAATCAACCAGGCATAAGAAAGCCATTTTTCTTCAGATGTAGGAACTACCACAAGCAAACTGAATGTATAGCCAATGTGCTCCATCCAGCTAGTGTGTTATCATAGATAGCGTAACAACCACTCCAGGCTCTGTTGAAGTGAAAATGTAATAGTATAAGTTTCAGGTTAAATAAATAAATCATACCCAGTAATCCAAGAAAATTAATGATAGTAAACGAAATGGTTTATTTCATTCTATTGTAGTGGTGCTTTTCTCAGCATAACTAATGAAATGTGATTAATTTTATGATATATTCAGTGGAGCGCTTTTTCATCATGACATTTCAGGAGGATTTTTCTGTTTTCTGGTTTTAAACTCGAAACAAAAGGAAAAAAGTAACAGATTATAGGACATTAGGAATAGCATACCTCCATGCATTCATGCAAATTCTCATCCTTGGATCTAACATGGATCTGCAAAATAATACGATTAATTATCTATATATCATTCTAATTACAATCTTACTCACAATGGAAGATAGACATTAAAGGATAATCAGCTCAAGACAAGGTGACATTCAGCATTCAGAAAAAGACACACAGACAGAACAGGTTGGAAGTGTTTCCACAAACTCTGCATCCATACAATTATACAAACACTATCCTAGTACTCTGCCGCAATGGATTTTATTTACTAAGTGTATGTTTTAAAATCCTTCTGCAATTGGTTCTCAAGTCAAAATCGATTCTGAGAACTTTCTGCAAGTACCTTATGGGTGTTAGAATTGAGGAAAAGGTAGCTTAACCAAACATGCATTAAACTATGATGATGATGAATTAAAATACCACCAAAGCAAAGTGAAATTCATGAAGCAAATGTGGCCTTACCTAAAGAATAGAGAGCTAAACATGCCTTTTCATGTAATGTTTACCCTTATGACAGTAATGATGCATTGAAGATTCAAATAAAGCCTTAGCTCTGTACCAGAAAAACAATTACCCCTATGACTTTGTGCGATGCATTTTGATTGCGTTCTAGTTCCAGACAAGCCAGGATCACAAGTGCAGCAGCAACCGTTGAGGGCCAAAAGCGTAGTTGTTCATGAGCTGATAGAGCCAGTACTGCTAGGTACTTGACCCTTTTTTCCACAACTAAATCAGCTTTAGCAGCTTTCAGATAGAACCTGCAATTTTTTTATATAAAGGGTTATAATTTAGCTAAAATCTTGAATGATATATGAATTAAGATCTGAACTTTTATGATCATATTCGTGCCATAAGAATGTAATTAAAGAAAAATTTATACCACAAAAAACTGTAGATGGTCGGCATTAAACACTTGAACTCGAGCACCTCCTGCACCACCCATTCCATAGCTACCACCTCGCATCTACTGCATACGCTGTCTCCTATGTAGAATTTTTTTTGCCCCAGTCTACAGTGCCATTAAATGATTCAGTAGTGTATTTGATAAAAATGGAGCAAATTGAAAGACTTCTCGAATTTTACACATAGATCAGATAAATAAAGTCACATTATGACAGAAATCATGACTAAGAGAACCTAAGTAATATAGAGGAGTCACGAGATAACACATGGTTTCTCCATTTCAATTTGAACCCACTAATAAGTTACGCGGTTTTGATAAATTCTCGATTCAAAGCATAATATACTAATGAGTTATATAGTTTTGACTTCTAATTTATTCCCCAACACAACGATGAGCATGCGAAGAAATACAAAAGTTAAATCACGAACCTGTTATATTGCTGGTTTTCTTCGATCCTAGTGGCTAACGTGAGGCAGGCTATTCCAAGAATTTGAAGGTTTCTTCTGTCCTTGAAGTATCCTTTGCTCAGAAAACGGTCAAGCAGGCTGATTCCAAGAAACAAGGTCTCTTGTCGAAGCTGTTTTCGACAAGATTGCTGCACATTAATTCGAAGCTACTTTTAAAAATCAATGGATTTAAAAAAATCAGCTGGCAATTCAAACCCAAAAAGGCAAATGTTTGATATAACAGTCTCAACTCTCAATACACCAAGGTAAAATAGTCATGATCCATCGGTGCATATGTTTGGAAAAACACGTTTGGGCAAGATGGATGTTTGGGCTAAAATAGTTATTTTTGGATTACTAGATGGTTTAGCGCACAATAATATATTTTTTCTTTTAAATATTGGTTGGTGGGTAATTGTGAGTAAGGTTTATATAGACGAAAAAAATCCTATATACTCATCACTATCTGAAAGAGGGAAGGAAGAATTTCTTTTGAATACTGGTTGGTGGGTAATTGTGAGTAAGGTTTATATAGACGAAAAAAATCCTATATACTCATATCACTATCTGAACGAGGGAAGGAAGGAAATTTAGTTAGCATTGGTTAAAGTGAATACTGTTAGTTATGTTGATTTCATCACATGAATTATATACATGTGACGTAAAAAAAAAAATTATATACATGTGACATTTCTCCTGGTAACCAATTTCACTTCTATATGGTTCACATACCGTGCTTCCTCCTAAAACTACATAATACAACGCTCAATTCTGAACTATATTCATTTCTATAGTTCATTAACAATTAAGAAAAGGGGGGAATGTTTAACAAATTATATGTCTCAGTTTTATTATTTCCTTATTTACTTCTTTATTGACTTCAGACTAGCATGTAATTAGTGTCTTCATGTCATGCCTTTTCTGGCCTATGCATTATGCTATATGGCTCAGAATACCCCAACACTTAAAATATCATGACTGGGTAATTACCTCATCACATTGAATTGAATGTACCGCGTAGAAGTTATTCTTGCTTGAATAGACTATCGTGTATTAATGAATTTGGATTTTCTGGATCCCCTTTCGATCTCTCAATCTTACATCTAAACTATTAATTTTAAATCTAATATCTAAACTATTAATTTTAAATCTAATGCTCTACAAATTTTTAACACATAAATAATTAACTTGGATCATGAGGTGAAATTTATATCATGAATATTTTAAAACTGTTAGATTTAAAATCAATGGCTCAAATGTGAGATTGAAAAAAATTAAGAGAGAATTTAATTGAGAGATCCAAAATTCTGTATTAATACCCTAAAAAACTGGTAATTAATACCCTAAATTTTTTTTTTGGTAACTAATGCCCTAAAAAAAATTTTGGTTACAAAGGAACAATAAAAAAAGTTTTAATTTTTTTGGTACATAAAAAAAATACAGTGTTTAAAACACGAATAACTTTAAATTAATGTAATTTCCAATATATAATTTTTCACTTTGATTTTTGTAACTAACTCTCCAAAGAGATTAGTTAATATTTGTTTCAAATTAATAATTAAAACAAAAAAGTTAAGTTAGTTTAATACTTCTATTGTCGCATTTTCCTCTTGTAACAAAAAAAAAAAAAAAATACTTCTATTGTCTTACTGACGCTGTAATCGTATATACAAGAACTATTCGACAATGTAGTAAAAAATCTAGAAGCATTAAATAGTGTTGAGATTTGTGTAGCTAATGAGACTTCTAAAATTGAAATTTAGTAATCTTTTGTGGATGAAGAACCAGAAGGAAATAATTTCTCACTACCTATTTATGGTTCTTTCTACGCTTATAGCCAGCCAGCAGAGTGAAAAGCAAGCAAATCAGCTGTTTGAGAGGCATGTGCGCACGAATGCGAGAAAAGTGCATTACATGCATGGTGATGCAGGGATTTACTAAAGTACGCCGCAACACTCAAGAAGAGGCATGTGCCTTCCAAAAGAATCTGACGTGTCATCAGACAATTGGAAGCTACAAACATTCTCCAACATTCCTGATGCAGGGGAATGTGTGCTCTCTAACTGAATCCATATTGGGTATCACCCTCTTTCAAACGTGTTCTCTCTCACGCAATCGGAAACACAACTTAATAACGAACTTGTACTAGTTAAGTACAAAACAAATTAATTAAAATAATTAACCCCTAATAATCAAAGCATTAGCAGCACTTAACTCTTTCAAAAATTCAAGTTGATCAACTATGCTACTTAATAGCTAAAATTAACAACGAAAGCAACCAGACAAACAGCATCACAATAACACTAATTAACAATTTGGGTTTAGTTTCAGAGCAACGCACCTCAACGATCCAGTGAACAATTTGCGATCGCTGCTGAAGCACGAGCTCTCCGAAATCTGTGGTGGATAAATATCCTTCAGCATAATTCCACAGAAAGACTTGCTTCCTTTCTCTCTTTCTCAGTAACTGGTAGCTCTCTTCATCATCAGAATCTTCAAACCTTGCAAACTAAAATCAGAGACACCGAAAATTAAGAATTAAGCAATTTTAAGCTCTGAAGTAATCGAAACAATTAAGTAAACGTACTTACTTTGAGGTGAAGAGAAACATCTTCTTCGGTCATTGAAGCATTAACTGGAGAAGATATATCGGAAAATTCCTTGAGGTACTGAATGAACAGAGAATAAGTTGGTGAAGGAGTTTCTCCAACGGATCCTTCCGAGAACTGGCTTCCAGAATCAACGAACAGTGACGGAGTGTAATCTGAGAGCTCTAGCTCTGAGCATTCGCCGAACATCTCGGAGTGAAGGTCCGAGAACGAAGTTTCCTGGCTGGAGCAGTACTCCGATGATTCGTCGTCGTCGCAGCACGAGAATCGCAACTGCTCTGAGCAAGCGAGATCGGAATCATAGGCGCCGGAATCTTCCGATTCATGCTTCAGAATCGATTGCGCGATCAAATCAGCGCAATTATCACCAGCGTGATGGCTCCTTGAACCTTGAGAGAATTCAGATTCTGATGCTCTGTTTTCCTTGCCTCTTTTCTTATACTCCACCAACGAAGTCGCGCGAACACCTGAGCTAACTGAAACGAAGTCGTTTCGGTTGATTTCCGACGAGTGTTTGCACTGTAAATTCTCAACGGAATGTTGCTCTGCGGCGCAAGTAATCTCCGATTTCGTGCAAGCTTCGGATACTTCATCGTTTTCCTTCGGATTCTTACTCTCTCTTCCACTCCTGAACTTCAAAATCAAACTTCTACTTCGTTCCTGAACTCCAGAATTGGAGTCCACGCATGAAGACTCAGACAGCTCCGGTCGATCATTTACGCTCCGCTTCTCGAATCTCCGATTCCTCAAGAAATCCGCACGCTCAGCCTTCCGAACACCGTTAAATTCTTCTGATAATACAGTTCTCGAGTTCGAATTTCCCTTGCTGGCGAATATGCCGGAAGCTCTGCTCGAATTGCACGAAGCTTCGCCGCCGGCGAAGTCAGAGCCGGAGCTTGAGTCCACTGAGATGACGGAGAAAGGAGGATGATCGCCGGCAGTTTTGAGCCTCGCTGAAGGAAGGAGCACCGGCGAGATCTGGCGCCGTCGCCGGCGAGGCAGTTTCGACCGGAGCTTCTTGCTAAGGATGTGCGACGGTCGCTCCTGGTGGAGCTTCCGCTTCGAAGTTCTGGATCTAGTCGGCATTGCTGTTTGGTTACCGAGAAACGCAGAGAAAATTGAATCTGATCTGCGTTGAGTGTTAGTTGTGTCGTGATGATTGAGATTGAAATTGAATGGAGAGAGAGTGAGGGGAGTGTGTTTGAACGGTTATGGGAGTTGTGGCAATGAAGGAAGGAAAACGAGGGAGGAGGGGTATTTATATGGCACGGTCCCACGTAATGCGTTTTCCGTGCACCACGTCTCCACACAGTCACACACATGAATAGATGACGGCAGTTAAGTTTTAATCGCAAGAGTTATGATTGACACATGCCTGATATTTTTTTTATTGTACAGCAATGTGTTGGGTCAATCATATATTTGCACATAATTTGATATTATTTTATATTATTTAATAGTTAGATCTTTTTATAAATTATGAATATGTCACATGACTTCAATTAATTTTTTACTTTGACCCTAGTGTGAGGTAAAAAAACATAATCTCTCATCTACCACTAAAAACCCTAGCCTCCTTCTCTTTCTCTTTCACCCAACCAGCCGCCACACCTTCTTCTCTCAAACCCTAAGCAACAGTACCCTCACCATCCAGCGCCATCACCATCATCTCCTCCTCCTCCTTCTCCGTTCGAGAACTCGCCGTCGCGCTGCTTCTCCCTCTCTGATTCAAGGCCTCGCTATCGCCGCCACTCCTCCCTCTCCGATTCAAGGCCCCGCCGCCGTTGCTCCTCCCTCTCCGTTTGAGACTCCGCTGCTGCCGCTGTTCTTCCATCTCCGCGAGTTCCGGCATGCCAGAGTAGACTCGATCCTCCCTTCTCCACCATTAACCCAGCGTTCTGAGGATGAAGAAATCAGACTTAGAAGAAATCAAATACGGCTAATCTAGACTGATGTTATCCCAACCAGTTTTCAGCTTCTCAAACAAGTAAGAACTTTGATATTGAAACGGTGGTCATGGAGATGGTGGTTCAGAATAAATAGATTTCGGCAGAAGAGAGAAGATGGACGAATGGGAGAGAGAACGCAGATTAGAGAAAAAGAATGGTGTAAATGATTTTTAACTAAGGTAAGTTAGATGTTACTAGTGGTCATAAAATAGATATTAAAGAAAATTGGGGTCATTACATAATTAATGAAAGTATAGGAGTACATTAGAACAGAAGGTAAAATCATATTAGGTGTGTTATTATTAGTGGTACATGTCACTCCTGTACATACACTCTTTTATAAACATGGGTACCACAACAAGCACCTTGATACATACATCACTTTCTCTTCCATCTCATTCTCAACTATTTCAATTTCTATCTCTCTCTTACAATTTATCACATCAACATATTATATCTCACTTTTCTCTTTTAATTTTCATATCCTCATGTGGAAATTCATTTATTACAAGTTTAAAACTTTAAATAAAAAAGGAAATTCATAAATAAAATGCTAGTAGCTGTATTTATGTAAGTAGTACTTTTAAAGTGATTTGTTCGTTAATTATTACTTTAAAGTAACCAGCAGTTTTAGAAAATTTAGATTAAAAATAGTTTGTTTACCGTGACTTTTGGTAAGCGAACAGAATCCAAAAACAGTTAGAGGACTGGATTCAAAGTCCTTTTCAAGTTCTTTGTGTGAAAACGTTTAAAAGTGTCGTTTCCAGGTTTTGATGAAGAACGGAAGAATGTTCTTCAAAGATGAAGAACAGAGATGAAGAAAGTAGTAGATTAAAGAAAAAGAAAAGTAAAACTGAATTCAAAAGAGAAAATAAATTAAAAGGAAAAGACAAACCAAAATGGCAAAAGTAAACTGCATTGAAAGTAAAAGTGAGAATCACATCACCTTCTAATTTCTCTTTTTAGCCGTCAAGGGGAAAGTGGTTCAAAAGGAGCTGGTCCAAGAGAGGCCCCTTTACTTTGATATGGTGGACTGATGGGGGGTCCAAGAGGCCATTGCTGAGAGAAAATGAGAGCATCTATGTGCTCCAATTGCTGATGGGTGCCAAACCCTTGTGCGGGAATTTTATGCTAATGCCCGCTATGACTCCGAAGAGGAGATCCCCGCCATTCCCTACAAGTTATGGTTCCGGGGAACCACAATCAGTTATGGTGCAGAAGCAATCCGAAGGCTTCTGAGGTTGCCTACTGAAGCCCAAGACCGGGCTAAATTTGGTGAGAATGGGGCTAGTTACAATGAGCTGCTCAATAACTACCCCTTTGCTGAAGTTCTTGAGGCACTTGCTGTGCCAGGAGTTGAATGGGAGATCGAAGCGGATGGGGTCACCCCGAGTTACATTTATCGGAAGTTTGTGAAGCCGGAGGTCAGAGTGTGGGACCACTTTTTGGGGGACACTCTTTTCCCTAGCTCTAACAAAATAGAGCTTAGGAAACAGAGTGCTCTCTGTATTTATTGTCTGTTGAACAAGAAACCAATTGATGCGGCGAGGATCATTGCTTGGCGGATTCACTTCTCCGTCAATGGGAATAAAAAGGGTAAGAGGTTTGGTTACCCTATGCTAATTAATAAACTGGTGCAGGCTAAGCTTAGGGCAACCACTATGCCCCCCATTGAGATCCACATCCATCCTCTTCCTATTATGAGCTTTGAAGCTGCTAAGAAGATTTACAATGACCATGTTGATGCCCTTGAGAAGCAAGGTGATCCTTCTCGTGCATACCGTGCACCTCCCAAGTCCAGAGCCAACTCTAGAGAAGGAACCAGAGATTTAGGGGAGTCTTCATCTCAGCCCTCTATTCATACTTGGCAGGAGGAGGCTTTTGGAACCATGTTCCAGCACATGCACAGGATATCCAGTAACTAGCAGCTGATTTGGGATCATGCAAGCTACAGTGATCCCAGCTGGCAGAGGTGCCCTGCCCCCACTGAATTGGAGAGGAGATTGATGAATTGGAGGATTTTAAGAATTAATTTTGTTTGAAAAAGAAGTTGTTTTTGTAAAGACCCAATTCAAACTCCCGCTTTCTTGTGTTTCTATAATATTTCTCAGATGGGTCATCGCAAGGTAATCCAGGAAGGAGTCGTGTGGTTGGTGAGATCAGGAATTCGAGGAGGCAAATGATTGGTGTCTTCTCAAAGGCTATGAGAGAGTTGTGGGTCTTTGAAGCAGAAGTTAAGGTGATATAGCCGGCATTATTATTTTGTCATCATTATCATATTCACCATATCTTGATCGAGAGTGATTCGTCCCTTGCAGTTGGCTGGGTTGGAAACCATGTACATCGACCATGGAAATTGATTTTTGGAACTAAATCTTATTGATCTATTGTGTGTAGAGGTCGACTGTGTTGGGGTGAACCACATCTATAGAGAATCAAATCCCAAAGCATATTATCTAGGTAAATTAGGTTGCAATAAAGAGTGCCCAATTTGGTCCTTTTTTTGCTTCTCCTTGGTTAGGAAGTGTAGCTTTTATCTTGAACTGGCTTGGTGAAACCAGATGGAGCAATTCCCTGGTATACCAGTGTTGTATCATTTGATGGAGAGGTTGGAATTTGTGGTACTATGTGGCTTGGAGCAGGTGGCGATTTAAGCTTTTGGTCCTTCTTTTTTTGAAGTTTCATGTTTTCTCTTTGATTTAGTTTTGGGTATGACTTATATAACTTATAATATTGGGTAGAGCAAACCAGAATTGTGGGAAGGTAAGACAATTTGGATTGTTCTGTGTTTTGTTTCTCACTTGAGGGAGTTATGTCCTTTAGACCTTACTATTATTCTATCTAACTAAATACAATACCCGTGCAGGGCTTATTTACAATATTTTTAGTAGTAATTATATAAAATTATTATAGTTTAAATAAATAAATGTCAAAATACTTTTTAATTATAAAATTTAATAAAATAAAAAATAATTTTGTTTAGACATTTTAATAAATATTGTTAGAGTTCTCTTTGTGTAAATAATTAATATTAATAAAATTTAATAATGGATATTTAATAATTAGCATTGAAGTAAAATTTAATTTTACTTATTTAATAATATAAAAAAATTTAAAGTGAATTTAAAATATTTTAAATTATGTAGTAAGTTCGTAATATCATCAAATAAGCTATAATGGCATATTTGTTTTATACTTTAAAAAAATATTTGTTTTATACTTTTCATCAACAATAAAATAATTTTCAATTTTAGAATTATATTAAGTTACAACTTTAATAGCGTAAAATATGCTTAAAAGAGAGAACTTTGTCATCTCTAATGGTTCTACCCAACTCAAAATTGTGAAAGTAATTAAATACACCAAAATAATATGATTTAGTAAATTTTAATTTGTTTAACTTTGTCAATAATTATTCTCCTCTAATATGTTTTCTCATATAATTTTTACTACTACATAATACGTTAAAAGATATATATATATATATATTTTTTTTTTTTGGTACTGAAGCGAAGAATCTAGTTTCTAATGGCCCATGAACCAGTAGACACATTGATATAAGAAATCAATACATTCAAAATTTGACAAGTGTAAAAGAAATCCCATGTGAATATTGGACGTTAGAAGATCATATAACGTATATCAAGGCACTAAAATTTGTTTCATTCTTGAAACTGGAGAATATGCGATGAAGCCAAGTTTAAAAGAGAATGTTAGGGATGCAGTTCATCTAAAGTGAGTAAAATGAGTATTAAGGTCAAATTATGAAATATTTATTAGCTACTTTTATATGTAGGTAAAGTTTCAACAACCGACTTGTTACTAGTATAAAATAAGAAGCTTATAATCTATTGTGTACTTGTGAGTGAAACAAAAAAGGATCGACTGTAGATAGGGGTGGCAATATGGGCTCGCGGGGCGGGCCGAGCCCAACCCGCCAAAAGCCCGCCAAAATGCGGGTTGGGTTGGGTTGGCCCATTTTTAGTATATGGGTTGAAAGTCTCAACCCAACCCACATTTTGGCAATTGTAATGTAGTGGAAAAAAAAAGTCTTAGTTTAAAATTCTTACTTTTAAAGTTCTAACAAATGAATATTCAAAGGAAAAACAGTTAAAGATGCTGGTGGTGCAACCATGATCCTTAATTTCTTATGAAGCTGGGTTAGGCATCCAAGAATATATAAATTCAAGCTAATAATTATCTTCTAATACAAAAGTACACAAGTTGCATGCCAATTGATATACGACCAGACCCGTAATCTTCCATTCCAATTGCTGTAAAAAACAACAAAAGATGGCAAATCAAGGACAAAATCGCAAGGAGGCAAGGAAAAAATCGCATTACAGATCCAAAGAGAGGAGTGATTCAACGAAAATGCATGCTGTCGAGGATGTTTACTTACCAGTTTGTGACGGAGAGGAGAACGTGGCGTTTGCGCGATTCAGTGGTGGAGAGGAGAGAGCGGTGGAGAAGAGGAGAGCGCAGTGGAGGAGAGAGTCAGAGAGGAGAGCGCGGTGGAGGAGAGAGTCAAAGAGGAGATCGCAGTGGAGGAGAGAGTCAGAGAGGAGAGCGCGGTGGAGGAGAGAGTCAAAGAGGAGATCGCGGCGGACTGGAGGAGAGCATGGTGGAGGAGAGAGTCAGAGAGGAGAGTGCGGTGGACTGGAGGAGAGCACGGTGGAGGAGAGCACGGTGGAGGAGAGAGTCAAAGGGGAGAGTGCAGTGGACTGGAGGAGAGCACGGTGGAGGAGGGAGTCATAGAGGAGAGCGCGGAGGCGCGGCTGAAACAGAAAGTCAGAAACCCTCACTGAAGAATCCTATTCCCTAATGAGCCCTTACTTCCTTTTCCTTAGTAATGCTGTAGATCCAAAAAAAAAATTAAATGCAGGCCCGGCGGGCTGGCCCGACCCGACCCGTCAAAAACCACAAAAAAATGGGTTAGCAAAGTGGCTCAGAAGTGAGTTAGTGGGCTAATTTTTCCAACCCAAACCGCCAAAAATGGCGGGCCAAACGGGCTAGCCCAACGGGCCTAACCCATATTGCCACCCCTAAGTGTAGAGAACTCCAACGAGTTCTTGTTGCTGTGTTGAGAATTGACTAGTAACCAAAGTCAAAGTTATGTAGTAGTGTTACTTAAATTTAAATATTCTGTGTGTCCAATTTTTCTGTTGAGTATTTATTTTTTAGTTATTTTATGGATTCAGCCAAGGATGCATAAATAGCGGAGCCTCCGCGTAGAGGTGAACACCATCCATGGCAGAAAATCTAGTGAATAAACGTTAATATTATTATATTTGATACGATATGCCAAACCAACCCTCATTCTCTTTAGCACAATTACTGGCTCTCTCACATACACAGAAAAGGTTTTGTAGCAATATAGACTGACTCATGTGGTGTATGCTATAAATCAAACATGCCGGGGGCAAGAATATACATTCTGTACACAGTAAGCAGAAATTACACTTGAATGAAACATACTACTACAATGGTGGAGGAAAAAAAATCAAGGTAAAGATTGTACATTTGATCACCTCAGTTATTCATTAATCTTCACATATTGCGGATGCATCACCTCCTAAAAACAGGAGTGGGAATAGCATGTTGTAAATTCAACACACAAGCGTGTATGTATGACACTGTCCTCAAGAGTTTATTGACTATAACTCCCTAAGGTTTAACATACTCCTACAAAACCAAAGCCCAAGAAGAGCAACCAAGAGAGGCCTGCATGCATCACACAATATCAATCTACTCTTCACCAAGGAAGAAAACAGTGGGCTTCTTGGGTTCACTGATCTCCACAGTCCCTTCCAACATCTTAGCCACTTTTCCCATGGTTGGCCTCATCTCAGGCCTTTCCTGCAGGCACCACATTGCTGTCATCACCATCCTATTAACAAACTCAAAATGTACCCTGCTGTCATAAACCTCTTTAATTTTGCTATCCAAAATGTCATCCAATCTCATCTCCTTGAACATCTTATCAAAAGCCCACCCTGGGAAATACCACTCCTCACTCTTCACCTCAGAGCTGAGGATCTCAAAGTTCCTCACCCCACTCACAAGCTCCAACAGCACCATGCCAAAGCTGAACACATCAGCTTTTGAGGTGATTGGATCAGCAGTGATCCATTCAGGAGCCATGTAACCAGGAGTGCCCCTCCTCCTTGACATGGTCACCATGTCTTCCTTTTTCCTCAGCTTGGCTAATCCAAAATCTGATATCTTGGGGCAAAAATCATCACCTAAGAGAATGTTCTCAGGCTTGATATCACAGTGCAGAACCCACTCCAAACACTCCTCATGTAAGTATGCAATAGCCCTGGCCACACCCAGAGCAATTCTGTACCTCATGTGCCAATCCAATGCAGGCTTCCCATGTGAGGCTGGACCAACATCTGGATCATATTCACCATTGATTTTCGTAGATCTGACCCTGAACAAGTACTTATCCAATGACCCACCAGGGATGTACTCATAGATTAGTATCCTTTGTCCTTTCTCAGCACAGAAACCCCACAAGCGAACCAAGTTGAGGTGGTGCATCCTTGCAATGATGGTCACCTCCGCCCAGAACTCCGCGTCGCCACCGGTGACATTCTTGAGGCACTTCACCGCGATGACACGGTTGTCCGGCAAAACCCCTTTGTAGACATCTCCAAAGCCTCCTCTGCCTATGAGGTTGGAGAAGTCACTCGTGGCGGCTTTGATCTCCGCGTAACTGAACCTCTTGGGGCCACCAGCAGGTAGCAGCTCAAGGCCTAGTGTGGTGGCCATGTCCCTGTACTTGATGTATCTCTTGAGGAAAGACCAGAAGAAAGCCACCCCAGCTATGAGTTCTGCAGCAAAAAGGGTGCAGATTATGGCAATGTTTCTGGCGGTGGTGTTTGAGTCTTTAGGTGGTTGTGGCAGGCTTATACTGACAGGGCATGATGTTTGCATCACTTCGGTCAAGCCAATGAAATTGGAGGCTTCTGATTCAGATTGGTCCACTTTCACAAACATGGCAGTTTCAGAACCTGGTGACCAGAGACCATACTGAAGCTGTGTTCCTAGCACCCAAGCACAATAGCCTGATCCATCATATTTGAACCCAAACCCAAGACACTTTGGGTCCCTTCTGCAGGTGGATTCACAAATTGTGAAGTTTTCAGCATTGATTTGATTCACAGTGCCATCACTTGTGTAGTTTATGTAGTCCAGCCTGATAAAATTGGTGTTTCTTGAAAGAGGGGTTTTCAAGGTGCAACCTTTTTCAGCTCCACCGAGAACTGGCTTGAACCCAGATGGGCAAAGACAATAAGTAGAGTTATAATCTCCTCTGGGCATGCAGATAGCATTAGGTCCACACTTGCCTTTGATTTTGCACATCTCCCATATCCCTCTCCAAACCTCAACCCACTTGTTACTCTGCTCTGGGTAGAAGCTATAGATTCTAAGATTCCCATCTTCATCAAGAACCAATTTCCTCAACCTAGGGTCACCATAATCAGAAGTGAGAAAAGAGCTACTTACCATGGTCATTTTCCCATCATCATCCATGCTCACCAATGGACTTGGGGTTTGATAGTACCGATCTTTAGAGTCACAGGTGGAATTTTCATTGAGAACCAAACAGTGAGCATCAATGAACTTGAATCTCCCATTGTTAGAGTTCAGCTTGATTCCAGTTCCACTGATGTTCTGGCTGGGCAAGATTGTGTTAGTAGGGTTTGCAAAGCTGCTCCAGTTCCCAAACACCAAGTTTCCATTGTTTTCAAGAACTAGCTCTGTTGAATTGGAAGAAGCAGGGAGAAAGGTTGAACCTTTGAGAAGAAGCTCTCCTTTTGAGGTGATTACAAGGGAATCTAAGCGGTTAACTTGGGTTGTGGCACTCCACACAAGAGGGTTTGCGGTGTGAGGGACTTTGGAGAACCAAACAGAGAAGGTGAAGAGGTTTTGTGAATTCGGTGATGGGAAGAAGCCAGCAGTGAAATTGGAATTTGGGGAGAGGAGGGTTCTGTTCTGTGAAGGGAGCCATGGGGAGAGAGAGATGTTGAAGGATGTGAATTGGTTTTGGTTTTGGGCATTGGAGAGGAACAGCAACAAGAAGAGGTGGAAGAAGAAGAAGAAGGTGAAGACTTTGGTGGTGATGCAGAGAGACATGTTTGTTTTTGAAAGATGAACCGGTTCTGAGATGGAAATATCTGTTTATCTGTGTGGGTAGGTTCGGCGAATGAATATAGAAATCAGTGGCGGCTTTGGGACCGTTGACGAGGGAAGATTGACTCGGCATTTTCGTGTCATTGTTGGCTTTTTGTGGTGATAGGTGGTATTATTGACTAGTGGATTTTTACAGATTGTTAGTTCATACTACCCACTTGTAAAATATAAGTTGTTTTAAAATTATGTACTAATGTTAACAACTAATTATTTAATAAATATTTTAATTAAAATACTTCTATTTAAAGTTGAGTTATAGTATCAAGGAGAAAAAAAATTATTAATTAAGTGTATAATGAGTGTTATAATTGGTGAAAATTGAAAATGGTGGTAAATTATATAATATTAAGTAAGAGTATAGAAAAAAAAAAGTGGGAAATAAACATTGAGTTTATAAAATAAAATATATTTTAAAACATAATATAAATACTAAACTAACTTATATTTTAAAATTGAGGAATTGCA
Organism: Acmispon strigosus; assembly: GCA_030819835.1. Taxonomy (NCBI): domain Eukaryota; kingdom Viridiplantae; phylum Streptophyta; class Magnoliopsida; order Fabales; family Fabaceae; genus Acmispon; species Acmispon strigosus. The sequence goes on along the minus strand of JAUAMA010000001.1, from coordinate 4,168,988 downwards.
CTTGCACTTGCACTTTTTTATATTATCAACATAGCCATAGGAGATGTAACAAAAGAAAATAACACATAGCCATAGGAGCATAGCCATTAGCCGCAAAGAAATTTCGTTCATTTTGATAGCTTGACTTGACTCCAACTTTCTCCCCTCCTTACTCCATCCGTCGTAAAAAAAAATTCTAGCTTTTGATCTATTTTTTAAATTTTTTTTAGTTTTAGAAATTTAAAACTATTTACTATTTTTTCCATTTATATATTTATTTAATATTATATCTCTTACTTATCAACTTTTATTTTTACATATTACAATTTTCATTAATTACTTAACCAATAACCGTTATACTTCCTTTTTAAAATAACTCAATTTTAAATAGGAGCGTTTCAGTCAATTTATAACATTAATTAATAAACTTTTAAACTATGTGCATAACTTTAAACATTAATAATCATTTTCACCAATATTCTCTCCTTTTTCTTATTTTATTACGTAATATATCTATCTCCTTCGTCTTCTATTCGTATCATTATTTAGATTTTAGTAGATTTGAGATGTGAATCAATTGTTTTCCTTATATTTTATAACAACTTTATTTCCATTTTCAGCCGGTTGGACTAATGATCGACAAACATAAATTAGAAGAAGGTAAAAAACTATTAGTATAAAAGTTCACCAAGTTTTGAATTGAGATCGAAGAATTTAAAAATACTTATTCCGATCAAAATTTGAAGGAGAATACAGGCTAGAGTATGGGAAATTTGGCCAAGTCTAGTGAAATAGACTACATTGAAGAGTTTGAGTTTAGGTCGAAGAATCTGAGGATAATATTTGAGATCATAACTTCTTGACCAAAATTTGATGAATACGAGTTTTGTTATAAATTTATAAGCCGTCTGTAACACCCCAATTTTCAGGGCATTATTGTAGCAAATGAACAGTAAATGACTATGTAGAAATCTTTCGTGTTTTCGAGAATGCGAGCATATTTTTTAAAATTATGCTAAAGCGGAATGCATACATAAATACTCATATCTACATAGCTGTCAGTGAGCGGTGTTACCAAAGTAGTTTGAGTCGTGCGTGATTACATCATCAAGTGTGGTGCGAGAAGTAAAGTTATATTACAGACCGACTAACCCAAAAAGAGGAAAATACATCAAGGCTATGAAATCCTAGAACTAGACTCCATAAGACCAATATACTCTCCTGTGAACTCCACGCAGGGAGCCCACACAAAAAGCCATGTACTGGAAACCTACCCTTCCCTTAAATATATACAAGCCCTAATAACCAAAAAGAACGACCTAACTTGGGCCCATACTTCCTAGACCTCCTCCTCCTCCTCGGGGTCCTCCTCGGGCTCGGCGTCGGATCCCTCGAGCCATCCAGCACCGCTCCCACATGGGGTCTCTCCATCCGAGTCAGTGAGGTTGATCACTGGTACGTCTACGTCGATGGCTGTATGACCCTCTATTTTTAGGGTTTGTATTTTTGGTCCTTGGAATTTGAGTTAATTATGCCTAGGTCCCTGAACTATTCTATAGTTCAGTTTTAGTCCCTGCTAGACCTTTGTTCGAATTATATTTTGTTCGTATTGTCTTTTGAGATTTGATATGAATGAAATCCTAATAGATTTGATTGATGCTTGGTTAAAAGAATATATTTGCTTGATTTATAGCAAGATGAACTTTTGTTTAGTGGTTGAGACTCAGACATTTAATTTGTAAGACTAGTGTTCGAATCTTAGTTAGAACTAATTTTATTTCTTCTTCTTTTCCTTATTAATTTTGAAATTTTAGAGAGGAATGAAGAGAGAATATTCCTTTGTGCTTAGGAATAGTTTTTAAATTTATTGTGAAGAAATTGTTTTTAACCGAAAACGCGACTAAATACGTTCTGTTAGTGTCGAAGCTCTTAGAGGAAGAAGTTGTTATGATTATCACCTTCATTTTCGAAATTAAAGAGTAGAGAAGGAATATTCTCTTATTTTTTTTAAGGAGCCTTCTGAATTTAATTACTTGAGATTAATAAAATTAAATAACAAAATTTACTTAAAACCAGAACCAAGACCCGATTCATTTTCTGTTTTGGAGGAGTAAAAAGAGGAAGAAGTCAGCCTTGTTGTGTGCTAGTGGGGTGTGCTATATGCTGGTTAGAGAGCATATTTCCTTTCCCTCATTCCTTTTTGTTTCCACTCTTTTTGAATTCAAATTTTAAATAAAAGAAAATTAAAAAGAGAATAGATTTTAGTGGAAAATGCTGCTTGAAAATAGGAAAAAGAGTTGAAACATAACCTCCCACTTGACCCTAAATTTCGTGCAACTTATAGGAGGGAGTATTCAGAATTTATTTTCCACTTCCTCACTCATTAGCACGTCAAAAACTTTAAGAGAAAACCACTTCCTTTGTTGTTGCTGTCAAGTCTCGTCTGTGCTCTTATATTGCTACCTCTTTCCATTGCTTCTGTGTTTCCTATTGGAGAAGGCCTAGGACTCTCTAACACTCTCCTTCAGAGGCTTCCCACTTGTTCTTGGTAAGCTCTTTCCTCTCATTCCATCCCAGAGTTTTATCCTTGGCTGTAAGCTCGGCTTTAACCCGAAACTGTTTCTATTCTGGGTTCGTAATTCCTCTCCAAAGCCAGAGCTTGAGCACAAAATTCTCTTCACTTCTGAGACGAGGACGAACCTTGGAGTGTCGAGGTCGAGCACGAAATTCTACACTCGAGGTTAGGCTTGAAGTGGATGCAAAATAATCAAAGGTAAGGGTAACTTCATTTTTAGAGAGTCTTGAGTCATGTGTGCCTTTTTAAATTTGTGTGTGATTGAGATGAAGATGTTTCGTTATTTGTCGATGCTGAGATTATTGTTCTGTTAGTTGTTTTGAATGATAATTGATTTGAAGAACTTTATTGGTTATTGCTATAACATGTTGATACGCTTGCGTGTTTTATAACATGTTGACATGGATTAAGAATTGGGATGAATGTGTTAATGGATCATTTTTCCATGATTGTTGAGATAAATGTGTGAACTGTGGGTTCATGAGGATGGGTTTCATGGCATGTGCATCTTAGGATTGACGACAATGGGGTGGTGGTTTAACCACGTGACTGTTAAGAGCGGTGGGGTGGTGGTGTAACCACGTGACCCTTAAGGGCCGATGGGGTGGTGGTTTAACCACGTGATCGTGCCTGAGGACAATGGGGTGGCGGTTTAACCACGTGATTGTCTGGTTCCTTTGGAACGATGTTCTTGGCCATAGTGAGCATATAGACTTGAGGAAACTAACAAGCATGAACTATGTTTATGATTGATAACATGTTTATACTGCTGAGATGTCACTGTTATGGGTTATAATTGAATATGTTTTTATTTATGTTCTGTTGCAGTTATTTATGCTATTCTGATTTTATACATGTTGTACACTGCTACTCTTGTTGTTGATTGTTCTAGGAGTTAACCCTTTCTGTTTGTTTTTTGTTGTTTGGGCGCTTAACGCCAGAGACAAACAGGACGAGGAGTTTCATCTCTTGAAGAGCATTATGGAATCAGAGCGCGCAGTAGAAGCGTGGGGGAAATCTGAAGAAGATTATTAATGCTTAGAGGACTTCCGCTATTTTTTTTTTGAGTTCGTTAAGGAGCGTTTAACGTTGTTGTATTATTATTCGTTCCCGCTTCCGCGTAGTTATTACTATTCTATGGGATTATTATCATGTTAAATAATAATTATTGAGCGCCGATAATTCTTTTGTAAATTTGAGTGACCTTTTCGAGAGGTTTGTTAAAGTTAATTTCCGGTTATTCACTATGTGACCCTCAACCCAAAATTGGGGCATTACAATGGCGGTGGTGGAGATTGTCGCCACCACCTCGTACACAAGAGGTACGATCCGGAAGGGTTCCATCGGGGTGGGGGTGTAATCTAGGGTGGGAGGAGTAGAGGTCTCCGCCTTCACCTTAGGGGATGAAGGGCGTGGAGAGGCAGCAGCGACGGGGGATGCCGGGATAGCGGCTTTCCAAGACGCCGAGGCACCAAAACCGTCAAAGAGGGAAGTGGGGGGTAAGGGAAAATCGTACGTGAAGCGCTAAATCTGTCGTCCCTGCGATGTACCAAAGCAGTCTGTCGTGTCATCCACTACCCGACCTGTGTACCAGGCCCACCATGCCAACAGGTCTACTAACCATGACACCAGGTCGCCCTGATCAATGAAGTGTAGGGTCGCCTCCCCCAGGGGAGGTAGGCTTGTGAACAGGTCCACCGACGGTATGCCTGGCATGGTCTGTTGTAGCGCCCACGATCCAATCAAACGAAACACAGAGGAAAAAGGGTCACTTCCAAAAATAATATCAAAGTCTAATAAGCAGTCAATCAATCAAGTAACAATCAACAAGCACAAGATTACAGTTATAAGACTCGGGTAGTCGAAGATCCTAGGACTCATATATGCACGCACAACCCTTGTTGTACAATTTTTTTTTATTCGGATGTAGCACCAAATCCCGCAGGCAGGTGGGACACTCAACCAAACTCCACACGAACTAGGAAGTACGACGGTCAGTCGGAGAGTTGTCTCTTACACGAGAACATTCTGTATAACTCCCTGATAGGTTGCATCTCCAGTCCGTGACTCTGTATAGCCCCGAACCATGACGACTTCAAAAGATGCTTGACAGGACATGAAGACAACAATTCAATCTAAGGCTTAGTCATTTGAAGACGTAGCCTAACATAGCTTCATAATTAACAATAATCATGTAGAGCATACGTGCATATCTAAAGCAGATATAAATCATGTCGAAGGGAAATCATGCTTACAATTATCAATATAGCAAGAAACATCCAATAAATCAAGCCAAAACTTCAAATCAATTCATCGATGTCACACATCAAACAATTCTAATCCAGCATGTTAGATGCCTTCAGATACTTGCATTAATATTTCAATCAATACAGTTCTAAATCGGGTCATTCTCATAACACGGTCAACTACAAATTTAGAAATCACAGTGCATACATTCACATAAATATATACTTATGCTTTGTAGCTAATGAAACGAAGTGCCCTTACCGAAGGAGTGGTCGATCTGGGCAGTTACGTAAGCTCCGCTCATCCTGGTCGGCTCGAAGTCTCGTGACCCTTCAAGAAACATAACCTAGCTTAGAACTTGAAACTCAAACCTAAGGTCTTGGTACTGGTCTAATCAGGGTTCCTAGTGCTTAGGCAATGGTCCTACTTCTCAGGGAGATCTTTGGAAGTTTGAAAACATTTTAGCAACTTTGACCACCGTCAAAAGAACTGAAAACTCTAAGTTATAATTTCAAAAATTTTCGAAACTTCAAACCTTTTAAAGAGCATTAAGGCCAGATGCTCACAAATTAATTTGGAGGCCTTAAACATGATTTTGAAAGCAAAAACACACACAACTCACCAAGTTTTCAATTCTGTCCAAAAGTTCCAAAACCCTTAAAAACTTTAAATTTTCAACAAACAAATTACTAAATTACTCCAAACAATTTCACAATCCAAAACATAACTTCTATTTCCATTTCTAGTACAATTTTCAAAGTTTTTCTTAGCTTAGAAAAACCCTAATCAAGCTATGAGAGTTCCAAAATCCAATTTACCCAAAAGCTAAATTTTCACCCTTTAAATCCCAAGTTTCCTAATCCTTCTATAAATCAATTTTTCTAAGCCTTAATCATACAATTTTCTCTAGGCCCTTGCACACTAATTAGGGCAAAACCTTTACTTTATACCCAAAATCATATACAAGCATTTAAACACACTCAAAAGCTAGTTGGAAAATCAATTCTCCTTTATGCCAAAACCAAAAGCAATTCAGCCAAACACTTATAATTACCAAGATAAATTTTTCTTTCAAACTAACTTTTACACATCAAATATATCAAGAAATCTATGGTGAAACTAAGTTTCAAAGTTTGAAAATCACTTATTTCAAATGATCAATTCTCAAAAACTTCACTTCCAAGAAAACTAATTAGGGACATCCATAGATCAATATCATGGGAATAACTTTCCTAAAGGTAACCCTTGCAAAATTTCAACTTCAAAATTCTCTAGGGACCAAAACTCAACCAATCAAAATTCTAATCGGTTCAAATTGAAACCTAAGATCATGGGAACAACACTAATGAAGAGGTTTCATGGTTCTAGCAACTACTAAAACTCCAAACTAAACATATTGAAATTCTGAATCAGTAGAAGTGTAGATCTAGAGGAGGTGAGTAACTTACCTCAAAGAACCAAGTGGAGAAAATGAGTGGAAGAGTTTGCAAGAGGGGGAAGAGGATTCGGTCAAGCTTCAACAATGGAGGAAAAAGAATAGTGTTTTCTCTCAAGCCTCCTTTTATCTCTCTAATCTCCTTCTAAACTCACTTAATGTAACTTAGTAATATAAGAAAACTACTTAACCCCTTAAATAAGGGTGGTGGGCCGCGGCTATGGGGTGAAAAAAGGGGGGTGAGTTTTTAGCTTTTTACTTAATTCTAGGGACCAAAGTAAGAAAGATAAAAGGTTAAAGTAGAAAACTTTTTACTATTTGAGGACCAAAATGTAAAGTTTCAAAGTTCAGGGACTAAACTCTAAGTTTAGAAAGTTCTAATAAATATCTAGGTTTGTTTATTAATATATTCCAAATCTATGATGCGTTAGTGCGTCACAACACTGGTCGCCATCTGATTCCGGTCATCGATGCGTCTCCCAATGTCACTGAGAGTTTTCTAACACTAGACATTCTTTGGCTCTGGGCCCCGTGCTCATGCAACTCGGGCTCGAATCGTTTTCCTCGAAGTTCATGTCGTACCCGGCCCGAAAACACTATTCACAAAAAATTTTATCGCGTGGTTGGACTCATCACGTCAAACGGAGACGTTTGGTGAATCCTGGATTTTCGATCCGAGGTCTGGAAGTCGTCCGTTTCGCTTACTGGATTTTCGCCTGAAAGTCTCGCTAGCGAGAATAGTCCTTCCCGGGCTCTGGAAGGAAACCATATCAATATTACAGTCGTTCTTCACGAAATTCTTCACTAAGCATCGTGGTGATGGTGAGGACGTCTTATTCTCGTTCAAACTCAAAGTCGGGTTCAGCTCGGTTTTCTACCAAGTGTCGTAAAGAATGCTACATCGGTAATCCGGTCGGCAATACGAATTGCGGGTGCCTCTGAGCGAATCCAAACAGTACATGGGATAGTTAAATAATCATTTAATTATTGGGGAAAATTCAGGGTCTTACATTGTCAAACTTATAAGTTTGAGAAGTTATATTTTCAACTCGAAAGATTACTGAATTAAACTTCTAAAAGGTCTTGAATTAAAAATTCTTGTCATATTGGACAAAAGTAGTGAACCGTCTCCTGTTGATGCTACAAAGTATAGAGGAATGATTGGATCACTTCTCTATTTAACATCTAGCAGGCCAGACATCATGTTTAGTTTCTGCTTATGTGCTAGATTCCAGGAAAATCCTCAAGAATCTCACCTAAGTGTCGTTAAAAGAATTTTTAGATATCTTATAGGTACTGCTAATCTTAGCCTAGTGTACGAGAAAGGTGATGATTTCAGGTTAAGAGGATTATGTGACACAGACTATGTTGGAGATCGCATAGAAAGAAAAAGCACAAGTGGTGGATGCCACTTTCTGGGCCAATGCATAATATCTTGGGAAAGCAGACGACAAAGCACTATCTCATTGTCAACTGCTGAAGCTGTATACGTAGTTGCAGGTTCATGCTGCACCCAACTCTTATGGGTAAAGAATCAATTAGAAGATTATAGCATATTTGAACATAACATTCATGTATTATGTGGTAACACAAGTGCTATAAACACCACCAAAAATCCTGTTCAGCATTCTAGAACCAGTCTTATAGAAATTAAGCATCATTTTCTTCGTGATCATGTTGCCAAAGGAAATATTGATGTATCATATGTGCATACTGATGATCAACTAGCTGATATTTTCACCAAGCCTCTTATTGAAAATTGATTTACTTATCTAAGAGAAAGTATTGGCATGTTCCTTGTGTTATAGAATATATCTTCTGCACTAACCCCTTTGCAGAAAACAACAGAAGGACAGATGACAAGAACTCTGCTATCGTCTGATAACTTGGACGTCTGAGGTCAACATTGTAAAGTTCAAACGACACAGTTTCACCCACCTGCTCACTTCTTGTGAATATGAAGAGTTACGTCTCCTCGGTAACTAGCTTCTTTCAGACACCTTTATTATTTAACTGTTTTGTTTCTGAAGCATTAACCACATCGCATTTAATGCGCGTGGGATTTTGATTTTCTCTCTCCTAAAAATCCAAAAAGTAATCATTTTGTTTCATGAAAACCTAGAAAACATTTTGCATTCCATGCATATCATCAAAAGTTTCTTTATGAAACGTTTTATCACTCTCACTTCATTATACACAATCTGAAACCCTAGCACTCTCTTCTCTTGCACACTAACATTTGTTGCAGAAAACCTTCAATGGCAGCCAAAGTGACCAAGAAGCAAGTGAACGCTCCACCCCAGCTAACTCAGGCGCAGAATTTAATTATCAGAAATAGAGACAGGTGTACCGTCATTAACCAGAGAGACCAAGTAGAGAGTATCGGCAAAACAGTAGTTGCTAACCTGGGAGATAGGCCTCTAGTTTCACCTATATACATAGACCTGAACGTGTTCAAGCACGTAAAGATTCTAGATATAGATGAGCTCCTACAACAACACTAGGAAAAGGTTTACCTAGTCTCTCAGCATCCTGCAGTTACCCTAGTAGTCAAGGAGTTCTACGACTGCGCTGTGAAAGTTAGTGGGAACCACATTCAGACCCGCTTCTAGAGAAAAGTCATTGACATCACACCCTCCAGTATTGCTATTGCTCTGGATATGGATGTTGGAGATGGAGACCGCTACAACAACCGTTGGATGGATGCAATTTCAGATGCTGACTGCATTTGGAAGCAGGGTGTAGGAGGTGCTATTATCAACAACCTTGTAGAAGCCTGCATCTTCCCTCACAGAGTGATCAACAAGGTGACCCTTCCCACAGAAGGTTCAAGAGACCTTGTTAACAAGCTAGCGCAGTACGCCTTGTACAAGGTGATGAAGAGAATAAAGATCAACATTGCCTATCTCATTCTTCAACATATGTTGAACTTTCTCGAAAGTGCCCACGGCAGCTTTCCTTATGGGTCACTGATCACTACTATGTTGGGATCACTGGGACACCTAACGAAGGAAATAGAGCAAAACTTCTTCATTTCTCAAGACTATGTCTTTCCAACTCCTATCAGAATTGGAGATGTGAAGAGGATGAAGGTGGCTATAGACATTTCCAACGTGCCCAAAGAACTATTGGGTAAGTATAAAAGCAGACCAAAGGCTCCAGGGTGGTTGCTAAAGCTGGTCATGTTGTCCTTCCCATCGTCTGCTAATAAAGAGGAAACTATGATACCTCCACCGTCAGCTCGAAAAACTCGCTCGATGAGACAAATGTCTGGCAAGAGGAAGTCTATGCCCCCTGCTAACGTAAATCAATCGTCTGAGCCTGCTCCAAGGAAAAGACCATTGATCAAGGCATACAAATCTACTACAGAAGTTGACTCAAGTGCTGAAGTGCCCATGGATGAATCGGTTCCACAACCTGAAGTTGCTTCTATTGACGAAGGTAAAATCCCTGCTGCAGAATTTCAAGAAGTCCATGCTGAAGTTAATCAACCTGCCTCTGCACTCAATACATATTTGCATCTGTCACCCAACAACATGCACCCTTTCATCGAAGACATTTTCGATGTGAGAGATGATGGAAAATGCGATTCCCGATGTATTGCAGAATGGCTTGGGTTGGGAGAAAATCATTGGTTTGATATCAGAACCCGAATGATTGAAAAGCTTGAAGGGCGCAGACATTTGCATGAGAACATTTACTGTTCAAAAGCCAAGTACCATTCTGTGGTGAATGCAATAAGGCTGACACCTTGAGAGCCTGCCCTTAAGCCAAAATGGTTTACAGTCCCAGACATGGGATTGGTTGCAGCAACAGCCTTCCACGTCATCTTGGTGATTTTATCCAATTCAAGAAGTTTCACTTATTTCCCTCTGACCGGACCAGTCTCTTCATCCCCTATTATGGTCGTTCTTGGCCATATAGACGAAACTCACTAGGTTCGCGTCAAGCTGCAAGAGAAATGCCCTATGCCTCAAACTTATCCTCAATGGAGACATCATCACTCTGAAGCTGCAGTCAAATGTGAAACCCCATTTCTTCAAAGAATGGGTAGCTACTAGAAGATGCTTAAGCAAAATCTTAGTTCATTTGTGAAAATTCTCTTCTCTGTTCTTGATTCTCCAGATCACTCACTAGCCTATGATGAGGACCCAAGCTCTCCACGTCAATCCCATTCTGCTTTACAAGAGATGCTCTCACCTCCTGCTCCTCATATTGAAAGGCTCTTATCTCCCTCGCTGATCAGAATTTCAGACGTTCTCGTTTCCATTGAGAAGCAGTCTCTGGAGTCTATGTTCATTGAAGCTGCTTCAACAGAAATTGTTGTCGGTGCACCCATTTCCATGAGACGTTCTTCAAGCCTACCAAGCTCAGGGAAACACATGAAACTATCCGAGCCTAAGAACTCTCAGGTTTTTACTCGTCTGTTTGTGGAGATGCTTGGATATCCCTTCTACTATGGTGCACTGCTCTGGGAACCCAGTTCATGCTCCATCCTGATGTTCAAGTTACTAGATTGCCAGCTGAATGATTTCTATCATTTTGACTGGGCTGTTTGGCAATCTCAGGGACATATTGGTTACGTCTTCGTATTCCTCATTCAGCATCCTGGAGCTCTCATTGTCATACTTGGCTCTTGGAAAATTATATTGCTGCCATCCTGGACCTCAGCAATTCCTCTTCCTGCTCTTCCAGTTCTTTTATGAAAGGAGGATTTGCTATGTTTTAGTCTCCTAAGCTAACATTTGCTGAAGCGGTTCCATTCATCTGCAGCGCTGTCATTGCTATTCCATCTCTTTAGATGGACTTTGGTTCATGTCCTCAGGGCCCTGAGACTGAATATATGGTTGAGTCACCACCAACTCCTATTTCTGTCGAAGTTCCAGTGGATGCCACTGTTATCGAAGAGCTCAAGGGAGAATTTGCTGCCTTCAAGGATGAAATCCGCGAAGAAGTCAAGGCTCTAGCTATGGTGAATGCGTAGCAAAATGCTGAATTGGATGCCTCCAACAAGAAGCGCTTGGATGAGTTAAATGCATAGATGGACTCAATGAAGCTGATGATGTCTAAGATCTTAGAGAAATTGGGCTGAACACATTCTTCCACTTTTATATCCCTACCTCTTTTACCTTACTGCACATAATTATTTATTTCGTGTTTCTACTAACATGTCCGCTAAATGGCTTATATATTTTTTTTGCTCTGATGCCTATCTTTGCTTGCTTTTGTTTTGCTACCTCTAGTTACCTCTTTCTGCTCTGATACACTTGCTTATTTTTATTTTTTTTGCTGATGATAAAGGGGGAGAGATTAGAGAAAAGAATTTAGAGATTAGAGAAATTAAAAAGGGGGAGAGATTAGAGAAAATAGGGAAAGAAGAGGATAAATTAAACGAAAAATCTTAAGTTGAGGGGGAGCAAAGAAAAAATCAACCCTAGCATAACTTAGAAAATTATTGCAAAAAGGGGGAGCTAAAACTCATGTTAGACTTAATATAGGCTATACATGTGAGGGGGAGAGTTTACTCGTCTGCCTCTAGTATATCGTCTGTTGTTACATAAAGCTAAAAGTTGAACATAAGTACCACAATAACTTGCTCTGATTTTATACAGTTAATTCAAATCAACAAAGCTTGGAATCCACGTCTAAACATGCTCTGATATCTTCTATGGATTTTAAGACATAAACACTTGGATATCTAAAAGTATTAGATATGATACCTTAGGCTTGCTAAGACAAATAGTTATGCTCTGAATCTTTTTCACAATAAGAAATTAAACCTTTTTCTCAACAAAATTGTCATCATCAAAAAGGGGGAGATTGTTAAGTTCAAACGATTTCACCTTTTATCATGTTTGGAATAATAACAATTTTCTCAAGGTTTAATTTTGATAGATAAAAATTTCCTAAGACTTTGTATATTTTATATATTTCAGGAAGTATCTATCAGTGGCAAGAAACGCAACGTCTGCCCTCTCTTGAAAGAATCTAAAAGCAGCGCCTTTAAAAATATCGAAGAAGAAGATCGTCTTATTGCGTTCAAGAAGAACGTCTTACTATGGCCATGCAGATCGTCTTACCACGTTCTAAATAGAACGTCTGCCTCAATGTTTCAACCAATGAAGACTTACAAAGGTTTGAATATTGAATGAAGCATTGTTCGCACCAGATTCAAGCAAATGACACATTTAATATTATATTCCTCGTATCTGCCTACCGTGTCTGAACATTCCGTAAATCAAGACACACCTTTTTTAGAGTCAAGGACATTATTCTTTGAACATCGTATCATCTCAACGGTCAGAATCAAATCTCCGTGTTCAGAAGAAGGAGATTCGCTTAGCTGTCTTCTCTTGCATTTAATGCTCAGGCACTATATAAGGAAACATAACAGCAAAGACTAGACAACATACACAAGTGCATTAAATGCTGTAATTAATGCTTAGCAGGTTTGCATTTAATGCTTCTGTAAGCTTGCCACAAGTATCCGTTGCACCTTTAGAGAAGAAGAAATTCAAACGGAACTCCATGATCTTCAACAACGTTCATCCTACTGAAGATATAAATAGAATACTTAAACACTGGAATCAGTGGCGACTTACAACAATCAAAATCTTAAGCATTCAAAGTCTTTTATCGCAATCAAGCTCTGAAACCTAATCAGAAACTCATAGTCATACTATTATGAGTACATTCGTCTGCCTGTGTGAAATTCTCATAGAGTGAAAACTCTTATCCTTCTCACACCTCAAAACAGAGAACACATTTTCTTATCCTCTCTGTAACTTGCACTTAAACTCTTTCTACCCTCACTCTTGTTGAAGAGACTTTGTAGAAAAGAAACTTTCTTTGTAAAAGAATTGGGAGAAGTCCTGTCTAATACTTGTAAGGAGAAGTCCTGCATAATACTTGTAAGAAGAAGTCCTTCGAATACTGGGAGAATTCTTGTTCAATACTTGTATTGTTCAGTGTGAATAGTTGAAAATCTTGGTGAAGCCAAGGACTGGATGTAGCACTATCGATTAAGGGGGTGAACCAGGATAAACACTTGTGTGCTTTACTTTTCAGCTCTTTTTACTCTCCGCTGGGCAATTTTCAATAACACTTTCAAAACTTATATTTGTTTAAAACGAAAAGTTTATTAAAAGTTACACGCACAATTCAAACCCCCCCTTTCTTGTGTTGTTTCATTACTTTCAATCGTATCGTTCATACACAAATGGAAAGCATCGTTCAAAGAAGTGACACGTCAGAAGTTAAATGATTGAAGCACAATGATTGTCATCAGAACATAATCGTTTCTCAAAAAGGAAGGAAATCATCGATGAATAGATTAAATGCAGAAGAGGAAATCAAGGAGTACATCACTCGTTGATTAACTCTAAGTAATCAAAAATGGAATCACATTTAAAGAAAAGGAGGAAATCACGGAAATCAACTCTGAAGAATCAAGAAAGTCAAATCTACTCAATGCACATAGCCGTTGCACAATGCTTAGGAATTCAATGTTCATATCAAGTCAACGACAACACCTTCAATAAATCAGAATCAATCAGAAGGACATTTGAGGATTCGAAATAGACACAGAACAGTCTCAGAAACGAAAAGCAGAACACAATGCAATACATAACAACATCTGAGAAAAATTGCGTGAAAAAAAGAGTACATAAACCGAGCCAAAAACAGAGTTAGATTTATCCAGTTTTTGTGAAACAGAGAGTTATTGTTTTATTCATCTCTGTTCTATCCAAACCTCGAGTGAATTGATTAAAGTCAAACCATATACACACACTGAGAGTTTGTTGAGCCTAAATTTGCTTCTACCATCACTCTTGTGAGAAGAGAATTTATGTAGAAGGAATCTGTTGGGATTAGGAGAAGTCCTATACAATACTTGATGGGAGAAGTCCTGTAAAATACTTGTTGGGAGAAGTCCTGTAGAGTACTTGTTGGGAGAAGTCCTGTTGAATACTTGTTGGCAGAAGTCCCTGAGAATACTTGTTGATAGGAGAAATTCTGTAGAACACTTGTACTATTCGGGTGAATAGTGAAAATCTTGGTGAAGCCAAGGACTGGACATAGCCCCATCGTTCTGGGGATGAACCAGGATAAATCCTTGTGTGTTGTTTACTGCTTTATCATTTTATTGCTTTATTGTTCAGCTACACACACATTGATATTTCTACTGCATCAAGACTGTTTATTCTATCGTCTGATAAAAGTTGCCTATCGTTTAAGAAACAGTTTTGAAAAATATATATTTATTTTAGAAAAACGAGTTTTCATACGAACACAATTCAACCCCCCTTCTTATATTTGTCCTTGTTTTATCATCACAACCTTCCTCCATAAGCTATCTCATTTTACCCCAAACTTCCAAACCCATTTCAGTAGTAATCCTCTATTTTTCCAGCCAATAAAACCAATGCCCAGCCCCCTGAATCCTTAGACTGACACACTAAAGACCAGGGAATCCACACTATTTTCCTCACCCTCTCACCTTTACCCCAATGAAAGCTCCGTAAATTTTTTTCTGCTTCCTCCACAACCCCCACAGGTGCCATAAAAATCGACATCATATACAATGGGATAGAACAACGTCCAGCTTTCAACAACACCAGCCTCCCGCTCAAAGAGGTGAACTTTGAGTTCCAAGCTCTTTCTTTTTTTCTCAGCTTTGTCAACATGGGTTCCCAAATAACCTTCCTTCGGGGATTTCCCCTCAAGGGAGCACCGAGATAAGTAGAGGGTAAACTACCTACACTCCACCCGTAAATGGCAGCCACTCTCTGTACTTCATCTTCCGGAATATTGCAGCCAGTTAAGGTAGATTTCTGCACATTAATTTTCAGACCAGAGGCAAAGAGAAAACCAACCAGAGTATTGCATAAGAGGTCGAGTTTCCCTTCATCATTTTTGCAAAATAACAAGGTATCGTCCGCAAACTGGAGATGGTTTAAAAACAACCCTCCACTGATTCTTACCTCGCTGATAATTGGGTCCTCTAAGAGTTGATTGAGTAGGCAAGATAACCCGTTAACACAGATGTTGGAGAGAAATGGTGATAGCGAATCGTCTTGACGTAATCCTTTCTCAGTGTCGAAGAATTCGGTGGGCGAGCCATTAACCAAAATTGATAGGGATGCCTTCGATATTCAACTCTTCATCCACTTGATCCACCTATCTCCAAAATTCATCTCTCTGAGCAGATCGAGAAGGAAGCCCCATTCTATGTTGTCATAGGCTTTTGCGAAATCCAACTTTAGTAGATATCCCCCACCTTGTCTCTTTTTCAAAAAATCCACAATTTCGTTGGTGATCAATATACGCTCAGAAATTTGGCGCCCTTGGGTAAAAGCAAACTGGTTTGCAGAGATCAATTTTGGCAAGACAGCTTGTAGTCTAGAAGCAGAACTTTAGAAATCAGTTTATAAGTGTTCCAATCGGAGTTCCGGTCAACCACCAAGTGGCCGGTCAACCTTTCGACGGGCATACCCAAAAGCGGAACCAGGGGGCACCCTGCAAGTCGGACCAGGCCGGTAGACAGGGACGGTCACATCACGGATCAAGTCCTTGGACCGGGCAGACGAGACCGATCGACGTAGGCGGCACCCCAACACAACGTGCCCGTTCCCTCAGGCATTCCCTCGAGCCCCTCAAGTGTCAGAAGGATTACTTGCTATAAAACCCATCCACTTTTCCACATAAGGTACACAATCTGGTATCCCTCGGACTCACTTAGCTCTCGAGACGATCACTAACTTGACCGTCGGAGTGTCTTTGCAGGTACCACCCACCATCGGCTGATCAACGGAAGGAAGCGTCCCGCTCTTCTCGGTTCCAACATCTTCGTCGGCGGAAGTACTGTTCCCCTAACTTCCGATCGGACTATCCGGTTACCCGTTTGGCTAGTATAGTACATTGGCGCCGTCTGTGGGGATTCAGTAAAACTTCCTACGTCTACCCAGCATGGCTCCTAAGAAGGCTACTAGGCAAACGTCACGCGCAGCTCAAGAGGACTCAGTCCAGGTAGAGACCATAGGGGAGAACGACCTTTCAGAAGATCAGGGCCAGCAGGTTGGCCAAACGATTCAGATTACTCCTGAAACCCCCAGGCCGAGGGGGCAGGAAGTCGAACAGGCTCACAACGACCGGGAAGCACTCGTCCGGTTGGAAGCCAGAATGGCTGCAATGGAAGAACAAGGGCAAAAGGGCACGGAAGACCAAAACGCAACCATTCAGCTCTTGAAAGAGCATATCCAGCGCCTGGAGGAGGAAAGGGACCAGGGTTGGAATCAAAGCCCGTTTCACCGGTCATCCCCCCGCGCCGAGGGAGCCGGTGGGAGAACTCACCAACAGACCGTTCGCCGGGAGCCGACCAACGATCTCGAGAGAGGCACGATCTTGGGCAATCCTCTCGGGTCGGCCATTATGCAGGAACCCATGCCCCCGAATTTCATTCGACCCCCCAAGATGCAACAGTACGACGGGACTGATGACCCGTGGGCTCACTTAGATCATTTCAGGAGCACTATGATGTGCGCCGGGGCCACCGACCCCCTGTGCTGCCGGTTCTTTCCGATGAGTCTTGGCCGAGTCCCACAGAGGTGGTTTCAATCATTACCCGAGGGCACCATCCAGCAATGGGCTGATATCGTCCGATTATTCACCCAACACTTCGCATCGAGCAAGGAATTGCCTCGGACGATCGAGACCTTAGAACAGGTCAAACAGGGCCCCCAGGAACCACTCAGGAGTTATCTGGCCAGATTCAATAAAGAGGCCAACCTCACCCCCGGGCTTTCCGAGGAAGTGCACCTGATCTTCGCTCGGAAAGGACTGCGTCCGGGCCCCTTCTGGAAGTCCTTGAGTGGGGTGAGACCGAAGACGGTCGCCGAATTTCAGAGAAGGTCGGAAAAGTTCATTAATCAAGAGGATGCTGAGACAACTTTGAAATTAGAGACCTCTGTTCCAGTTAGATCGGCACCACCGCGGCCTGCCGTTCCGACCCGAGAAGACCCCCGGACCGACAGACAGAAAGAACGGAAAGAAGCGTACAAGCCCAGGGCCAGGTTCGACCGGTACGCCCCCCTGAACGCCCCACTATCCCGGATCTACAGGGAAAATGCCCATGCGGAATTACGAGAACGGCCTCCAGTCATACGGTCGAAGAACGTACTACAGTCGTCTAAATTCTGTGAATATCACGACGGTCCAGGCCATGAAACCGACGAATGCGTTCAGCTAATGGACTCAATCGAGAGGTTGGTAAGGGAGGGGCGCTTAACCCGGTACGTACAATCAGCAATACCAACTAGAGCCCGCTCACCACGAAAACAGAGCCCCCCTAGGGGTCAGAAGGTCGGACACCCCACCCGAGAAGGACGCTACCACGACGACCAACGGGAAGAACAACACCGGCGGCCAAACTGGCGGGAAAGGTCCAGAGAACATGATAGGAGAAGGGCTCCACGTGGCGACCCCCACTTCACCCTATCAATCGCAGGAGGCTTCGTCTGCGGCGGCAGCAGTGTAGGTTCAAGAAGAAGGGGCCTGAGAGCCGTGATGAGGGCGGAAGTGAGTCAAACAACTGAGAGAAGACCGACCAGGGACGACGCGGCCATTACCTTCTCCAATGCCGACTACGGTCGAGAGACGGGAGAGGACGGAGACCCGATCATCTGCAGCGCGATCATCGCGAACCAGCAAGTTACCAAGGCCCTGATCGACACAGGGAGCTCGGCGGACATACTCTTCTACGCAGCATACAAAGCGCTCGGCCAATCTACAAGGGATCTAACTCCATATGACAGCGACTTAGTAGGATTCACGGGAGACCGGGTCACCCCTCTAGGTTACTTTGATACGTGGCTTTCTCTCGGGGATCCTCGCTCATGCAAAACCGTGAAGACTCGATTCATCGTGGTGGACTGCCCCACGGCCTACACGGTCATTCTCGGTAGACCGAGCATTAACGCTTTCAAAGCAATAATATCCTGCCCTCACTTAATGCTAAAATACCCTCACCAAGGCAGAGTAGTAACAGTGAAGGGGAACCTCAAGATGGCCCGGAGTTGTTACACGGCCAGTTGTCGCATGGCCCGAGAAGACCGCATCCGGAAAAGGCAGAGATCGGGCAAAGGGACCCAGGAGACTTTCGCGGTCATGGATGTTGACCCACGTATCGACCATTCAGAGTCCGACCTTCGCCTCCATCCTGAAGGCCGAACTAGAGCCGTCCAGATCGGGACGACGGAGAATCAAGTGACCAAGGTGGCGGAAGACCTCTCAGCCGAGCAGACAGAACGACTAGAACGACTCCTCAGGGCGAACGGGGATCTCTTTGCTTGGCAGTCGTCGGACATGCCGGGCGTTCACCCAGACCTAGCATGTCATAAACTAACAGTTAATCCAAAGTACAGGCCGGTCGCCCAGAAGAAGAGACCGATGAGCTCAGAAAAACAAGTGGTCGTCAAGGAGCAGACTAGCGAACTACTACGGGCGGGAATCATCCGGGAAATCAAGTATACCACATGGTTGTCCAACGTTGTACTCGTCAAAAAGGCAAACGGGAAGTGGCGCATGTGCGTTGATTACACCGACCTCAACAAGGCTTGCCCGAAGGACCCCTTCCCACTACCTAGCATTGACGCCCTAGTGGACAACTCGGCCGGTTACGAGTACCTGTCACTGATGGACGCCTACTCAGGCTACAATCAGATACCCATGTTTCGTCCGGACGAGGAAAAAACGGCGTTCATAACCGATCAAGGGACGTTCTGCTACACTATGCTCCCCTTCGGGTTGAAAAATGCCGTGGCGACCTACCAGCGGATGATGACCAAGGTCTTCGAAGGCCTTCAAGGTCAGACGGTGGAGGTGTACATAGATGATATTATTGTGAAGACTCCGAAGGGGGGGGACCATACGGCCGACCTGAGGACCGTCTTCAAGCAGTTAAGAAAACACAACATGAGGCTGAACCCGGACAAGTGTACATTCGGGGTCCGAGGGGGGAAGTTCCTCGGATTTATGCTGACCTCGAGAGGGATAGAGGCGAACCCGGACAAATGCGAAGCCATCAGGAGCATGAAGAGCCCCAGCTCAATCAAGGAAGTACAACAATTGGCCGGGCGCCTTACTGCTTTAAGCCGCTTCCTTCCTAGAGCCGCCCTCCGATCGCTGCCACTATATGAACTTATCAAAAAGGGGAGATCTTTCGAATGGACTCCGGAAGCAGAGAAGGCGTTCCATGAATTCAAGGAAACCTTGCAATCCCCTCCCATTCTGTCCAGCCCTATCAGGGGAGAAACCCTTTACCTATACCTGGCAGTAAGGGAAAAGGCGACCAGCGCTGTGTTAGTAAGGGAAGATCAGGAGGGTCAGCATCCCGTGTACTTTGTCAGCAGAGCCCTACAGGGACCAGAACTCAGATACCAAAAGCTAGAGAAAGTGGCCTTCGCTCTCCTCACAACCGCCCGACGACTGAGGCGATATTTCCAAGGCCACACCGTCGTCGTACGAACCGATCAACCGATCAAACAAGTACTCCACAAACCCGACCTGGCCGGGAGAATGATAGGCTGGTCCATAGAATTATCCGAACATGACATTCAGTATGAGCCCAGGCAGGCCATCAAATCCCAAGCCTTGGCGGACTTTTTGGCAGAAATGAAGGAGGAAGCTGGGGACCCGATCGAGTCCCCCTGGACGATCCACGTGGACGGCTCCAGCAATAGCAAAGGAGGAGGGGCCGGGATCGTGATCGAATGCTCCTCGGGAATCACAGTGGAACAGTCCATTCGTTTCAACTTCCCTACTACTAACAATCAGGCGGAGTATGAAGCTTGCATAGCTGGTCTGATGACTGCCTCCGATCTGGGAGCTCGCCGTGTCCATGTTCACAGCGATTCGCAGCTGGTCGTCTCCCAGGTTAATGGGGACTACCAGGCCAAAGAACCAATTCTACAACACTACCTAGAGCACCTAAAGAAGTTGTGTCTCCGATTTGAAGAAGTTTGCTTTGCCCATGTGCCAAGGGCAGAAAACGAAAGGGCGGATGTCCTATCACGCCTCGCAAGCACGAAGAAACCAGATAACAACAGGTCGGTCATACAAGGAAGTATAACTAAACCGAGTATTCAACCAGCACCTTTGGTTGGGTCCCTTTCGTTGAAAGGAGACTGGACCACGCCGATCCACAGTCGTCTCGCAAATGGCTGGCTCCCTGACGATGAAGTAGAGAAAAAGAAGCTGGTTCGGCAGACGGCATGGTTCACCCTGATCGGTGATCAGCTGTACAAACGGGGTTTCTCCACTCCACTACTCAAGTGTTTAAACCCCGAGAGGGCTTCATATGTCCTCGCCGAAATTCATGAGGGTAGCTGTGGCCATCACCCCGGCGGCCAGACGCTCGCAAAGAAAGTCCTCCGGGCCGGTTACTATTGGCCCACCATGAATCAAGATGCTGCCGACCATGTGAAACACTGCGACGCCTGCCAGAGACACGCCGACCTACACAAAGCGCCTCCTCACGAACTGTCCAGCCTAGTGGCCCCTTGGCCTTTTCATCAGTGGGGGATGGATCTCCTCGGCCCCTTTCCGAAAGCACCAGGCCAACTGAAGTTCCTAATCGTAGCGGTGGACTATCATACTAAGTGGATAGAGGCCGAACCACTAGCCACGATCACATCAGCCCGAGTGCAACGGTTCTTCTACAAACATGTTGTCAGCCGATTCGGGATCCCCCGATCCATTGTGACGGACAACGGAACTCAATTCACCGACAAGGGTTTCCGAGCATTGCTGGAAGGACTCCACATCAAGCAACACTTCACTTCAGTAGAGCATCCCCAAACCAACGGGCAGGCAGAATCAGCTAACAAAATAATCCTTAAAGGTATTAAAAAGAGGCTCGGCGAAGCCAAAGGGCAATGGGCCGAACACCTGGATCATGTGCTTTGGTCCTACAGAACTACCCCTCAGTCGTCCACGGGCGAGAGCCCGTTCAGGCTGACATACGGGACAGAAGCGGTCATACCAGCTGAGATCGGCGAACCTAGCGCCCGGATTCTCTCCTTCGACGTTAACACAAACGACCAACGTCTGAACGAGGAACTGGACCTGGCAGAAGAAAGAAGACAGGCGGCCAACCTACGCCAAGCAGTGGCTAGGCAGTACGCCACGCTCAGATATAACAAAAAGGTAGTCCCTCGGAGTTTCCCACCCGGTCAGCTCGTCCTTCGCCGAGCTAGTGTTGGATCACGACCCGAAGACCGCGGGAAGCTTGCTGCAAATTGGGAAGGCCCCTACAGAGTACGACTCGCCTCGGAAAGTGGAGCTTACAAACTTGAACGTCTCGACGGGTCGGAAATACCACGCTATTGGAACGCCATGAATCTTAGGAACTACTATAGTTAGCAGTATCCCCTCCCCTTCGGCAGGGCAATGTAATTTCCTTCTTTTTTGAAAATTATCTAAATGACAATCAGGTTGGAGGATATCATTTGCATCCAAGTTAACGGCAACTTCAACGATCGCCCTAGGCGGCGAACTAGACGTTCGCCCGAACCTAGAGGACTGATCCTCGAAATACCCCTTAAAGGGTTCAACGATCGCCCTAGGCGGCGAACTAGACGTTCGTCCGAACCTAGAGGACTGATCCTCAAAATACCCCTTAAAGGGTTCAACGATCGCCCTAGGCGGCGAACTAGAAGTTCGTCCGAACCTAGAGGACTGATCCTCAAAATACCCCTTAAAGGGTTCAACGATCGCCCTAGGCGGCGAACTAGACGTTCGTCCGAACCTAGAGGACTGATCCTCGAAATACCCCTTAAAGGGTTCAACGATCGCCCTAGGCGGCGAACTAGACGTTCGTCCGAACCTAGAGGACTGATCCAGGCGGCGAACTAGACGTTCGTCCGAACCTAGAGGACTGATCCTCGAAATACCCCTTAAAGGGTTCAACGATCGCCCTAGGCGGCGAACTAGACGTTCGTCCGAACCTAGAGGACTGATCCTCAAAATACCCCTTAAAGGGTTCAACGATCGCCCTAGGCGGCGAACTAGACGTTCGTCCGAACCTAGAGGACTGATCCTCGAAATACCCCTTAAAGGGTTCAACGATCGCCCTAGGCGGCGAACTAGACGTTCGTCCGAACCTAGAGGACTGATCCTCAAAATACCCCTTAAAGGGTTCAACGATCGCCCTAGGCGGCGAACTAGACGTTCGTCCAAACCTAGAGGACTGATCCTCGAAATACCCCTTAAAGGGTTCAACGATCTCCCTAGGCGGCGAACTAGACGTTCGTCCGAACCTAGAGGACTGATCATTATAAAAATAAGCAAACACAATTTATCGAAGTCAAAACATACAGGCACGACCACGGGTATATTCCGATCAAGAGTCAAGTACAAGATTTCAGTTAAGAGTACAAAATGATTATGAGCATAGCTCTTACAAAAAATAATTACGCTCGGATCACACTTGTACGAGCAACACTCAAACCACTGGTCCCGAGGGGCCCCCTCCACCTTCGACATTCCGAGTAGGCGGCTCCACAGGTCGGAACTGCCCGTCAATGAAATCTCCTACTCGACCACCAACCACCACCCGCTTAGACGACACACCATGCAAGGAAAGGCCCGGATTAAACACACTCAGTTGGGCAACAGCATTTTGGAAAGATGCCTTTCCGACCCTCATCAACATCTCCTCCAAATGCTTCTTCTGGGCAGGCCAGTCTTCGGCTTCCTCGGCGAGTCGATTGGCGGACTCTTGAAGGGAAGAATTGGTTTCGTTCAACTCCTCGATCCGCCCCACAAGGCCACTCTTCTCGTCTCTCTCTTGCTGAAGTTCCTGCTTTAAACCCCTAATTATCTCATCAGCATCAAGTAGACGACGATTAAGTGACTCGACCTCAGCACCTCTCTCGGCCAACCGGTTCTGAGCATCCCGCATGGCCGCGTCCTTCTCGGACCCCTGTTTCTCCAATTCCGATTTCTCTGAAGTAAGTTGAGCGATCTGCTCATCCCGACTGGCCACGTCGACCTTCAACTGCTCAACAAGGCCGGTCAATTGAGCCTTGATCTGCTCAAACTCAGCAAAATGAGCCTCCATATCCTTCACCTCCGGACTCCGAGCTCGAAGAGTTCCGAGAACTTCCACCTGGCTATACCGCATAACGGACGTCACCCGCCCGAGCATGTGGCAGCAGTAATCGAAGAGCCGATCCGGGCCAATGTTGTCCATCCTCCTGACATCTTCCCCCTTGAAGAACAATCGGTCGACACTTCGAACATACTCCGACATATCGAAGGCGTCCTCGTTCCAGACGCTAGGACCCCATGGCTCATCATCGGCGCACTGCTCTCCACCGGATGCCCCGACGATGGGGGACTTGCCTTGCCGACGCCGAACGGGCGTTCCAGAACCGCCACTCGAAGACGACGAATCGGACTCGGCCACCTCTTGACCTCCAGCGGATGTGTTCTGATCGGACTTGGAGCTCACGTCGATGACCTCCTCGACCCGAGCAATTGGTTCGACCGGAGGCGGGTGGATCGACATCGTCCGACGGATATTTGGACCCAGCATCTCCACGACCCTGGGCTGCTTACTCGGCCCACTCTCAGCATCACCCATCAATCCACGCTTGCGTGAAAGAGGAACCTCGGCCGAAACCTCCTCAGCGTCTTCGGCAGCCACCACAGCCCTCGGCACCGGAACAGCAACAGGCACGTCCTCATCGGGCCCCTCGTGCCTTGTAGGGCTCTCGGCTTGCATCAACCGGATCATCTCGGCGAGAGCAGGATCAATCTCCATTCCAACTGAAAATGAGGAAAAACAAATTAGCAAGACCAGGAAGGTCAACAATTAATAATAAACGTCTACCAATAGGGGGCAATCGACTCACGATAATGCGCCCTCAGAGACGACACTGAATAACGGCAAAGGTCTTGACACTTAAAGACGAATTGCGGAACGCCATCCTCGTCAGGCACTACAGACTTTGACAAAATTGCCAACAAATCTCGGTCGGCCTGGTTCAAGGTTTCCGGATCATCCGTTCCGTACTGACAAGCACTTAACTCAAAATGCTTGTCACTCCACCATAAGGGAAACCGCTTCGATACGGTCCCCGCCAAGTCCGTCCGATACCACCATGATCGGTCATTGCCGGCGGTGGTCACTCGGAAAAAGTCCTTCTTGAAATCTTTATAAGAATCCGTGAAGTTCTGAAGCACTTTGGTCGTACGAGACTTCAAACTAACCATCCCATGCCCGGCGAGACCGTAAGTATGAGACGGAACGAACAGATGAAAGAACAAATCGATCGACGGCCTCCGACCCAGCACCTTCATCAATCGCTCGAACGACCGAGCGAATGCCCATCCACCCGGATGTAACTGGGATGGGGCCACATCCAAATAATCTAAAACCCCCATCATGAACTTCGACAAGGGCAGCCGAACGCCAAGCTTCCGGAAAATGACCAGGTGCACAAAAAACCCAGATGCGGGTTCATGACAAACCCGATCGGTAAGAGCCGGGGCGTGCACGACATGACCGGCTCCGATCTCCCCCGCCGTCACAATGTTTTTCTTCTCCAAATACCTCGGATCAGCGTTCGCCAGCCTAGACTGCATCGCCAGTATATCCCGGCAGAACTCGTTATAACGAAAATCGTCCCCGGTCAAATCAGGGTATTGAGCCTTGTCCTTTTTAGTCCTTTTCGACGGCTTATAAGGACGAGCGGGCTTCAACTTAATGCCCGTGTAGGTCACTTCCTTAGCGCGCACCATTCTGAAACCTGAAAGGGGGTCCGAGGCAGTCAAAAACTGTTCGAGGTTAGGAACCACACTCGGCCCCCTTCCTCCTAACAATAGACTACCAAAAAAAAAAAAAAAAAAAAAAAAAAACTCGACAGGATGGAAAGAAGAACGGAAACAATACCTGATGGGAAGAACACGACGATCGGAAGATGAGAGACGACAGCGACGAAGCACGCAATTGACCAACTCGGAACGAGAGCTCTGCGGCCGATTGTATGTAAATAAGCCCAAACTTTGAGTAGCCTTATATAGACAACCCCACGACCAGACGAAGAGTCGCATTAATCACCCACTAAGAGGCAGGTGGGAAACCAATCGTCAAGAGACACGCCTGGAGAACATCAACAGTCACTTACACATTTACCCCTCGTCTCCCCACCATAACAATCACCAACCGTCCCTTCAGCCTTCCAGAGCGACCGCCCGCCGCCGAGAACCTCGCCGCCGCCCGCTCAGGGGGCAGTCCGGAGGTCAACCCCGCCGACCGCAAAATTTTCAAATATCGACAGACCGGCCATTCAAAACCCCCGACGACATGACCAGAAAGCAATACGACTCTCGCCGTGCACAACAAATACACGGCGGAGCCAGGGGGCAACTGTTCCAATCGGAGTTCCGGTCAACCACCAAGTGGCCGGTCAACCTTTCGACGGGCATACCCAAAAGCGGAACCAGGGGGCACCCTGCAAGTCGGACCAGGCCGGTAGACAGGGACGGTCACATCACGGATCAAGTCCTTGGACCGGGCAGACGAGACCGATCGACGTAGGCGGCACCCCAACACAACGTGCCCGTTCCCTCAGGCATTCCCTCGAGCCCCTCAAGTGTCAGAAGGATTACTTGCTATAAAACCCATCCACTTTTCCACATAAGGTACACAATCTGGTATCCCTCGGACTCACTTAGCTCTCGAGACGATCACTAACTTGACCGTCGGAGTGTCTTTGCAGGTACCACCCACCATCGGCTGATCAACGGAAGGAAGCGTCCCGCTCTTCTCGGTTCCAACATCTTCGTCGGCGGAAGTACTGTTCCCCTAACTTCCGATCGGACTATCCGGTTACCCGTTTGGCTAGTATAGTACAATAAGCACTACCTATCAAGCTGATGGGCCTATAGTCCGATACTTCCTTCGAATTGTTGTATTTTGGTATCAATGAGATTAAGGCTGCATTAAGTCCTTTTACCAGTTTCCCCGAAGAGTGAAATTCGTTGAAAAACTTAAGCACATCAGATTTTATAACTGGCCAAAATTGCTTGAAAAAATTAATATTGAATCCGCGCTCGATTACCGTCACACGCACGGATAACCTCCCAAATTTCAGATTCAGAAAATTGTTGTTCCAGCTCCATTTTGTCACCCAAGCTAGGGGTGGCAATATGGGCTGGCGGGGCGGACTAGGCTCGACCCGCCAAAATGCGGGGTGGGTTGGGTTGACTCACTGTTGGTATATGAGTTGAAAGTCTGAACTCAACCCACTTTTTAGCGGGCAAGTGGGTTGGCGGGCTAGCCCGCCAAAATGTAATGTAAACAAGAACCATTGATTATAGTATTGAGGAAATTCCAGGTTTTGAGCTAGTAGTCAGTATACAAGTATAACTCTAATAGTATGAA
The DNA here is from genome assembly GCA_030819835.1 of Acmispon strigosus. Taxonomy (NCBI): domain Eukaryota; kingdom Viridiplantae; phylum Streptophyta; class Magnoliopsida; order Fabales; family Fabaceae; genus Acmispon; species Acmispon strigosus. Next base: position 4,142,303 of record JAUAMA010000001.1, on the reverse strand, counting down.
AAGGCTTAAAGGACGGAACTTATGTAGCTCATAAAAAGATGCTAGAACTTACAACATAACACCAGTAAACTACTAGTGTAGCTCTTTAACAAATTGAACAACAGCATGAGCATTTGAAAGTTTAGGCTAATTGAAGGATGAAAGAGGAAAATAAAGATTTAGGCCAACATGAAATTCACTAATGGAAGACCCTTTCTTGAGAATATGAAAGCAAATGCAACAGCCAATTGAAAAGAGAAAACCAACCAACACTCAACAAGAACAGAAGAAACTGTACTTTTTTAACCATGAAAAGACAGAAAGTTAAAGGATTTCACACACAGCAGAGTTCAACACAGAGAAAAAATTTCATTTTTATATAATTCTAAACACCACAGCTTAGAGTGTCAACCACTAACAAGCTATTTAAGTTGTATGTTTGAATGGTTTGAACACCTATAAAATTTACTAATTGGAAAAAGTCAAGGCAATACTACCTTTAAGAATTAAGACATTGTTTCAATTTATTTCTGAATCATCAGTAATCAATTACAACATGTCTTAAACACAAATATATGTCAAGGGAATAGTCTTTCCAGGGAAGAAATTTCAGAGTACAAAGCATCTAATGTTCATCTAAGAGTTTAAACGATCTTTAGAACTCAGGAAATTTCTTCTTTAAACAAATAGGAAAAAGGCACAAAATAACAAAATGACAAGACACTACTACAGAATTGCCTTTTTACCTCGCCCCCGTTACCCCGGTTCCGTGTCAGACCGAGGTAAAATGGTGCCAGGAGCTCAGTTTGATAGTGATAAAACACACAAGAAAGGGGGGGTTTGAATTGTGTGTGTAGTTTTTAAACTTCTTTTCAGTTATAAACAGCTAAATGGATTCAGATAATCATATGAGTGTCTGCAGCGGAATTTAGTGTAAAACTGAAAAGTAAAGCACACAGAGTTTTTATCCTGGTTCACCCCCTTAATCGACAGGGCTACATCTAGTCCTTGGCTTCACCAAGATTTTTCACTATTTGATCAACATAGTACAAGTATTCTACAGGACTTCTCCTAGTATTAGAAGGACTTCTCCTAGTATTCGAAGGACTTTTCCTTGCAAGTATTGTACAGGACTTCTCCTAACTAGTATTCTGTAGGACTACTCCTGGTTCCTTTTCAAGGTTGCTTTGGTGTTCTACAATAATCTCTTCAACAAGAGTTAGGTAGAAAAATAAAGAACATTTTACAGAGAGGATATAGATTTAGGTTCTCTGTTTGGTTGGCGTGTGGATAGAATAAGAGTAACACTCTATAAGCCCTTCACACTGGCGGACGACGTAACTCAATTTAGGATAGCTTTAAGCTTTTGAGTTATGGCAATTAAGGCTTGGTTCTGTGGGCAACTTGGTGAGAATAAGAGATAAGTTATTATTCAAGTCGCCAAGTCAATCCGAATGCTAAGTCTTCTATTTATATCTTCAGTAGGATGTCCCCAGTAAGCTTGACGAAGATTTGAAAAATAGTTCCGTTGGAGGTTTTGCTTCTTTGTGAGTAACGGATACTTCTGCAATCCTGAAACAACATTAAATTCATTCTGCCATGCATTTATTGCAGCATTAATTTCTTTTGTTGATATCGTCTGGTACTATGATGCTTTCAGCCTTGAACTTTTGTTTGGGCATTAAATGTAAGTGCAAGCCAGTTAAGTGAGCATTAAATAGTTCAGAAAGATCCGCTGTTGACTCTGAAAATGTTGCTTGAATTACAGAACAGCAGAGAGGTTTGCAAAAACGAGGAATAAAGTATTAATTATGTCCCTTTCTTCATTCTGCAATCAACAGTGCTTCATTTAATGCGCTGACGAGGTAGATAGCCTTTGTTGCATAGAGCAGTTATGACAAACGAACTCTTCAGAATCTTTGTCAAACGAACTCTTCAATATGTCTTGGCAGACGAACTCTTCAGTGTTCCCAAAACATATTCCATTGGTTGTATTGTCGGACTAACACATTGCTGAGAGGCCATACGTACTCCATAAGGCGAACGTACTCAACTGGCAGACTAACTATTAATGATAAGGCGAACGCTCTTTTGAATGAGTTGTCTATCAATACAACCAAAGCCGGATGTGCTCCTTCAGGTTTGTGACCGGACTTACTTAACTCTAGCAAGTGTACTCTTTTTGTCAAAGTGAATTCAAACACTGGACGGTCTCAACTTGTCAAGTGTATTTCAGTGTTGAATGAGCACAACTTCCCAAGTGTTTTTAAATGGATGACTGTCGCCGCAGGTAAATTAGCTCTTCAGTGAGTTGCCGGACATTCTCCACTTATTTGCTTTTCTTTGAACTTATGCATTTTGATAATGCCTTGTAGGGATGTATGCAGTTGTTCTTCAGGTAGATAGATGTTCCTGAGTATGAAGTATTCAAAGTATTAGAACATCTTTATCCAGTGATATTTATCCTAGAGTGAAATTGTTATTTATCAAAATACATAAATTGTGAAATTGTTTGAATCTAACACAGTTACCACGGTTCCTTATGGAACCGAGGTAACTGATGTTCTCTTTTACCCCGCTTCCGTCAAAACCGTGGTAACTGGGATAGTTTTTAATATTTTTTTACTTAAAAAAGACTACTACCACGGTTGAAAGGAGAAACGGGGTAATAGAGTTTATTATTTTATTATCTGACATTGTCTATTAACCCGGTTGTCAGTCATACCATGGTAATATGTATTATTTTATTAAAAATATGGTCATTTGCCTTCTGTTATTGCAAGAAAACCATTCTCTCGAGAAAAACCCTTTGTTTTCTCGCTTCTCTGTCTCGACTCCGTCGATCTTCAATGTCGTCACTGCCACTCAACATTCCTCTCTTCCACACCCCATTGCCTTTGATCATTTCCGCCTGTCGCAGCACCTCATCACCGGCGCTCGTTCTCTCTACATTCGCTCCGTCACTGCTTTGCTCTTCGCGGCTACTCCTTCTCTTGCTCGCGGCCTCCCTCTTTGTATGCTCACTAAGATCGTTCCTCCGGCTACTCAGCTCGTTTATCTTGCTTCCACACCTCACCCGTGAGTCCTCTTGACCTGCTTCTACTTCTACGGTTATCTTTCTTTTGAAGATTTATGTTGTTGTTCAGTACCTTTGCTTGGCGTTTTAATTTTTGTGGAATTTAAGGAGTTTATCTGTTCGATAATTACTAGTTCTTATGTCGTTGCTGTTGTTGTTCAGTACATTGTGTTGAATGTTGAAGATTTTTGTTGTTGTTCAGTACTCCACTGGAATTTAATCCCAGCTAGAATAGGGACCTTCACCTATGAATTTCCGTAGTGCTAAAATTGAAAAACACCCTACATGGCATAAAGCTAGAGGGGAAGGTGATGGAATGCTTCGACACCCGGTAGACTCTCCCCAATGAAAAAAAGTTGATATGGACTACCCCCAATTTGGCAAAGAGGAAAGAAACCTACGCCTTGCATTGTCTACTGATGGAATAAATCCACATAGCCTTCAGAGTAGCACCCACAGTACATGGCCGGTGATACTAGTGATCTACAACCTACCTCCTTCGCTATGTATGAAGCGCAAGTATATGATGTTATCTATGTTAATTTCTGGGCCTCAGCAACCGGGAAATGATATAGACATATACTTGGCCCATCTAATTGAAGATCTGAAGAAATTATGGGATGTAGGTGTAGAGGTGTATGATGGGTCAAGGGAAGAAACTTTCAGGCTGAGGGCAATGTTGTATGGTACGATCAATGATTTTCCGGCATATGGCAATTTGTTGGGATATAGTGTAAAAGGAAAGCTTGCATGCCCTGTATGTGAAGATGGTACAGCTTCAATGCGATTAGAACATTGTAAAAAGACTGTTTTCCTACAACATCGTAGGTTCTTGTATACAAGACACCGTTATCGGGGCTGGTCAAAAGCTTTCAATGGAAACATAGAAGAAGGTAGAGCTCCCAAGCCATTGAAGCATGCTAATCTGTTTGCCAATTTGAAGAACTTGAGATGTACATTCGACAAGACTTTCAAAAAACAAGTTCCTAAAAGTGGTTGGAAGAAAAGGTCAATTTTCTTTGAGTTGTCATATTGAGAGTCATTCTATGTGAGACATTTTATTGATGTGATGCATGTTGAGAAGAATGTTTTCGAAAGTGTTGTTGGTACTTTGCTAAATGTGTCAGGCAAGTCTAAAGATAGCATAAATTCAAGGCTTGATTTGGTTAGCATGGGCATAAGAAAAGAATTAAGACCAGTGAAAAAGGGAAAACACACGTATCTCCCTCCAACAGCCTATACTTTGAGCAGGAAAGAGAAAGTTGATTTGTGCAAGTTTCTCAGTGGTGTTAAGGTTCCACAGGGGTACTCTTCAAATATTAAGAGTCTGGTATCAATGAAAGACCTTAAGTTAATGGGTTTGAAGATTCATGATTGTCATATTCTTATGGAGAACTTGCTACCGGTGGCTATACGCTCCATTTTGCCCAAAAAAGTGCGAGGTACCTTAACAAGATTGTGTCTGTTCTTCAAGGCTATTTGCAGCAAAGTGATTGACCCTTCTAAGTTGACAACATTGCAGACAGAAATTGCTACAACTTTGTGTGAGCTTGAGATGTACTTTCCACCTTCATTCTTTGATATAATGGTTCATCTAACCATTCACTTGGTTAGAGAGATACAAATGTGAGGGCCAACTTATATGAGATAGATGTACCGTTTTGAACGTTACATGAAGATTTTAAAAGGTTATGTAAAAAACCGAAGCAGGCCAGAGGGGTGTATGGTTGAACAAGACTTAGTAGAAGAAGATATTGGATTTTGTACCGAATACCTGTCCAATGTGGATTTCATTGGGCTTCCAAAGTCTCGTCACACAGGAAGAATAGAAGGGGAAGGGTTGTTTAAATGTGAGATAGTCACCATTCCGACCAAAGAATGGCAACAAGGACACTTATTTGTTTTGGATAATGCAGATGAGGTTGGGCCATATGTCGACATGCACAAGGATGAGATTAAGAGGTTGAACCCCAATAGGTCTGAAAATTGGTTAGCAAAGGAGCACAACAAGACTTTTATCTCGTGGCTAAAGGATCAAGTTTATTAGGAGTGGAAAGAAGATCCTACCTCTGTTTTAGATATATTGAAATGGTTGTCGAAGGGTCCGAGTATACATGCCTTTTCTTACAACGGCTATGTAATTAATGGTTATACATTTTATACGCAAGCCCAAGATGAACGGAGTACAATGCAAAACAGTGGAGTGAATCTTGTTGCTAGAGCTATACATGTCTCTAGCGCCAAAGATAGAAACCCAATATATGCAAACATGTCATACTTAGGGTAATTCAACACATATTGGAGCTGGATTACACAACATTCTGGGTTCCTGTGTTTGGTTGTAAGTGGGTTGAGATTAACTCTGGAGTTTAGATTGATGACTTAGGGTTCATTCAGGTTGATTTTAATAGGATGGGGTCCAAGGATGATCCATTTATTTTGGCATCCCAAGCAGAGCAAATATTTTTTTGTCTACGATCCCGCTCACAATAAAAAGTCCATTGTTCTTTTAACAAATAATGCGCATATCAACAACGATGCTGGACAAGACCTTCATGCCGCAAATGCTATTGAAGACGACCCATTCCTCGGGATACAACAACCATTTGACCCTGATTCAGATGAAGATGATTGTTTGTACGTCCGAGATGATCATGAAGAGGAAATTTGGATGAATATGGCATTCCATGAAAAAATAGGAAAAACACGTATGCGCCTTTTGAACCAGAAGAGGAAAAAGACTAGTAAAACAAGTTAAAGAAGTATGCATTTTTTTATAATATTGTATGTGTGAGATATATTTCATATGTATGTAACATAATTGTGGGGGTCTATACATAATTTGTACATATTTGATTTTTTTTATATATTATATATATTGCTTGTATATTATGTTGTCAGGGTTGTTTCCACTGCATTGCAGGTCCTGGTTATATTTTGTTTACTGTTGGATTGCATGTCTGATCTCTGATTGTACGTTGCACGAAAAAAAAAAAACAAATTTGTTACCGCGGTTTATAAAGGAACCGCGGTAACAGATATTAAAAAAAACACTAAATTAATACCACGGTGCGAAAAATGAATCGCGGTAGCAGAGTGAGATGTTACCCCGGTTTCATTCTAAACCGAGGTAACAGAGGTCTGATATTACCGCGGTTCCGTGTAAAATCGGGTATTTTTGAGGTACGATGTTACCACGGTTCCGCCTTCAACCGTGGTGACTTATCTATTACCTCTCAGCCTGTTACCGTGGTTCGACCGAGGTAATATGCTGCCCGGAACCATGGTAACATGACAAATCTGTAATAGTGAGATCATGAACCACAAGCACCCCAAACTAGGAAGCAATTTCTGTACTAAGCAATTTCCACCACCATCTAAACCCTAATATGAAGTGTGTGAGAGTGAAAGGGACGAACCTATGAGTGAAGACGACTGGCGAAGAGAGTTAGGGGTCGCGACGGCGGTAGAAGGAACAAGACAGGGCTGAGCCTTGTTGAGGTTGGCAGTTCGGAGAAGAACAGTGCTGAAGCGGGACGCGTTGCTGTACAACGAAATGAGTGGCGGTGCCGACGAAGAGAAAAGTGAGGGTGAAACGACGGTTGACAAAGAGAGAAGGAGTTCAAGAGAATCGATGATGGAAGAAGAAGAAGAGCAGAGAGCGATGTAGAGGTGAAGGGGTTGGGGAGTGAGGCTGGTGGTCGAAGGTGGCAGTCAAGAGAAAAATGAGGGTGGTGAGGCCGTGAGGGTGGCGCGGCGGCTTGTGTGTTTGGGAGAAGAGGATTAGAGTTTGGGTTAGTAGAGAAGGAGAGGGGAGAGTAGAGCAAATTGAGAGAAACTGAGAAAGTGTCAAGTGAGAGTTGCCTTCCCTTGCCCTTGGGCCTTGGATTGGATCTGATCTGGACCTGCCAAAAAAAAAGGTGTTGGCCCGCCAAACCCACAAAAAAAAGGGTCAGAAATGTGGGTTGAAAGTGGGTATTTGGGCTGAATTTTCTAACCCACCCCGCTAAAAAAGGCGGGTCAAACGAGCTGGCCCAGCGAGCCAAACTCATATTGCCACCCCTAACCCAAGCCCAACTTGGGCAGATTTTTGCAACGGATTTTAGGCTGCAAGGAGCGCTCCGTGGAGAAAAACGACTTGAAATGGTTGAGAATAGCCTCCTTGATCAGAGACGGTTCCACCACTTGTAAACCCCCCACAAGCCATCAAAGCCTGGATTTTTGTCGCCAAATGGATTTCTCAACCCGTATTCTTTCCATAGATTTTCTAGAATTCTCAACCTATGGTGCCTCAAATCCACTGATGCCCCACCAGCCCCCAATCCTGCCATAACAGTTTGTAAATCTTCTTCCAAACTCTTTATTTTAGCCCCAACTCCCCATCTTGAGCTACCCCGCCAGCTTTTAATTTCAGATTTCAAGCCTTTCAACTTCTGTTGTAAAACGAAACTCGACCACCCTTGAACCGAGAGGAGTTCCACCAATCCGTCACAAGTTTCACAAAATCTTTTTCTAGCACCCAATTGTTATAGAAACGAAAAGGTTTAGGGCCAAAATTCTGCTCCCCCATCGATAAAATCAGTGGGCGATGATCGACAGCCCCCAATTTTCAGTGGTTGGTTGGATCCCTTCGAACGATAGCATAAATTCCTTATTGATCAACCATCAATCGATTCGACTCCAAACGCCACAGTTTCTACCACTGTACCATGTGTATATATAATTTTGGAGGTATTTTTATTTTTAATAAATACTACCCCTTAATTTAATTAATTACATCAATTTTTAGCAATCTTATCATAATCGAATCGATTAAAACACTGGTTTAAGGTTCAATGGTTGAACCGAATTTGAACCGTGGTCAAACCGTTACTAGTTATATAATAATTTTTATAATATAATAATATATTAAGTACTATTGAATATATAATTAATACAATAACTCAAAACTAGAAATATTTTATTCATAGGAAAAAATATTTAGTCAATTGAATTAATATTTATAATAAAGGAAATTTCCTAAGATAAAAAATTATTGTGTTAGAAGTATTGAAGGAAATGTCAACGGTCATGAAACAAAATAGTTAATGATTTTTAATTGTATTTAAAACTTGATTTTTCCAAAGAGTAGATTATTTTATTATTAAAGTCACTTATAGAATTCAAAATGGAATTCAATGTAGCTTTTTATGGATTAAAACAATTAGTTCTAAATGTTAAAGAAATCATAATCTCATAATTACAAATTTAGCATTACCATATCAAATTAATAAATAAAAATAATGGCTTAATTCATGTAATATTTACTTTATAATTTGGTATACACATTTTAAATAATAATTTTCTAAATTGATTTTGGATTTAAAAAAAATATCATACAACTCACACGATATTTACTAGCTATAAAAGAGTTTTGACACTACTTTAAAAGTTATCAAATCTATTTTAATAATAATTTTCTCATAACGTTTTATCATCGCAAAACCCCTTCAAAAAAAAAAATCATCGCAAAACTTCTCAATTTCTAATTTGAATAAAGTTTATTTTTTACTAAATAAAAAATTAAAGCTAGAAAACAAATAAAAAAATTCAAATTGACTCGATTTAGACCAGTTATTCAAAACCAGTTCAGCATCATTAATGTTGACTACCTTAAAAAAAAAATGTTGTTTTGATTAGGATTTTACCAGTTCAAAGATTAGCTTTTCTTTTTCCTTCAATAGACCATTCACTTGATCGATTTCAAGTCCAGTTCAATTTTAATAACTGTGTGTACAGCGATATATAATAATGAATTTTGAACCAAAAACTTATCAAAGCTTATCATCATTAACCCAATTCTAATGGCTTATAGATGAATAAACAAATTCATTTAGAATTGAATTCTTCATTCTCATTCTTCTGGTAAAGAAATTTAAATTTCAATATAAAAAGCACTGTTCACACACTTAAATGTCAAAAAGTTGTTGCATGATAGAACATTTTTAAGATATAATACAAAAATATATGACATAGTAATAAAATCATTCATGTCTCCCAAAGGTTCTTAGAATTGTTGATTCTTAATAGACTAAGAAAATACCAATAAAATTTGTTTTGAAAAGAAAAAACAAAAGAGTAGAGAACACTGTAATTTACACCATACAATTATATGTTTGATGTGTGTAATAACCAATGTTCGCAGAAGCGAACCGAACATTGAACCGTTCGAGTTACCAATTTACAATTTTTATGGTTCAATCGAAGTTGAACTATGGTCGAACCGATAGTAATTAAATAATATTTTTAATGATTAGTATAATATATATATATATATATACATACATAAAATGAAAATTACACATGATATTAAAATTTTCAACCTTCAAAATTAAGCAATTTTCACCACATAGGTTCTAACTTCTAACCAAGTACATTACCAAATAAAACAACCCATACCACAACAAAACACAATATTGATTAATAAGTACAACTAGAATTAAAATCATCATAACTAATCGTCATAGGCATCGAAGTCATTGAGCCATAATAGTGGCATATCAAGTTCTTTGTATTTGCATTGCAGGCCACATTTTAATAATTCTCGTGTCACATCCTCATCTATATAAATAAGGGCTTTTCTTCATTTTCATTTCTTTGTTTTCATTTTTATATATATATGTTTTCCAATTTCCACTCTTATACATTACTCCCTGCCTCTATTTTCATTTTTATTGAAGAATAACACTATGACAACCGTGGTTGAGACAAATTCCAAACAAATCAAAAAGGGAAAATACACTTTACTTGAGGTTGAGACACAAGAGAAGGTTGAGAAGACATATCAGAGTCAGAACTCAGAAACAGAGGCTGTAGAAGACAAATAAAGAGAAGAATGAAAACTGAAAGAAGAATGAAATTGAAGACAAGTAAGGAAGTAGGAATTAGGAACACATACACTGGAGCAGAGTAGAGGGAAGGCGTGCGACGGCGGAGGGGCGGCGTGGTGGCGGCCTGCGAACTAGAGGCTGCAGCAGAATAGAACTGCGACAAGAGAGCAGAGCAGATAGGATTTTGAGTTCAATTTTGAGTTTTCACTTTTTTTTTTTAAAACCAGAGAAGCGAAACGACGTTGCTTTGGGGAAACCAGGTGACCCAGATTTTGCCCAGTTTTTACTGGGTTTCATGGTTCAGTCCCGGTTTTTCCGATTCGATACCAGTTCAACAGTCCATCGGTTTTGCGTGTCAACCAAACCGGTCTGGCCTGCAGTTCCTAATTTATTTGGTCAAACTAGCCGATCCAGTTCGGTTCTGCCAACATTGGTAATAATTGAATCCTATTTTCCATTTCAATATATGTAGAACATTATTCACATAAATCCTTGAAAAGTATGAAAACAAACAGGTTTAATTGTTTGTTCTGCATCTCTGTCTTTTTGCATCCCAGAATCTCAAATACTAGGGAAATTTAAAAACAACAAAATAGAAGACAAAATGATCACTAGACTGGAGGGAAGTTTACATTCTAAAACAAACTTAAAAAACAAAAATAGCTCCAACGGTCACAAATATGTAAAAACATAGATATCAGAACTTCTAAGTCCGTCTGGTTTGATTTACTGTTAGAAAGTATGAAATGGGAGAAATAACAAATCCGATACACTTTTTGTTGAAGTAGTTTCTTGCTACATCAACGAAAAAAAATGCCTCAGGAGGGTATGTTATTATCTCGTTTGCATACTTTTTAAAAGTAAGTCAAACAAGCTCTAAATGTATAGATCAAAACTTCATCTTCCATCACAAATGGAATCTGCAAATCCAGAAGGCCGAGCTGTTCCAATGCTTGACTGTGTATTATCTCCACTACTAAGCATTGATGTAGCCGACGATGATAGATCCAGAGTGCTCGTTCCTTCATGAGCCTGCCAGTTACAGAGTGCTTGAGGCAAGCTCATGTCAAAGTCAATCCCACACAAGTCGTCATCAGCATCTACAACTGCAGGCTTCTTCCAAATCTCAACAAGAGGTGATATCACACTCACAACGTGACCCATGTCCGGACGCTGATACGGCTCCCTCGCGCAGCAGTGGCTGGCCAAGTCCGCAACAGTCTTGAAACTCTCTAAGGCTTCCTCATCAACATCCAATGTGGGGTCAATGAGCTTCCTGAACAAGTCTTTGTTCAACAGCATCCTGCGGAACCATGTAACAAGGTGGATACTCTCTTCTGGTTGGCTGTTGTCAATTGCTCTCTTTCCGGTTACCATCTCCATAAGAATCACCCCGTAGCTATATACATCAACTTTTGTTGTAACTCGTCCGGTGACTGCGCCATGAAACCATTTTAATGAGTTACGGAATTGACAAGAAAAGAGGAAGAAATGTCCACTATTCTAGATTGCCATAACTATGTGTCCTCATAATCATTAGAGAGAAAAGTCACATGATAATCACAGCAAAATAACTTGTTTTTATATAATCTGCAACAGTAAATACATAGAATTACAGATAACGCATGTCACAAGCAGTAAAAAACCACGTTCCCTCATTTATATGAGCAATGCTAGCACCAAACTTTCTTTCTAATGAACTCAAATAAGTATCAATACTCAAAGTAGAGGCAACATTACAAGGGATGCAAATTGGCTATAGAGGATAGTAAATCATACAAATAAGTCTAATGGCTTTTTGGAGGCGTCAATAAATCTTTCGTTCCAGACAAAATTTGATAAAAAGAGTATACTAGTTTGCAGTCAATTTGCTTTCGAATAAACTTATTCACACTCTGCAGAAGGAGTTTAAAAGTCAACACCAAAGTAGGAACCTATAAAACAAAAGTCCCAATAATTGGCAGGGTTCATTCCTTCATTTTTCTATTTGCCCCTTTGCATCCTATACATGAACCACTTAGAACATCTGAATTTTTCAAATATAACTACAAGCATAGCAAAGAATATTTTTACCAGAAAAGGTAAAAATAAAAAGATATATATGCAGCACAAAGTTAGCTAAAAATAATTTATGTCTACCTGCATACTCTGGTGCTAGATACCCAAAAGTTCCGGCAAGTCTAGTTGCAAATGAGACTTGTCCGTCTGGAGCAAGCCGAACCAATCCAAAGTCTGCTACTTTAGCGCGCATATCGTCCCCAAGCAAGATATTTGAAGGTTTCAGATCCCTATGGATAAAAATTTGCTGGGCCAAATTATGAAGATATTCAACACCTCTAGCAACATCCAAGGCGATGGAAAGCCTTCTCTTCCAATCAAGTGGTCTTAACCCTTCTTCTTTCCAGTCAAACAAATGTTTACTAAGAGGACCCTGAGGCATGTATTCATAGACCAGAAGCCTCTCATTCCCATCCAAGCAATGGCCTAGAAGCCCAACCAAATGCCTGTGTCGAACCTTCGTGAGTACCGCGATTTCAGACGTGAACTCACTCAGCCCCTTCTCACCCACCATTCCAGTTTCCATCCTTTTTACTGCAATCTTTGTTCCATCATGCAATTCTCCTTTGTACACAGTGCCAAATCCGCCCTTCCCCAATATGTTTTCTTCACTGAAATTGTTCGTAACTTCTCTCAAAACTTGAATTGAAATAACCATATTACCAGCTTCCACAGTTTGAACACTGGTAGCTGGGCTAAATCCACCAGTACTAGTTCTCCCACCACTACCAGCTGCTGCTGCAACACTTATCTTCAAACCATTTCCATCTCCAGAATGACGAGGATGTACCACAATTGCATTTGGACTTTGAATTTTTCCGCCAGCACGCTTATGCTTTCTACCATAGATAACATATCCCAGAACCCCTAAACCAAGTAAGCTGAAACCCCCTACCACAATCCCAGCAATAGCTCCACCACCATGTTTCTTATCTTCACCTCCAGAACTCGTGCCAGGTGGGGCCTTATCCTTTCCAATATCAGGATTGCCACCAGTTTTAAGATCAACATCTCCACGGAAGGACGGTACCTGACCATATAGCTTATTGTTGGAAACATCTAGCACTTTCAGCAAAGGCATGCTAGTAAGTTCACTTGGTATAGTACCAGTGAGATCATTGTTAGCAAGAAACAACTTAGTCACAGATGTAAGTTTGGCAAAACTAGGAGAAATATTGCCTGAGAGACCCATGTTCTGAAAGTTGATAATGGAGATGTTACCCCCAGAACAAACAATCCCCATCCATTGTTTACCACAAGGGTCATTACCTTCCCAATTATCAGCAAGTTTTAAAGGATACCCCAAAGGTTCAACAACAGAAAGCAAAATATTCACAAGGGGACTACATGGCTGACCAACAGCCTTTGTGCAAAATCTATTGTTCCCCTTGTCCATATCATTATCAACCCTAACCCCATCTTTAAACTTGGGAGGGGACCCTTGAAGATAATTATTGGTCAAATTCACAACCTGCAGAGCAGGAAGATCACTGAGAGAGGGTGGAACAACACCAGTTAACTGGTTATCCCTCAAACTTACATCAAACAGTTGATCATGGTTTGACAAATCAGGTATAGGACCTGTAAATGAATTACCATGTACCCAAATTTGTTTCAATGATGTCATGTTCTGCAACACAGAAAGGGTACCATTGAGCCTAGAGCTACTCTTCTGACCATTCACCAAAAGATTCTCTATAGAACTCCCAGAAAAGCTTGCAGGCAACCCACCTTCAAAAGAATTAAAACACAACCCCAAGAAAACCAAACCTGGAAAAGGACCATCTTTCCCAAAGAATTCAGGGATTCCACCAACAAATCCAGCACTCATTGCAGAGAATTTCTGAAGAGCCACACAATCCTTGAGGCTAGAAGGAACCTCCCACTGAGGAAAATCGTTGTAGTCAATCCTCACCTCCTGCAAATTGGTCATGTTGCTGAAGAAATCAACGGGGATAGAACTGAAATTGTTGGTATGGATGATCAGATTCTCCAAGGATTTCGGCATGTAAGGAAACGGCCCTGTGAGGTGATTTTTCATGCACTCAAAGCGCGTTAGCTCTGTGAGCTGCACCAATTCTTTGGGAAGAGAGCCTTCAAGGTTGAGATTCCCGATTTGAATTGCGGTGACCCTCTTCCTCGAATTGCACTGAACGTGATTCCACCTACACACATCAGGGTCTGACCATTGAAGACCAGTGCTTGAAGAAGTAATCGCCTTCTTCAGTGTGCTCATCACTACCGCGTCCTGAGAACATGCACGCAGAAACATCACAGAAAACAGCAGAACAAGGTGAAGAATAACAGAAACCCCAAAACCCAGTTGCGGTTTCACCATTTTCTTTCTGATTTTGTTGTTTTTTTCTTCAAATGGAGAAAGGAAACAGAGGAAGGTGGCGTCAAGAAAACAGAGAATGCAAAATAGAGGAATATATCTCTGCAGAGAGGTTTTGAAACGCAGATACTAATTGATTATTACCCACACGGCACTGAGCTTGATTGGTAGAGATTCTCAAAAAGGGAATTTTGGGAGAGAAGAATAATGTGAGAAAACTCAGAAAAGAAAGATATTATAGCTTTCTTTTTTTTGGAAAGAATCAGAATATGAAGAGGAAGAGGGAGTGAAAGAGAGAGACACTTGAGAAAGAGAATGAGAAAAGAGTATGACATGGTGTGGGACGCATTGTTTTTGTTTGAAATCGAAAAATTGGGAATGGAATGAATGCATGGAAAGAGAAGAGGTAACGCTGCTTCACTGTTACACATTTGTGAGTGGAGGGAGTAACTAACGAATAGTGTGAGGGGGGAGAGAGAGACTAAGAAAAGCGTATTTATGAGTGGAGGGAGTAACTGAAGAATAGTAAAATTTAGAAAACACATTCACACTCTTATTATTTTATATTTTATTTCACATTTATTTTTATTTTTTTTCTTCTTCAATTATATTATATATCACATCTTTTATTTTTTTATTTTTTTTATTTTTATCTTTCTCTCTTCTCCTCTTCTCTCCATTTCACACACTTTGAAATGTGAAGGAAACTTTATTCTAAAAAGGACAGTGAGAGGGAGAGAGTAAGAAAAGCGTGTTTATTGGGTTGGTAATGAGGGCTGGTCGGTGCTTTCTTAGTAGGAAATTTTATTATGGCTGGCTTTCTTCATACACCAAAGGTGGTGTGACTTTTTCCCCCTAATTAATAGTGTTATTATCATATTTATTGAAAGGAAAAGGTTAGAAAATCAATGGAGTCATGATTTTGACGTGGTGGTTAGGTCACCTCGTCCATTAACCATGATAATTGAGTGTATTTTATAGTTAATAATAATGTGCCGTTTTGTATGAACACTTGTGGCGAATGGATCAGTGACTGTTGTCGCTAGTGGATTTAAAAAAAAAGGGTATAGTAGACATTCATAGTGAAAAAAATAATGGATGTAATATATGATACTCCCTCCGTTCCTATTTATAAAACCCATAAGGGAAAATTGCGCTTATTAAAAAAATATGAAATGAGACTAATTAATGTCTTGGTTTTAGAAAAAAAATTATAATCTTCATTTTTTACGCTTAATCATTGTATTGGGAGAGAAGAAATTAAAAGTGGGTGAGAACCAAAACAATTAATACAAGGGGCATATGTGGAAAAGTCTAATAATATTTGCTAAAAACTAGTAAAGGGTCTTGTTCCGGGAGTAACCCTCCCGGCCACGCGACAGACCCCTCGGAAGAACCTTGCCCGGGCAGCAAAGCCCTTGCACCCCCTCGATCCTACGACGACAGGCCGAGAGGGGGCAAGTACATTGGCAGTCGATCGCTCCTATCCTCGAGGATCACGCCACCTCCAAACCTCTATATAAGGAGGATCTACTAAACCATAAGGTACACACTTCTAATCCTAATCTACTCGGATTATCTGACCCTGACCTCTTACTTTGGCATCGAAGTGTCTTTGCAGGAACCCTGCCTGGGCGCAGGAACGACGACGGACGACCTCCACCCGAAGGAACCCGACATCAACCTACCGCCCCCACCTCTCCTCAACCACCGTGTGCGGTGGTCCGAGCAGGCTTAGCTTGTTCAGGTCTTATATTTAGGTACAACAAAATCTCAAAATGGGATCTTATAAAAAGGAACGGAGGGAGTATAATGATTTGCTTGATTAGGATCATTTTCCATGTCACATTTAGTAAATATTTAAATGGTTTCACTTACTTAATACATATTGTTCCTAAGTACCATTATGGGTACTTAACTCAGCCGGTTTGACATCCCCGGCCGACCAAGAAGCCACACAGCCGATCGAGGTACACGACGGGAGCCAGTCAATGCACAAATACCAGAGCAGGCTCCAGTTTGGGCCAGTTGTACCAACTGACGCTCTCATTTGTCATGTTGCCTGCCATACATGTTATGCCGATGCCATCTTAGGTCAAAGGGCTTGATAGGGACAGGTGCTCTCTATAAAAGCCAAGTCTCATCACTTCACAAAGGTACACACATTCTAACCTCACATAAGCTCCACCTCACATAGTCACTAACTTTAGCATCGGAGTGTCTTCGCAGGGATCCCTCCTGGACGACCACCAAGGAGAAGAGCAGCAATTTCCTGTACAACCGCGACCGAAAGCATCGTACCCTCCTCAACAAACACGCGCTCAGGGTGATTGAATGACTTATTTCGTTCAGTGGCGCCGTCCGTGGGAATGGTGAACCTTTCCCAGCTCCACATCATGGTACAGAAGAAAGCTACCCAACAAACATCAAAGGCAGCACAAGAAGGATCCATTCGAATAGAGGCAGTGGGAGGAAACGAAATGTCAACTGAAGAAGAGCAAGTCCAGTCGGCTGAACAACAAGTCCAAATAACACCCACTACAGCCCGACATCAAGCTCCGACGGTCATGCAAGCTCAGAACGACTGGGAAGCTCTAATCCGATTAGAAGAACGTATGGCTGCCATGGAAATGCAGGGGCAACAAGGGGTCGAGGACCAGTGTAACGCCCCAATTTCCGGTCAGGGGTCACAGAGTAATTAAGCGGAAATCAATTTAATAAACCTCTAAAAAACAACTCAAATTTTCAAAAGATTCGAGTCTCATTAAATACTTAACATAATAATATTCCCATAAATAAATAATTCAACGCGTAATGAAATTAATAATAATTCGCACCACAATGTGCTAAGTCATTTCAAATAAATAAATAGCGGGAATAAAATGTTCTTCATAGTCTCCAAGCCTCCTTTTTATTCTACTTTAGCCGGCCATAAATTTATTCTTCATTTAAATCCTCGCGTTGTTCATTTATGGCGTTAAACGCCCAAACAACAAACAAGCAAATAGAAAAGGTTAACTCCAAAAATACAACCAAACATAATTATCAACAATGTGATAATTTAAAAACTGAAATAGAACATAAATTCGAAACAGTAACAGCAATAAACAGAATTTACAGCAGTAATTCAACAGAAACAGCACAATAACAAACAGATTTTAATTAAACAGCAGCAGTGAACAGCAGCAACAGCAAAACAGGAAACAGATACATAATTAATTAACAGCAGCAGTAAGCAGTAATTTCCAGCATTCAAATATTTCAGTTAATTTTTTAACAAACATGCAGGTTATTCCTGAATAACTACATGCATAACTATGACCAAGATTTTACCTAAACAGGGTCAGGACAATCATATGGGACAACGATCCACCACATTGCCCTAGGTTGATCCCACGGTACAAAGTGTCGTCACATCAACCTTAAATAACCTACATAATGCATATGCTACGAAAAAATAATTATCAACATCATGAATCAACAATTCATATAAATTCCTCAACAGTCATAGTATAAGCAATATGTTATCATTAATATCTCAAAATTTTCAATTCACCACAACATGTTATAAATCATGTTAACATATTAATTCATGTCATAACAGAATAATTCAATCCCAACATATACCACACATTAAGGAAAAGTTCAGAAAAATTCCCTAGGGGAATTACACAACAAACCACAACTGACTCGATTCTAGTACTGAGTTACCCTTACTGTCGAATAGGTTGCATAAACGTGCTCTCCCACCTTGCAAGATAAAATAGTAACAACAATCAACAATCATTGAAACAAAGGTGAAAAACAACCCGCAAAAGAATTTTTAAACAATTTAAAACAAAACAGCAATCTGGCTGACAGGGGCCTAGTGCCTATGCGCTGGGATGCCAGCGCCCAGGCGCTGGCTCCCTGTCTGGCAACGAGAACAGTGGCAGAATCCCACCGCCCAGGCGCTGGCTCCCTGCCATAGCCCAGAAAACAACAGTTTTTCATACCAAATTAATTTTAAAACCCAATTTTTCAAAATCAAGGTTTTCCCATGGCCAAAATAAATAGAGGAATCAATTGAAAAGAGAAATTTTCTCAAAAACATAAGAGGTTCTTTAAGAACAAAGGTATCATGAATAAGAAGGTACCAGAGTTTGAGGAAAATGTTTAATTCATGGAACAACGTCTCAACAACAATACAAATTTGCAACGCTATGAGAGATTAGAGGAACCAACCTGAGTTTAGACTGATCAAAGGAAATTAATACGCTCGTCCACCTCGGACTCGAACAACGATTGTCAAATGATTACGCCAACGGCTGAAACCTTCGATGACGGAACCCTTGGAACGAAACGAGAACCAAAGAACAAGACAAAATTAGGAATCATTCCAGAATCATGGTCCAACGATCATCACTCGAAACGAGGTTTAGAATAAGGATTACTCACCGTTAATTCTCTGAAAGAAAAGAGAAGAGAACGTCTTTGTTCTTCCCAAAAAGAGAAGAATACTCGAGCGAACAACAACAAGAGGAAGAAGGAATTCTGATTCTCCATGTGAGGATGAAAGTCTTGAGAACAACAAAAACAAGAAGGAAGGAAGGTTTGGTTCTCAAAAGAAAGAAGAAGAGGTTCGGAAGTAGTAGCAGTAATAGAAAAAAAATTCAGCACTTGAGAGAGTTTGGGTTTAGTGTTTGGATGAAGAACAACAATGGGTAGCCACAACATATAGTGGTTAGAACCCTAGAGGAATGAGGGGGATTTAGTTTCAGATTTCCTCATCAAATAAGAATAAAATATCTATCAAATATTTCCTTAACAGCTCTAAGTTGTGAAGAAGGCCTTGCTCCTGACTCTGGCTGAAGTTTTGATGATGACAACACACGTTACAAAAAGAAGAAAAAGAAAGACTTCAAGAACCGGCTCAAAACGTCAAGACCATCTATTAAGGTTCTAGCTACTAGTAAGTCTTGTTAACTTAGTGTGCTATGCTTTATTAAGGTTATATTGCATATGAAGGCTCATGAGTAATCAACTAATTAAGTACAACTTGTTTTCAAAGGCTAAAATTAAGTAGAAACACTTAATTAGAGATTGAACATCAAAGAAACCAAGTTTCAGACTTGCAGTAATAGATTACCAGATTTCAGTAATCTATTACAGGCAGTCAGGCATAGCGTAATCGATTACCAGTTTTCAGTAATCGATTACCAGGCAGTCAGTAATCGATTATCATATTTAAGTAATCGATTACCTGTCAGAAAATGACACTCAGATCATAACGGCTATAGCGTAATTGATTACCAGAATGCTGTAATCGATTACCAGGTCGACATATGTGTTTTTTCATGAACCAATGTGTCTTAAAACGTTTGGGAAGCTTTGTGATGGTTCATGGATGACCTCTAGTGCCTATATAAAGTCCATAGACGCTCAGAAACCATAATGACTTGGACTACAACTTTCATAAACATTAAAGTCATCATTTTGAATTTCTGCTTTCTCATTTTTGTAAGAACACTTATGCTGTTCAACATTTGAGAAACTCAGAATAATTGAGCCTTCATTGTAATTTCCTGGAGCATACAAACTAAGATCAATCCAACTAGATTAAAGGATTGCATCACCCATAGCAAAAGCTTCTTCTTCATCTTGAATCGTTTTGATTCATTCACCGTAGTGTTCGGTCGTTGTGGAAAAGGTCATTTGAATCGGGTTTGATTCAAAGTCCGCCGTAGTGTTCGGCACCATCAGTTGGTGGTTTGCCTTCTGAGGTCTGACAAGAGTTCTTAAGGTCCTTGGTGTTAGTGCTTGTAAGAAATCTTGTTCATAGTGGATAAATCCTCAAGGGTTTTTTGAGGAACTGGACGTAGCCTTCGGTGGATTGAAGGTGAACCAGGATAAAATCTGTGTGCACTTCTCTCAACCTTTATCTTTTACTTTCGGCAAGTTCTTATTCCGCTGCATTCACAATCAACAATTGTGATTATCATTATTTTGGAAGTAATTGAGTTTTGTTAAGGCGAAAATTGAGAGAATCTGATTCACCCCCATCTCAGCTTGCTATCTATACTTACATAAGTGATAGCGGTTTAAAACAGAATTGAATCATCCCCATATAACAGAAAAATCTGAATAATAACTACTTAATAGATATGATTTCATAACAAATTTTATTCAGCATATATATATATATATATATATATATATATATATATATATATCTCGCAAAATCAGAAATATTAACCCTTTTTTATCTCCTCAATTTTGAACAGAATAAGGCAAAAGATAACAGAATTAAAATCTGCACTTAAATAAAAGATATCTCAGAAAAATTCAATTACCAAGTCAAACCTAGCAATCAATGTGTGAAGATTTTATTTTATGTTCATCTCAAATTCGAGTAGGATAATCAAACAGAATCTATTTCAAACAAAAATGTCTAACAGGGACCAAACCGTGAACTACAAAATAGTTCAGGGACAAAAACATAAATATCAAAAACTTTAGGGACCAAAACATAAATAATACAAACTTCAGGGACCAAAATGTAAACATTACAACTAGAGGGACCAAAACGTAAATTCAAAAAAATTGAGGGTCTTACAACCAGAATGTTACCATCCAGCGCTTGAAAGACCACATTCAATAGTTGGAAGAAGAACATAACCAAGGTTGGAGCCAGAGCCATACTCAACTGTCTCCCACCTATCGAGAGGCGGTCGTGGAGCAACCTGTGCAAACCGCGGCCCAAACCGTAGGCCCTCCACCACCCTGGGTCGGACCCGCGGGGGATTCACGACAAGGGAACCCGCTCGGCCAGGCCATCATGCAAGAACCCATGCCGCCGAACTTCATCCGGCCCCCAAGATGCAACAATATGACGGATCAGACGACCCTTGGGCACATCTCGATCACTTCCGGTAGCACCATGCAATGTGCTGGGGCAACCGGTCTGCTCTGCTGCCAGGTCTTCCCTATGAGTTTGGGACGAGTCCCACAACGCTGGTTCCAATCCCTGCAAACCGAAGCAATCCAGCAATGGGGTGACATAGTCAACCTGTTCACCCAACACTTCTCGTCCAGCAAAGAGCTGCCGAGGACAATCGAAACCTAGGAGAAAATCAAACAAGGACCTAAAGAATCCCTGAGGAGTTACTTGGCAAGGTTCAACAAAGAGGCCAACCTCACCCTAGGCCTCTCAGAGGAGGTTCACCTGCTCTTTGCTCGGAATTGTTTACTACCTGGCCTCTTCTGGAAATCCTTAAGTTGTATAAAGCCAAAGACTCGCACTAGGTGAGCCGAGCGCTAGAATACTCGCTTTCGATGTCGAGACAAACGACAAGCAAATAGTTGAGGAACTGGACTTGGATGAGGAAAGAAGGAAGGCTGCCCACCTACACGCGACAATTGTAAAGCAGCACGCTTCCCTCCGATACAACAAGAGAGTGGTGCTCAGGAAATTCTCACCAAACGACTTAGTGCTTCACCAGGCAAGAGTGGGGGCACAGTAGGAAGAACGAGGGAAACTCACCGCAAACTAGGAAGGACCGTATAGGGTGGTTGGCCCCACAGGAAACGCAGCGTACAAGTTGGAACACCTGGACGGCATTGAGGTTCCACAACATTGGACCGCCTCTAACCTTAGACGTTACTACAGCTAATAGAGGATCAGATCCACTTTTGTACACTCGAACAGAGGACTCTATTTTGATATCTTTTTAATTTTTAATTGATACTCTCAAGCGATGACCTGACCACAAATTGTATCTTTTTGACAAATTAATGAGAATGTCTAGTTCAAGCGACAACATCAAGTTTTTCCGATCGACCTTGGCAGCGAACGTCCGCGTTCAACTGAACCAAGGGCACAATCCACTAAGTCCCCAAGCGGGCACGTCGATTGGCCTTGGCAGCGAACGTCCACGTTCGACTGAACCAAGGGCACAATCCGCTAAGTCCCCAAGTGGGCACGATGATTGGCCTTGGCAGCGAACGTCCGCGTTCGAATGAACCAAGGGCACAATCCGCTAAGTCTCCAAGCGGGCACGACGATTGGCCTTGCAGCGAACATCCGTGTTCAATTGAACCAAGGGCACAATCCGCTAAGTCCCCAAGCGGGCATGGCGATTGGCCTTGGCAGCGAACGTTCACGTTTGACTGAACCAAGGGAATAATCCACTAAGTCCCCAAGCGGGCATGATGATTGACCTTGGCAGCAAATGTCCGCGTTCGGGCGAACCAAGGGCACAATCCATTAAGTCCCCAAGGGGACACACCGAGCAGCCTTGACATCGAACGTTCACGTTCGGCCGAAGCAAGGGCACAATCCGCTAAGTCCCCAAGAGCAGCCTCGACAACGAACGTCTGTGTTCAGTTAAACCAAGAGCATATAATAAATTATGTAAACGGCTGCATGAGCACTCAAATCTGACCTATCACCTCCTAAACACTTCAGACATTAAACGAAGCGCGAAAAGACTCATTTTAGCAAGCGATAAAACTAAGGGACACAGCTCAACAATGCCAAAACAGAAAACATCTTCATTAAAAGTTAAGAGGGCGGAGCCCATTAAATACATCCGGGTGGGGGGCATAACCCTTACATCATTCAAAAATAGAAATAAAAAGACGACCAGGGACCTGCCCCAGCACTTAAAAATTAAAGTCTAGTCCTAATCCTGGCGCGACTGCCGGTTGGGATCCACGGTAGACTCCCCTTGAGTTGGGGAATGAGTTCCTCCTTGGTTTCCATCATCCTCAGGCTTCTCCTCAGGGATAGGGTAGATCATCTTGAACTCGTCCCCAACAAGGTTCCCGATACGACCATCTACGACAACTCGGCGATAATTGGCACGCTCGGTGGAGATCCAGGGATTCAGGACGGTCAATTGGGCAACAACATTCTTGAAAGAGGCCTTGCCAATTTTCTTCACACTGTCTTCCAACCTTTCCTTCTCGGAAACCCAGGAAAAGATCTTCGCAAGAAGTTTCTCGACTATCCCTTGCATTTCTTTGTTAGCCGCCTCCAACCCTTGACTGTGTCAGGCAAGATTTTCGTTAACTTCGACGTGGCGCTGGACCTCTCCCTTTAGGTTTCTGACCATCCCCTCCACCTCGGACAACTAATGTTTGAGCGCGGCTATCTCCCCCCTGGCCGATCAACCGACCTTGCAGCTCATCAATCTCCCTGTTCTTGGGCACTCGGCTTTGTAACTTGGCGTTTTCAACGTCCAAGTCAGTAATCCGATCGTCCTTGGCAACCATGTCCTGTTTCATCTTTTCTTTACATCCAATCAAACTCTGTTTGATCGCCTCCAACTCTTCAAACTGAGCTCGCTGGTTCATAAACGCCTGATTGTGCTCATGAAGCTTCACTAGCAACTTCACCTGACTGTAACGGAGAATGGAGGAAACTCGCCTGAGAGCTTGGGGGTAAAAATCAAAACTCATACATGTAGTTGGCAGGGAAGGTGTCCATACGCTGCACATTGACATCTCGGAAGACGGGCTGGTCGACCAACAACTGGTACCTCTTGAAGTTGAAGGTATCGTCGTTCCATACAGAGACCCCCCAAGGCCCATCATCGGGATCACCAGCGAGTTCCATCAATCTTGTATATTTTTTCAACATGGGGAGGGGGATGAGTGACGACTGCAACTTCAACCCTTGGAGGGGACCGGGGGGCAAGCTTAGTTTGCTTGTTAGGACCCTCCTGAGCTTCAACATTCATCTTTCTTTTCTGAAGGACAAGCGTCTCCTGATCAACCTTGTCGTCACTGATCACAGTTACTTGCTTCAACTGCCTAACCTTGGGCTTGGCAGCAACCTGCTCACTCGATGAGCTCTTGGGCCCTTCACTCTCCGTGAGTCGGATCATATCACGGACTGCCGGGTCGATAGTCATTTTGACAGAAAAGTAAAAAGAAAGTGGGTGTCAATCGTTTCATAAATATAAGCAAATCTGATCAAACCTCAAGACACTTACAAAAATGCCTCTTCATCGTCACCTCTCGATGCCGGATTAGTTGTTGACACTTCAACAGGAACTGTGGTTGACCCTCTTCGTCGATAATAACTGCCTTCTCTAGAACGCGGAGGAACTCTTGATCTTCTGGGATCAACCTCCGAGGGTCATCCGTCCCATACTGAGTGGCATTTTTTTCAAAATGCTTATCGCTCCACCATAAAGGAAACCACTTAAAAGTGGTTCCATTGGAATTGGTACGGCACCACCACGATCGACCCTCGCCATTTGTTATCACCCTAAAAAAGTCCTTCTTTAAATCCTTGTAGGAATCCGTGAAGTTGTGAAGCACCTTGGTTGTCCTTGACTTCAGACTGGCTATACCATGACAGCCGACGCCATACGTATCCGAAGGGATGAACAAATGGAAGAAAAGGTCCAAATATGACTTCTTACCAAAAACTTCACACATTGCTTCGAAACCCCTTGTGAAAGCCCATCCACCAGGGTGCAATTGGGAAGGAGCCACGTGAAGGTAATTCAGAACCCTCATCGTGAAATCAGAGAACGGAAAACGGACACCGAGCTTCTGCACCACAGCCAAGTGCATATAAAGGCCAGCAGGAGGCTCGAAACATAACCTCTCCTCCCTATTGGGGGCATGTACTTCATGCCCGCCACCCACTTCAGCACTCGTCAGAATCTGCGACCGTTCAAGGTACTTGGGATTCCATGCCCAGTATGTCACAACAGAACTCATTGTATCTGAAAAGATCTCCCATCAAATCTGGATACTTACTCCTATCCTTCTTCGTTCTTTTTGACTTGTTGACCGGCCGAGCGGGCTTTAACCGGAGACCCTGATACGTAGTTTCCTTCTGACGCACCACAATAAACCTGAAAAGGGGCGTGATAGCCAAATCAGCCAGTGCATGGTTGATTATCGAAGTAATATAAAAGATATCGAACCCAAGGGATAGGTGTCCAATTTTTAATTTATTTAGAACTTGTGCAGAAAATTAAATATTGATATTTGGTTTGTTTAGAACAAGGACTTGGAACAAGCATAAATATAAATAGAGAAAAGATGATGATGGAGATTAAGCACTTAGGTTGAATTACATAACTTATAAAATATGCTAGTAATCTTCTATCTTATTTCTGAATTTTAAAACAAGAGTTCATGATGCTTTAGCCTATGGTTTCTACAAGTTAATTCCTTACACTTTGTAGACATTTCTTTCTAATTACTAAACTCAATTCCTTGCAATTTAGTTAATTAAAGAAGAAGATGAAGATAGAGTTCAGGCCAACATAAAGCAAAATCTATCCTAATTCCTTAGTGATATGTCATATTGCTTCTTTTAAATCATATTTCCCTTACCACTTACCAATTTCCATTGACATAAGAAGTAAGCAAAAACACTTGTGTGCACCAAGATAAAATAAGAACAAGGAAATAAAACATGAACTTGTAATATTATTCAGAAACAAGATAAAGAAAACTAAGACATAAAATATAAGCTAAAACAACCCAAATACTTAAAAAGAAATTAGCCAAGCATGGCTAATAGAAACATTGGATTACCCTGGACTAGGAGCTCAAGAATGGCTTCCCACAATTCTCAGGAACAATGCTCTTAAGGGAGAAAGAAGAATACTTGTTGTATTCTGAAGTGAAGGTATGATTTTTACAATGGATAAACACTCCTATTTATAGCAAAAAGTCTGCCTTCCAGTGCTTGAGCGCTGGGATCCCAACGCTTGAGCGTTGGGTCCTATTAAATCCAGACGTTGCAAACAAAGGCCTAGCGCATGAGCACTGGCTACCAACGCTTGGGCGTTGGGTTGACCTGCAGACTTGGATCCTAGTCAGAGTGCCAACGCTTGAGCGTTGGACTTCCAATGCTTGAGCGTTGGCACATCTGCTGATTGAACTTCTTGCTGTTTTGCTCTTCCTCATGTTAGTGGATCTTCAATGCCTTCAATGGCCTCCACTATATCTCCTCTTAACTTCTGAAATAGCCTCCCCACTACCATTAAGCCTTCAATCATCATTTTTTACATGTGCCAAATTAGAGATGATGCTTCATATTCTTGCTTTTCACCTTTGGTCCTCTCTTTATTAGCACTTCACTTCTGGCCCTTTTATGTTCCTTAAATTCCACTTTCAGTCCTCAATTCCTGAACTTTTGTACTTTGGCCCTTCCTTTCCTGCAACTTTACAATTTGGTCCCCAGACAAAGATGACTAATTCTATCAGCTTTCCTAAAATATAAAAATACCTATAAAAATTCCTAAAAAAATATAAAATAAAGTTTGAAAAACAAATAAAAGCTAATCTATATGCAAAAGGCAAAATAAATAGAAAATCTAAATAAAAATAATAAAAAACCTATATGAGACTCAAAAATAACAAAATAAAAAGACTAAAAAGACCCTAAAATTATCATACAAAATCCAGTCATCAGGGCGCGAGGCGGTCAACAAACTATTATAGCTCAGAGCTGAACGCCCACCCCCAGGGTAAACGGTAGGAACACCACACTCGGGCCCCTCCCAACTAAACCAGGGATGATGTACTAAAAGAATAAAAGGAAAAGCAGAAAATACAAAGAGATCGGGAATCTACCCGAGGAAATCACGATAGAAGGGCTGCGCACAACAAATCTGACCACCACGTAACGAAGGACGGTCGCCAACGGTTGCTCGTATGAGCTCTCAAGGGACAAGCTCAACACTGGTTGCAAAAAGTGAAGAAATGAGGAACCCACACCTTTATATAGCCAACCCCGCCTAAAGATGAAAGGGTGCATTCATTGCCCCACTAACAAAAGCGCGGGAAAGCACCTACGAGGGGGCAGGTGAGCAGTCACCTAGGAAGGCGACGGTGTATCAATGTACCACGCGCACACACACACACCTCGAGGACAAAACGATACATCTTTTCACCTGACAACCAACAAGACATCCCACTAGCAGCCACGTACCCACAACGAATGGCCCTAAATTTCCTATCTAAGATCCACCCGATCGGCCCTAATAAATTGCAAACGACCGGCTGGGGGACAATACAACCAGTAGCGGTAGAGCGGCGGGATTACAGTCAAGCGTGTACAATTTTTCAAAAAATAGAATCACAAGGGAGCCCATATCCAGGACGAGCAATGAACGACCCGCAAACGATAGGAAGTAGGAGTTAACTCTCGCCACGCAACAACGTGCCTGCCGGAGCTAGGGGCAACTATTCCCAAGTACCATTCTGGGTACTTAACTCAGCCGGTCGGACATCCCCGGCCGACCAGGAAGCGGCACGGCCGATCGAGGTACACGACGGGAGCTGGTCAATGCGAAAATACTAGAGCAAGCTCCAATGTGGGCCAGTTGTACCAATTGACACTCTCCTTTGTCCCGTTACCTGCCATACCTGATATGCTGATGCCATCTTAGGTCAAAGGGCTTGATAGGGGCAGGTACTCCCTATAAAAGCCAAGCCCCATCACTTCACAAAGGTCCATCTCACATAAGCTCCATCTCACATAGTCACTGACTTTAGCATCGGAGTGTCTTTGAAGGATCCCTCCCGGACGACCACCAAGGAGAAGAGCAGCAATCGCCCGTACAACCGCGGCGGGGAGCACCGTACCCTCCTCAACAAACACCCACTCAGGGTGATTGAACGGCTTGTTCCGTTCACATATAATAAAAGAAATAGATACTAAAACTTCAATGAAGTTGTCTAAATAACCTTAAAAAAAGTTGGGGTTAAATCACCGCTAGTTTCTAGGTAGACCAATAATGTTTAAGATAAGTTGACTAAAAATTTCACTTATCTGAAATATCATTGGTCCATCTGACAGTAAGGTGATTTAGCCCTAACTTTGCCTAGAGTCATTTAGAAAATCTCAGATGAAATATTAAAGAATTTCAATTTCGAACATGAGGGAATAATGGATTTAGACTTTGGCATGTGACATCACAATGTTAAGTGAAACATTGTGATTATATCTCTCTTCATCAATATTCAAATGGGCATGTGACATGACAATGTTAAGTGAAACATTGTGATTATATCTCTCTTCATCAATATTCAAATGGTTCCACATATTTAATACATATAAAAAAAATAAACACAAAAATTTCACATTATAGCACATGAAAATGTTTTACATGAGAAGATCATGTTCCATAAAAAAAAAGATCATGATCCGATAATCATGATTCTGATATAATTTGTTTTAATAAGCATGATTCTGATATAATGAGAAGAATAAAATAGAGAGAAAATTTGCCTGTATAGCTGTCTCTACTATTTATTGGATACCAGATCCTCTCGTGAAAACTCTCTCATTTATGGCATGATAAAATTTTGTCTTTATCTTTCTTAACCAAAACAAACCAGCAAAGTCCTCACGGCAGATTGCTTAACTTGAAAGATTCGATCTTTTGTTTCATATATGGTGGTTTTTTTTATTTGGTACAAATAAGGTGGTTGTTTTAATTAGTTTCTCAAAATATGAAAATGGGTAAAATAATTATTGAAAAATAAGAAGCATTCTTGAAAGATGAAGTTTTTTTTTTTTGAAACGAAAGATGAAGTTGATCATTTTAGCATTTTAGTTTGTCAATATATGTAAAAGTAAATAGGTAAAATAGCTTCTGATATATTAAAATAATTAATCTAGTTACTTAAAAAACTACGATTAATTCAGCAATTGAAACATAATGGTGGTCAATTTCAATTCTTCAAATGACTAAATTAACATTTTTTACTATTTTTCAGGGATAATTAATACACTTACTGATCTTTACGCGTAAAGAGATAAATTTCTGACTCTGACAATTGACCAAAACGTATTAATTGAAATATTCTTGGTAAAATTACTTTTAGGGCACTACTATATTTTTTTTCAAAAAAATTATCTTAACTTTTAGTTTCGGTGGAATTAAATTGTGAATGGGTAATATTAATCAATGTCAAAATGTATATATTATTATATAAAATTAGGACTCTTTTTATTTCTCTTGTTACCAAAAAAAAAATATAGGATTCTTTCAAGTGAATTGACAATATAAATTGCATCATAGTGTTTATATCTTTCTTTATTTATAAATATTCAAAGAATCTACATATTCATTTAATATATATGAAGAGGTTGCAAACTTCTTCTTTAGGTTACTATATTTTACAGGTAAAGCATGTGAGAAGTCAAACAATTCATTATAATCTTCTTCAAAAATTTCAGAAGTTACCTCATCTTCCTTGTCGTCTGATGCATCAACAGACGCCATGAATGCATAGAACGATTCTTCATCGTCTGAGTATTCTTCAAACTCTTCATCTTGGCCGGTGAGTGCTATAAGACCCTCAATTTTGAGTATTTCCATTTTAGTCCCTTGAGTTTTGAATAATTGCAATCTAGTCCTCCGTTTCCTTGAAATTGAAACTTAGTCTTTCAAATCCTATTAAATAAATTCTAGCCTTAGGCTATTCAGATTTTTTATTGGGTCATGTTGGCTTTACTTTGAGGATCATAAAAATAGTTTCTCTTGAGTTATGACAAGATTGGTTTCGGCTTAGTGGTTAATACTTCTGTATTTTGGTTACATGGTAAAGGTAACTCGTCGTAGGAATTATTCTTATCGATTTGTGATGCGTGCAATTCTGTTTTTGTGAATTCTGTTCATGATGTTTTGAGACTCGATTTGGATTGTTGTTGATTATGGAATTGGTTGAAAATGTCTACTTGATGATGAGGTTTTTGAGAAATATGAATTGAGTTATTGTGGAGATATAATATGAATTGTTGGTTCATGAGGTTGTTGAATGATTGGCATAGCATATGCACTTTGTAGGTTTTGGAAGATTGATGAGATGGTAATTTGTCTCATGCGGTCATACTTGAGGTGGTGAGTTTGGAAGGATGATGAGATGGTAATTTGTCCCATGTGATCATCCTTGAGGTTGATGAGATGGTAATTTGTCCCATGTGATCTACCTCGAGGCCAGTGAGAGGGTAATTTGTCCCCTGCGACCGTTTTGACTCAAGTCGGGTGAAGTTTTTTGCCCAAGTCTTGCATATAGAATTTGAGGACGTTGATTGAGTTATATACTGTTACTGATGGATATTGTTGTTTTGTATAAATGTGAATATTGTGGTTTTGTTGCTGTTGTTTAAATTCGGCTGCTGGACGTTTTGCTAGTTGTAGCACTGTTTCTGTACTTAAAAATGTGTTTCAATACTGATAACTGTATTGTTGTTGTATTTTTTCGAGTTAACCATTTCTGTTTGTTGTTTGTTGAGTGGGCGCTTAACGCCAGAGATGCACAGCGCGGGGATTTTAAAGAAGGATAGATTCGCGAGCAGCTAAGGAGATGATGCTGGAATGACTTGAAGATCTTGAAGAGTTTTTGTTTTATTGCTATTTATTTTGTCTTAGCACAAGTGTGGTGTAAAAGTAATTATTTATTTTATTATGCGTTGATTATTTACTTAAGGGGATTATTATTATGATAAGTCATTATTATTGAGCGACGAAAATTTCTTCTGAAAACTGAGTTGTTTCTGAGAAGTTTTTAATTTCCGCGAAATTACTATGTGACCCTCAATTTGAAATTGGGGTGCTACGAGTATTTTCTTCCTCCTGTTGTGGTTCTTCAGAATTGGTCTTTTTGTAAGTCGAGGACACTCAACTTTTATGTGACCAAGTTTTCTGCATTCGAGGCAGACGATAGTGCTTTTCCCAGAGTTTTGTTCTCCATCTCTTCTAGAACTAGATGAAACTTTTCCTTGTCCAGAATCTTTTCTTTCCTCTCTTCTTGGCTCGTTCTTGGCTTGTCTTCGTTCAGGCCACATCTTTTTGAGCCTTCTATTGAAGAGGGCTTCTTCATCGTCTGTGTGACCAAATGACTCTTCAGCTTCCTCAGATGACTCTTCAGCTTTTAGGGCTTTAGAGGATATGGATTTGAAGGCTACGGATTTACTCTTTTTAGCATCTGCATGTTCAGCAAGTTCAATCCCATGAACTTTTAATGATCCCAATAGATCCTCCATTCTGAGAGTTCTAAGATCTTTAGCTTCTTGAATGACAGTAACTTTGGGTCTCCACTTTCTGGAGAGACATCTCAAGATCTTGGTGATTTGATCAAGATTGTTATATGATCTACCAAGATTTCTCAACCCATTAAGAATGGTTTGAAATCTAGAGAATATATCGTCTATAGATTCATTGTCCTTCATCTTGAAGGCTTCGTATTGAGCGACTAACATACTTATTCTAGTATGCTTTACATTTGAGGTTCCTTCATGTGCCATGGAAAGTGTGTCCCATATCTCCTTGGCAGTATCAAGACTGTCAATTTTATCATGTCCATTCTTGCTTAGAGCACACGTGAGAAACAACTTTGCTTTTGAGTTTAGTCGATTCTCTGTGCTTTTTTCATCAATCCATTGCACCTTGGGAATGACTTCACCTGCAGTGTTTCTGGGAACTTAGTTTCCTTGTTCAAGGATGTCCCACAGTTTGTAACTTTTGGATTTTATGAATAGTTGCATGTGTTTCTTCCAGTAGGGGTAGTTTGTACCATCAAAGAATGGTGGCTTGTTCGTGGCTGAGCTCGTTGGAATTGCGTTGCCCTCCATGGATCTTTTTCTCTGCACTTGTGAAAGGGGGGCCTTACGCTTTGATACCAATTGATAATGAAAAAAATAAGACAAGAAGGGGGGGGGGGGTTTGAATTGTGTACTATTTTAAAACTTGTTTTTCAAAACAGATATAAGTTTTAGAAAGCTTTTCAAAAACTTATGCAGCGGATTAATCGTGAAAGATAAATCACAAAAAGAATTTATCCTGGTTCACCCCCTTAAACAATAGGGTTGTGTCCAGTCCTTGGCTTCATCAAGATTTTCCACTATTCAACCCAAACAGTACAAGTATTAAACATGACTTCTCCCAGTATTCAACAGGACTTCTCCCAAGTATTCTACAGGACATCTCCTTACAAGTATTATACAGGACTTCTCCTAATTCTTTAACAAGAATTTTCTCTTCTATGAAATCTCTTTAGAAAGAGTGAGGTAGAAAGATTAAGAACCGATAACTCTAAGTATAGAGGATATGACTCTTTGGGAATATACTTGAGTTTTAACTAAACAGAGAATGTTAGACGATAGGGTCTCTATTTGGGTGTGAAGGTTTGATAGTGTTTGACACTTAGGATCTTTTCACACTCAGAAGATTTTCTTCTCTTGAAGGTTTTGACACTTAAGAAAATGAGAAACGGAAGAAAGCAGATTGTTGATTGCATGTTCGGATTCTTAGTTCTTATCTTCTGATTTCTTGAAGTCTTCCTTTTATAGCTTCATTTGAAAACTTGTGTTCTGGTAGTGGTTTGAGTGAAGCTGAGAGGGAGTCACGTGAGTTCTTCAGAATATCTTCATTGTGAGTAATAGATCTCTTCATTATATGCTCTTGATCGTTGAAAGTTTAGAATGGATCTTCTGATGGAGCAAATAGCTTGTAGCAGTCTGAATCTCTGAATATCTCCTCTTTGATTCAACTTGATGTAGACATATTGATATTTCCAAATCCTTTAATGTATATGAAAGAGCATTGCATTTAATGTTGTTGCTTGTAGAACGAGCAGACATTTAATGCTAAAAATGACTGAGCGAATAGGCATTTAATGCTTCGGCAGAGAGAGTGAATGAATTCCTTTTGTTTATTCACAACGTTGTGCCTTGCCTGTAGATAGTAGTCATTGACAATCTGACATTTCAGCATGTGATTGCAGAGATGTTCCTCGAGGATCAGCCTTGCCAACTTTAGATAGCTCATAAATGAATTTCGTTAAACATTAAATGAATTATGCTTCTTTGTTGGATGATACTTCTCAAAGTGATTAGACGATACTTTTCAATGAAGCATTGTACGTTACTTCTTGCCTCTGGAATGATCATACTTTGGTTGAAAAACCAACTCTTAGACGATGCCTTTCTTTTCATCGCTGAACGATACTGCCTAGAATACGATAGATTCCTTTCTTTTAGTCCTTGTCTTGGCAGACGATAGAGATGCTTCTTTTGGTTCTAGCCTTGGCAGACAATAGAGATAGCAGATGATAGAGATGCTTTCTTGAAAATGGTAATACACAAAGTTTAGGAAATTTTTATCTATCATAATTGTTATCATTCAAAATCTAATAAACGTCTTAAGATCGTTTGAACTTAACAATTCTTGCTTTGGAGAGAAGGGCAATCACTCTTTACATGTCCTGGTTTTCCACACTCAAAGCAAGTGAATTCTTTTCTTGAAGTTGATGCTTCATTCTTCCTTATAAACTTCTTGACTTGACCTGATTTCATATCCTTGATTCTTTTCAGAAACTTACCAAACTTCTTTACAAGGACTTCTATACTTTCATCATCCTCGTCACTATCGGATTGAGATTATTTTTCTTGTGAACTATCATAGGCTTTGGCTTTAGTCTTCAACGCAATGGATCTAACATTCTTTTCAAGTCCTTCTTGTTGTTCCAACCGACCAAGCTCTAATTCATGTTCTTGCAACTTACCAAAAAGTGCAGCCAATGTTATCTTTGATAAACTTTTCTTTTCTGAAATAGCTGTTACCTTTTGTTGCCAAGGTCTCGTTAATGATCTTAGAACCTTCAAATTCAAATCACTATTAGAAAATTCTTTTCTAAGAGCAATCAAATGGTTAGTCAAGTGGGTAAACCTTTTTTGCAAATCTAGAATTGTCTCTCCTGGTAACATTCTAAACATTTCATATTCTTGGGAAAGAGTATTTAATTTAGACCTTTTAACCTCTTTGGTTCCTTCATGAGTTATTTCTAAGGTATCTCATATTTCTTTGGCTGACTTATAAGTAGACACTCTAAAGAATTCATCCATTCCTAAGGCTGCAGTCAGAATATTCATAGTTTTTAAGTCATATTGAACTTTCTTTTTATCATCTTCGTTCCATGCATCACTAGGCTTAGGTTGTTTACTACCATTAACATCAATACTAGGTATGAAAGGACCTTCTCCTATAGCATTCCAAATCTCTATGTCTCGAGACTTAATAAATATTTTCATTCTTATTTTCCAAAAATCATAGTATTCACCATTAAAACTAGGAGGCCTATTTACATTATAACCTTCACCTAAAACGGTTTTAGAGGATTCCATCTATTATGGATCTAGGAATAACTTAACCAACTCTTGCTCTGATGCCAATTGTAAAAACTAGATAGCAACCTAAGAGGGGGGTGAATTAGGTTTGCAAAATTATTATCAAACGAAAAAGCAAACATCAAACTCAAACTTAACGGAAGCGTATTAAGTAAACTTAGAATGATTCACAAGTATGATAATAAAAGGAAATGTTGAAAGTAAAGAGATAAGGGATACGAATATGACAAACAACGATATATCCTGGTTCACCTTCAAACACTAAAGGCTATGTCCAGTCCTCCTTTCTGATTCAGAGATTTTCCACTATGTAAATGATGTCCAGTACAAGCGTCACACCAATACTCTCAAGAGCACCATCAAGAAAGCATATCATTTTCCCGTTATACAGCACTCACCGAACCCTACAGTGGATTCTGAATCACCCCGATCCAAAGTACGTTTTCTCTATCACCAAACACTATGGTAATCTTTACCAAATTGTATGGTGGACCAAGAATCAAACCAATTCAAGACACAGAAGAAGCTTTTACAATAGCTTTAAGACTTTAATTCCCAAACTATACAGCCCAATCCGTTCAAGAATCAGTTTAAGCACAATATCACCAAGACTCTTAATTTTTTGATTTTATCAAATTTCTTTATAAATCTGAAAGCTGTTTTCAATTCAAGGCCTAACATGGTGTTTATAGAGTGAAGAAAGACACCATGAAACAAGACAATAGTTTTTTTGGCTTAAATGCACTTTTTGCCCCTAATTTTTCTGAAAGTTGCAAATTGTAACCCACTAAAATTTTTGTCACCAAAAGTACCCCTCTGCTTTTTTTTTTGGAGAACTTGGACGGAAGGGATGACGTGGCATGCCATGTCATTAAATCAGTTTTAGAATTTGGATAAAAGAGTGGGGGAGATTCGAACACAGGACTTGGAAGCAGCAAAACACACATTTTACCAATTGAGCTACACAACCAATTGATAATATAATGAACAAAATTTAATTTATATCATGAATAAGGAACACAATCAAAAGAACAAAATAATCCCCAACACAAATCTTCTTCCTCTTTTAAAAGGGAAAATTATTATATGTTCTTAGAACTTACTGATCAAGTTGTCCTTCGCTGAATCCATTTGTCATCCTCTCTTCAAAGGATAAAAAACTTGAAATTAATTTATTGTGGCAACAGAGATAATCGACCTTTGTCAACAACGCGGATTTTTACAAGCTTCATCAAGAAATCACAATGAAAATAAGAAATAATGAAAAAGGAGAGGAAAAAAAAACCATATTGTTCATCTTTCTGGGAGATGCATCTTCAGTATTTTATCTATTACACAAAAACAGAAAAGAAAAGGGAAGCAACATTCAGAGCTATGCATTCTGAAAAGACAATTACAGATAGTTTAGGTTCTTATTTTCCTGAACAATGGCCACAGCTTAGTAATTTTTTCTTTCCCTCTACACATGAAGTATCAACCCAGAAATCAACCCAAAAATCAAAAGTAGAAATTAGTGCATGAAGCAAAGAAAAGCAAACAAACAAGCCATAAATGTGAGAGATGAAGAACCCCAAATCAACCCAGAAATGTGACAAATGAAGAAGAACAAAATCTAACCCAGAAACCATGGAAGCACCAA
Source organism: Acmispon strigosus (assembly GCA_030819835.1). Classification (NCBI taxonomy): domain Eukaryota; kingdom Viridiplantae; phylum Streptophyta; class Magnoliopsida; order Fabales; family Fabaceae; genus Acmispon; species Acmispon strigosus. Next base: position 4,106,195 of record JAUAMA010000001.1, on the reverse strand, counting down.
ACCTCCTCCAACATCTTGCAGTGACTCATCGATTCTTCTTCAGATTCATTCACCAAATCTCCATCAAATTTCTCCAATCTCCGTTCACCCCATACATAAAGCAAAACAGAGCATGAGAGAGTGAAGATGCACACTAGAGCGACGTTGCGGCCTAGCCGCCGCTGCGAAGGAGGTCGCAGTCTCGCCCCCCGCGGATGGGTGTCGCGGCCTCACGCCGCTTTGAACGGCGAGGTGGATCTTCAAGGGTGAACCAAAGGTGCTGCAACAGAGCTTGTGGTGGCCACGGCGGAGCTCCTCGACCTGCTACAATACCTCGATCTCCTCGTCCTGAGCCTCTTCCTCGACCTTCTGCCATTTCTCGACCTCCACGCCGCCCTCCATGGCTTCCTCGACTTCGTCCTCCTTCACGCGATGAACTGCCACCATTCATGGTGAGAATCGCGACTGGAAAGGCTATGCAGGAAGGAAAGGGGGAAATTCCGTGACGGTGGTTTCGTCCACTGCTTCCACGCCGCCGGCGGCTTCTTCTTCCTCTCCTCTTCTGTTTCCTTTCTCTCCTTGGTAAATTAGGGTTGCAAATTGGGGGTTTTGGGTAAAATGTAACTTTTGTTCACATTTTACCCTTCTCACATGCCAGGCACGTGATCTGCAGCCCCTTTTCTTTTTCTTTTTTTATAAAAAAAAACATGTTATTTTCCTTTTTTTTTCCACCTGTACTGGCCACGTCATCAGGTCCGTTAAGTTACTAACAGAGGATTGACGGAAGGGTACGAATTTCTCCAAAAAAAAAAGCAGAGGGGTACTTTTGGTGACAAAAATTTTAGTGGGTTACAATTTGCAACTTTCAGAAAAGTCAGGGGCAAAATGTGCATTTAAGTCTTTTTTTTTTAAATAAAATCTGTGAAATATATTAAGAATAAATAGAAGGCTCGGAGGCTAAAATATCAGCAGTCACCAAATGGACAACAGCCGATGAAATTTCAAGACAATAGTTAAATGATCAAAAGACATACTAGTTAAGATAATTAAAAAATTTCGTTCAGGCTAGGCAACGAATTTTTTCTTCTCGTTTTGGAACATTGCCAATGCAGAATCAATTTCGAATTCATTTTGGCTATTCAATTCAATTTTTTTAAAATCAATTTGCGGTGCCTGTTACGAGACTTTGAATTGCAACGTCTGCATCTACGGTTTTCAGTTATTGTTTTTGGATCAGGGACTTTGAATTGCAATTCACTTTGTAAAGCCTGAGATAGAATGAAAACCAATATAAAACTATGCAGAGTCATTACTGTTTTGGTTTTTCAAATAGCAATTCAAAAAATAATTTAAACTAATGAGACCATATGTGTGTCTCGTAGAGACATAGCCGTTTTTTGGTCTTTTTAATTTTGAACCAATTAATATTAATTTATAAAAATAAGTATATACTTAGTGAGCTTAGTTTTATGAATACCCACAGTTTCAAAAAAAAAAAAGTTTTATGAATACCCAGATTCTTTACTTCCACTAAATAAAATTCTGTAAATTTATTTTAAAACTTATTTTAGTGGTTTCTACTTCTTTGAATTTGAAAAACATTTTATACTTGATTTAAGTTTTAATGAGTCTTAAGTGATATCAAATTAAATTGAACTCTCAAAGGCAAAGACCTATAACTATAATGAAAGACACTTATCTAATTAAGTTTGAATCTTTGTGCTTTCCCGTTCTCATGGTCGTCAACATTTTTCTTCTTTGTTGATGTTGTTGTCTTCATCAAAACCCAGCCAAGGTTAAGGAGAGACTCTTCTTCACAATCTTAAGGGGAGGCTCTTCTTTACATTTTGATCCCACAAAACGTATTCCAAGTCAATCTTTGTGAAACCTAGCACCAACTTCTGGACCTTTCTGAGCTACTTTCGCAATTGCTCGTCTCGCGCTTGGTAATCACCTCTCACTTGGTTGACCATCAAAAGGAATCATGTATTTTACCACTAGATCCTTCGCCAGCTTTAAACAAGCAATGAGAGCCTCATACTCTTCCAGATTGTTACTCGCCCTGAAATTGAACCTCAACGATTGCTCGATCAAGATCTTGCTGGGTCCGTCGAGGATGACACCAGCTCCGCTCCCCTTCAAATTAGACGATCCATTGATGAACAATACCCAAGTGGTGCTCTCTCCAGGATAAAAACAGGGGTTAGCTCAACTACGAAGTACGCCAGCACTTGGGCCTTTACCCGCCTTCAAGAAACTTCCTCGTTTCTTTTCAAATCAGCTTAAACTTCTCATCGCCCATCTTTCGCTTCTTCTGCACAACTACTTTTGAGCCTAGATTTATGGCCAGCTTGTGGCACAAAAAATTCCTGGGTCGTCTTCACACTCCAGGCAAAAAGGTCAAGGTCCTTCCTCAGTAGGTCGCTCGTCCTTCATTCTCTAGGGGTAAGTTTCACACCATCCTTTAGAGGTTTTCTTTCCAGGACAAACTTTTTGGTTTACTTTGCCGGCTGGGCTTTGTTGTCGCGCAGGTCATCTCTTGGATCCAGGAAAGGATCTTCTATCGTGGCAATTTCGAACACATGGAACCCCTCTTTTCGCCCCCTTTGGCCATATATGCTATACAACTTCAGGATCCTCGTGTAGTAGTGCCTCTCCGCTTCTTGAGCCACCTTCATGACCCCTACTCTTCCTTTTCTAGTCGGGTACTTGATGGTGAGGTGCGGCGTGGAAATGACCGCACCAAGTCTATTGAGCATACTCCTTCCAATAATCACATTGTAGGAAGCCACCTGAGGAATGACCACGAACTTGATCGGCACCCTCTTGACATTTTTGTCTCTTCCAAAAATGGTCTCAAGCTATAGACTAAGACCCTCTCACCTACAAATCCAACCAAGCTTCCCTGGTAGGGCTTTAGGCCCGCCTCATTTTATCAAATGCATCAGCGTAAATGACATCTGTCGAGCTGCCCTAATCCAACAAAACTCTTTCAACATCATATCCGGCGATGAGTAAAAGCACAACTACTGAGTCGTCTTGATGTAGTACAACCCCCTCGAAATCCCTTATGTCACATCATGCTAAAACACCAACTAACCTAAGTATGATAAAATAAATATATTTCCTTTATGTGGTGTGTTTGTTTGATTATAAAGTAATTAGTCTCTCTTAATTATAAATAATTAATGGGTTAGAATACTTATATTATGAAATAATTAGAGGGACCAAAAGTATAAAGTAGGATTTTATAGGGACTATAATTTAAATCTAGTCAACTATCTTCTTTCATCACCATACCTCATGTAATCATGAGCTTTTCTTCATCATTAGCCATCCTAGTTCAGAGTTGACATTCTAATCAAGTCTAAGAGAATTTGACTTGAGCCATGATGAGAAATCTTGATCTTTGAGTGGAGCAATATTACATGGAGGATTAGGTTGAAACCACTTGAGTAGGAGCAAATCCACTACCTATATAAAGGCAGAGCCTCACTCCTCTAGCCTCATAATTCTCTCTAATCTTTCCAGAGAAGCCAGAAGAAGGAGAGAGAACCTCTGCTCTCTTCCTTCACCCTCAAGCATCATCATCTTCATCATGGTGCAAACACCACTCCCGTCCTCTCTTTTCTCTAAGCTTTGAGCCTTGAAAACTTTCCAGAAACACTCTGAAGGCTCTGCATGTGCAATCAGATCTGAAAGGAAGGAGAAAATCGGACTGGAGTTGAAGCTAGGGTTTGACCTTCGAGAGCTCACAACCCTGCAACTCGGTTTTTCTTCCAATCTAGCGAGTTTAAGCACAAACCACCACCACGACTGTGTTCTTGGCAATGAGGAGAAGAGGGACCTGAGCTTCGTTTCCATCATAGTCGTGACCGCCGTCATGGATCGTCGTCTCCGGTCATCTTCTCCGGCGAGGTTAGTCAGAAAATTTCCAAAAACTGTTTTCTTTACAGTTTTCGATTCCTTATCTCCTGTAGGGTCTGAATATCGGATTAGTTTTCGAAAATATCAATTTTTTCATAGTGAACATGTGAATTAGGGTTTCGGTTTAAAAACTGCATGCATGCTCATATCTGGATGATCAAAGCTCTCTAAGCCATGAAAGCTATTTCTGGGAACTGCTAGAACATCATAGGACTCTCACATGTAGGTTTTGAGGTATGGAGTCAACAGAGAGAGAAGGGGAAAAATTCCACCTTCTCGGGTTCACGAGAACTCCATGAAGGAGCTTGAACCTAGCTTCCAAAGATATGGATTCACCCTGAAATGAAACCTAGGACTAGTAAATGGCAGTAAACTTGGCTGAAACAGGACTGGAAGGAAGATTGAACTAAGAAAATGAAAATAATTTTTGAATAATTAGGCAACCTTGTATTGATGATTACTCAAAATAGGGGATGAATAAGGCCATAAGAACCCTCAAACATGTCTTAGAATAATTATAGGAAGTCTATAAAGAAGTTAGTTTTCTGAAAAGCTGAAATTGATTTTGGAGAACCAATTCTGTGAAGAAAACAACTTATTGTTTCTATTCTAGAATTTACCAAACATGGCCTCAAGGGAAAAGTGATTCTGGACTCTAAATGTCATTTCAAAATCAATGAGATATAAATTAGGGACTAAAAATAGAGTCTATATACTGTTTTAAGGTTTGGAAACTGATTCCTGCATTCTAGCTAATTCGCAGAGGATTGTCAGCTTCCAGAAAACCCTGCTCCATCACTTGAACCACCAGGTAAGGGGGTTACAGGGTTTATAGAACATAAGAGGGTATGTACTGAGACCTGCTAGATTCATAGCGGGCTTGTGTTTTAAATTATTTGTCATGACTGAATTGTGCCTGATATGTCTGTTTGATCATGAACTGATATCTGTATTGTTGAACCAATTGTCTGAATATGATTGACTTGAATAGTACTGTATGTGGAATCCGGTTAGTATTGCCAAAGCATGGCTTGATAAAATGAAAATTACTAGTTTGAGATACTGAGTTGTATGTGATACTGATGTTGTGATTTCTGTAATTGATATTATGAGAACATGCATACTCTGTTATGAGTAGAAGTTATGCCAACTGTGATTAGTTGAGGTACGAAGATATGGAAATGTAAGATAGGCATCAGGTGACCTAAGTCGAGGAATCGCCCAATAAGAAATAAATACGATAATGATGTTGCATTTCATTTTTCCATATAGGACTAAACAGAACTTAATTAACTGTCACTAGATTAATTGCATATGGAAGATTTTAGCATGTTATGAATTCATTTCTCCTGAGTTTAGAGATTCCGAGGATAGGGCTTGAGGTCAACCTCGTTCCGTAAATCCCAACATTTGGTTGGTTGAATGTATGCAGTGGAATTCCTCGTGTTTGCTGGTCATATATACCAAGCCAGGAATAATATGATATGCCAATAAGGGCATCCGATATAGAGGTAATAAGGGGGTGGGTAATTGCTTTGTATGTGTGTTTGATAATTCATATGCATTGTTATGGAGAGATAAAGAGTAAGAACGCGCAGAAACTTCCATTGTATAGACCGGCGCGTACCTGATGTGGATGCCCAAGACACCTACAGTGGCATCCCAAAGATGGGGTGACCTGGGGATGAAATACTGGAGCGACTCAGCACTAAGTCGTTGATTTTGGGATCCTTTGTATTCCGGCTAGTGAGGTGGGAAGCCCGTGAAATGCTGCACTATCCCAATTGTAAGCCAATAGGGTAATCACTACTCTTTAAGAGTGGGTCAAGGTATTGATCCCATGTTTCTGAGTAGCGTTCTGAAGAGAACAGCTATTGTTAGCCAATGGACCCAACATTCATGGGAGAGTTAAAGAGTGAGGACACAGAGGAAAATGTGGCATGTATTGCATTATTGACGTTGTGTGTGAGTGATTGATAAATGATTTAATTGCAATGCTTTTCTTGAAACCTGTCTTGTTTCTGTATATAGTTGTTTATGTTTTATATGCCTATGTGACTCACCCTTGCAACTTTATTTTTACATAAGAGGTGAGAATTCCTCGGGATGGCACAGCCTCCCGTTGAATCCATTATAGCTGATTTCGCGATGCTTGCAGGCTGGCATGTGGACCCAGCCACAGGTTATTGCCGCTATGAGGGCATATCCATATTTTGGTATGGGCAGTCAGGTGCAGCATGGCCTGGCTACCCAGTTTCTATGCCTAGATCTTTCTCGTTTTACCTGCCACGTAGATATCTCGCCCTTGTGTTTTATGCAGATGTTGATGTACCACCAGCCCCTCCTCCACCACCTGAGGTCCCACAGCCGGCATCAGAGGTCCAGCTACCACATGAGCCACCACCAATCATCCCTGATTATTTGCATTTCTAGCCCTAGGATTAGCTCTTCAAATTTCTTGTATAGGCTATAAATATGTCTACGTAACTCGAGGAAAAAGGTTGGACATCCAATACTCACACTCTAAAATGCCTAATAGTGCGGCACACGACTACACAGAGTTAATGTAAAGTAGTTCCTTCCATATTTTTTCTTTTTCTTTACTTTTGTTTCATCAAATTTTCCCTTTATTTACTTATTCTCCTGCATTTTTACTTGTTGTTCTAAGAATCGTCTGAAGACGTGGTGAAAGGCATAAAGCTTCAGTTAGTAATGGATTGTAAAATTGGCTAAGTTGCGGTGTAGTTTTGAAAGGAAGTTTGAGTCAAACCAGATCGAGTGCGAGAGGCTCAAGATGTTGAAGTGAGCTTGATTGAAGAAGTATCACAACACTTGGACAAATTATCATAAGTCTAACGAGTATTGGTCACCATATGGTGAACGGATCAGATTCAAAGTAGCATGAACTTGAGAAAGACCCAACGATCTATACTATACACGATCTGAAAATCTAGCACACTTACGCCACGTACCCATGACATTGGAGTTACTAGACGTGGGGTGAGGGAATGGGTTTGAGACCGAAGTTGAAGCTCGAGAAGAAAAGTTTGAAGGATCACAAGGCATGTTGGGGGAACGGTTTAGATTAGACGGTTATGCTTATTTGCATTTCTAGCCCCAGGATTAGCTCTTCAATTTTCTTGTATAGGCTATAAATAGGTCTACGTAACTCAGCGAAAAGTGTAGGGCATCCAATACTCACACTCTAAAATGCCTAACAGCGCGACACACAACTACACAGAGCTAATGTAAAGTAGCTCCTTCCAAAAAAATTCTTTTTCTTTACTTTCATTTCATCAAATTTTCCCTTTATTTACTTATTCTCCTGTATTTTTACTTGTTTTTCTTCATTTATCATCCTTATCTTTTGATTTTCTTACGTTTTCGAACCTTATTTTAATACGAAAGCTCCTGTCGAGACATAAGTCTAGGTTCACCATAACCTTAATTTTTTAGGTTATTACTACATACCTTGGTTGTTATCAACTTATTTTGACACACACGCACTATATCAAACTTATACACATCACACACTCAATGCATATGTCTTTTCTAGTAATCACCAGATAAAAAGAACTCACGCCCTAGGAGTTGATGCTAGTTCTAGATTGCTGTTTGGATCTATTCATTTGTAAGAGAAATTTTCACGCTAAACAATCAGATTCAAGCCAATCGCCGCATAATTTTCATTGCTGCTCTGTGTTCAAACAAGCCCATTAAAAGTTAACATGTAAAAGTTAACCTTTTTGTAAGTCTTCGATTTACTCTTTGTCACCTCTAAATACTCTGGTAGAAGTTTTTCATCTGTTTCTGAGATTCCTGTTAATTTTCCATCTAATTTTTAAAACAATTTCACCAATTTGTTCTATGATTGGATCGTGCAGAGTGCAGTAACATCAATTTGTTATTTGATCACAGTTATTTCACAAGTTGTAACGTCTATTTCTAATGCCATTAACAACATGCTTTTCCTATGTTTAAGTTGCTCTGATATTTATTTAAATATTCTCTTGGTTCATAAATTCAAAGGTTGTTTTCTTCGAATCGCAGGGACCAAAAGTACGTGCATGGGATATAGTTGCACTTCTGCGGCTGCCGCCGGCAAAAACAGATTCAAGCAAATGTACCCGGTGAATGGATCACGAGGTATCGTTCAATGAAAAATTAGAGGACCAAATTTGTTTGATTTAAAAAATCAGAGGACCAATATTAAGTAAAATAAATTAGAAGGATCAAAATCACCCATACTCATGATTTGAACTCAAAACCTCATGTTGATAGAGAAATTTGTGGTCAGCGTGAGGTTAATTAATCTTGTCAGCTCCTCACACCCTGGTCAAAATATACACGAGATATATTCATATGTGAACTTGCTATTCTTTAAATATACCAAAAAAATAACACTACGTCATGATCCAAAATTTTAACTCAATAAGTTTATGGGGCTTCACACTTATATTGTTTTTTATTAAAGCATTATTAACCACTGTGAGACATAATCAATGTACACTTGGAATTTCCAACATAATATACTTCAAGAACCGATCTTTAGGTTGATATTAAGCCAACCAACACTGTCAATGAATCTAAAACTTGCCATCCAATTAATTGTTGATACATCCAACTTATTAATCCATTGAACTTGCTGGCGCGAGCGAGAACCTGGTCCAAAACTATTATACTCTGCAAATGTTATGTGACCCCTGCAAAAGTATTCATATTGTTAGAAACCTGAATCCCCAAGTAAGAAATCAAAATAAAATGATAATATAAAAGGGTAATAGAATTCAACCAAATCCAAGATTTATTTCTAATCATATCCATTACCCTATCAACATTAACTACATAGCTAGCAATATTCCTCTTATACTTAACATGGATTGATGATGTGTTTGTATAAATTTTTATAGAAATCGGGATATTGGAGAGGGATCTTACACTTGTTTACTGAAAGGCCCGGGATACCAAGCATCAGGTTCTATAATGTTGGCCATATTTGTATTGTAGAAAAGAACTCTAGCATATTCTCTCCATGGTCTTCCTAAGTAAGTTGAACCATTTCCATAGATTTCACAATTCTTGAAAACAAATCCATATGAGTCATTCGGATTTGACCTCCCTTGTGCTGTGATGAAACCAGAAATTCCTGGACCTAGAGGCGCAGCAATTACAGATATGCTACACTCCTGCCAAATCAATAAATATTAACAATAAAAATCAATTGTAAATGATTTTAAAGTTATATCCAATTTGATTCCTGTTTATAAGTGAGAAACTAAACCTACGTTGCACGGGTACGAGTACGGTACTCGATACGCGTAGGGTGCTGGGTACGCGGTACGGCATTTTTAGAAAATTCTAAATACGGGTAGGTTAATATATATAATATATATATTAAATATATTTTTTAATATATATATATATAGTGAAGTAAAAAAATAGAAATAATACTAGCAATAATTTCAATAAAATGCATAAAAAAAAAAGAGGCCAGGAACGGCCAACAACAAAAAAAGAGGAAGGATGAAAGTGGGCCGAATGGCCCACAGCCAAGGAAAAAAGAGAAGGCAAAAAAAAAATCAAAAACCCTAATTTACTCTCTCTTCCATTCCAGTCGCCCCACTCTCTCTTCTCCTCACTCTCACCCAACACTCAACACTCAAACCTTAAACCGAACTTCCCCTTCTCTGTGCCGCCACCACTCAAACCTTCATCTCCTTCACCTGCTCTTCAAACCACCAAAACCCACCACCGAACCTCCTTCACCCACACTTCACTCACCGCCACATCTTCTCTGTTCCATTCACCACCAAAAACCTCACCTCCTTCTTCCCATCCTTTCGAACCCACAAACCTCTGTCGCCCCACTCTCTGCACATTGCTCTCTCTGTCGTCGACTTCTGCTCCTCGCCACTGTAGGGCCGCCGCCATCGCCTTACATCTCATCACCGGCGTCCACCGCTGCTGCTTGCTGTCGAAAACCAACTCCACCGAACTGCCGCTGCGGCTACTTTCTCGGCGGTGGAAGAGAGGAAGGAAGTCTTCGAAGGAGGAGAGGTGCGGCGCAGCTTCAGCTTCACAGATTGGAAATTAGGGTTAACCACTTTCCCTTTTGTCCAGATTCCATTTTAAAAAAAGTAAAAACAACGTCGTTTTACACCTAAAACGCACCAGATGCGTACCGCCTCTTCTTTTTTGACAAGGAAATCCGGTACACACTGGCGCGTACCCGGGCGCACCCGCACCGGGTACGTCCCCGGTGCCAGTACCAGCCCAAAAAGGGCATACCGGTGCTTCACAGGACTAGACCATATTTAAGCCAAATGAAAAAAACGAGTACCGGTGCTTCATAGGACTAAGGCCCCGTTTGGAAGAGCTTATATGAGCTTAACTTATAGTATAAGTGCTTATGCAAGCGTTTGGGAGAGCTTATGTAAATAGCTTATGACCTACTTATAACCTGTTTTGAGCTTATTTTCATAAGCTATTCAGAGTAGCTTATGAAAAAGAGCTTATGCTTATATATAGCTTATTTTCAATTCATTATAATAAATATCTTAAAAAAGCTTATTAATAAGCGCTTATGCCATAAGCTCTTATGGTCATAAGCGCTTAATTAAGCTGTTTTCCCAAACGGGGCCTAAACCATATTTAAGCCAAATGAAAAAAACGAGGATACCATTTCAAGATTTATCACGGTCTAAAGTTCTGGCTTATTTTATTAAAAAAAGAGGTTTCTTAAGAAGGAGGGGGAGTGGAGTTTGAAGAAGTAGCGAAGCGTTTGATCAACTTTAGCTATAAGAAGATAGTTTGTGCGATATTATTGTAGCCATCGCTGTTATTACCAATCGATCTTTACAAGATGTAAACGAAGAGGAAGAGAAAGAGTAAGAAAGAAACATAAGATTATTACCTCGTATAAGGATTGGGCAGCACCAAAGATAAAATCAGCAGCACCTTGAATGGTACAAGACTTATAGTAATGACATCCACGATCATCCCACAAAGTATCTTGAAAACCATAGAACCCAACATTAAGGAAGTAAGACTTGTCACCGCTTACCAATGCAGCTACTGCTGGTTTCCAAGGTTTACCTTTGTATGAATTCTGTTTCATATATCAAACATATAAATTCAGTTACAAAATCGATTTTTTATTTTTGATTCATGAAAAAGACTGAAAAGGTCAATATGATCACTGTCCAATAGAATGCAGATTATGAAAATTTCTTTCTTTTAATTCCACATAGCCAATAGAATGCTGATTATGAAAAACGGCAATCCCATTGTGTATGTGATTAATTAGGTAGTAGTAATATGATCACTGTCCACATCAGCATCTTGCAACTACCTCACATGGGTTTAACAAAGTTGGTTAGAGTTGTAGTTAGTTTTCTGTTAGTGAGGTAATCATAGTTAAGTTAATGTAACTAGAGTTAGTACTAACTATATATTAGTTGTAACTGATACTGTGAAAGTAATGAAAATCATTTCATTCATTTTGTTACTTCTTCTTCACTACTAGCTTCTGTTTCTCACGGTTTTAAGTAGGGTTATATAACAAAGGACTCAATCAACAGTGGCATTTAAAAGCATCAAGCGACTTGCTCTAACTTTGTGGAAAATATATATTTAAAAGTAAAAATAAACAATAAAATAAAAAGTACCAATAAATTTTAAATGTAAGATAGCTATTCCAAATATTCTGAAAAAAAGTTAAACAATTTGTACGATGATGGTTGTACGTAGAAGTGCATTGATAGCAACTTTTATGGTGGCTTTGATACACCTCGGGCTGAAGGCTATCAAACACAAAGTTATAGTTAGAGAATTTTGTTAGAGAACAATTAAATTTGTGAGTAAACTTAATTTTCTGATTCTCCTCATTTTATTTCATGGAAAGAAAGTACAAATTTATAGAAAATAGAAAACAACAAACAAATCCCAGAAGATAACTAAAAATAACATAAAGCAACAAACTAAGCAACAAGTCCTGTGAGATAATAAAAGATAACAGAAAATCTAGAAATAAGGGAAACTAGATAAAAACTGAATCTAGAAAATAAAAACTAAATCAATTAATTAAATAAACCAAATACTACTATATCTAAATTTATTGAAATTAATTAGATATAATCATTTAGATATTTGAGTTTATTGACATTTCTTTTAGTTCTATCAGCCGAGGAATATACCACTATATTCAGACATAGTATTTGGTAGTGATACAGTGCATTGACGAAAAAAAACAAAAAAGTAATAACATGAAACAACCAAAGAGAATGTGACTCACAATAAAACTGAGAAATTTGACGATGATATTGTCAGCTAAGGTTGAGAATGTAACACTCTGTAATGTATTATCATGATCACCCCACTCAACAAGTGTGTTCGCCTTTCCCTCTCCTTGTAGTATGATGTACGGCTTATCATAAGGAATTACCACCTTTTCCCTAAAAATATGAGAAAACATATTCTTGTTATCAAGACATTAATATTTGAGCCATAAAAGTATTAACACCCCATTTTTCTACGGCAGTCTCCATCCAATACACCAAAGAATTGCTCTATCAAACCCCAATTTGTTCTTTGATGTTTCACTTCTGTAGTCCCCCTCAAATAGAGGGCCATAGGTGATTCAAGTGTTTTTTTATGGTAGGATTAATAAAAAATGCTACCACAATAATAAAAACTCAAACAACAATATTGAGATATACGGGAAGAAGAAGACACGGATTTATATGGTTCGGTCAATACGATTCTACATTTACAAGTAGTCACATAGATGTGACTATTTTCAATTTTTTTTCAAGTAATTCATTTAAATTACATGAAATTAATAGCAGATTAGTGGAGAATATGGTATATTTTACCTGTAGGTACCGGCCTTCACATTGATGGAAACCCAAAACCTGTTGTTTGAAGGGACTGAATCAATAGCAGATTGTATGGTTTTGAAGTTTCCATACCCCGATTGATCCACGATAATACTTTTATAAGGGACTAGTTTTCCTCCGACTATTTTATAATACTGAGAATTTGCTAGCTCCACTCCAAAACCCAAAAGAAGACAAAAACAAGTGAAGCAACACCATGGAAAAGACATCATGATGATGGATCAAAGAGCAAAAATGGATTCAAGTTTGTCAGGGTTGGGATCTTCAGCAAAAACCTCACAATTAAACAGAAGATGAAAGGAGAATAATGTGAAGACAAATTTCAATGCATTTTAGAGACAAAATCATGAAAGTCTTTTAATTGAGAAATATTTCTTGCTATATATGCTAATTCTTGATTTTTTTCCCAAATTTCGATCATGGCTTCATTTTCTTGTTCTATTCTGCTAATTCTCTAAGGCGCTATTGTTTTGAATTGCTATATATTGAACCTTCTCCCGTTAGATACTACTTACTAGTGTTGTTAACAAAGAACTAAACCAAGGTGATTTTTCTAGTTTGCTCAGACTCAGGCCTAATTGAACAAAATTTATGGAAAGAAGTCAAAGAACATGGCTACGTACTTACATAATTAATAATTGACAAATGAGTGTATATACTGGTTTTTAATTCCTAGAAAAATGAGGGAAACGCTAACATTAAGTTTATGTTTGGCATGTTATTTCAGTTTGTCAAATCTTATTTGACTAGTTTAAAACTTATTTAATAAGTTTAAAAGTTTTCTAAAAGTGTTTGATGACTGAATGTATTTTAGTAGCTAAAAGTTTTTTTAATAAACTACCCGAGGTAGCTTCTAGCTTAAAGCTTATTAAATTTATTATTTTTTTATCCTTATCATAAGAATCTATTATTAACCCTTTTATATTTATAAAAACACTAAATCTAGATTATAATATTTACTCAATTTTTGATATAAAATTCTAAAAAATATTTTGTTAATTTAAAAAAATATAAGCATATTTAATTTATTAATTAAGATATAAAGTTATTTTTTTATTTAATTTAATGAATATATGAAAAAGGAAATAAGTTAAAATTAATGGTGTACTTTTAAGATGATAAATAATTTATTCTTCGATGAAGAAAAAAAGATGATAAATAATTTTAACTAAACTGAAATATAGAAAAGTTAATATTATAGCTTTAATATTTAATATTTATATCATATAGGTATGATTGTGTAAATAAGGTAATGTTGTGTAACAAAAAAAAGGTAATGCTAAGTATAAAAAGAATTATACAAGTCATGTTCTTTGATGTCATTTTACAATTTCAGCTTGTTCAACAAGTAGTTTTACTAAACAATTTTTTTCATTTAGGTAGCTTTTTAGCTTTCAACTAACTTATAAGTTTTCAGCTAACTTTTCAACTTTCAGCTAGCTTATCAGTTAGGCATGCCAAACATAGCTTAAATAATATTCTGTTTGTTTCTGTTTAATATTATTTATATAATTTTTTTTTACTTTATTGAAATTGAAATGGTATGATATATTAGACTTTTAAAACGATATTTAATTATATATATATATATATATATATATATATATATATATATATATATACATAAAGGATGGTTTGACTTACATATCGTCCGTTACACAACACTAACACTAGTATTTGTACACAGTTAATAACTTTATATTTTTTGTCAATCCAATCGTGGAATTACAACAAAAATCACCTTGATTAAAATTTAAAAAAATATAAGTATTTACTCAAATAAATATTTTATAAGCATAACCAAATAATGCTTATTAAAAATTATATTAAAATGTTTATTTGACGTTAATTTTGATGCATCTTACCAGCATGCAAATTATTTTGAGTTGATGTACAATTTTATAAAAATAATATATATTATAGTGAATTTCGTACAATTTTATAAAAATAATATATATGATAGTGAATTTCAAGTCAAACGTGTAAGATTACTATACTAAAAAAAAATATTGTTAGTTGTATTGATATTATTAAATTGTGGCATCTACCTTAAATACCACTTGCACGGGTGCCACAAATTATTTTGTGGCTGTTTTTCCTTAGGTTGGCTAAATAACCCCATGATTAATTGGGTTATTCAATCTCATGTTCACATGGACCAATAAGATTGTGACATTTATTTTATTTATTTCCACATTATTTTTTAATTCTAAATATGGGACAATCTTATTAGTCAATATGAGCATGGGGTTGAATGATTCCAATTAATCATAGGGTTATTTAGCCGACCCCTTTTTCCTTAAATGCGGATTTTGTATGTCACAAATTGCTTCGGCAATTATTGACAAATTTTAAATGCCACAAAATACATTTATTATTACATTAGACTAAAATTTAACTGACAGATTATAAATGCCCCAAAATGCTATAAAAATGCCACATTCATCATCTATCTCATATTATACGAAAAGAGCATGATAATCATAACCTGCGAAGTAAAGAGCATTTCATCCTAACACGAGATTATGTTGTAGTGCTAAAATAAACAACAGTTACTATTACTATTAAAGTATACATAACAAGTTAACATATTTTACTTTGAACGAAATTAAATTAATTAAATGATCAAATAATCCACACCACTTTACAAACAGGAACCATAAGAGTTCACAAAGTGCTCTCAGAACCAACACTTTCTCATCTTCCTTCATAGAACTCTGGTTTTCTCCTCCAATTGAAAGCATTACTTTGATGCCTTTGGACTATTTTTCACCTCAACTATTTCTCCTCCATTTTCTGAACTCAGGACCAACACTTTGTCATCTTGATTATCACCTCGGCTATCTTTCTTTCATGCCATGAAGTAGAATGATACGAAGAAATTAGCAATTCCTTCAACCAAAGCAATTACACTATAGCTAAACTAAACTAAGACGAAAAAGAAACTTTTGGGGATTTTCTGGTGCCTCTTTCATTAGGGATTTGGCCTTTTATAGGCTAGTACAAACACTAGTGGGCTTGGACCCAAAACTACACAGTCCAACATTTGATTGAAAGGAAAAAAAAACATAAAAATTGCAAAGTAAAATTAATACATAATAACTAATGCTGATAATATAAAATTACTAAGCATAATCCTTTATCCAACCCCTATAGCTATCAAGTCTTCTACCAATTCCCTTCCCCTTCAGATTAGCCTTGTCCTCAAGGCTATAAGAGAATTTTGCATGATATGAGAGCAAAGTGAAAATAATCTGAAGCTTGAATTGGCACATTAAACACACCGAGTCGGCAAGCCAAGCGATAAGCAAGATCCATGTGAGGAGAGAATCACCAACTTGGCTAAATCTTGAAAAACAAATGGCTAGCATTTTGAAATAAGGCCCCAATGGAGCATGATAGGACAATATAGTAGTACAATTTATTTGCTGAGCCATGTTACATGGAAAAACAATTCCACGAGTTAAAGGAGAGGTTGCAAACAATTCATTTGTAAGGAATTGTCCAACCATGAAAGGTTCAAGGAGCTGATTCAAGAATGAAGGCTCAATCAATGCTTCATATGAAAAGAAATGGTGACCCAAATACTGATTGGAAATCTGTGATGGACTCTAGGAAAGATCAAGTGGATCATGTTTGTGGGAAAAATCATGCCTAGTCAAAGGCAATTCACGAGACCTGTAGTAGTTTGCACAATCAGTGGAAAAAGAGCTGACACAGAATTGCGGGAGTAAACACTTTGTGTGAAACAAAGATGGGTGAAAAATACTGTCAGTTCTATCCAATGTAGCTAATATCCCAGGGTCAAATGGCATCAAAATTGAACCATATAAATCAATGAAGGTTGTTTTAATTTCGGACAATAGAGTCAGTGGATTAATTAACTGCATATCTTGTAGGCTAGGAACCCTCGGAAGATGGCTTTCAAGTGAAACATATCTCTTTTTCCTATTGCTGTGCTCGAGCTTTATCCAAATGTAAAGAAATGTTGTTGACCACTGTTCTCTGAAAATTGCAGGTAGCCAACTAGCCAACCAGTGAAGAAGAGGAGCAGTTGATTCAATAATTTTTCCATTTTCCAAGGTTTTACAAGCAATCATTTGATAAATACCAAGCACTGTTGGTGATGCAAAATTTTGTCCAAGCTGATAAATGAATTTTGTAAAATACAAGGCAGCAAGGAATGCATCAAGTGCAGCCACATGAGCATCACCAAAACTGGGCATAGATGCAACCTCAAACACAGGGAGAAATCGAGATAGAGTCCAGACATGAGAAGAAGTAGCATAGGATTTCAGTTCTCCATTTGTGTGGGCAACAACAATTCCAGGATCAAACAGTTTAATTACCAATCTATCTAGCGCAGTTATAACAGTGGCAGATAAGAATGGGTTGAGCAATGTCAGTTCTTGTGAACTAAGTAGTAATAATTGTATAAGCTGTATTGCGTTGGCTACATGCTGCTGGTGATAAAATGGCTCAGGCATGTGTTTTGCTAATGAAATTTTCCTATAAAAACGCTCATGCATTTTGTCAAACACTTGATGGGTGAAATTTGTGCTTATAACATGTGTATGTGAAAACTCTCTTTGTAGCATTTTCTCAAACAGATGGTGGGGGTTTGTAAAAATGATGGCAGTGGTTTCCAAAACTACATTTTTGTTCAGATTTGTAATAATATCACCTGTCTTTGTCGTAGAGGAAGCTGGAACCACTTTGGGAGTGCCAAGAGAAGGGTCAGTGTTTGTAAATGATGTGTGTGATTCCATCCCTGCTTCTGCACTACCCAATTCTACTGTAGAAATCACCCCAGCTAGGAGTTGGTGTCTGTCAATGCTAGCCTCACAATAAGCTCCATAAGAAATAGGACCAATATGTGAATTGATTCCCAGAACAGCTGCGGAACTTGTTCTTAACACTACCTGAGATGCGTTCTCTGATAGTTTGTCAAATTCAGACATCGATCCAACAATTTGTGGAGACCCAATGCATGAATTAACTCCCTGAGTGGTAGATAGCACATATCTGCAAGTGCTTGTGGCATCAGATGTGCTCTCCAACAAATTGTTTATGGGCTTTGTAGAAAATTTCGCAGATCTGTGTAGTTGAAATTGCACAGTTTGGCTTGCGGCAGAGTTGCCAAATCTACTTGGTGGTTTGTCAATTGTTGTAGGCCCAAACTGATATATGAATTCAGTTTTAAATTTTTCCCAAGTAGAAAATTGC
The DNA here is from genome assembly GCA_030819835.1 of Acmispon strigosus. Taxonomy (NCBI): domain Eukaryota; kingdom Viridiplantae; phylum Streptophyta; class Magnoliopsida; order Fabales; family Fabaceae; genus Acmispon; species Acmispon strigosus. Next base: position 4,088,166 of record JAUAMA010000001.1, on the reverse strand, counting down.
TTGTGCATAAATGAGAACCAAGAGTCAGCATCTCCACGCAAGCAGAGAGAGAGAATCCGAAACTTGGTCTCTAAATGGCATGGGTATAGCATAAAATAACCTTCAATGTTCAAAAGTCAATTGTGTGGGTCAGCTCCATTGAACACAGTAGGCTCAAAATTAGGCTTTAATTTAGGTGGAGGATCAATAACTGTGTAATAATTTGGGAAATGATGTGGGTAATTTTGGACGGAGGGTGGGTTGAGGTTCTGATGGTGGTGTGGATTTTGATGATGGGAATATGGATTTGGTACAAAAAGTGGATATGGGTTTTGATGGGGTGGGTAGTGGGAAATATTGGATTGTGTCGTGGGTGATTGTGGTTGTGGGTAAGAGGTTGAAGATGAAGATGGTGGGTATATGGGAAAATCATGTTGGAAATGGTGAAGGGGTGGAGGTTGTGGGGGAATGGATGGTTGATTGTGGAGGGAGCTGGGAGCGGTTCTGGAATGTTGCGGCAAGGTTGGAAGCTCTCCATCCATGGCAACAAGCATTAGAACTGGCGTGTTTGCAATAGGAGGCATGAATTCACCAATGAAAGCACCAAATTGATACGAAGAAATTAGCAATTCCTTCAACCAAAGCAATTACACTATAGCTAAACTAAACTAAGAAGAAAAAGAAACTTTTGGGAATTTTCTGGTGCCTCTTTCATTAGGGATTTGACCTTTTATAGGCTAGTACAAACACTAGTGGGCTTGGACCCAAAACTACACAGTCCAACATTTGATTGAAAGGAAAAAAAAAACATAAAAATTGCAAAGTAAAATTAATACATAATAACTAATGCTGATAATATAAAATTACTAAGCATAATCCTTTTTCCAGCCCCTATAGCTATCAAGTCTTCTACCATAGAACCTGCAAAGGAAAGAATGGTTGGTGTATGTAAGGAGAAATAAAAAAGATACTAATAGTGTGTTTGGTTTCACGTTTGGAGAGACCAAATGTGAATCCAACAATCCAAAAGCAACTATTTTTTGCTTATGGAAACGTGGATATGGCCCATACGTGGATTCAGGCATAATTTTCCAAACATGCACTAAGGGAATAGAGGGCGAGGGGGTTAGAAGTGTACTAATTAAAGAAATATAGGAGAAGTGATATCATTTAGAATTTTTTTGTAAATTCTGAGGGACCTCTCAGTTTTTAAAAAGGGAATTCCTGGTTAGAAGAAGGTTTGCATATAATATCTTACTGTCTCTAATGCTGGAGCAGTTAGATATGTTGACAAATGCACAACTTTAACGAATGAAAGAAGATGCCACATAATGGTTAGGAGTAACTAAGCAACCAGAAAAAGGTTTTTCACACCCACGCAGATAACAAGGAGAAAGCAACAGAAGCTAGATGATAAAGTCCATTTGTCAGGAGCGTGAAGAGGAAGAAAAATTTACTCATGAAGTGCTATAGTGCTATGAAATGGTAGTGAAACAAATCTATTTTAACCTAATCTGAGATGAGAGTCACATCATCAGTTAAAAAGCGAGGAACAAATGACCAAGACAATATAGATGCAGCAGTGAGATACAAGGACAAACACTAGCAACCTGAAGTTCAAAACAAAGACATGTGGAATTTCTTTTTATTTTTTATTGAAATTATAAAAAAAAAAAAAAAAAAAAAAACGCAGAACTGCTTTCTTCTTCTTCTTCCTTCTTTTTTCTTTCTTCCTTCTTCTTCTTCCTTCTCTCTTCTTCCTTCCCTCCTTCCTTTTCCTGTTTCGTCTTTCTTCTTCGACGTCTTCGCTCGTCCTCCATCAGGAGCCCAAAAGCAGGCCACGAGGCACTACCGTTCCCGTCGTCTCCTTCCTCTGTCCTCCGACGCGACTTCGTTAATGTCTCCTTCTCCCTCCGTTTCCGGCCGAACCAGTGGGCCAAAGGAGAAACCATCACCACCAATGGAATCCCCACAACATCCGTATCAAAACCCCTAAAGAAATTTGACGATCGGCCGCCGACGACCACCGCCGCCGCCTTCATGGTTGTTTTCTAGCCAATCCTTTTGGCATCTGAGAAACAGGTTTCACGACGATGATCCTCGCCACGAGGAGAAGAGGATCCCATGGTCCTTTGCCGTTCGCCAACGTACGCCGCTGTCAGCCGCCATTGTCCTTTGCTCTTCTTGTTGCTGTTGCCTTCAATTTCTTCTCTTTTTGTTTTTGCAGCTTGGGTTGAAGGGATGATGGATCTGGGTTGAATTATTCATCTTCACGATTCTGATTCTGGGTTGAATGAGTTTGAGTTTTGGCTTGCTCTTCTTGTTGCTGTTGCTTTCAATTTCAGTTTCGTTTTTGAATTTTAGCTTGTTGTTCTTGTTGTTGTTGGTTTGAATTTCAATTTGAGTTCTGGCTTGTTGTTCTTATTGTTGCTTCGAATTTCAGTTTCAATTTCGTATATGGTTTATGCTTTGAATTTCAGTTTTGAATAAAGTGAGGTTTTTGGGTTTTTGTTGTTGTTGCTTTGAGTTTCTGGGTTTATTTTCTTGTTTCGGTTTATGAAATGGTTGAATGTTGGGTGGTGAGAGTGATAAATTTCTGGGTTTGTTTGTTTTGGGTTGAAGGAGGATGAATAATTCTGGAAAAATTAATGGAGGTTGGTGTTTGATTTTTTGATGTTTTGGATTGAAGGAAGAAGAAGAAAGAAGCATCGAGGGAGAGGAAGAAACAATATGATTCTGGGTATTCTGGGTTTTGAGAGGAAAAAGAAGGAAGAAGGAAGAAGAAGAAAGTAGATAGGGGGTATGCGTTTTTATTTTTATTTTTTTAATTTAAATAAAAAATAGAAAGAAATTTCACATGTGTTAATTAATTGACATGGCAGTGCCACATGGGCAAAACGGAGCTCCGGCGTTGACCACGCCGGTGACAGGGACTAAAACCAACAATTTTTTATAGTCTGGGGACTAAAGTCCACCTTTACACTGGCAAGAGACGAAAACCAAATCTCGCTCATAGATCAGGGACCAAAAACATATTTAACCTTAATTTAATGATTAAAAATGAATGTAATGGTGCAATAATTAATTAGATTGGTGTAATTTGAACCCTGCTATTTGAAAAGGGGTTAACTTACCCTGCTATATGATTTTTCTGAAACTTCGGCTTGATAGGCATTTTTATGGTATGTTTGAATTGGCGTTACAAGGTGGAGTGGGACGAGATGAGATATAATGAGATATAATGGGGTGGAGCAGAGCGGAATGAAAATCTCACTCCAGTATTTTATGATCCACTCCATACCCCCAAATTAGATAGGAAGAAAAATGATGAGATTCAATGGGATTAAATGGTATCTACCTCACTCATTCTCATCTCATCCCACCCTTCATTAACGTATCCAAACAATAAAACTTAAAAATTTCCCCTCCCCACCTATCCTATCACATCCCTTCCCATCATCCTATCCCCTACGACCAACAAAACTTCTTAACAATTGCTTAGACATGAACAATGCTAATAACTATGAAGAGTGAATAACTGACGTTCATTCTTCATATCACTGCCAATGTCTCCATCGACGGCGTTGCCGCATTTGCTTCTCGATTGAAAAACTTCGATATTTGTTCTCGGAGCTGATTATTTGAATTTGGGCGAAACATTAGCGCAAAGATCAGTGCTCTTTCAGATTTCCTTCCACCGCCACTCCACAGTTCCGTTCCATCTAAGAAATTCCTCTCCACTCTCGATTCATTTCCTCTCATGAGGGTTTTTTACGCTCTTCGATTTCTTGATCCTCGATGCTTGTGAATTTCATGTTTAGCGCTGTTGTGATGCGTGGTGCTATTTTCGATCAATCTCGCAATTCACAAGCATTGCATTCTGTTTTGCGCACGTTTCTTAGACAAAAGTGGATTCTTGTTCTTGAATTGCACGTTCAGACTACTAATGGATCAAAGTTCAAGAGTGGCTTCCTGGTCAGCCGGCCATGGTATGAATACGAAAGAAGAGAAGGGGCTCAACTTACAAATCTTGTGATACTATTTTAACAATCATGTTTTCTGAATATTGTCAAAAGTGGGTATGTTTCTGCAAAAAAAAGCTTCGCAGAACTTCGAGCACTAGAGAAGTACTTCTCACAGAAGATATATTTTCTTAAGTATAAGCTTCAGTCACATATGAAAGAACACCGTACTATGAAGGTAAGCATTAAATCATAATTTACCCAAAATTTAACTTATTTGCCGTTTGGATTAATTGACGTGGCAGTGCCACATGAGCAAAGCAGAGCTCCAGCGTTGACCACGCTGGCGGCAGGGATTAAAACCAACAATTTCTTATAGATTGGGGACTAAAATCCACCTTTACACCGGCGAAGGACGAAAACCAAATCTCACTCATAGTTCAGGGACCAAAAACATATTTAACCCTTAATTTAATTTGAATCGAACGTTTATAAACAAGGGCAATTAAACCTCCATTCTCCCTCCTCTTGTTTACCCTACACTATCTACCCAGAAATTTTATTCGGTTTCCTTAACGATTAATCGTAACGAGATAGTGTTGGGATTTCTACTAGAAATTTGCTTATTACCTGCGCACATCCTGGGAATTTTGCTCAAAAATTCGCAGAAAACTGATTTCCTGCCCATTTTTTTGGCAATTTCAAATGCTCAGCTAACACCTTCGTGGATAATCGTATCTGTGAATTTTAAGCAAAATTCACAGTAGATTATGCAGGAAAAATCACAGGTTACTTCGCAGCATAGTTTTCGTATGTAAAATCGCAAGTAACAGGTGCAGAAAATTTCGCAGCAAATATATTCGCACCTAATTTCACATAAATTTGAAGGTAAATGCGCATGTATTTAAAAAAAATCTTCATTTGGTTTAGCTCTAATTTATCTTTCAACAAGAATTGTAACATGTATTATACAACAAATTAGGGCACAAACAAGCATAAAAAATGAGCACTCACAAAAATAAACATAACAAAATGAAGAACCATACAATCTAACACTAGTAGTCTACAAGTATTAAGAAAGGAGAATTCTACCGTAAGTCATCACTTTAGGTGATACATCATATATGTATCACTTCCAACATTGAATATGGACCACAAAAATTCCATAAAAAATAATTCAATAACCTTATTAATTACTGTTTCAAACAAAAAAAAACCTTATTAATTATTCAAGTTACCATTATATCCCTTGCTCATACGACCACTATACCCCTCCCTATTTTCCCTCTTTTTGCTCTTTACCATTACACCCCCACCCTCCACGGTAGCCTGAAGCAATTGAGTCATGTCCAACGCCACGCCGAAGATCTGTCCAACACCGACGTCGCCGCCTCCGAAGCTCTCTCCAACGCCGACCTCCCTCCACCCTCCGACTACAAGTTCCTTCCTCTCCCCCTCATACACCTAACTCTCCGTTTTTTTCTTTGCTTTCAGCTTCAAATGAGAGTGTATGTGTGTATCCACTATCGAATCCCTATCGATTCTCTGATGCAGCCTTTACCCAGCATCTCTCCCTCTCGAATCCCTCATGGAGCCTTTCCCCAGCATCTCTCCCTCTGGAATCCCTCTCTTGAAACCCTAACATAAACCTACAATCGAGTTCTGTTTCCTTGTGGCTTTGATTTCCTTTGCAGATCTCTTTCAGGTTGTTCTAGAACGGGGTTTCCATATTGCCTTTTCTCTAAAATTACTGTATAACACCATTGGGAGACAGAAGCGGGCAGCAAGTGATGACAGTAAAGCTGCATTAGATTACTTGTGTTGGTTGAAGTTGAAGGATCCTTTAATAGTCATTCGGCACACGGTGGGTCCACGTAAAAAAATTGAACATTTGTTTTGGGCTGATGGGCTATGCCAGATGAGTTACAACCTTTTTGGTGATGTGTTAGCTTTTGATGCTACGTATTCCCAGAACAAGTATCGCAAACCTGTAGTTGTATTTTCTAGTGTAAACCATCACAATCAATCAACAATATTTGGTTGTGGGGTAATTTCTAATGAGACTGAAGATACATATGTTTGGCTTCTGGAGCAGTTTAATGAAGCTATGAAAGGAAAAGCCCCTTCCGCCGTTATTACTGATGGTGACAAATCTATGAGAAATGCTATTAAGAGGCTTTTTCCAAAATCTCATCACAGATTGTGTGCCTGGCATCTCCTTGAAAATGCAACCAGGCAAGTTAAAAATCCGGAATTTACTGCTGAATTTCAGAAGTGTATGTTGGGTGATTATGAAGTTGGACAGTTTGAGAAAAAGTGAAAAGCTATGGTCACGAGATTTGGTTATGAGGACAATAGTTGGGTTAATGATTTATATGAGAAAAGAGAAAAGTGGGCTGCATGTTATATGCGCGGTAGGTTCTTTGCTGGATTTAGGATGACATCGCGTTGTGAAGGAATGCATGGACAAGTTGGGTGGTATGTTAACACACGCACGGACCTGAGAGAATTTTTAGAACACTTTCAACGGTGCCTTGCTTACATGCGTCAGCGAGAAGTTGAAGCTGACTTTGATTCCATTCACGGCGGTGAGGTTGTGCTGCAGACAAGTCTTAAAGGACTTGAGAGGTCAGCTGCTAATTTTCTGACACGAGAGCTATTTCTTTTATTTCGTCCCGTGCTTGATAAGGCATCTCTCATGTATGTTGAATGTGTTAGACAAAACGCAACAAGCTCCATATACACTATCAAAAAGTCCCGTCTGAAAGATAGGGAGTGGCATGTGTCTGTGTACCCATCATCTAATGAGTTTAAGTGTTCCTGCATGCGAATGGAGTCATTTGGTTTGCCATGTGACCATATAGTTCGTGTATTGCTGGTATTAGGCATAAATGAACTCCCTAAATATTTGGTTCTATCTAGATGGAGTAAAGGTGCCAAGGATGGACTTCGTGCGATGCATGGCGAAAATTCTTATTTTTGGGACTCTGAAGTCATAGCTAGATATATGTCATTAATTGATGTTTACATGGAGTTGTCTAGAGCTGCCTCCAAAAGTGTAATAGACTACACAAAGGGAGGTTATTATTCATCCACAAGGAAGTTAAAATCTAAACGTACGATAAAATGTGGATTGTGTTGTGTTGAAGGCCACAATAGGCTAAGTTGTCCCCTGCGGGAGAAGGTTGCTGCAATGACACGCAAGACAAGTTCCAAACAGCAAACATGAACGATTGACGGAGATGAGGATGCTTCTTCTGACGGGTTTGAATAAATATTGGTTTGTTCTGTATGCTATGACAATCTATTTTTGGGTGGCTTCATGGATGACATTACTTATTATTTCTTATTTCTGGCATGTTGATACTTTTCATGTTTGTGTATGTTAGGATGAATCTGTCATGGGATGGGTTGATGACTGCGGTTTCTTTGTGAAGGTATGTGCACCTAATGAATGAGAATCATTAGTATCTTTTAACTTTCTTTGATATATAAAATTTTCCATGCAGGGACAAGTTTCATATTTGTCATAAATGCGAAGGGTGATATTAGGCATGATTACTGCTTTGGTCTTACGTTGATATTGGAACTTATTTACAATTTTATTGTGGTTGTTATAAACATAGATTATTATTCCATGGGTTAGTGTTGACTGATAACGGTGAACTGTGTTCTAGATCTTTATTCTTAATCATGTAATTTTTTTTTTAATGCGTTTATTTTAATCATCCCTCGAATGAAACTGAAAACATTGAATGATTTTCTAATTTTCGGTACTATTAAGAAAATCTCTACATATAAGTAAACAAATCACCATTGATTTCTGCAGTTGTTAATTGAGGTTCAGGAGAAATTAAAATGTTTCCTCCAATGTTGATTTTCTTTTAAAAAATTCATAGCTAGAATTAAAATTAATATTATCATAATTAATTTCATAATCACTATATTTGTGTGTTTTTCATTTTCACAGATATGTTTTTTATAAAAATAATGTTTGAGAAGAAGAATATAAAATTAGGTTGAGAAGAAATGCACAAGCATATGATAAACAAAAAACCCCAATTGTTAAGGGAGACTGTTTAACATGAATATCCCAAGGATGGAACTTATACCGTCTAAACAAAATAACCATGTGCCGAAATTGTGATGGTATCCAAAAAATATTACATCAAACCGGTAAAGAAATAGTTAGCATTTCATGGTTAGGATGATATCATACGGGTCCACAAGTTACATGCCTCATTTTTTGTATGTGACATGTATTTGTTGTGAAATCTGCCCATGAATCCAAGAGCAACTCTCATTCTAACCATCTTTTCATTTAGCTGCAATATTTAATAAATGCGTATTAGTATTCTTACTTAAGTATATGAAATAGTAATAAATACAATACTATAAGAAGCTGTAATTGGCAATCGTGGTACTCACACAACCGTGCACTACAGATTTGAACCTACACTCCTTCAACATTCATTGCATAACCCAGACTGCATAATTTGTACTGCAAATGCAAAACACACAGGTTATTCAGGACATTTGTGTTTTTCACATAACTAACCAATCGTATTAACTCACCTATCTATTAAGTTTGGAATTCCTCTAGCGTACTCAATATCCCACTGACTAAGATTTGACATATTAGCCAACAAAGTTGCATCATAGTCTTGGTACGCCACTGCTAGAGATAGTACTTGAACCTAATTGAATCACATAATCATGTTATAAATATTGTCATGTGTTTAAACAAACATATAAAAGAGGACTGATATGAGACAATAAGTGGACTTTTACCACTTTTCGTATATTACTGCGTTTTGCTCCTTAAAATCTACATCCAATTGGGTGTCAAGATGGTATATAACTCTGTCTTTCAATGAAATGACAGATAAATACCAGTGTCCACCGTGCTCTTCTATTGGCATGTAGACCTGTATCCAACAAAAAACAAAATTTTCCTTGTATTACCCAATCCAGCATTTGATAAAACTAATAAAAGAACGTAATAATAGGTATAGGGTGCATTACATGTTGTAACTCCTTAAAACTTGGCATCCAATCATTTGCATAAGTGTTTATGATTTTGAGGAGGGGCTTTCCAGCAATGACATCTTTCTTTTGCATGCATAAAATCAAAATAGTTAGCATTTGTGCAATTGTATAATGAGAACATTTCATAAGAGTTTTTCATACCGGGAGTGAAGGGGGTAAGGTCCAAATAGTCTTAACACTTGCATTTTTCTGCCACCAGGTTGCCTTCCAAGCAAGCAATTTGATCAACTATAAAAAAATATGCAGCACTATATCAAATTATGCGAATCAATATGAAATAGTTGAAGTAATATTGTTGATAGTGACTTTGTAAACATTAATGCACCTCAGAAGCGATAGTTCTTCCTGGACAAGACAGAGAATGCCTGCTCTACTTGCAATTACGCTATCAACTTTGAAAATGACCTCGCTATAATTTCAAGTACTGCATATTATAACTTTATAATAAAGAAGAACCAACAAACAAGTTGATGTTATTTGTGTAATTTAGTTACAAACCTTTCATTAGCGGCAGGATGAAAGATATAACAACTGAGCTTCACCTCATCTTCCGACAAATTCATGTCCGATGTTGGTCTAAACTTAGACTCGATGCACTACGCAGAAAGAGTCAAAATTAATGATACAATCATAAAAATTAAACAACAATAATAAACATTAATAGCTTCCTACAATTGGTAAGGTGGAACCAAATACAGGGGGATGTGACTCAATTATATCATCGTCATCCAATGACAACAGATACAATGATCCCTTTGACCCGTTGCCTTCTTCCTTCCCGCCACACATCTCACTTTCTTCATCTTGTGTAGTCAAATTCCTGCACTTCTCATCTTTATGCACTTGAATGGGTTCCACACGTCGTGTTGGCATGAGTAATGGTTTTGTAGCAATCTTTGGCTTTGACAAGGGTTTGCTGTGCGTTCCACACTATTACAATAACAAAGGAATGTTGGACATAGTATACAAACAAAATTAAAATTTATTTGTGTCTGTGACATTGTTATAATCTAATTGTTCTTACCACGTTTTTATACTTGGTGTGGCATTTTTGCATGGATGAATTGGCTTTTCCCTTACAACTTGTTCCCTCATATTGACGGACACGTTTCTTGGTTTGTGAAGTAATGTCAGCGTTAGTAGTAGTGCTAACATTGACTGCGGTTAGTGTCCTGCCTAGAGCACGTGCATCTTTCATGCATGATTTCCATTCACATTTGAGGACAATCAACTTGTCCATCATGAGTTTTGTACTGTGCTGAACATCGTCCAACCGATTCATTATAGACTGAAGAATATATTCCAAGTGTTCCAATACATGCCCCATGCGGGTAATGGCTTCATTCATATAACGTACTGGTTCAACCTAGGATATATCCAAAAAAAAATAATTACTCCAGGGTTTTTAGTCTTTAAGCATGTAATAATGTTGGGTGTTAACATGGATTATTATTTGGTATCAGATTCAATGGTCAAAATCCAAAATTTACCAAAAGATACTATTCACTAGGTAGGATATATGAAACACTGGTTAACACACTTGGTTACTTGAAGCTAGACTAATGCAATATTGGAGACACCTAAGAGAGAAAAATATTAAGCTTCATACTTACTGTTAGGCATGTAAAAATCTTATTCAGATATAGAGTAATCTGGAAGCATAACATAAAGGCTGAGGTCGAACCCTATACACAGACAAGGTAATAACTTCATTTATGGTTGGACAACTTACAAATGACTGAACTGTCTTCATATGAACCAGCTCAGGGTCTACTGCAAGTGCATTCTATGCAGACCTATATACCAGAAATAGTTTTTTAGTCATTGTGTGTATTCTGACTGCATGAAAGTAACAAAAGATGAAATGTGTTAATCCAAGCTTACCGTGTTGTGTCCTCATGAGGTAGATTATATGAATCTTCTATGCGAGAATCCTCCATTTTCACCTTGCACAAGACAAGCTGTTTCAGCTTTCGATGGGATTTAAACTGATGTTGTTTTCTTCTAATGGTGGTTACTATGATTGCTGGAGGAAATTTGGTTTGTTGACCTCACAAACAAGTATCTAATGGTGGTTACTGTGAGTATCTATTTATTTTTTAATTCATCTTCCTATAGTTACTAGAATAGAGATTTATTTTTAGAGTAGTGATTTATTCTTTTTATCTTTTTACACATTTTCTATTATATCACCTAGAATATCACTCATATCTCTCTAATTTTTCATAAATAATTCAGACAAAGGTGAAAATGAAGAGTCAATAAATTTTATTCATATTCTTACTGACCAGGTGAAAATGAAGAGTCAATAAATTATTATTCATTACTGACCAGGTGAAAATGAAGAGTCAATAAATTATTATTCATATTCTTACTGACCTAGTTAGAGTAGATTGACTTGGCTAGAAAGTAGCCTTACGGCACAACAATAGGCATGGTCAGAGACTTCATCATTGGTATTCATCATTGTTGTATTGTAATATGTGCAGGAACTCTATAGACACATTTTGATCAATCACAAATTCATAGCATACATAGGTCTGCCCCTCCTACCAAGCCTGCGACATTAATTACCAAATCTACTTTCAAGATTTTATTTTTTTACTGATAAAGTAATTTGAAGGTGTGTTTGGTTAGTGGATTTGAGCTTCAAGTAATTTTAAGTTTGAACAAAACTTAAATAATTTTATAACTACATTTAAAATAAATATACATAATAAGTTTTCTCATTTTCATTGTGTCTAGTTTAGCATATCCTCCTGTTGCCAAACGGTGCTCTTTGTCATCACCATCTCACCATTTGAAGAAAATCTTTTGTTCCTTCTCCCTCCTGAATATGGATGAAGCCGGTACAGGAGAAGATGCAACTAACGTCCCGCCTGAGAACCCATTACAGTAAGTTGTTGCAACACTGTGTTTTGTTTACTTTCTATGAGTTAAATTATAAATACTGAAGCCTTATTTTCTGGTCAGTAGGTCTGATTTGAATGCTCCTGTAGGAGAAGCCCCTCAGGCGTTCTTCAAGAAGATGGTGGAATATTTGGTAAGTTTGTATCATACGAGTGAAGTTTTAGTGTTGTCTCCCAAGTTTCATGCTTCAGCCTTTTTTGTGATTAACCATACGAGAACATGTGCATACCTTCGTTAAGGTGTCATGCTTCTTCACAGTAAGTTTGTATCTAACTAATGCATACCTCATATCTATACATGCCTGGGCCCCAGCAAACAAGTTGAGAGAGTAACATGATTAACTTTTTGCACAGGAGGAAGGTAAAAAAATTTCAGATGTGGCTATCAAGATCAACTGCATAGAGTTGTCACTGAAACACATTGGAGATGTTGTGGAGGTTCTAAGTTTTCTAATTTCTGCAAACACATTACAATTTGACACGTACTGACATTGATATATATTTTACACCTATTAACTGTATTTTGATGTTTTTCATTATAATATGGCAGGCTATAATGAATCGCATGGATCTGGTTGATCACAGATCCAGAATCATGATGGATAACTTGTACAAAATAGAAAATGAAATACTGTCATTCAGGGACAACGTTGACGGCGTAAGCAACACAACAACAGACGTGAATTTAAGTGACAACTCAAGAATCTGCTCCACCCCCCCAATCCAAGAAAAGGCTCCAATTTCAGACAACAACCAAAAAAGATCGAAGTGGGAGAGTCACTCTAAAGGAGATCGACCGTGTTAAACTGGATGTGACAGATGAGGAGGACGCATCCCCATCATCTGAGGAAGACCTCCTTGATTTGGATTTTCAAGCTCGTTCAAAGCAAACTTCAAAGGCTAGCTTTCGGGCCCAAACAGGGCAAGCCTCTTGCAAAACAAAACCAACAATACCAACTGCAACACACCCTCGAAAATATCAGAAAGGGATTCACACAAAGGTAACCAATATTGCCATATCTAAAATATGAATTTAACTTAGAGTGTATATCAAGGGTAACACATGGTTGTTTTTTATTTATAGTATGGAACATACAGCAGTATTGGTTCGAAATCTGTCATGGTTGCCAGGAAAACATTAAATCGGCCAGGACAACATGTCATTCGTGGGCATAAGGAACCTCTTGATAAGGGAAAGACTCTCTGTGAATATTCTGACAACACCCAAAAGATGCGACCACATATTCCTTCTCTCCTACCAAAGGTTAGAAAAACACAAGCGTTTATCATTTTATGTTGCCCAATCTCATTCTATGGAGGTGATTAACTGGTTGATGGTGATGTTCTTCAAATAGGGCATAAAATCAAAGTTCAAACCAACCCTAAAAATGGGTTTGAGCCTGGAAAAGCTGAAGCTCAGTCTATATATTTTCCATCCTGATAAAATAGAAAGGTTTGTTAATCTTGTCACGAAAACAACACTCCAAAATAGGTTTTGAAAGGCCAAATATGCTAACAATAGTACTTCGTATATGCAGTGAGATATTATTGAAGGGTGAGGGCCAAGTGGTAACTAGAAAAGAGTTGGACTGCCTATGTCCTGGGAAGACAGTCACACCTATGGTGATTTATCTGTTTACCGCTACATTGGGCACTAATACAACATTTGTCATACTTATTCAATAAAATTTAACATCTACACTTTAATTTCTTCATATCTGATGACATTGGTCGCATGGAAATCTACGTGGTGGCAGAAAAACACAAGCATTCAGAGATTCTGGAGCTTACCTCCATCACTTTCGGTATGCTAAATTACTTCACTTATATTGTGTTCATAATGGACGGTTGGACAAGCTTTTAATGTTATTTGAATTTCTTTCATGCAATAGAGAGATGTCATTGAAGGAAAAGAACTTGTCTACCTCATAGACAACTATGTGCGAAAATGGATGCCAGCCTTTCCAAATCTTAAACACGTATGCTAAATTTTGTGTTTTTGTACATTCCTCATATTAAATACAAGAAGTTTGACTGTTTAATGTTTTCATTGGAGAATAGGTATATGTACCAATCCAGGAGGATAGCGGTCATTTGTATTTAGCTGTGATGTCTCTGCAAGACAAAGTTATACACCATCTGGACACACACATTGATGAGGGGCGGATGGGTGAAAAACTTGAAAATATTCAGAAATTGGTATACATTCTCTTATTTATATTGAATTATCATTAATAGTGTTTTATAAAAACATCACAATAATTGTTAGTCATTTTCATGGATTCACTCCTGGCTGAAGTTTTAACCCAAATGATGGTCTCTAAAGCATTCCAATCGAATACCTTCAATCACATGGTTGATGATTGTTCATGGAAGATTTCATACACTGTAGGGGTTCCGAACTTGGAAGAAAGGTGGGGTTATTACTTTATTATGTTTATGATGTGTTCGATGTTGAAATAGCAATACTTATGGGTTTTATAATTCAGTTCAAATTCCGCCCTTTGGCTTTTGGAAGGGCTGGCCATGGAGATGTCTTTCAACCCTAACGTTAGTGGTGATGTGAGTTTCGGGTGACTATTACATTTGTTTATACAATGTTAATTGGTTTAAATGATGTCTCTAATGCAATTGTAAATTGTAGATCGATTATGATGTTGTTCGAATTCACACAACCATTGGATTGATAGCTGGAAGTCACAATGAATACGAGATGCATGTGCGAGAGAAAGCTAATAGGTTTTGGAACCATGTGACCTCTTCTTTAGATTGATCTGGTGTTGTGATTGAATATGGGGTTTGTTGTCATTTGTATCTTAAGATGAAGTTAAGACGACAATGGTAATATGCTATCTGATGTAATATTTTTGTGATGTCCTGTAAGTACTATTTGGAAATTTCTGACATGCGGGGTACTGACTAAACTATTTCAAGATAATTCTATTTTCATTATTGAACACTAGCTCTAAATTGCAGCTTACGTATGGTTAAAATCACTAAAATATGGGAAATAAAAGTGTGGTAACTTCAATTGCTTGAACAATCAACAAAATCTGATTTCATATACTTACATGGCTGGCCAACATGTAAAGCATCAAGTTTTAAGCAGCACCTGCCCATGTTGTTTCTGTCACAACCCCAGTAGCTTTTAAAATTTGGGACGAAGGTGGAAAAATCAGAAATAGCCTTCAAATTAACACCTGCAGTATCTAAAACAACATGGTTTTGTTTAAAGATAAAGGCAGATTTCTATAGAAATTTTGGTACTATATTTTTACTCACTTCGAACGAGAATCTGAATTATGTAAAGGGAGTTTTCCATTGAGGGAGTGTTTCGTCGGTTTTGAGGGGAAAAGTTATGCAGCACTATACTTTGATTTTGTCGCCTCATCATCTAATCTTTTTTTTTAAATCCGAACCAATCCAATTCAAATTTTATCGGTTTAGATTAGATCTGATTTTGGTTTTCTAAAAAATTGTAAACATAAAAATCAATGAAGAAATGCACATAAAAATCAATTTCAGTTTAGTTGAATTTCATTTTTTTTTATCGATTTTTATAACTTTATTATATTGGTGTCCTAATCACTTTATCAGTTTCATTATACATATTAGAAAATATATACTACTCATTTCTCTCAGATTAGGTGAAAGATTAAACATTATAAGAAATTGCCTTTAAAAAAAAGCATTCTATGAAAATAGTGGGCATAAATCATCTAAACAGGCCCCTACTTAACTTTTCTCATCCACGAGTTTGTAATCTTATTCAAACTCTCTCGACGCGGGAAAAATCTCATCCATTTTCTTCGTAAATGACAAATCACCCCTCTCTTCCGGCTTACGCCCTCACAGGCTCACTTTCCTATCTCTGAATCTGCTCTCCGCCTCTCCCTTTCTACTAACCCAAACCCTAATCCTCTTCTCCCCAAACACACAAGCCACCGCTCCACCCTCACCACCCTTCACTTTTCTCTTCGCCGGCCCCACCACACATTTCGTTGGACACCAACGGGTCCCGTTTCAGCACCGTTCTTGTCCGAACTACTAACCTCAACAAGGCCCGGCTTTATCTCATTCCTTATGACGCTGTCGTGACCCCAAGCTCTCTCCGCCAGCCGTCTTCACTCACAGGTTTGTCCCTCTCACTCTCACACAGATTAGGGTTTACATGGTGGTGGTAATTCCCTTACTTTTCAAGATGTGTCTACAGAATGTTATTAAGATTGCTACAGTTATCTAATTTCAAGCTTGTTACAGGTGATGATAGAAGGATAATATAAATGTGAGCAGATATATATTGAACTCTTCCCCCCTTTTTTAACTGAATCATATTGCATTCAAAGTTAGCTTTCAAAGTAGATTTTAATGTATGGTGGCTGTAATTGTTTTTTGTTTCTGTGTGTCTTGTTTCCACCTATCAAAAAACTATGTTTTTTTTAGCATTTTTATCATTACTTTCTTGCCTACTCTTTTGACATTGACTGCATTTTCTTAAAACATGTAAATCTATTGATTAAATCCAGAAGTTAAAACAGAAGAATGATCTATGAAAGAAAAGATAAAACAGAAGTTAAAACAGAAGAATGATCAAGGAAAGAAAATATATGCAACACATGAAAAATTGTATATTTATTGTATACAATTTTTGATCCATTGTATGGGGTCTCAGTTTCTTCTATACACTTTAGGAACGTTCAACATTCAAAATTTTAGTTGTATAGGGAATGAATGAAGGGAAGAAATACTGTTTGATGACATGGTGTGTATGCATGTCCCTTGGCCCTGCTCCCACTACTCAAAATGTCTTGATCTGTCACTGCATTGAGAGAAATGAATTGTATATTACTGACTAATTCATCTCTTCTAGGATCCCTATATATTTATTTATACATGAAGGGAAGGCAAGTTAGTTATACATGTACAACTGTGATAAATTCTGCTAAAGACATTGACTTAAATATGTTTGGGGTCCCTAACATATGAAAGGGAATCAGTCTAGGTACCTAAAAAATCAATTAGCTTTGGAGGGAAGAGACAACTTGATTCGAACTAGATGGTGAACAGAAATGGAGGGAGCGATGAAGGTTTCAGATTGAAGAAGATGAAGACCCAGCACAAAGAATCCACAAGCAAAAATAGGGTTGGATCGGGTTCGTGGTCATCTTCCACTCAATCTCGTCGAAAGATTTGTGGGTGTGGTAAGGAAGTTGTACTGTACACAACCAAGAAAGGAAAAAACATTGGAAAACGATTCTGGAGGTGCCCTGATTGGAAGGTATTTGTTGAAATTTTGTTCATTGTTGGTTGTATTCATGAGTAAGCAGGAACTGAGTGTTGTATTTCTCTCTGATAAGAAGATTGGGCTTGTGATTATTTCTGTTGGGTTCATCGGAATGAAGATGTCCTAGAGAATCGTTCTAGTGAAATAATGATGGATGAGGAAGACATGGATGACAACGAAGACAATAAGAAGAATTTATATATGAAGAACAACAAGATTGTGAAGCTAAAGATGAAGCTTGGAAAGGCAAGGGCGAAGGAGAATTTGTTGTGGCTTTTGTTGGGAATAAGTTGGGCTATAACTTTTGCAATGTTTATAAGGGGAATGGTATGAATTTGTAAGGTGTGCCGAAGTGTTTGAGTTAGGGATGGGTTGGGGGTTTAGTGTGAAAATATGAGCTCTGTTCAATCATCAATTATGTAATGAGATGTATACTCTTTTATGCTGCAATTGATTGATGAAATTGTAAGGTGTGTTCAATCATCAACTTGGCAAATTAATTTTCTAGGGAATATGCAACAGCTAGGTGTTCTTTAATGTCTTCTTTGCCCTGTAGTGGTACTGTTATGCAGTTATGATAATAGTCCTGTCTGTAGGGAGAAAATACGGAAAAATTATCCATCATAGTATTGAAGTCTTTAGTTCATCATCAGCCACCCAAAGTCAGTGAGATGTTTGATTGGAGTATACATTGTCAATATAGTATGAACCATACAATTTCATAGTCTTGACGATTTATTTAATCGCGTTGTTAAATTAATTGCATATCACATTCGTGATCTGAATGTAGTTATGTGGCTTGTTTATTAGCAGGGCAACTTGTGAGCATAAAAATGAGTTCTGGACAACGATGCCTATTTTCCAAAGCCGCGTCCTAAAATGAGGTGAACATATACATTATATTGGTTATAGAAATTTGTTAAATGATGTCAACATTTGATGGTTTTATAAATCATTATTTCGCAATTTCGATTGAGGAACAAGTGTCAAACAAAGGTCCTAGTCGAAGTGAATAAGACATTGACGCAAGCTCAAAGGGCACAGATTGAAATGACACCATTCAGATGGATAACTAGGCTGCCTGAGAATGTAGTGATATCGGGCAAACTATTAGAAGAGTTGGCACGTAGGTGGGCTCCCCTCAGCGGAGGTTTCAGAGTACGCTAAAAAATTATCCACTTTACCCCCCTACATGTATGTTTTGGCGCAGGATTGCCTATAGTGGGGGATAAGGTGTTGGTTATTGACAACACTCGGAGTCGAACACTATCATTATTCGAAGGAGAGCCTATTACATTAAGATCGATATCTGGAAAACTAAAGAGTTTTGAAGGTGATGAGAATGTAGATAATTTCTGTCAATTGTACATATTGCTGGCTTTTGCAGCATTCTATTTCCCTAACACAAACGAGACCCTGAGTTCTGGATACGTGATGTATTTGGATGACATCGATTCACTGCACCTGTTTAACTAGGGGGTTGATGTATATGACTCATTAGCCAAGAGTCTCGATGGAGCAAGTGAGACCATAAATAAGGGAAAAAATAAATGCTCACGTCATATTACTGGTTGTGAAGCTTTGTTGCAGGTAAAAAAATGTACACTACTTACGATTGTGTTGTTGTATGAATTAGCTGCTGATCTAATATGTCTGTTATGAATTTTTACTTGAAGTTACTTTGATATATGCAGCTATGGGCGTTAGAGCATATCTTGCCATGGCAAAGCGGAAATAACTTAAAAAAAAAAACATTTCCGCGGATGCTAAGTTGGGTTAACATTGGTTAATCAAACAAGGATCTTGAAAAGGCTTTCAAAAATAATTTGGTAAAAGTTCATGACCATTCTGTTAATAAGTTATATTTTTTGTCAGCCGTATAATGTTCGAATGTTTGTTTAATTAATGATATGTAATGTTTGGTTGTGGTTGTAAGGTGGTAGAACTGTTGGTTGCCACCAAGGAAGAGATTGAACAAAGTGTCGTTCTAAGAGATGCTTTGGAGGAATCTAACGGTGGTTTCCAGCATTGGCCAAATAATGTATGCACCCAAAGTGAACATATACGGCTAGAAAACATGATTAGAGATTTAGCACATCGTGTATCAACCCTTGGTGTTAGGGCGACACCAAAGAAACCGCAAAAGCAGAGTTCTTCCACCCATGCAACTAACGACGGAGGCATACATGGTGAATCAATGGAGGACAAAGCTGACATGGATGATCAAGTAGGGGCTGGAGATATGAATGATGAAGAAATGTTGGATGTCACACATACACCAAATCAAATGTCGTTGGTGTTGAGTCCAGAAGCTGACTATATTGCACATGAACAATTGGTAGTGATTAAACCCCCAATGTCATATGCAGCTGAACTGGACACACTATATGACTACAGCACACGACGTGGGAATGAAACTGAAGAGAAAGAGTATGTTTCAGTCTTGGTCTTTGTTTTAACCTACATGAATTCCAGATCACTCTTTTTAATGAAACGATGTTGGTGGTTATTATGCAAGATAATAGTCCAAATGCTAGGTTAATACCTGACCCGAAAATATCTTCAGGCCATGAGTCCGAAAACTTGTGTGGGCAACATGGTTAGTATTCTGGGCGTGTTTTCATAATTTTGTATGAATGATGCGCATTGTTCCATACCAATACTGCATAATTCATGTGTTGCATTCTCTGATTGTTTAACTATCTAATGTTGTAGGTACTCATCTTAGAAGCCAAGTGTTTCATGATTGACCAATTGGGAAAGGTTGGCCATGATAGCCGTTATATGTTTTCACCTACGGTTGTGGTTCGTATCTCGCAGAGTTTTTCGGCACATACAAAAATTTGATAACAAGGTAATTAGTAACTAACCAAAAAAATTATGGTAGGACAAAGCTGTATACGAGTTGGCATCAACTAAATATAAAAAAAACACTCCAAAGTGGAACACTATGACGTGGGAGAAAATCTCCGGGGAAAAGGACATAGTCGTTTCTCTGCAGGGCTGTGATTTGGTAAGTATGAACATGTATTTTGAGCTGAGTGCGCGTGCCTTTTGTGAATTTTCGTACTAGTTCCGTAACCTGTGTACAGATATTTTCACCTGCCATTTTTCAACTTCATTGGTACTGCTACGTACTTGACACTCGAGAAAATATTCTGCACGTGCTAGACTCACTTGGGGGTGCCCGTCACCAAAGAGGTGATCAAAAGAAGCTTGATGATTTAATGGTACGTAAGCTAGTAAACCTTGCTCGTGTAGCATCATGTAACATGTTTTAGTAGACACCTATTGTAGTAATTTGTGTTGTGTTGTGTAGTTGACTCATTTCAAAGAGTTAATGGGACTTCTGGACAAAAACCTACCGCCGGAGAAAAATATCTTGAAGATGGTACTTCATCAGATGGCTGGAAGAAGAACCAGTTTCCAGGTTTTGAAATCCAACACCAAAGGATCCACTCGGCCAGCCAGATAGAGAGGAATGTAAGCCACATGAGTAACTCCAAAAGTTGTCAGATGCCAATCAGAGTGGAAGAACATGCTGCAATGACCCAGGAGCTGAACAATCTGGAGATCATGGCATCCAGTTGGGATCCATAAACCTGCATGAAAGCAAAAAGGCAATCCAAGAACCTGCATATACATCTATGGAAGCATGTTTTCATTTTGTGCAGACTGTGAATGTTTTCGCTTTCGTGATTAAATTCCTACAACGGATCGAGATCTGCGAGGAAATCTAGGCATGAATGAGATCCTGCTATTGGAAGGAGAATAGTGGCCAGCTGAGGCAGTAAAGGAGTTGGGCTTGACCATCCTGACTGGTGGTTGCATGCAGTGAAAAGGTGGAGGTGGAACGCGAAAGGAATGAGCAGGAAGATCTGGCATGAGATCTAGATCTGGATCCTTATGGAAAGAAATACTGCTTGAGGAAATGGTGGTTGCAGTCGGTGACAGATGAGATGCATTAATATTGTTATTAATTGTGGCATCTGCCAGCCTTGAAATCTGTGCAGAATGTTGACCATGACCCTCAGCCGGACGAAGACAAGGATCAGTATCATGTAGCCCAAATCTTTCCAAGGCATGGAGTAAATCATCAGGAACGTCTGAGGCAAGCTGACTTTCATCAACGATGGATGCATTAGATGAAGATGCAACTGAATGCTTCGGAAATGATGTAGCAGTATGTGAGGAAGCAGGAATGTCTGCAGTCACAGGCACAACAGGAGTTGAAGAGGCAGTTGGATTGTGAAGAGAGGTGATGACACGTTCTTCTTCAAAGTCATCATCAAGATCAATGTGATGAATAACTTTTGGAACTTCTAACAAAGTGTCTAGAAACTTCTCAGCCTCGCCTTGCAATAATCCTTTGAAGTGTAGAATTCTTGACTTAAGAGGAGTTTCCCAAGCACGAGCATCTGCAGAGCAGTGATGTTTCCATTGGGTCGATATGGTTGGCAAGGGTGAATTATCAGTGAGCTTTACTCGAACTCAGTGCTTGTTAGCGATATTACCCAATACTGCAATGGTAGGTGTTTCAGCAACAAGGCCTAAGAGAGGTAAGTACGTGCAACACTGGTTTGGTGCTAACGTAACCAGAATAATACGGAAAGCTGTTGCAGCAAGTAACCCCATGTCTGGAACTGAAAACCATTTAGGTTCATAAGCAAGTTCACCAGCAGTCAACGTGAGAGACATACGAACAATGTCTACATCCTCATCGGAACTGAATGTTCGAGAATGAAACACCCTGTTGGAGAGAAGTTCCTGAATCAAGAGTGTGCGAACCTCTGACCAATATTCTTAAGGATGCCCCAGCCACTGAGCAAGACATCTGAATCCACAGTTTCCATCATCTTCGACATCGAAGACATCTGCAATATATTTATGGAAAAGTGGGGGCAAGAACTTCAGATAGTCTGCATGTGCACCCGAAATTAGTTCAGCGGTGGTATGCACTGCCTCTGGAGGGGGTTTGGAAGGAGTAGATGTAGGTAAAGTTTCTTCAGTAGACAACATGGCTGGAGAAACAGTCTGGTGAGATGCATCTGGAGCCAGATGAGGACCCATAACCAATCGACGACGCTTGGTAGACTCAGTAGTTCAAGTGTCGGACGGTGTCGATTCAGGAAACATCCTCTTTGCTCGTGGTTTCCTCATATTTGAAGCTTTTGAGGATGGAGGCACACCTTTAGTCTTGTTCTTCTTTGCCCAATTGCTTAATAGGTCTTTAGGGACAGCAGAGATATCGATATTGAGTTGCATTCGTCGGACATCTCCAAACTTGATGGGAGTGGCAGATACGAAGTCGCGTGCAATGAACTCTGTTTCTTCTTTTTCTGTAGGAAGCAACTTCTTCTGATGCATTAGAGCTGTTATGAGTGAACCATATGGAAGGTTCGTGTTGGAATTTTCCAGAATTTGAAGCATATACTGGATAATGAGGTCAGACAGATTTATTTTCCGATGATGTTGCATCTGAAATAGAGTCCATTGAGAAATCTTATTGACCAGGTCACGAGAGCCTTCTTTAGGTAACACAACCTTGCTAAGAATAGCATGTGGAAAGACACATTCCTCAACAAAATTCTTTACACAACGTGACTTAGAGCCCTTGGGTACTTCCTTCCAGATAGTGAAAGGATTACTTTCAGAAGCTTCCCATGAGGTGTTGTAACAAACTCCTTCAAAGGGAATGCCTAATAAAGCAGACACGTCACTGGACTGAATATCTACAACTTGTTGCAAACATTGTGTTCGGATGAGGTCAGAATTCAGCTTGATAGTGCTGGAGTTGCTGAAGTATTGAACAAGCTACCCCAATCTTGAGTTAACACCATGTCTAGACCTGCAACCTTTACATGTTGATATAGCTTCAGATCAAGATATCGAGGAGTGACAAGCTCTCTATCACCAAGGTGTTCAATCTTTACAGTGCCAATCCTGGATCATTAAATGCTTAGGTAAAAGAAAATTAAATGATAACTATTCTAAATTAAGGTTTCTTAATGTTGCCGGACGATAACGAAGGCAGGCGTGTACGAGTCTGTGCTCGACCGCCCCAGCAAGGTAATGTTAGTGCATGCCAGTACACTATAAAGCAGGAAACATTCCAATTCGTTCTCTAAGACAAGTGAATCTATTTTCAATAAGAGGTTTTGTGAATATGTCAGCTAGTTGATCATCAGTGTGTATATATGAAATATCGATATTTCCTTTAGCTACATGATCACAAATGAAATGGTGCTTGATTTCAATGTGTTTGGTTCTTGAGTGTAAAAAAGGGTTTTTAGTAATATTAATGGCACTAGTGTTATCACACAGCAAGGGGATATTATGCTCAAAAATATTATAATCCTCTAACTGATGTTTCACCCATAAAAGTTGGGTGCAGCAAGAACCTGCCGCCACGTATTCTGCTTCAGCAGTAGATAGTGATATTGTGCTTTGCCTTTTGCTTGCCCAAGATATCAGACATTGCCCTAGAAAGTGGCAACTGCCACTTGTGCTTTTTCTTTCTATTCGATCTCCGACATAGTTAGCATCACAAAATCCTCTTAACCTGAAGTCTTCACCTCTCTCATAGACTAGACCAAGATTAGCGGTGCCAATGAGATATCTAAATATACGTTTCACAGCACTGAGGTGAGATTCTTGAGGACTTACCTGGAACCTTGCACATACAAAGACGCTATACATAATGTCCGGTTTGCTTGAAGTGAGGTACAATAATGATCCAATCATCCCCCTGTACTTTGTTGAATCAACTGGCGTAAACTCGTCACTTTTGTCTAGCACAGTTCCAGGGTGCATTGGGGTACCCATTGCCATATTTCTTAAGGAGATCGTTGACATATTTCGTCTGATGGATGTAAGTTCTGGTGGTCTCCTACCTGATTTGTAAGCCTACAAAGAACTTCAGTTCCCCCATCATGCTCATTTCAAATTCGCTCTGCATTAACTTGGAAAATTCTTGACAGAGAGTTTCATTAGTAGCACCGAAAATGATATCATCAACATATAATTGTACTAAAATGAAATCCTTCATCTTTTAAGGCTTCACCTATGTTCTTTGGTTCTATTTCAGACAAGAGCGCACAGTTAGCATAATCATTAAATGTAGATCTAGTTCTCACCTTTTCATGTATGCTACCAATTATTTGTGTGGGTGGATGATCTGTCTTGAACCTCCAATCTCTGGGTAAGGAAATGCCACTAGAAGTCATGATTTGATCAGTGGAGATGATATCGGACGGAGTTACATTGTCAACGTCTGGTTGAATAGAGGATGAGACACATGAATCAGTAACTTTGTCAGGTGTTGATGGCTGAGCTGGAGTTGAGGAAGGCTCTTCATTTATTTCCAGATCGTCGAATTCGTCTTCCAATGTTGTTTGACTTCCATTTGTGTATTTATCATCAAACTTGACATTAATAGATTCTTCAACAGCCATTGTTCTAGAGTTGTATACCCGAAAGGCTTTCGAGTTGGGAGAATATCCTAAGAATATTCCTTTATCTGACTTTGCATCGAACTTCCCAAGGTCATCCTTTGTGTTAAGAAGAAAGCATGGACATCCGAATGGATGGAAGTAGGTGATACTTGGCTTTCTTCCCTTCCATAGCTCATATGCAGTCTTCTTCAAGATAGGACGCATGAAGATTTGATTTTGAATATGACATGTAGTGTGAATTGCTTCAGCCCAGAAGTATTTGGGTAGAGAAGTTTCACTAAGCATAGTTCTGGCCATTTCTTGAAGTGACCTGTTCTTTCTTTCAGCCACTTCGTTTTGTTGAGGAGTTCTTGAAGACATGCTGAGCATGTGTCATCAGATTTGAAAGATAGATTTGGCAGACCACTTACTAGATCGTGCTTGATCATTTTAGCAATGGTCTTTAAGGATGCATGCCCTAGCTTCCTGTGCCATATCCATTTATCATCCTTTGCTGACACTAGACATGTTACCTTTTGTCTTGCAAGATTTTCCAAGGAGGTCTTATATAGATCCCCTTGTCTCTGTGCTTCAAAGATAACTTTGTCATCATCATTTGTGACTTTACACTTTACTTTGTTGAAGGAAACAGTGAGTCCACTATCACATAATTGACTTATGCTAAGTAGATTGTGTTTTAGTCCTTCAACTAACAAAACCTTCTGCATTAACGGAAGAGGAGCCTTACCAACGTCACCTTCACCAACGATGAACCCCTTCTAGTTACCTCCAAAGGTAACTGTTCCTCCATTTCGTTTCTCACGAATCAATGGGAATAAAGACCTTTTTCCCGTCATGTGTCGTGAGCATCCACTGTC
The DNA here is from genome assembly GCA_030819835.1 of Acmispon strigosus. Lineage (NCBI taxonomy): Eukaryota > Viridiplantae > Streptophyta > Magnoliopsida > Fabales > Fabaceae > Acmispon > Acmispon strigosus. The sequence continues at coordinate 4,062,672 of JAUAMA010000001.1, read as the reverse complement.
CAGGTACCATAGCTCTCTTTGGATTTGAGCTGTTAAGCACATCTGCAAGTGGTACAATCATTGATTTAGGTACCCAAACTTTCTTGGGTCCTTTCTTGTTAGTCACAATTTTGGGTGGACTTTTCCCACCGTATACTATTTTATGAGGAGTTTTTTTCTCCTTACCCTTGACAATAGATGTCTTGGGTTTACTCGGCTGAGGTAGAGATGATGCAGGTTTTTTATCAGGTTGATAGAGATATGGAATAGCAGACGAAGTGTGTTTTATAGCAGTAATATCCCAATTTTCTTCTTCAAATCCTAGACCCCTACAATCATATGCTGGTCTATTGTTTCCACTTAGTTTTATTAAATTATCATATCCTTGAGTAAAGGTGGATAGATCCTTAATCAAGCTATTTACTCTTTGTTTTAAAAACTTGACTTCTTTATTTGTATCTTGTTCCATCAAGGCTTGATTTTTCTTAGTTAACATGATTGAGACTTCCTTTGAGGCATGCAGTTATTTTTCAATTTTATCATGCTTCTTTTTGAGTATGCTATACTTAATTGCTAATGCATGTGAATACTCTAATAATTCATTATAATCATCAGTGGAGATTTCAGGAGTTACCTCATCTTTGTCATCTTCCTCGTAGTTGGATAGATCAACGGAGATCATCAATGCTTCTGACTCCTTGTCTGCCTCAATGTCAGACGTGTCAATAGATCCCATGAATGCACACTATGAGGTCTCAACGTTATCCCCTTCAGCTTCTTCTTGGTCAGACTATTCCTCTGACTCATCATTCTGGCTTGAGAAAGCCTTTTTCTTATAGAGAATCTTCTGAGCTGGTTTAATTCGCAGACAAGGACAATCTGCTTTGACATGTCCGGGATTTTTGCATGCATAGCAGACGATTCCACGCTTGTTTGGAATCTTTTCTCCATCTCTTGATGAGGAGGACGATTTTCCTTTGAACTGCTTCCTGTTCCCCATCATTCTTCTGAATCTTCGATTGAATAGAGCCTGTTCATCATCAGAATGATCAAACGGTGCAATACCTTCGTCAGACGACTCGTTGGCTTTCAATGCTTTGGAGTGATTAGAATTGAAGGCTATGGCTTTAGCAGTGGACGATTTTCCACGCATGATAGCAGCATCATTGGCGAGATCTTGCTCGTGAATCTTTAGCTCCCCCAGTAGATCTTCCACCTGGTAGTGATCAAAGTTCTTCCCAGCTTGTTGAGCAGTAATGAACGACCTCCAGTTGGGATTGAGACTTCTGAGAATTTTAATTACTTGTTCCTTGTTCGTGAAGCTTTTCCCTAGATTCCTCATCCCATTGTGAATGGTCTGAAGTCTAGCGAACATGGAGTCGATTGACTCAGTATCCTCCATCATGAAGGTCTCATATTGAGAGGCCAACATGCTCATCTTGTTATCTTGCATGGATGATGTTCCTTCATGAGCAATGGCTAAGGTATCCCAGACTTCTTTGGCAGTGCTCAGACTGTCTACCTTGTCGTGTTCGTTTTTGCTCTAGGAACATATAAGGAATAGCCTAGCTTTGGCGTTTCTTTGGTTTTCAGTTCTCTGCTCGTCAGTCCACTTCTCAGCTGGAATGGCTTTATCTTCACTGTCTTTGGGAACATAGTTTCCTTTGGATATCACATCCCAAAGTTTCCAGTCAGTTGATTCAATGAAGAAATGCATGTGCTTCTTCCAGTATGGATAGTTGGAGCCATCAAAGAATGGTGGCTTGTTGGTTGCTGTTCCAGTCAGATATGTGATGTTGTCCATGGATCTTTATGCTCTACACCTGTTAAGATGTTAGTATATCGCAGAGCGGTTCAGCTCTGATACCAATGGATAGCAGCGAAAACACACAAGAAGGGGGGGGGGGGTTTGAATCGTGTGTGTGGTTTTTAACTTCTTTTTCGAAAACTAGTAGTTATAAGTTTGAAAACATTTGTTAAAGAGTGCAGCGGAATTTAATCTAAGACTGAAGAATAAAGCACACAAGATATTTATCCTGGTTCACCCCCTTAATCGACAGGCTACGTCCAGTCCTTGACTTTACCAATATTTTCACTATTTTATCAAAATATTACAAGTATTCTCCAGGACTTCTCCCAGTATTCTGAGGACTACTCCTTTACAAGTATTCTGACAGGACTTTTCCTTTACAAGTATTAGACAGGACTTCTCCCAGTTCTTTTTCAAGAAGAATTGGTTTCTACAAAATCTCTTCAATAAGAGTGGGTAGAAATATGAAGAGAAAATTACAGAGAGAATAAGCAAGTTGGTTCTCTAAAAAGTTTGTGTGAATGAGGATAAGAGTAGCACTCTATGAAAACTTCACACTGGTTGGCGACTAAACTCAGATGATGAACAAGTTGAGATTGCTGAGTATTTGGCTTAGAGAAATAAGATCGTAGATGATGAACTTAGAAAGTTTTGAATGCTTTGATCGTATGAAAGTCGCCAATTTGAATTCGATGCTAAGTCCTCTATTTATATCTTCAATAGGATGATCAATGGGAGCTTTGCTGAAGATTTGAAAATAGTTCCATTTGAATTTCTTCTCCATTGTGAGTAACAGATACTTCTGCAACTCTATTTTGGCACTTAATGCAATCTGCCATGCATTTAATGCATCTTCAATGGCGGAGGTTGACATCGTCTGGCTCTTCAAGGAATTTCGCCTTGAGCTATAACTTCTGCATTTAATTCTCATGCGTTCCAGCTAAGGGAGCCATTAATGCTCTGTTTAGAAGATTTGAATTTGAACATTGAGGAGATACGATGATCAGAAAGGCTCGCCGCTGATTCCGCAAAAGTGGCTTGAATTAAGGAATGCCAGAGAATTTGAATTTACGAGGAATAAAGTATTAATTATGTCATTTTCTCCATTAATGCTCTGAAGGGATAAATAGCGCTTGACAGCACATCCTGGGTTGGACAAACAATCACCTTCGAGTTTTCTCTTGCACGAGCTCCAAGATAGCGTTGTTAGTCAAACAAACATTCTGTCAGAGTTTCAGATGCATTTTCCTTTAGATGAACCCAATGATTGAGTGACCAGACGTTCACCATAGTCGGACGAATTCTCTGAGACAAACGTTCTCAACTGGCGGACTGATTTATGCAAGTTGTAGCCGAACAGATTCTTCTTCTTTTCTTTACTTGAATATCTACTTTTGATAATGCTTTGTAGAGGTCCATGCAGTTTTTCTCCAAGTAAATAGATATTCCTGAGTATGAAAAACATAGAGAAGTTAGGAATTCTATCTACAATAAGATCAAGACTTAACGAAATTGTTATTTATCAAAATACAATAATTCATTAAATCATTTGATTCTAACATCTTTCCCCCGCCACACTCTCTCAAGAACATGACCATTAAGAGGAATTGAAGGAGAAAGGTTGATTAGATCTACTGCAGTTCTCATTGCTTCACCCCAGAATGATTTAGGCAATTTGGCATGAGAGAGCATGCATCGGATTCTGTCATTAATCATGCAGTTCATTCTCTCTGCAACTCCATTAAGCTGTGGAGAGTTTGGAATTGTCTTCTCAAGCTTGATTCCATGTTCCGTGCAATAATGCTCAAATGGTCCCCTGTATTCACCACCATTATCTGATCTGACACACTTCAGTAATTTACCTGTTTCTCTTTCCACACTTGCATGGAAGTGTTTAAACACATCATGTACCTGATCTTTGGATTTCAAAACAAAAGCTCACACTTTTCTAGAGTGATCATCAATAAACGTGACAAAATAAGAATAACCACTAAAGGATTTAACATCCATAGAGCAAACATCAGTGTGAACTAAATCCAAGATATGTGGCCTCCTATGAGGAGGGTAAGTGCGGAAAGAAACTCTATGTTGTTTACCAACAATACAATGAGAGCAAGTTTTAAGAGATGTACCTTTCACTGGAAGCAGATTTTTCCTTGCAAGAGTGTCAAGTCCCTTCTCACTCAAGTGACCGAGCCGCTTATGCCATAGCTCAGTAGAATAATCCTCAGTTGCGTTCATCTGAGTGTGAAGAAGGTCTTGCTCCTGACCCTGGCTGTGGTTTTGATGACGACAAACTCATCAACAAAAAGAAGAAAAGAAGACTTCAAAGAATCAAGCACTCAAGTCCATCAATAGTCTAGAAGTCTTAGAATTAGGTGAGTTATGCTTCTAAAGGTTTATTAAAGCATAAAGGCTCTCAAAACACCTAATCTAATCAAGCTAAGTGTTTTCATAACTTAAAAGAAGTAGAAAACCTTAAGCAAGTCTCAAAGAATAAGTTTCTGGAAAAATGGGCTTCTGTGTAATCGATTACACCATTATGGTAATCGATTACACCAAGGCAACTAATCGATTACTCCAGTCTTGTAATCGATTACATGTTTGAAATTCAAATTCAAACTGAAACGGTCACTTGTGTAATCGATTACACTAAGTATAGTAATCGATTACCAGAACGAAAAAGTGCATCTTTTCATGAACCATTGTGTCCCAAACCTTTTGAAAAGGGTTGTGATGGTTCAAGGACGTTTCCCTTGCCTATATAAAGACCATTTGAGTCCAGAAAACAGAACAACAACATAGAACACACAACACACACGAATTAGACACATTTCACATGAGAAAAACACATTAGGCCAAAGCTCTTTCAAAATTGGTTCATCTTTTAGAACTTAAATCTTTTGGAGCCTAAATTCTGAGTTCATGATCTTCATGTTTACAAGAACACATTTGTTGTTCATATCTTGAAGAACTCAGAATTGTATTATGCTTAAAAGCCTTAAAGCATAATTTCTCATGTTCAATCCAATTGTGTGTTAAAGGATTGAAACAGCCAAGTGTAATATCTTCTTCATCTCTTTCTGTAAGATTGAGTTTTTCACCGTGGTATTCGGTGAAGGGTTGTTGTCACTGAAAGTGGTTTGCTTTCAGGGTTTTGGTTGAAGACAAGTTTGTCTTCAAGGTCTGAGGGTGGTTTGCCTTCAGGAACTGAAAGCGGCTTGCTTTCAGGGGCTGTTGAAAGCGGTTTGCTTTCACAGGATATTGGTAGAAGTTCTTGGGGTCCTTGGGTTAGGAACTTGTAAGAAATTCTTATCAATAGTGGAAAAATCCTCAAGGGGTTTTCTTGAGGGACTGGACGTAGTCTTCGGTGGATTGAAGGCGAACCAGGATAAATCTTGTGTGTGATTCTCTTTATCCTTCACATTTACTTTCAAGTATTGTTCATATCCGCTGCAATCACAAAGATCAACTCGTGATCATCATAAACTTGAAAGTAACGATTTCAATAAGGCGAAAATTGGGGCAACACTGATTCACCCCCCCTCTCAGGTTGCTATCTGTTCTAACACAGAGGAGCAGACAACTTTATAGAAGTCCAATAAAGAGTGTTTTTCTTCACTCCTTTTGCTACCACCAGAGTCCCTTTGGTGCACTTCCATTTACCATCACCAAAACCATTATGGTAACCATCATCATCAAGTACATGTACTGAAATCAAGTTGAGGCGCATGTCAGGAATGTGTCTGACGTTCTTTAAGTGCAGCTTGCATCCAATATTAGTTTCTACGCAGATATCTCCAATGCCAACAACTGTGCTTACCCCTTGATTACCCATCTTCACATGCCCAAAATCACCAGCAGTGTAGGATGTAAAATACTCACGATGAGAAGTAACATGAAATGAGGCAGCAGAATCAACAACCCATTCATAATCTTGGCATGTGAGATTAACATAATCATCTCCAAAAACAGCAACAACTTCACCATCAGATACAACTGCAACAGTGTCTTTATCTTCTTTCTTATCATTACCTCTTTCCCTTGATTTACCTCATTTAAGAAACCTGCATTCCCTTTGCATGTGTCCCATTTTATTGCAATTGAAGCACTTGATGTCTTTCCTTCTTCTTGACCTCTTGACTTGGTTCGATCATTAGATTTATGAAAATTTCTATGTTGGCTTCTCCCCCGTGACTCAGTAACCAATGCTTGAGTGTGAGCCGATGAACTAGCCATATTGTGTCCCTTCCTCCTAATTTCTTCATTCAGAAGGGCTTCATTTACCGTACTTAGAATCATATTCCCATTAGTGGAGTTACTCAAAGATACTACCAGTGTTTCCCAACTATCTGGCAATGAACTAAGCAACAACAATGCAAGTAGCTCATCAGATAAATCAATCTCTATAGTAGTCAACTGATTCACAATATTCTGGAAACTGCCCATATGCTCAGCCACTGAAGAACCATCCTTGTACTTCAGGTTTACCAGTCCCCAAAATAGGAATACTTTGTTCTGTGCATTTTTGTACTCAAACATGTCCTTCAACTTCTTCCACAAACTGTGAGCATTAGTCTCACTAAACACATGATGATAGATACTCTGGTCTATCCATTGCCTGATCATACCAATAGTTTTCCTATTTGCCTTTGTCCATTCTACTTCAGATTTATCTGCTGGCTTAGTACCATCACTATCAATGGGGTCATACAAATCTTTACAGTACAACAAATCTTCCATTCTAGATTTCCAAATAGAATAATTTGAAGAATCTAATTTCACCATCGTACCAGCGATATCACCTTCTCCCATTTTAAGAGCATCAAATAGAACTCCAACCAAGGAGCTCTGATACCGGTTGTTGGGAAAGATGAGAAATAATGAAATAAACAGCAACTAGCAGAAGCAATTGGATCGACTTTTCTCCTCCGTGCAATTAAAATAGGTTCCAAATAAATAACTCAGGCAACAATAATACGCACAAAGCAGATAAAATAAATAAGCAAGAGACACCAGAATTATTAACGTGAGAAAAACCTTTAAAGGGAAAAAAACCCACGAGACCTTCATTATAGCCCTCGGCAAGGTAGACTATCAACAATAGTCTTCCAACCTGAGGCCTCTCTGTGGTATACCAAACAATAAGTGTTAAAAATACACGCACACACCACATTTCAACCAAGGCATTAAACGTTCATGATATTTCAGTTCAAAGATCTATTATGTAGAAAGTGAAGAAATGTAAAAGATGAAAACTCATCCATTTGCTCTACAATTAAAGGGAAACATAATTAATACTTGTCCAAGTCCTACATCAAGCATCTGGAAGCTCTCAAGTCCTATAATACTAATGCTTAATGATAGGTCTTAAGTGCTAAAAAATTACAAGTAAAACTGAAACAATGATGCAATTGCAATCATTAATTAATCAGAACCTCATGAAATGCCTCTTAGCAACATATACCAAATTCAAAGATAAGCATTTTGAAAACATTACCTTACACACGCATTCCTATTCTTAGGCCTGGATTTGTGATGGACAAGTACTGAATCTACCAAAGACCATTAAGATATAAGAACTGGTAACAATCACAAGCAAGAGAAGATAATCTTGAAGAATTTATTCGTGAAAAATCCATAAATTGTTACTAGATATTCTTAAGCCAGAATAAATCCGAAATCAAACTAAAAACTAAGGAAGCACAATATAATCCAAAAATATCTTAGGCCTGGACTATGATGTATTAAAACATTACCAAGGGTACACAGTTCCTTGCAGTCATCATCATTGAAAGCTTGTACACTGACCTGAAGACACTAAATTCTATTCATACAAGGACATGAAGAATCAATTCAGAAGAATATAATGATTAATTTATGTCCATAAAGAACCATCATAAAAAACTTCTGAAGAATGCTTGACCTGGCCAACTTTTGAAGAATGCTTGACCTAGCCATCACCAAGCCTATGCACATCCTCGAAACATACATTGCTGCCCCTCCCTCTCTTCCTTAAACAAAACGAAATCACTTAAATAGCACCATGGTTAACATTACTTCAAGATGATTTCAAATCATCAAGATTTAACTTTAGCCATGGAAACCAATTTTAAAAAATCTACCTAAACAAAAGAAAAATAAAAGCATTCATGACCCAACACAAACTTGAGCTAGTAGTTTCTCAAGAGAGTACAACTGGCATTAGGGGATCTATCTCAGTTGTCTCTTGGCTAGATAGGGAATGACTTTCAAGAAGTGACATGATAGGCATTCATGCCTTCATGGCTTCACTTAATTCATATCAGAGAAACGACATCATCTCCATTTACCTTATCATATTTATTCTTCAGCAACATCTGCCATGTCCAGTTTCTTGTTTCAATCAAGAGAGAAAAACTCTAAACGGTTAAATTAGGATAGACAACCCATATAAAAAAGTAGCTTTAAAAACTATAAGAATTTGAACAAGGTATACTTCCCCATTTTCCTTATCATATTTATCCTTTTGCAACATCTGCTGTGTCCAGTTTCTGATAAAACAAGCACAAGAAGGGATTGAATTGTGTGCGTATAAAATTTGACTTTTAAAAATAATTATTAGTTCACAAAAGCTTTTCGTAAACGATGGGATGTTTTCACTAAACGATAGGATAATCAAGTTTGATGTAGCGGAAATAAAACGTGTGTAATTGTAAACGATGAAAGTAGTAAAGACAGCACACACAAGATTTATCCTAGTTCACCCCTTATAGAATAGGGCTAAGTCCAGTCCTTGGCTTAACCAAGATTTTCACTATTCAACCGAACAGTACAAGTATTCGACACAGGACTTCTCCAGAGTATTCGCAGGGACTTCTCCCAAGTATTTCAAAGGACTTCTCCCAACAAGAATTCCCACAGGACTTCTGCAGAGTATTCTCAGGGACTTCTTCCACGTATTCTCAGGGACTTCTCCCAACAAGTATTCCCACAGGACTTCTCCGGAGTATTCTCAGGGACTTCTCCCAACAAGTATTATCATGAACTTCTCCCAACAAGTATTCATTCGAAGGACTTCTCCTTTTACAAGGTTTTCTCCTATAATGAATTTCTTCTCAAAAGAGTGGGGTAGAAATAATTTCAGGCTCGGCAAACTCTCAGTATTCAGTAGATGGTTTGACACTAAACAATATACTTGTGGTTTGGCAGAAAGAGATGATAGATGATGAGTTCTTTGTTTGGTGTGAATAGATTGAGAGTGTTTGACTCTTTGAGGTTTCTCACACTTGGACGATTTCACTCGTTGTGATTTGACACTGTAATTCGAGTTGAATTTCTGAGCTTAGAGTTGTTCGACTCTTGTTCTGTTCTATGCTTTGTTTGTCGTTCTTTTTGTTTTGCACTTCATTTCTCTTCACTTGACTTCCCTTTTTCCGTGTATCTTCAAATCTTCAGGTCTTCCCTTTTATACCTTCAATTCAAATTTGATTAGCTGAAGATGTTTGTCATCGACTTGATGTAATCATTGAATTCCTGACTGTTCAGCAATGACTATAAGCATTGAATAAATTTGACTTTGTTGATTCTGTTGATCGTTGAGTAATTTGTGGCGTGATTTTCTCCTTTGCATTGATAGCATTTATTTTGTTGTTCAAGCAGAGTTGGTCGTCGAATAATGTAATACTTGATTCACTCCTTTGCATTTAATTTGTTCATCAATGAATTCCTTTCCTTTTTGATGAGAAACGATTTGATCTGTTCCAGTGTTGCATTGTATTGTTTACTCTTTGATATTATGGTTTCGCAGACTATAGAGTTAGACCGTACTCGAAGTGTCTATTGCTCTTCATTAGACGATACTCTTCATTCGATCAGATGGTGCTTTATCTTTTGATTAGACGATGCTTTGTCATTTGATCAGACGATGCTTCTCTTTTGCTTATATGGTACTTTAGATATAACTTTGACGCTGTAGTCTTTTGCTTCTCCTTAAACGTTCCTCTTTGGACGATAGTTCTTCACTGAACTGTACTTCTCTTTGAACAATAGTTCTTCTAGATGTTTGACGATGTGAGCATACGATACTTTTCCTTCCTTTCGTATAGTCGATAGGGATATTTCCTGAAAAACATAATACACATAGTTTAGGAAATAAAATTGTTATCACTCAAAATATAATAAACGTTCTAAACACGTTTGAACTTAACAATCTCCCCCTTTTTTATGATGACAATTTTATAGAGAAAAAGGTTCTTATGCAGACATGTATAATTTCATACTTTTTCTCTTCATCTCCCCGTTTGTCATTATTAGCAAAAACATATAAGGAAACTTTGTAAAGAACTTATATACTCCCCCTATCTTTTCCAAAAAGATAACTAATATCTCTTCTCTCCCCCTATGTTCTTAAAAATATATATAAACAAGGATCAGAGCAGTAAATAGGTAATAGAGCTATAAAAAATATCAAAGCAGACGATAACTTATAAACGATCACTTTTCGTCCTCTCCCCCTAACTTTCATAACTAAGCTAACTTAGCTTTTTCTCATTCTCTCCCCTTTTGTCAACTCTCCCTCTTTTTATTTTTCTTTTTCTTTTTCTTAACTCACTACTATTTCTCTTCATCTTTCTTTCATCTCCCCCTTAGTTCTACTTTTACTTGTCTTCTTCCCCCTGTTTGTCTCCCCCTATTTCAGATAGAAACGACATTTCTTTCTTCTCAGCCTATTGATTTCTTGTTCTCTCTTCTCCCCATGTTTTCCTCTTTTTCTCAATTCTATACTTTTTCTCTTCTTTTATACTTTTTTTTTTCACACTTGTTCTTTTCATCTATCCCCTTTTTTTCATAGCAAAAACATAGGCAAGACATCTTCAAGTAAGACCATATATGATATCAAAGAAGATGCAATTTGTGGGATAAGAGTATATGGTAGAGCATAAAAAGCATATTCAACATATATTAATTGATAAAACAGGTATCAGAGCAATTGTTGAATTAGCATCATAGTGTAGAAAGTAAAAGCAATGAAGTTATATATTAAAATTAATTGTTCAATAAGCATAGTAAATATGTCAAGAGAGATAGGGAAAAGGAAGTTAGATTCAAATGATTAAATGAATTATTATGTTTTGATAATTAACAATTTCGTTATAGTTTGATATTCCTAAAATGTAGAATTCCTAACTCGTTGAACATTCTTATGTCCAGGAAAAACTATCTTCATGAAGAACTGCAAAACTACAAGGCATTATCAAGTCATAGAAAAATGAAAGACAGGAAAATAAGAGGAAACCGTCCGGGTCCTCACTGAAGAAAAACTACATACACTTTCAAGAGGAACTGTTAGAAGGCACAAAGAAAGCAACCAAGCGGAGATAGTCTGACGACTCACTGTAGACCAAGTTTGCCTAAAGTGAACAGACATCCTTTGGAAAGAACTTAAGCAGCTATGCTTATTCAACACCAAAGTACACTTGATAAAGTTGAAATAGTCCGGTGTTTGAATACGCATTGACAAACACGAATACTTTCTAGCCAAAGTTGAGTAAGTCTGGTCACAAGCCTGAAGGAACATTTCCAGCTTTGAAGAATCTCTAGCCTCTATGCAAAGTAGTTGGGTGACAACCCATTCAAAAGGAGAACTTCAAGATAAGCACAAGAGGAGAGAACGCCCGGCCACTTACATAGCAAAAACAGTCTGACAGCTAAGAACGTTCGGCTCAAGGAGTCCGTCCGTCTATATAGTACGGTTGACTACTGAATAACATATTTAGTTGGCAACTTACTCGGTGACGAACTTCTGGAAATACTGCAAAGATTACGTGTGCCATGTCATGATGAAGAATTCGTCTGCCTAAAATCATTGAAGTGCTCAAGAGACCTAAATTCCAGAAAACTCATTTGCCTAGACATTGTGAAGAGTCAGTTTGGCAGAAGCATTGAAGAAATCGTTCGACAAAAATTCTGAAGAATTCATCCATCATAATTGCTTCTAGCTTTAAAGATCATCTACCACGTCAGCACATCGAATGAAGCACTATTGATCGCAGAATGAAGAAAAGAACACAATTAATACTTTATTCCTCAGTTCCTCAACTTCTCTTCTTTTCCTCAAATCAAACTACTTTTGCGGAATCAACGGCGAGAAATTCTGAACATAGTATCCTCTCAACGGTCAAAACCATATCTTTTGTTCAGAACATTTAATGATCCTTAGCTGGCATGCATGGGATATGATGTCCAAACAAAAGCTCAAGGCTGAATATAGTAACGTGCCAGACGATGTCAACAAAAGCAATTAATGCATGACAAAACACATTTAATGCTGTTTCAGAATTACAGAAGTATCTGTTACTCACAAGGAAGCAGAAGCACTAACATAACTATTTTCTCTTCTTCGTCAAGCTCACTGAAGACTTCCTACTCAAGATATAAATAGAGAAGTTTGCTTCAGAAACAACTTGGCGACTTGAACACAACTTATTGTATATCTCTACCAGGTTGCCCAAAGACCCAAGCTTCCATTGTTATAACTCAAAAAGCTTCAAGCCACTCTTAATTGAGTTAAGTCGTCCACCTGTGTGAAGAACCCACAGAGTGTTACTCTTATCCTAGTCACACACAAAACAAACAGAGAACCTTAAATTCATCTTTCTAACTTACTCTTGTCGAAGATAATTTTGTAGAACAACAAAGCCACCCTGTAAAGGGAATCAAGAGTAGTCCTGTAGAATACTAGTAAGGAGAAGTCCTGAAGAATACTTGAAAGGAGAAGTCCTTAAAATACTAGGAGAAGTCCTGTATAATATTTGTTGGGAGAAGTCCTTCTAATACTGGGAGAAGTCCCATAGAATACTTGTACTATTTTGATGAAATAGTGGAAAATCTTGGTGAAGCCAAGGACTGGATGTAGCCTTGTTGATTATGGGGGTGAACCAGGATAAATACTCTGTGTGCTTTAATTTTCAGTATTAAGTTAATTTTCCGCTGCATGCACACACTCTTATATTCATTTGAAACTAATAACTGCTTAGAACCTAAGAAGAAGTTGTAAAAACCACACACACAATTCAAACCCCCTTTTTTTGTGTGTTTTCTCACTATCAATTGGTATCATAGCTTAACCGCTCTGAAAGGTACTAACATCCTAATAGGTGTAGAGCGAAAAGATCCATGATTAACATGTATATTCCTCAGTCAGAAGCAACCATGATCCAAGGCACACTGAAGGGAGTACAACCTCTAAGAAATCAACTCAAGTAGAGGATCTCATAGAGAAGCTGTTGACGTATAAATATATGTACTATATATTTATACCTTTTGATTCAAATTTATGGCTTAGATTGAGACTTTTATTTGAACATATATCGATCCCTCTAACAAAATCATCAATGGAGGATGAAATTGCATTGGAACTGAACATCTTTTAATAAAATCAGTTGTAGTCATATGCTATAGGGAAGGGTAAAGCAAAATTATCCTTAGAGTAGTAGGAAAGCAAAAGTATATTATTCACTTTCATACCTTAAATCTCAAACATATCTTTTCTCAATGCTTATCGAAACTCTTCAAGATACATTCTCAATCTCACATTATTCAATACTCAAAATTTGTAAGTTCGTTGCTCATACCCAAAACACAACATGCTTAAATTAACTGAACCATCAAATGCATGGCTTTGAAGAACTCAAGAATGATAGTCAAATGAATAAAACATGTTCCCCCAAATTTAAATATATAGACAACTTAGCCACCGTTTGTGAAAAAGAAATATTTGTTTACAATTTCTAATGCATTCCAAGCAACCAAATGATGTTGTGGCAAATTAAAATATGGTTCTGGGTTTTATAAAGTTTCTTTCCTGTGCAATCCTTCTATTCAAGTTAGCCACTCGTATGGGATCAATGGCCATTTTTTCCACATCAGACAAGGACCATCCAGGGTATTCCTCTTGCTATTCTTCTGACAGTGATTTTGCAGATGAACTAGTCATTGCCGGAGTTGGTGTGGAAAACAAATCATCCATGTTCTAAATCAAACATGTACCATTTGAACCAACAACTCATTAGTAATTATAACAATTTCTAACAAAACTCATGAGAAAACCAAATAGTATTCTTCAATTAGTATGATTTAAGTTGAAACGAGGATGGCTTTTAAGGTTATGAATTATGAAACTGGCACTTGCATCACAAGCCACTAGTGAACTTACCTAATGAGTCAACTAACTTTTTTTTGTTATCAACAAAACACAGCAAAAGTGGTGGGCAGAGTGCAAAGGTTTAATCACAGTCACACAAGAAAAAAATGAAGGTGATAACTGATTTTAGTAATTGAAAACAGGTGATGCATTACCATCTTATTTCTCTTGGACTCCTCATCACTGTCATATATAGTCATCTTCCTCAGCATCTTCTCTTATGTAAACTAATAGGAGTTTCACTTACAAATGAAAAGCACTCATGGTCTTTGATCCCCTCCTTAGTGTTATGTCATATGTCTGATCACATAAATCTTTGTGAAAAATTAAATAACTAGGCAACTTAGCCACGGTTTGTGAAAAAGAAATATTTGTCTACAGATTCTAATGCTTTCCAAGCAACCAATTGATGCTGTGGCTAATTAAAATATTGTCTGGATGACAGAAAGTTTCTTTCCTTTGTAAATTAAATACTATATTTGCTGTTGCAATACAAGAGTAGATTCCGACATATTTTGAATCTGTGCAGACAAAAATCAGATTAATTAGTTTATAGCATCATCAAATTTATAGCATGCAACTCATATGATATGATATGGAACCTAGCTCCCGTAGACATATTAATTAGTTTTTTGTTTTACAGATCCTTGAAACAAGATCTCAAAAATTATGCATACCTAGATTTGTGGCACAGAGCAAAATCCATTTTGGGTCGCTATCGAGAGTTGGTGCGCATTCCCTTGACAAATAATGAAGGTACAGGTCTTCTTTTTGCGGTGAGTGAAGGAAACACTGATTTTGTGAGATAGCTTGTTAACTATGAAAACGTAACCGCAGAAGATCGGGAAATACGAGATGCAAAAGGGAACACAACATTTTGCTTGGCTGCAATTACATGGAAGAGAGAATTTTTAGAAATTATGTTTCAAAAGAATGAAAATTTGCCACTGATTCATGGGCAACATGGAATGCTTCCGGTTCACTTGGCTATTTTAGGTGGCTACCACGAAATTGTGCAGGACCTTTCCTCTCAAAACATACTTGAGAAATGGCTCTCAAAGATATTCAACAACTCTTTTTCATGGCCTTAAGTAATGGCAACACATATGATAATTAATTAATGTGTGTTTCATTTATTTACTCTAATATTCTCTTAGTAAATCATATTGACTTTAACATGTATGTGTGTGTATGTACGTTACTTGCTTAATTTATATATGACAGGTGTGGCAAAGAAATTAGTTGAGAAATATCCAGAGCCTTTGAGCATTGCAAGAGATGATGAAGAGAATCTAACAGCTTTACATCTGCTGGTGTGAAGGCCTCCAGAAAATAGTAAAGAAAAAGATTTACAACAGGATATATATGCTTATCACATTATGGGGACAAGTTACAAGATTGGAAGACAATGAGAGATTGAAGTTGATAACTAGACCTACAATAGTGATGTTTGATGCAGTAAAATTGGGAAACATTTCGGTTTTCCATTACCTTGCTTATAGCGGTGAAGAAAAAGCATGTGAACTAATGATGAAAAAGGACCTGAAAATGGACAGAACGTACTGCACATTGCTATTTTATTTCGACAAAATAGCTTCATCGACTTCATATTAAGTAATGTGGAGTTAACTAAACAAGCAGTTGATAAAGATTGTAACAATGTTCTACACTTTGATGCACGTCAACTACAAGAAGAATCATTAAGTTTGAAACCAGACATTCGAATGCGAAGCGAGCTGGAGTGGTTTAAGGTAAACTAAGCTTGCTTACTTTGTTAAACTATGCTTCGAATTTTCTTTATAAGGAATATTGTATCTAGTAAGGTTTTAAATCCCATAATCATACATGGAATGGGTGATCCATAATAGTCCTATTATTAATCACTTTAAAATGTCATATGAATTTAGTTTTATTTTAATCATTTATAGGGAACGGAGAAGAGGTTTCCTGAGCTAAGGTTAATGAGAAACCAAGATGGCATGACACCAAATGATATGTTTTATGCAAATCATTGGAAGTTATCTGATGAAGTTAAAGACACAGCCAAAGCAGTAGCCAATTCTGGTATGGTTGTGGTGGCACTTGTTGTTACCGTCGCTTTTGCTGCAGCTCTCACTACTCCAGGTGGTGATAAGAACAATAATGCTTGGTTTGCTGTATTCATCATCACAAATGCAGTTGCATTGTTCACTTCTTCTTTATCAATTCACTTTTCACTTCATCAAGATTCAAAGAAAGCCATTTTGTCATCTCACTATATCCAAACTTGATTATTGGGAAACTGCTCCTGTTTATCTCCGTCGTCGCTATGTTCATGGCATTTGCTGCAGCTACCTTCTTGATATTTGATCACATAGACAAGTGGATTGCAAATGTAGTGGCTTCGATGGGGCTTCTCACAATAATAATATTTCTTGGCCTTCAGTTAAGCCTTTTCGATGGTTTTGTTAACAAGTTTGGCAGCGGGGATATGCATGACGGAAGGTAGAATTATTTGTCTGGGAGATTTGCCAAGTAAAGACAGTTTGGTTCACTAAAACGTTGTATTATTCACTCATAATCATTTTTTCTAGTTTGCTAGTAAAATACATAATCAAGGTTGTCCTTGAGTTTTAGTTTAAATTATCCATGTGTGATGAGTGTGTAATATTTCTACCTTTTGACTGAAAGTTATGGTTTGGGTTGAAGCTTTTATTTGAATTTGAGATCGCTGAGAACTATTTCCTATGATTAAGTGATTACTGATACAAAAAACTACTAAGATGTGAGGAGACTATCTATGTACAGATCAAATAGGATAAGATTTGAATTCAAATTAAAATTCTAATTTAGCATCTGATATGATGATGAGTTGATGACTCCTCTGCATATTACATATTATATCTATTATGTGAGCCTAGTTGCTTGGGGGCTTGGGCTCATATGTAGGTCGTAGTCGTAGAGGGGACGGTCATACAAGTCTCTTTCTTGGGACTATGATCAGAGCGAGTGATACATGGACACAAGAAGATGGTGGTCAGGTACCCAATCGTTAGAAGTATAGTTGTAGGAGGGTTGACCAAGTCAACTCACAGAATAGTAGTTCCCCAAACTATGTTATTTAGTTATGAATGTCGAGAGGTATGAATATGATTTTTTGACGATGGGGTGGTCGATATTGTCACAAGCGTAAGAGGGGTGGCTATCAAAGGGTTGACCAAGTCAACTCCTGGAGCAACTAACATTGTCGTTTTGGCATACTAAAATACTTTCAACCAAGCATGGATCGGGGAGCATAGAAGAAATTAGAAGAAAAAGCAACATGTAACTTCATAGATTGAATTCAGTTCCAATAATAGTGTGCGAAAGATCTATCTAAACATTTACGAGGCCTGCCTTAGTTTAGGACTTTTATTTCTAAACTTTTGACTCCCTTTTAAAAAAAATTACATGTCAAGATTACATGTAAAATTGCCTCCACTAGAAAAAATTTCTAGATCCATCACCGGAGGTGAGGATGGTTGAGAGACATGGTTCTATGCTTGATTTAACAATAACACTCAAACCTCTAATTTTCCCTCATATCCGTCGAATTCCCTCCACTTATTTCCACTTTTTCTCATCCAACATGTCTAAGGCTGTGTTTGGTTTCACGTTTGGAGAGACCAAACATGGACCCAGCAATCCAAAAACAATTATTTATTGCTTCTGGAAACGTGAATCTAACCCAAACATGGATCTGGGTGAGTTTTCCAAATATGCACTAAGTCTAGCCGACTTGGCTAGTGACGGGACAAAAGCTGATGTGGGCTAGGTAGAATTGGAGTGGAGCCATCTAGTGATCGAGCGCGAACATATCATTATTTTAACTTACCTCAATCATCCTCTAGAATAGGAAAATGTTGTTTTCATAACCCGTCATCTTCCACCACTAGAGAAATATGTGAATAAAAGAGAGAGAAATAATTGATATATAAGTGATGCGGTAGAAGTAGAGAAGAGAAATAAAATGAAAAAATGAAAATGATAGGTAAGAAAAACAAAAGTATGAACAGATTAAAGTTATTTGGAATATAATACGCTCAATAATGATCACAGATATAGATACAGTTTCAAAAAAAAAAATCACAGATACGTTAATTAATTATTGTGACTCTTATAATTTATTGTATGATGCGGAAGTTTTACCTCGTGATGGTAACTGGGGGTGGGAATAGGCTAGGCCAGGCTAGGCTTTGTGTAAATAAGTTTGGCCTATTTAAAAAATTTAAGACATAAGTCTGGCATGTGGCCTATCATATGCTTTTTATTTTGCTTGGGTCTGGCCTTTTTAAAAGTCTGGCCTGGCCTGAAGCTTATTTATAGGCCTATTTTCGAATAAAGCCTTTAAATAGGCCAACTAGACTACATCTAAACAAGCTAACATCTAAGCAGGCCAACAAGCCTACATCTAAATAGGTCAATCATGTTTGTCAATCGACAAGTTTCAAAAATGTAAAATTAATTTTTCTACAAATACTAAAACTGGTGACAGGTTGGATGGATGTAAATTGAATTTAATATTTTAATTTTTTTATATTTTATTAAACTAATATATTAAATTAAGATGTTAATAAACAGGCCGGCATGATAGGCTTAATAGGCTTTTTTATAAGCCTAAGTCTGATCTATTTAGCTTAATAAGCTTTTTAAACAGTCTGAGCCTAGCATTTATATTAAACAGCCCAGGCCAGGCCATAAGCCCCTGTCGGCGGCCTGGCCTATTCCCACCCCTAATGGTAATAGGCTTAGCCGTTCAATGCTGCATTATTT
Source organism: Acmispon strigosus (assembly GCA_030819835.1). Lineage (NCBI taxonomy): Eukaryota > Viridiplantae > Streptophyta > Magnoliopsida > Fabales > Fabaceae > Acmispon > Acmispon strigosus. The sequence goes on along the minus strand of JAUAMA010000001.1, from coordinate 4,043,908 downwards.
GGTTAGGAATTTTTTATTTGTCAACTAACTCTCTCCCTTATTATAAGTCGTGTTTTTTGAAAAAATTTATCCTAAAATATAAGTCACTTTATAATATCTATATAACAATAATTTTTTTTCTTTTCATATTTACCCTTATTTAATACTTAGCATTAAAAGAAAATTTATAGTTTTTAAAATTCAGTTTTATTTTCTAAAGTCCATATCATTTATATCTATTGGTCGGTGGACTAAAAATTGCATCACCCAAAATTAGAATTGAATTCACACTATCAGCCCGCTAGTTTCTCAAATGGTGCTTCAGTGCTTCCAAATGGTGCCACAAAGTTTATGAGATAGACAAGTCTTAATGCATCAAATAATTTATCGCTACTTTTAAATATAGATAATTTAAGAAAGTTATTTAAAAAACTTACTAATTTATTGCTACTAAATACTTTTAACCATTTTTCTTAATTTTAATGAATTAGTTATTTCCACCTTATAATAAAGGATGAAGGGAGTATACTAGATATATGTCTTATGTGAATGCATAATTTACACACAAAAGATAAGTGTAAGCAGAATATTTTATTTTGTTACATAAATAAATGCTCCTAGCTAGCTACTATTGCTTCGAATTAATATATGCTATGTGACAACTTGTTACTACTTTCTTTATTTATTAATTTGTCTATATAATCATGAGATGTGTAGTGGATGGAAACTTTATGTAAAATAAAAAGAGTAAGCCTGGGCTGAGGCCCTCAAAATTAGCAAAAGTAAAAATGACTAAAACTGAGTCAAAAGTAGACTGCGGGAGGGGAAATTTGAGTAGAACACAGTTCACCATCATCCACCATATTGGATCACCGCTTAAAGTGACAAGGTAGGTAATACGTTTTTGAAATAACTATATATATAGAATAGAAAGATAAGAAATATACATACTAAAAAGTGTAATTAATATTAATAACTTTTAAAAAATAGTATTTGTTTTCCTATTTGAAACTTTATAAAAAAATAACTCTTTTAGAATTTTAGGTGAACAGTTATATATGAAATAAGAGTGATTATCCATTCATAATATTTTCTCTTACATTTCATATTTTTTTTTTATCTCTTTCTTACATCTCTTCTCTTCTTGTAGTGACTACCTGTTCTCAGGGACGGATCTACTTACATCACCATGGGGCATTTTCCCCCACAAGAATTTTCCTCTTTTATACATAATATGTAATTATGTGTGAAGTATAATATTATGCCCCACAAAGTTTTTCTATTATCCTTTACATATAATATATATGTAATATGTGAGTGCCTATAAAAAAAATGTAATGTGTGAGTACTAAAAATGTAATGTGTGAGTACTGTAATGATATTAATTGTTTCATTTTATAATAAACATAACTAATATTCTTTTCCACATTTTTACTTATTTATTTTATACATCAAATAATCCTTTTAGTTTAAAATGTGATATAATTAGTGATATTTAAAAAAATATAGAAAAATCTTTCTCTAATATGAACATCATAAAAACAAAGTTGAAATCGCGTAGAAAAAGAAAATTAAATGACTGTTTATATTTTTAGTTTTGATTTATTTACATCACATTTTATCTAAAGCAATTTTGTGGTACTCCTTTAAAAATGACGGGTTTCATACCCTCTACACTTAATTTTTCATGATTTTTTTATAACAAACTTTTATAATTTGCAATTTAGTTTTTTATACTCTAAATAATGAACTGGAGAACCTTCTCATTTTAAGAGGATACCGGAGCAACGCTCTTTTATTTTATCTTATTTCCACTCACTTTCTTTTTTATCTCTCTTATTTTAATATTACATCTCTCATTTATGTCTTTTGGTGTAACTGTATGTTCAGTGTGATGGAATATTATACCCTAATTAAACTTGTTTATGATATTAAAATAAAAATTGGTAAGATTTGATAAAAATTATTTAAGGTGTTGTCTAAAAGACCCAAGGAAAAGATTAAGTTAAATCACCATTGTCCAAGGTTGACCAATGATATTTAAGATAACTGAGCTAAAAATTTCACTTATCTTAAATATCATTGGTTCATCTAAGTGTAAGGTGATTTAACTCAAACTTTGTCTATAGTTATTTAGACAACCCCATTATTTTAAGATAGAAAGATCATGTAAAAAATTGTTATGGAATACATTCATTATTAGTAGTAATGTGTTATATTTTTTATGTTATATATGCAAATGTGTATTGCCCCCACACCTTTAAATTCCTGGATCCGTCACTGGCTGTTCTAGTTTCCGGAACCTAACAATACCTACTATATATTAGAATTAACTAGTTTGTAACTAACGTTGAGAACACTACACTTCCAGAATCCAGTTTCAGAAATGGAAAAATACCTTCTGGAATTTAAATTGAGGAACTAGGTATATTATTTGAAATATTATTTGAAATTAAAATCAGGTAACAAGATGATTCATCATGGGAGAGCTTTAGTTCAACGAAACATATATATACCGGAGAAAAATGAAAACAAAAACGAAGAAAGAAGAGAGTTGAACTGAAGTAGAAGTTGATACCACTTCTGTTGTAATTTTGAGGGGATATGAGAAATATGAGTAAGAGAAATGTTAGTAATACTCTATCTAACATTTTTCATTAATTGATTAAAAAGAGAGTAGAGCTTACTAAAAATATGACTGTCACATCTAATTTAATTGGACCCACATTAATTTCAACAATGAAATTGCTAGCAATTTGGGGAAAAAAGGAAATGTGATGGATGGTGAGAGTCTTTTTTTTTTTTTTATGCACGATGGTGAGGAGAGTTTAAGAGTATTTTTGTCTTTTTCTAAAAGAGGGGGTGGTGAATATAAGACAATGATATTAAGTTTACCCACTTTGGAGCTTCCTGGATTCTTCCCTCAAGTCAAGTCCACGTCAAACCATTAACGAGTCTTCTTTTTCCTCGCTCTATGCAAATCTGCTTCCGTTAATCACTCTTTTATCTTCCGTAGTTTCTTTTCCTTTTATGCGTAATTTCTGAGTTATTTCTTCTTCTTTTTGTCAATTTTGTTTTATATATATATATAAAGAGTAGGAGAACTTGCACCATTCAAGCATTCATCATATTGGATCACACCACTTAAAACAAAGAGAGATTTTTGCTGCTCAAATTCACTTCCAATAATGTCTAGAAGAACTTTCATAGAAAATGGAAATACCTCTAACATTGAAGTTATAATATCATCGGATCGTATTTCCACACAAACCCAGGAGTCAACAGTACCCGGGAGAGATACTGCAGTGATCAACTCAGAGGAGGAACAAAGTAAGTTGGATATACTTTTTTTTAAACTTAATTAGTAAGTTATATATATATATATATATATATATATATATATATATATATATATATGAGAAATGCTAACCCACTCATATGAAGGAGTAAGTTAGCACTCTACACCTTTTTTTTTTTTTTTTGACAAAATATTCCAACTTTTGCTTCTTAAGAGTAATTAATTTTGTGGGTCTTATGGTAATTGAGTTTAATTTTAATTCTAAAATCAATTAATAATTCTCTCTCCTCATTACTCACCCGCTTTCTCTCTATCGAAATTTTACCCAAAGAACCATTAAACCCCAGTTGAGCCCAGACCACCCATAATTGTTGCCGCACCTGAACCCCACCACCGTGTTGCAACCTCTACGCTCCTTTCTGTTCACCATCGCGCCGTCGCGGAATGTCGTAAGCACTGGTAGCAGTGAATCTCCATCTCCACGATCGCTTTTTCTGTCTCTCGTTCCCCCTCTCTCATTTCCATTGATATTAGGAGTCTTCTATTATTAGTACCAAAATTTGTTGGGTCAATCAATTGAATTTGCTTTTGCCTTTCGTTGCATGTGGCCATCAACATTTTGGCCCTTTTGATTTTGAATGTCGGCTGAAGGTGGTTTTGGGTTTAGCATTGATTTGGTCATGACATGGTTTTGTGCTGTGCAAAGTTGTCATGGCGTTCTGTTGTTTTCTCAAGATCTATTTTAATTAGAAGATGAAAGATTGAAATGAACAATCACAAAACCATAGCATCACCATGAAAAAAAAAAAGTGCATGGCGGAGAAGCAGAATAGTCTATTTGTGGGGAAAGAGGTATTTTTTTTTTTGGGAAAGCGGGTGAGTAATGAGGAGAGAGAATTATTAATTGATTTTAGAATAAAAATTAAACTCAATTACCATAATACCCACAAAATTAATTACTCTTAAGAAGCAACTGGAAAGTTGAAATTATCATTGGAAAATCTTATACATAGGGTCCACTAACAAAAAATATTTATCAAAATTAAGGTAAAACTAAAGTCATTACTTATGAAAAAAATAAAATAAAATGGCATATATATAATCACACTATATCTGCCGCACAAAAACTTGTTTAACTTGTAAATCAGATTTTTCTTGGTCCATGCTAAATAAAACATTTATCAACATGATAAGGGTTCCGTGTGTATAAAGTTATTATACATTATGGGCATATGATGATGTAAAGTTTGCAAGGACTGCAGGTTCCTTAAAACGAGAACTGTACGCATATGCACTCCAAAATATGTGGTACCAAGCGGAATCAATTTATGATAAATTTCCTCACATGGTACATATTCCCTTGACTTCAAGTGGACATACCACTCTTCATGTTGCGGTGAGCGCAAACAACACTGATTTTGTGAAAAAACTTGTTAACTATGAATGCATGACCACAAGAGATTTGGAAATACTAAGCGCAGATGGGAACACAGCATTTTGCATGGCCGTAATTACAGGAAACTGTGAATTCTTACAAATTATGACTGACAAGAATGAAAATTTGCCACTAATCCATAGACAAGATGGGATGCTTCCAGTGCATTTAGCTGTTTCAACTGGCTACCACAAAATTGTGCAATATTTGTCCTCTGAGAACCTACTCCAGAGAATGCATCTCGAGGATATTAAACAACTCTTTTTCATGGTCATTAATAGCTGTATGTATGGTAAGACTACAAAGCATTATTCTCAAGTCTGTTTGGTTCCCCTCATTGTCCCATTTCTATTAAAAATATATACTATATATATAAACATGGGTAATATATATATATATATATATATATATATATATATATATATATCGGTCAATCTCACCCGTCACAATTTGTGCATGTTAGATGTAGCAATAAAATTAGTTGAGCAATATTCAGAAGCTTTGGTCATTGCAAGAGATGACGAAGAGAACCTAACAGCTTTACATATGCTGGCACGAAAGCCTTCAAAAGAATTTGGTTAGTTTTGCATATATACTTCTATTTTCATATGCATAGTTATTTTGCTTCCTTCCTTTCTTTTTGAATTATAGTATTGGTTTATTCCATTTATATATATATATATATTAATTTGTGTAATTTTGTAACATTTATGACTAGACATACAAGAGAACAATAAGAAAGAGATACGAGAGAACAACAAGGAAGAAGGTTCATCGTGGAAATTGCTTAAAAAGTTATGGGCACAAGTTCGAGAATTGGAATACAATAAGAGACTTGAGTTGATAATTGAGCCTTCAATGGTACTATTTGATGCACTTAAGTCAGGAAACAATGATGTTGTGAAATGGCTCCTTTACATGGATCGAGAACTATTAATGATAAAGGATCCTAAAAATGGACAGAGTGTGCTACACATTGCTATTTTATTTCGACAGTATAACATCTTTCACTTTATAGTTAAAATGGAGATGGTAAACCTTGTAGTACGAGCAGTGGACAATGATCGTAATAATGTTCTACACTTTGCTGCATGTCAACTACAGGAAGCATTATCAACTTTTAGACCATTCTTTGAAATTAATAGTGCGGTGACACAGTATAAGGTGAACTTAATTCCTTAATCCTTTCATATTGTATTAAATAAATAACAGTTCTCATTATTTATGAATGTATGTAATGTATGCAATATATAGGAAGTGGAGAAGAGAGTTCCTAGTGAGCTAAGGAGAATGAGAAACAAGGAGGGGAAGACACCAGATGATATAAATGATGCTACCAAAAAAGATACGTCTAAGGAATTTATGGATGCAGCCCAAAAATTAGCGAGCTCTTGCATGGTTATGGCAGCACTGATTGCTACAGTTACTTTCGCTGCAATTCTCACACCTCCTACTGCTACTCGTACTCTTGGCATGAAAAATTCGAATTTTGAGTACATCACCCCAAATGCAATTGGATTATGCTTTTCTTCTCTGTCCATGGTGTGTTTCTTGTCAATTTTCAATATACCAAGTCAAAGTCACACTAAAAAATGTTTCATGCCGTTAGAAAGTGCACGCAGGATTATGTATGGGGAAACATTTCTGGCTTGCTCCAATTTTGGGATGCTCACAGCTTTTATTACTGCTACGTCCTGGACGGCTGCTGAGACAGCCACTTTTATAGTGGCTTCGTGTATAAGTTCCGCTATGGGTATTGTCTGTTTACACATGGCTTTACCCAGGACAAAAAAAATATTAATAAACTCAAATATTTTGAAAGATTATATCTAATTAATTTTAATTAATTATGATATAATATTTTTGGTTATTTTGGTTTATTGATTTAGTTTGTTGCTAGATTCAGTTGCTTTCTAGATTCAGTTTAAACATTTTGATTTTCAGTTTCCTTTAGTTATCTCCTAGGGTTGTTATTAGTTTGTTACTTTCTGTTATCTTTATCTTCTAGGACTAGTTGTTGCTTTCATATTTCTATAAATTGTATTTTCCTTTCATTGAATAAAAGATCAGAAAATTGAGTTTGCTCTACCAATTGACTTGTCTCTAATTCTAGCCTAATTCTCTAACCACGTTCGTGATAGTCTCCTATCAATTGGTGCTTTCATTGTGTCCTCACCCGCCTCTCCAAACGCCGCACTAATTTCTCATGCCTCCGCACTAATTCCACCATGTATTCACCTGATTCAATTCTTCTCCACTCTCCACATCACTACCCATACCATTTTCCTTCACCCCATCCATATTCATCTCCTTTATATTACCCACACCATAACCCACCAATTTCATCCGTTCAAAAGCACAAGATGAAGGATACCTTGGAACTTCTATTCTTCAATGGAGAAAACCCAAGTTTTTGGCTCTTAGCAGCTGGCCTAATCTTCCTTCGAAATCCTTACCCATGGGAAACGCGTGTGCCAATCATAGCACTGCATCTCAGAGGAAAGGCCCTTAGGTGGTTTCGATTGAACCACACTCAGATCCACAACTGGGATGAATTCAGAAACGCACTGAAGTTAGAGTTTGGCATAAGCAAATCCAATCATACCTCTTGCTCGCCTGCTAGTAGGACCGCGTCGCCTAGCCGTTTCCCATTTTCCCACGCCTCTCCTGCACCTGCTTCTAGGCCGCCCATGCTCGTTACATCAACGGTTCCGGTTTCTCCTATCGACGGCCCTGCGGCTCGCCAGCCTTGCCCGCGTCACTTGGCGCCCGCCCACGTCATCCACACAGATTCCCACTTGGCGCCCGCCCACGTGACCCACACAGATTCCCCCTTGACGCTCGCCCACCTGACCCACACGGTTTCCCCTCCTGCTCCTTTTGGGCCTCGCCCGCCATCCAGGTCGCCAGCTGTTAGGCTTGATAAGCAACCACTGTTTCTGCCTTCCTATGTGCGTATTCCCAACATCGTGGTTACCACCGGGAATATTTCTTCGAGGCTCGGCACACCGTTTCTGATGTTCACATTATTCTCAGATTGGCCTCATAATGATACTCACACTTGGAAGCCTCCGTGGGTCATCACCCCTTTAGGGCCATGCCCACCTCTTGGGTTGTTCGCTACACGGTTTGCCACTGAAGTTTTGCACGAGCTAAGCCTCCTCTCATGGCTCCTTCATATTGCTTGGATAACCTCTTATCCATCCTTGAGGACAATGATGTTTTTAAGAGGGCGGGAATTGATAGACCCAAAAAGAGTATTAATAAACCCAAATATTTGAAAGATTATATCTAATTAATTTTAATTAATTATGATATAATACTTTTGGTTATTTTGGTTTATTGATTTAGTTTGTTGCTAGATTCAGTTGCTTTCTAGATTCAGTTTCAGCATTTTGATTTTCTGTTTCCTTTAGTTATTTCCTAGGGTTGTTATTAGTTTGTTACTTTCCGTTATCTTTATCTTCTAGGACTAGTTGTTGCTTTCATATTTCTATAAATTGTACTTTCCTTTCATTGAATAAAAGATCAGAAAATTGAGTTTACTCTACCAATTGACTTGTCTCTAATTCTAGCCTAATTCTCTAACCACGTTCGTGATAGTCTCCTATCACAAAAGCTCACTAGTTAATGTGGAAACAAGATAGCAATTCAGAGAATTTATTTGCTTCGTGAAGACAGATTCGTTTAGACGGACGTTCCTTCGTTATATACATTCTTCACTAATAATCATGTTTTATAATATTGTGTGCTTGTGAATCGAATTTCATTGTGACTATTAATTTTTTAACTTAATTAGTAAGTTATTTATATATAGCAGTATGTCTGGAAAGACTACAAAACATGATTCTCAAACCTGTTTGGTTTCTCTCATTGTCCCATTTCTATTAAAAATATATACTATATATATAAACATAGATAATATGTATCATCATATTTGTGTATTGTTCCGTTAAAAAAAGCGTGTTTAGAAATTTTAAAAAGTGTGTTTAGAAAAAGTAATGATACATATTTTTCAAAGTGCACCTTTATATCATATCTATCATCTTAATTATGTCTATTTTTGTTTAATTTTAAAGCAAACGTCTGTCGTATTGATTAAAAGTGGTGGTTTGATCTTTAAGTTGAGAGTTCGATTTTTAGGAGCCGCACTCTCAATAGACCTTTGGCTTTCACCATACCAAGTCGAAATTGCCGGAGCAATTTAAAATACATAAAAAAGTTAAGTCTGTTTTAATAATTTTATTCCTAAAAATGATTTAGCATCTGTTTTTTAAATTTACTTATACACATCATTCCTAAACTCAATTCATATTTCTATCAAACTTTATTTTATCTAATGCTAAAACAAACCGACAGTAAAATTATGAGTTCCTCGGTCTCACCTTGAGTTTAAAATGCTTTATATATATCGATCAATCTCACCCGTCACAACTTATGCATATGTCAGATGTAGCAATAAAATTAATCGAGCAATATTCAAAAGATTTGGTCATTGCAAGAGATGATGAAGAGAATTTAACAGCTTTATATATGTCGGCACGAAAGCCTTCAAAAGAATTTGGTTAGTTTTGCATATATACTTCTAATTTCGTATGCACAGTTATTTTGCTTCCTTCCTTTCTTTTAGAATTTTATAGTATTGGTTTATTCAATTTATATATATATATATATATATATATATAATATATATATATATATATATATATATAAAATATTAATATGTGTTATTTTGCAACATTTATGGCTGGACATACAAGAGAACAACAAGAAAGAAGATTCATCGTGGGAATTGCTTAAAAAGTAATGGGTACAAGTTGGAGAATTGGAATACAATAAGAGATTTGAGTTGATAACTGAGCCTTCAAGGATACTGTTTGATGCACTTAAGTCAGGAAACAATGATGTTGTGAAATAGCTCATTTACATGGATCGGAAACTATTGATGATAAAGGACCCTAAAAATGGACAGAGCGTGCTACACATTGCTATTTTATTTCGATAGCATAGCATCTTTAACTTTATACTTAAAATGAGGACGGTAAACAGGCACGGATTCACGTGCAAGGAAGGGGGCAAGTGCCCCTACAGGATTTTTTTTAAAAAAAAAAAGAAAAAATAGTAATATTACTTATTTGGCCCTTTTATTTCCCAACCCTAATTCCTCTTTCATTTTCTGCCTCTGCCTCCTTCTCTCGCCTCCTTTGCTCGCAGCCTTTGCCTCCTTCTCTCGCCGCGCCGTCGCGCGACTCTGCCTCCTCACGCCGTGCCGTCGCGCGCCTCTACCTCGTCACGGCGTCTTCACCTCTGCCTCTTCACGCCGCGCCATCTCTCGCCGCCGCTCGCAGCCTCTGCCTCCTTCTCTTCGCTCGCGCGACTCTGCCTCCTCACGCCGTCGCGGCTCTGCCTCCTTCACTCGCGCCGTCGCGCGCCGCTGCCTCCTCCGCCAGTCCGCTGCTCCTCTGCGCATCTGCCTCCGCGGCACTCCCTCCTTCTCCACCTGCTCTGCTTCAAACCCTCTTCTCCCCTTCGCGTCGCCGCTGCTCCAGAGTCCAGCCTCCTTCGCACGGTCTGTTCTTGAACAATCAGTGAGTAAGCCAGCAAGGTAAGTGGGTAACCCAATCCTTTGTGATGTCTGATTTGTCTCCACTGCTTACTTACTTGCTTACTTTACTTGCTTGTTGTTGTTGGCTGTTGTTTTCTGTTTGGTTAGTCCTTGGTAGCTGATTGAATTGAAAAAGGAGGTTATAGACTATTTTTTTTTACTGTGTTGAATTTTGCAAGTTTGTGTATTGTTTCAATTGTTGGGAGCTGAAAGTGCTCGTTTGAGCATACTTTTTATTCTTTCTTTGAAGAGAGTTCTGCACTCTTTTATAAAATGTATCCAAACATTTACTTGTTTGAAATTCAGGAAAGGAATTGTAGTTTTGGTCCCTCTATTGTGACTATCCTCTGATAATTCGTGACTCCAATTTAATCCCCATTTCAGCTGTTACAATCAATTCCTACCCTCAGTTTATCTCTTTACCTAAATCAATTTTAGAGTTAGCTTTGATACTTCCCGTAGCAACTGCGACAGTTGAAAGAGCTTTCTCCGCTATGAATATCATCAAGAATCACAAGCGAAATCGTATGGGAGATGAATGGCTAAATGATTGTTTAGTTACTTATATAGAGAAAGATATATTTGATATTGTTGAGAATGAAAAGATAGTATAGAGTTTTCAAAATATGAAAACTCGTAGGGAACAATTGTGATGTATTTTCAATTTTTAATAGTACTATGTATATTTTCCATATTACAAATTTATGTGTATATTACCCCCACATGTTCAAATTTCTGGATCCGTGCCTGATTTTAAACCTTGTAGCAATATTCTACACTTTACTACATGTCAACTATAAGAAGCAATGTCAACTTTGAACCCGTACTCTCAAATGGAAAAAGTGCTGGCGCGGTATAAGGTGAACTTAATTCCTTAATCCTTAATTTTTTTTTGGATGTACCAATTGTTTCGTATAATACTCCCTCCAGAAAAAATACGTCTTACGAATTTATGGATGCAGCCCAAAAATTAGCGAGCTCTTGCATGGTTGTGGCAGCACTGATTGCTACAGTTACTTTTGCAACAGTTCTCACTCCTCCTACTCATGACAAGACCAATCTAAGTATAAGTCCTACATCTTGGTAAATGCAGTTGGATTATCCTTTTCTTGTCTGTCCATCACGGGTTTCTTGTCAATTTTCACTGCACCAAGTCCATGGCTCACTGCGCGCATGATTATGTGGGGGCAAACTTCCCTGCTTTTCTCCAATTTTGGGATGCTCGCAGCTTTTACTTCTGCTACGTTCTTGACGTTTTTTATTTGCACTTAAGCGTCGGTAATGTATACTCCAAACCCTTGGAAAAATGGTGACTGCCGCCTAACATAATGGTAACCAATCCAAGATTAAATTGTGTGCTTTTCAGTTTGCTGCTACTTTTTATATTCCTATTTGAGCTGGAATGAACTCAAAATCAACAGATAATGAATGTCTTCCAAATATAAGAAAGGAACTTTGGCCAATAATGTTCCATTATATTAGAAATTGTTGTACCTTTTTGTGTTCTGTTTGTAAACTACTGAACTTGGAAATTTTTGTTCATGATTAATGAGTTCCTTGGAAATTAACAAATAAGTTAGAGATTAGATTGTTTGATTGGTGTTGCATTTCTGTGATACATATATAGTTTCATTGAGAATTAAGTTTCTTGAAGTGGTAACATCTTCAACTTTGATTTTAATTGCCATAGATAAGTAGGAAATTCTGGTTTGGTTTTATGCTGATTTTGATTAGATTTGTCATTGAATTTCACTTCTTTTCCTTCTCTCTTTCTTTTTATTCAAGTTGTAATTAGTTTTTGATAAAAAATCACTTCACAGTTCACACACATTGCCATAATCTTGATATAACAAATTGATGGTGGCCTGTCTTACAATAGCAATACTTCGAGCTGTTGTTGGAAGTCAAGCTGTCATCACAGCGACTTTCTCAATAAAAGAATTTCCTTAGAGGCACAACTTTACTAAATAATGTTCAAAGTTGTCTCCACAATCAATAGGTCAAGTTAACTGCTTATGATCTTCTAATTGGACATGGATGCATGTAATCTGAGCTAAATTCTAGAATAATAAAAAAAATTATAGATCACAAAATGTCTGAACTTAAAATGAGTTTTCCTATTTACTTAAATACATCAATCTTGATTGAAGTTTTTAATACTAATTTCTTTTTAGTCTGACATTGTTTTGTTGGGTGTATGAGTGTATTAGACCTGAGTATGACCTACTATTGAAGAAAGAGTTAGAATTTATATAACACTCATTTTGTGAGCACATTCGAGGATCAGTACGAGGAGCAGGAGCAGTGGCAGAACCAATATGAGGAGCATCATTTGTATGTTGATCATGACCAACATATGGGTCATGATGATGAGGACGAGTTGGAACATTACAATGATAATGATGACAATGATGATGAGGAGGAAGGGGGTTATGATGATGAGGGTAGTGATGGTGATGACGATGGTGATGATGAGTTTGATGATGAAGATGAAGAACGGGTCCACGATGATAGGGCCAAGAAAGAGTTAAAGCGCCGACTACATCTAATTGACGTAGCTCACAAGTAGCTGACATCATTTTCAGGTGGCCCGATGAATTTGTCTGTTTTGCGTAGCTATGGCACCCATGTTGTCGGGAGGGTGTGGAGGTCTTATATTGATCATAACATACCGTACAGGTCGGTGCTGAGCTTATATAATCATGAGAAGAGGTTGAAGGAGGATGTTTATGGAGGTCATGAGTACATTGCTACAGTTCTGTCGAGGTCTCGTCTTGCTACTCTTGTGGGATGTAGGTATACTACATATGACACAGGACGGATTTCACCATTTATGGAGAGGTGGCATCTAGAGACGTCATCTTTTATTTTACCTTTTAGAGAGATGACAATCACGTTGGATGATGTAGCGTGTCTCCTACATATCCCAATCCGTGGGAACTTTTTCACTCTTCCTGTGCTAGATAAAGAAGACTATGTTGATCTTCTTGTTTCATAGTTACTGGTCACAAGAACTCAGACAAATTTTGAGACTTAAATAAAGGCAAGAGCGTATGCTTCTCATGGATGGAGACAGTTATCAAGCTCAAACTTAGGAGTGGTGAGTTTGAGGCTGTCGCGAAGGCGTACATGCTTCGATTGTTGGGTGTCACACTATTTGCTGACAAGACTAGGACCCGTACCTACATCTAGTACCTCTCGCTTTTGATTGATCTGAACGATGTAGGGAATTTTGCATGGGGTGATGCAGCATTGACATACATGTATGACTGCCTTCGTGCTGGTAGCCATAGGAATACACTATCTTTGTTAGGATACACCACTCTATTTCAGGTTTGTTCCCATTCAAATTTCTTGTTTTATTTATAATGAAGTTGATTTCGTGGCCATGTTTTTTACACATTGATTTTGTCTACCTATCCATAGGCATAGATCTACGAGCATTTCCCACCCTCCTTGTTTCCCAGGAAGATGAATCAGGTGTACATAGAGGACATGCCGAGGGCTATGTTGTGGGGGACTCTTAAGGGTGGCGGGTGCATAACAAAGAAGAGATCCGATCTAGATGATCTGTCAGGTGACATTGTTGTGTGGACACCGTATGACGACCACCGAACTTCTTGGCCGTATGACGATGTATCCCTCTACTGTGAATGGCTTCGTTGCTCCGGGATATTACATCCTCACCAGTTGCAGAGAGTCTTGCGGCAGTTTGGATTCGTGTAGGTCTTACCTCCTCATCCTATGTTTGATGCACCTACCTGCGAGGAGATTGACCAGATGTCCATTTAGGAACAGGCGGTGAAGGACCAAAAACGGTTGTCGTTGTATACACTGATGGATTTATGGAGTTGCTACCATGACTGAAGTTCATGTAATCATCAACAACCTCAAAGTAAGAAGGATTATGCTTGGTTGATCCTTTTGCTTCTCCTTTGGTCCTACCCTTTGTCTTTACCTTAACAGGAGGATGACACAATAATGTTGAATCAGGAAATGCAAGCTCTTGCAATTTTTCTTTGATTTCCTTTTTTGTTGGAACGTCAGCATTGTAAATAAGGTCTCGTCCTTGGACTCGGCTGAGGTTTTGATGAAGACAAACACATCACAAAAAGAAGAAAGACTTCAGAAAAGAAAAGGAAGACTTCAAGAAAGAAAGGAACAAAAAGAAGAAAGACTTCAAGAAGACTTCAGAAAAGGAAGGAATACTTCAAGAAGACTTAAGAGAAGAAAGACTTCAAGAACCAGGCTCAGAACGTCAAGATCAATCATCAAGGTTCTAGTTTTAAGTAAGTCTTGTCAACTTAGTGTGCTATGCTTTATTAAGGTTCATATTCCATTTGAAGGCTCATAAAAGATCAACTAATTGAGTACGATATGTTCTCACAAGTAAAACTTGGTAGGAACACTCAATTAGGTTTTAAACAGTCAAAAACTGAGTTCTGGACTATCTGTAATCGATTACAGATGTGTGTAATCGATTACAGGATGTGTGTAATCGATTACCACAAGTGTGTAAGCGATTACCAAGTTTGAAATTTGAATTCAAACTTCAACGGCATGGTGTAATCGATTACACTAACTGTTGTAATCGATTACCAGGTCGACAAATGTGTCTTTTCATGAACCATTGTGTCTCAAACCGTTTGGGAAAGGTTGTGTTGATTCATGGACGACCTCTAGTGCCTATATAAAGTCCTTAGACACTCAGAAACATTAATGACTTGGCCCATAACTTTTATATTCATTAAAGTCATCATTCTGAGTTTCGGTTCTCTCATTTTCATAAGAACACTCATGATGTTCAACATTTGAGAAACTCAGAATGGAAGAGCCTTCATTGTAATTGCCTGGAGCATACAAACTAAGATCAATCCTTCTTGTCTAAAGGATTGAATCATCCATAGAAAAGGCATCTTCTTCTTCTTCTATTTGAATCATGTTGATTCATTCACCGTGGTTTTCGGTGGTTGTAAAAAGGCCCTTTGAATCAGGTTTGATTCAAAGTCCACCGTGGTAATACGGTGTCATCAGAAAGTGGTTTTCTTTCTGAGGTTTGATAGGTCCTCTTAGGGTCCTTGGCACAAGTATTGCTAAGAAGACTTGATCAATCAGAAGTGGGTTGCTTCGGGAAAGATTGATAAGATATCTTAGGGTCCTTGATGCAAGTATCCCTAAGAGTACTTGATCATTGGAAATCTTCACTGTGGAATTCAGTGGAGTGGTTCTTCAGAAAGTGGTAATCTTTCTGAAGGGTTCTAACTTTACTGTGGTATTTAGTAAAGGGTTTGACTCAGACAGTGTAATCTATTCTGAGGGTTGTAATCAGTTCACTGTGTGATTCAGTGAGCGGTGATTTTCAGAAAGTGGTTTGCTTTCTGGTATAGTGGAAAATCTCTGTGTGATTAGAGGACTGGACGTAGCCTTCTGGGTTTGAAGGTGAACCAGGATAAAATTCCTGTGTGTTCTTCTTATCCTTCATCTTTTACTTTCAAGCAATTACAATATTCCGCTGCAACAACGTTCTTACGTTACAACTCTAATTGCGCTGAAAGTCATTTGGTACTACTACGCGAAAATCGGGGCAACTCTGATTCACCCCCCCTCTCAGGTTGCTATCTGTACTAACAATTGGTATCAGAGTGGAAGTTTAGGTAAGTTATTCCTAAGATCCGGGAGAAGATAGCATCCTCATCTACAGCAAGTACCAATGAAGGATTCAACATAAACAGGCCACCATTCTACAATGGAGAACACTACGATTTCTGGAATATCAAGATGATAATCTTCAAAAAGTCATTAGACGCGGGAATCTGGAAAGTCATTGAAGAAGATCCCTTTGTGCCTGTAGTAAAAGTTGAAGGAAGTTCTCAATCAGAACCAGAAAACACATGGAGTGACAAAGAAAAGAAGATAGTTCAACATGAATTAAAAGGTATGAACATCTTGACTTCAGCCCTTGATATGAAGAAATTTCTTAGAGTATCTACTTGCAAATCTTCAAAAGAAATATGGGATACTTTAATGGTTACACACGAAGGGACTGATGAAGTCAAAAGATCCAAGATCAATACTCTATCACAAGAATATGAGATGTTCAGAATGTTGCCTGGAAAAAGCATACTTGATATGCAAAAGCGGTTCACACATATATCGAACCACTTGATTGTTCTTGGTAAGGAATTCTCCAATAATGTCTTAAACACGAAAGTGTTAAAATCCCTTACAAGAGCATGGCAACCAAAAGATACTGCTATCTCAGAAAAGAAGAATCTCTCCAACTTGACTCTGGCTACACTTTTTGGAAAACTTCAAGAACATGAATTGAAGTTAAACAGACTCGAGCATGTGAGAACAATGAAAAGAGACATCAGCCTATTGCTCTAAAAGCCAAAGAAAGCATCAATGATGAATATGATGCAGAGTCAGAAGATGATGAGAACATGGCCTTAGTAGTCAAGAATTTTCGAAGATTCTTACAAAGAAAAGGTATGAAATCTAGAAGTTTTCAAAAGGGAAATGAACCCTCTTCCTCTTCACCAAAGATCAGATGCTATGAGTGTGGTAAATCTGGTCATATCAAATATGATTGCCCAAACATTCAAAAGAAGAAGCATGGACTAAAGAAGAATTCAAACTCCAGAACATACATCTCTTGGGATGACAATGACATAGGCACAGACTCAGAATCAAAGAAGGAAGAAGCACATTTTGCATTAATGGCATCTCAGAATTCTGACAAGGAAAATATCCAGGTTAGTACCAGTACTTCTTCTTCTAATGATTTAATATGCTATAGAAAGTCTTTTTAAGATGTGTCGTAATGCTTCTAAAGTTAGTGTTAAAATGCTATTATTTTATCCTTAGAAGAAAAATGTCAAATGCTTCAAAAGGAATTAGATTATGTTAAATCTAAATTAGATGTTACGCATGCATGCACTAAATGTAG
Organism: Acmispon strigosus; assembly: GCA_030819835.1. Classification (NCBI taxonomy): domain Eukaryota; kingdom Viridiplantae; phylum Streptophyta; class Magnoliopsida; order Fabales; family Fabaceae; genus Acmispon; species Acmispon strigosus. The sequence goes on along the minus strand of JAUAMA010000001.1, from coordinate 4,026,642 downwards.
TTCTTTAGAAGTAAAAGTAGAAAATTTACAACAAACAATTCATAGTTTCAATCTAGTAAAAGTAAAAACTAGATAAGATTCTTAGTATGCAACAAAACTCAAACAACAAAGTGTGGTCTAGGATTTACACTCCAAAAGAATAACAAGGAGATTAAGAAAAAGGTATTTGTTAAAGAAACAAATGCAATTAAAACTCTTGAAAGTAAACTCATGCATGCTAGTTCTTCTAGAAATATGAACTATAGGATTTATATTCAAAATGTTATCATATGCTTAGATATAATGAAGGTTATAAACAATATGCTTGTAGTTATTGCAAAAGAATAGAATATACCTCTAGTAGATGTTATTATAAGAATATAGGAATATCAAGTGGGCAATGTATATCAAGAACATAGAACCCAAAGCAACTTAAGTTCTTAATATTCCTTTATGAGAATTTGTTTTGAAAGTGTGTATGAAAGCAACAAAGGGTTTATGATATCTTGATAATGGCTCCACATCACACATGATTGGAGACAAAACAAAATTTTTATATCTCATACCTAGAGAAAAGGGATATGTCTCACATAAGAATAATGAAAAAGGGGTAATTACTTAGCATAAGAAAAATAGGTACGCCTTCTCAAATCATATTAAAAAAAAATCATCTAGAGTACATAATGCTTTAGGAGATAAGTACTGGATTCAAGCCACGCAACAAGAGTTGAACTAGTCTGAGAAAAACCAAGTATGTATATCGGTTCCCTAAATAATAAGCATATCATTGAAGCCAAATAGATGTTTAGGAACAAATTAGATGAACATGAAATCATAGATAGAAAATTAGGCTAGATTAGTAGCACAAGGTTATAAGCTTGAAGAAGGAATATGAGAAAAAGGGTTCCAAAACAAAGAAGACAAACTTGGATGACAATGAAGCAAGTTCATCATTCAACTCAAAAATGAGGAAGCATGTCTCACTTTAATGGCAACACATCATTCTGATAAAGAGGTTAGTAATGCAATTTCATATGTTAAATTATAAATTATGTTTGTTAAATTGCATGTTAGTTTCTTGAACATATATGAAGTTTATGCACATTAAAGTCGGATCATCTCATCTTTACAAAATAAAACTAAAAGCATGCAAGATAAGTTAGATCTAGAATAAGATGTTCAAAGTGTTGTTACATCTTTAGACCCATGCATAATCCTTGAGTCAAGGTTTGATGAATTAATACAAGTAGTATACAAAGGAAAGTCTTTCAAAGACACAATATTAGAATATGGTATTAGTAATAAAGATTCTAAAAACTTCACAAGGCATTAAGTTGAATAGAAATGCATTCTTAGGCATCTGTATTTACATTATAGTTCTCTGTTAGAGATATTCTTCATACAATGCTTATCATGTATGAAATTTCAAGTTTTTAGTCATATTAATCGATTACATAGGCTTAGCAATCGATTACAGGGATTATTTTGGCCTTGTTTCTTTTCCAGAAAGGAGGGTAATCGATTACCCATGTAGTGTAATCGATTACCTCCTCGAATTTGAATCATTATTCAAATTTGCTCACATGTAATCGATTACATAAAAGGAAGTAATCGATTACATGCCCGATAATATATATATTTCTGGGTTATTCTGCTCATAATCGATTACAGCAACCTCTGTTTCCTTCTTTCTCTCGTGCGACATCAGCACTTCTATTTTCTGTTAGATTCAAGTAATCAAATAATTATATTTTGATAATCAACAATTTCTTTATGGTTCAATACTGTGTTAAAATAGATCTTCTAACACATTGAAAACTCTCATGTACAGGAGTCACTATTTTTAGAAGGACCAAGTAAACCTCAAAGCGTCATCAAGAATACCGTTTCATCAAGAGAAGTTCGTCCGGTCACCATGAAGAAAACTGCATCTGGTGAAGCAGAAGAGTCTAAGGCTGCAACAACAATCAATATCTGAGGACACCTCATCAAAGTTTGCGTGCTCTAAATCAAAGTCTATCCTAAGAAGACATAGCGGTCTATCAATCAAAGTTGAACAGGACAAGTTAATCTATGAAGAATTCCTGTCTGTCTCAAAGAATCTCCAGCATCATAAAAGGAAGTCATCAGATGAAGAAACCTCAGAGGAAGAGAATCAATCATCTACAAAGACAAGAAGACTCTGTTAGACAAGGAAGACTAAATGAAGAAAGGTGCGTCCGCCGATACCAACCACTTAAAGAAGAACTTCCTTAAATAAACAGAGACTACGTCCGCCAAAGCTACAGAAATCAAGAAATGTGACTTTCGAGGAAATCAGGATCATTGAAGTACTAAAGAACGTAATCTCTCATCTGAAATTATTACTTCATTCAAAAAGACTCCTACCTCGTCTACACATTTACTAATATACTGGCTGCGGCAGAAAGTAGAAAGGGACACAATTAATACAATATTCTTTGGTCCCACTAATGTTCTACTTTTCCGAAAATCAAGCTGACATCGCTGAATCAACGGCAAGAATCTCTGCACATCGTACACTCTCAACGGTCGGAATTCAAAATTCTGACCAAGGCACGTGAAGAGTATTAGCTGTCAAGCACTGGAGTAAAAGAGTCAAAGCAGTCCTTATTGCTGAACTTTTACACGTTATATACGAAGAAACCAGCTCAAGAGTACTTGCTCAAGATGGAGCCAGACGATATCAACCCAGATGTACTGATGATTTCCAGATCATATCTCATGCTTGCAGAAAAACCTCTGATCGTGACTTACGCCTGCTGAAAGATGCAGAACTAGCCGTTACATACAGCTCAGAGAGGAAGAGGCTCTTCGGACAGTTTTTCTCTCCTTCTCAAGAAGAAGAAGTAACTGAAGATATAAATAGAAGATTCTTTCTCAGAAGTATTTGGGCAACTTAGACTTAAACTTCCATATGCCAACTAAGTCTGTCCCAAGAGCCAAGCAACCTTGGTTCATGCTCAGGATGCCTCAACCCTATCCCTGTCTGAGCATATAAGTTTGTGTAAGGAAAATTCGCAGAGTATTACTCTTATCTTTCCCAACTCACACATTCTTTCTAACAGAGAACCCAAACTCCTACCCTCTCTGTATATTGAGCTTAATTTCCTCTGCCCACTCTTATTGAGAAGAGAACCTTGTAGAGAAGCCAACCCTTGAAAAAGGTGTTAGGAGAAGTCCTGATAATACTTGATAGTAGGAGTCCTAATAATACTTGTAAGGAGAAGTCCTTCGAATACTTGTCAGGAGAAGTCCTCAGAATACTTTATAGGAGGAGTCATTAGAATACTTGTTGGGAGAAGTCCCTGATAATACTTGTACTATTCGTTGAAATAGTGGAAATCTTGGTGAAGCCAAGGACTGGACGTAACCCTATCAGTTTTGGGGGTGAACCAGGATAAAATCATGTGTGCTTCATTTTCATATAATTGCTTTTCCGCTGCATGTTCATTCATATGTTTGTAACTTACAAGCATTCATGGAAAGTAAATAATCCTTGTTCAAAATTTATGAAATGAAGTTCATGATATCTTGCATAAATAATCCACTTCAAATTCAGAGCAAAAATGATGAATAAATTGTTTGTAATATATGACAAACTTAAATAAAAAGAAAACACACAATTCAAACCCCCCCCCCCTTTCTTGTGTGCTTTCTGAACCTTCAATTGGTATCAGAGCCTAACACTCTGAGAAATACTAACATCTTCACAGATGCAGAGTTAAAAAGATCCATGAAAGCATATGGTCTTCTCGAACAAAAGCAACCATGATTCAAATGCCTGTGCAAGAAGAGCATCTCAAAGAGATTGTCCCAAGGAAAGATTTCACATTCCCTCAGCAAAGGAAGCTAGTAATCCAAGCAGTCACATCAGTCCATGTCTCCAGCAACATACTACTGACAAATTCCGTGAGTTATATGAGAAATGATCAAGTTCTATTCTCAGAAATAGAAAGGGAGGTAACTCTAAATTTATCATAGACTACTTACTGTCTCCCACCTGATCAAATGATTAAGAGAATCACAAAGAATGTCTCAATACTATTATTGTTATTATACTCAAATAAGTCTCTTCATAAGCTTACCAGAATATACTTGAATTTTTATCATCATCATTTAAATACACAAACTCCTGGATAATCATCTACCTTCTATAGTCATACAATTCTAATTGCGTAAATAACAAAGGCTAATCAAAATTATTTGTTTAAATCATCTCTGTAGCAAGTGATCTTTTACACTAACATTACATGTATCCAGTATTGTATTAAACATTATTCTCAACAATCTGTTGGGAAAGGTCTTAGTAAACACTATCGAACTTATTTGACAAGCATAAATATTCCAACAAGTTCTCTACTTGAAAAGATAAAACACCCCTTGCGTAAGAATAAATGTTGGTAAATCTTCTTATCTCTACAACTTGACTCTCAGAGATAGCTGTCATAACGTACATATATATATATAAGTGTTCATTATCTACATCCTATTCCCTGTAGCAAAAATATGATAATCAGGAAATACTGATGAGAGTTTTTGACAAAGAAACTATGAAATGAATCTTGGAAGGTTGAAGATAAATATACATATTACATGAGAAGAATAACGTCAGGCACCCACTTGATGTAAAGACCAAAACTCCAAATAACTATAGATTGCATCCCAAAGATCGAGTAAATGGAAGTCACCGTCCGGTGACGACCTAAGAAACCATCTAGAGAGAACGTCTGTGAAAAACTGATCAGGCACAATCAGTCACTCTCCCATACTGGGACTACAAGTAAAACAACTGTGTCGTTTCAAATATTAAAACTTCTCAAGCACGCATTAAATCTCTCAACTGCTATGACTGCACATTTAAAGATCCTCATTTAATGCGCATGCTAATCATTTCATCACATCAATAGAAAAATAATCATTTCCTTTCTCTTAACCGTGTAAACACCTTTCATATTCAAAATAAAATAAAATAATAATAATATAACAAAAAGAATCTTGAGGAAGAAATAACACATTCACTACTCACAAACTTACCTCGAACTTCCATCATCCTCAAGCTTTCTATTGTTCTCTCTCTCTCTCTCTTGCTAACTCTTGTTTGCAGATCACTACAATGGCCTCAAAGAAACAGATTAATGCTGCTTCCGAACTTACTCCCGCTGAGCAAAACATCATTGAACGAAGAATGAGGAACATCGAGCTAAGTCGAAAGGAGCAAGAAACGTTCATTGGAAAACTGAAGACGATAAATCTCGGTGATAAAGAACTAGTCTCGCCAAAGTACCTTAACCTAAATCTCTACAGCTACGCCAAGATAGCAGGGCTGGATTGGGTTCTCGCTCAAGAATGGGAAAACCTCATGAGAATATCTTCTATTGTCACCATTGAGCCGGTCATTAAAGAGTTCTACGATTGCGCAGTCAAGAGCAGACCTTCCGTAATCAAGACAAGATGCATGCGAAGGATCACAACTGTTACACCTGGAGATATTGCAGTAATTCTGAACTGCGAAGTAGACGAAGGAGTAAAATTCAAAACCACTTGGGAAATGTCTGCTCTCAATCCCAACTGCATCTGGAAACAAAATCCGGAAATTCATGGAACCAACGTCAACAACTTAATAGTGGAATGCAAATTCCCCTATATTGTCCTCTGCAAAATAGTTCTCCCCAGAGAAGGGAACTGCAACAGGGTAGATAAGTTGTCACAATGGGCGCTCTACCATATGATGCATAAGGAGAAGATTAATCTCTCATATCTCATCTTCAACCACATGATATCGACTCTGGAAGGCAAAGAGTTAAAATTGCCATATGGAGCTCTCATATCTGAGTTAATGAGGAAGCATCTCATAGACAAAACAAAGGAGGGAAATGAGTTCATCGCTCGTGACTACATTCACTCATCTCCAATGAAGTTCAATGATCCCAGAAGAATGGGGCTAAAGATTGACACCACCAATGTGCCTGTAGAACTGCTATTGCAAGCAAGCAGACCTCAACCGAAAGAAAAGAGTGTCGAAGAAGAAGAAGAAGAAGATGAAGAATCAGAAGAGGAAGCTGATAGTGATGGTCCTCCCCCACCCAAGCGGTTTCAAATCACCAGTTCAGGAAAAACAATTGAAATTGTGCCTCCCTCAGAACCGGAACCACTCAAAGGTTAGATCGCTTCACCACATGACGATGAAGATAATCGTCCGATAGCTTCCTTGATCAAGAACGTCCGAAAAGCATGCTCGCCGTCAGAGTCAAGAATCCCTCAGCAATCCTCAAATATATCTGAATATCTTCCACACATTTCTACTGAGTTCCATGAGTTTGTGGAAAATATTGTAGATGTTGATGATGATGGAAACTGTGGATACAGATGCCTTGCTCAATGGATAGGGATGAATGAGAACGAATGGCCAGAGATAAGGCAGCGAATGATCAAAGAGCTTGATGACAGACGTACTCTTCATCGGAAGATATTTGACTCCGAAGGCCATATGGAGGCAATCAGAAAAGCCTTGATCCTTGGCCCTAACGAACCAGCTCTTGAACCCAAATGGTTCATTGTCCCAGACATGGGTTTACTAGCAGCAACTACCTTCAGAACAGTTCTTGTCACACTTAGTCTCAGGGAATCTTGCATGTATCTCCCCATGATTGGTCCAGTGACAACTCCGTCTCCAGTGGCAGTGTTATGCAATATTGAAGATCGGCACTGGGTAAGGGTGATTCTGAAAGAAGGTTCTCCTTTACCCAATGCAACACCACAGTGGATGCCCAATTGTGAGAAGGATGCAAAGGGATGGGGAAAGAACATGGGGCCAAGAATAATAATGTATAGACACATTATAGATCCTGATTATGTTCGTCCCTCAAAATTGAAAAGGAAGCGACCTGAGACTAAAACCGTCCGAAAGGTAGCTGATAAACAAGTGCAAGAAACCTTGTCACCACCCAAGTCATCAAAGTCAAAACCAGACGCTTCAGAAGTGAAAGACCCTTCGCCTTCACTGAATGAACACAAAAATGATGAGATCGCCAAGGAACCCAGCAACATTGACAATGTGCATCTTGACGTTCCTGTGTCCCAACCAGAAGAGGCTATGGAAACACAGGGCACTGAGAATCATGATAGAGCATCAAAGAAAGCGTATGTGGCCAAAGGAAGAGTGAAGTCTCGCGCAATTAAGGCTAGCAACCGAAGAAAAAGGAAGAAAAATATCCCAGAGAAGGCTGAGAAAGATGGGGCAACTAAACCAGTGTGTGGGGGTGATGTTTCTGCTAAACAACCCATGGCTAACCAAGAAGGGGCTATAGCTGAAGAAGCTCAGGAAAACTGAATTCAACCAGTTCAAACAAGAGAACACAGAATGAAGAGTTTTCCGGTACATGTGCCCAGACGCTCTCGTCGCAGCACTGTACCAATCCCATCAGTTGTGCCCAGAATGCTTTACATGGTGAATGCTTCGTATGCTCCAAAATTTCTTATGGAAACATTGGGCTTCAACTTCTGTCTTCAAGCGAGAATATGGACTCCTCCTGCCATTGATGGGTTAGCGCTCGTGTTTGCTCCGCGATCAAGGTATGACATTTTTCATCACAACTGGGAATTGTCTGCCTACAGACATGTTCATACAAGCACCATTTCATCCAAATTAATTCGTGACGCTGCACGCATCACTCTCAAATTTGTAGCATGGTCGCTTATTCTAGTCGGCGACAAACCTTCCCATGAGGTGTCCTCAACCACCAACCCCCCACAGCAAAAATCAGTTGATTCTCAAACCCATACTCCAACTGAATTGGGAGAGGTAGTTGTTATCTCTTCAGACTCTGAGGAGAACCAAGATGATGCCCTCTCTCCGTTGTCCAACGACATCCCTGCTGATGAACAGTCAAAAGAAACCCTGGAAGTAGAGACTACAGCAGTTCATCCCACAAATGCTTCTACAAGTGACTGTCCTTTCCTAACTGAGGAAACTCTCAAAGCAAAGGAATCTCATAACATGCCACTCTCTGAAGATCGTTTTGATGCCAGAAGCGCTATTAAGGAGCTATCTGAAGAAGTTGCACAATCCCTCTCCAACAACTGCAAAGCAACTGAGAGGCTAGAAAGCACTATTCTCAAACGAGCTGATGCAATGGAACAAAACCTCACTGCTAAGTTGGAAGCTCAACTCAAATTCTTTGAAGAAATGCTCCGCAAAGACCATGAAGCTCGACAGCAGAAAACTGATTGACCATTTCTTATCCTTAAAATTATCTCATTTATCTTATGCACACTATTGACCTTATGCTTACATAGATCTTTTACTCAGCACTGGTTAATTTGTCTCTTGCATGCCCTTTTCCTTAGTATTTAATTTTTTTTGATAATGACAAAGGGGGAGAAGAAGAAATAGGAAAAGGAAAAGAAAATAGGGTCTGTTGAGAAACGAAACCAATTTAGGGGAGCGAACTTAGATCCACTTTAGGGAGTGTAAAGCTAAACTCAACAAGAAGATTTTGTCCGCCAATCACCCTAGAGAAAAATCAAGTATATCGCTACACAATTTTCTTTATCCAAAGAAATTATCACTATCAAGATAACAAACATCCATTAAGGAATATTCAATTTAGGGGGAGCAAAGCTAAGCAAACTCAACAGGTAAAATCGGCCATCTCTTATATAAAGAGAAATTGTTAAACAAACCTTTTCCAAAGAAATTGTCATTATCAAAAAGGGGGAGATTGTTAGATTCAAGTAATCAAATAATTATATTTTGATAATCAACAATTTCTTTATGGTTCAATACTGTGTTAAAATAGATCTTCTAACACATTGAAAACTCTCATGTACAGGAGTGACTATTTTTAGAAGGACTAAGTAAACCTCAAAGCGTCATCAAGAATACCGTTTCATCAAGAGAAGTTCGTCCGGTCACCATGAAGAAAATTGCGTCTGGTGAAGCAGAAGAGTCTAAGGCTGCAACAACAATCAATATCTGAGGACACCTCATCAAAGTTTGCGTGCTCTAAATCAAAGTCTATCCTAAGAAGACATAGCGGTCTATCAATCAAAGTTGAACAGGACAAGTTAATCTATGAAGAATTCCTGTCTGTCTCAAAGAATCTCCAGCATCATAAAAGGAAGTCATCAGATGAAGAAACCTCAGAGGAAGAGAATCAATCATCTACAAAGACAAGAAGACTCTGTTAGACAAGGAAGACTAAATGAAGAAAGGTGCGTCCGCCGATACCAACCACTTAAAGAAGAACTTCCTTAAATAAACAGAGACTACGTCCGCCAAAGCTACAGAAATCAAGAAATGTGACTTTCGAGGAAATCAGGATCATTGAAGTACTAAAGAACGTAATCTCTCATCTGAAATTATTACTTCATTCAAAAAGACTCCTACCTCGTCTACACATTTACTAATATACTAGCTGCAGCAGAAAGTAGAAAGGGACACAATTAATACAATATTCTTTGGTCCCACTAATGTTCTACTTTTCCGAAAATCAAGCTGACATCGCTGAATCAACGGCAAGAATCTCTGCACATCGTACACTCTCAACGGTCGGAATTCAAAATTCTGACCAAGGCACGTGAAGAGTATTAGCTGTCAAGCACTGGAGTAAAAGAGTCAAAGCAGTCCTTATTGCTGAACTTTTACACGTTATATACGAAGAAACCAGCTCAAGAGTACTTGCTCAAGATGGAGCCAGACGATATCAACCCAGATGTACTGATGATTTCCAGATCATATCTCATGCTTGCAGAAAAACCTCTGATCGTGACTTACGCCTGCTGAAAGATGCAGAACTAGCTGTTACATACAGCTCAGAGAGGAAGAGGCTCTTCGGACAGTTTTTCTCTCCTTCTCAAGAAGAAGAAGTAACTGAAGATATAAATAGAAGATTCTTTCTCAGAAGTATTTGGGCAACTTAGACTTAAACTTCCATATGCCAACTAAGTCTGTCCCAAGAGGCAAGCAACCTTGGTTCATGCTCAGGATGCCTCAACCCTATCCCTGTCTGAGCATATAAGTTTGTGTAAGGAAAATTCGCAGAGTATTACTCTTATCTTTCCCAACTCACACATTCTTTCTAACAGAGAACCCAAACTCCTACCCTCTCTGTATATTGAGCTTAATTTCCTCTGCCCACTCTTATTGAGAAGAGAACCTTGTAGAGAAGCCAACCCTTGAAAAAGGTGTTAGGAGAAGTCCTGATAATACTTGATAGGAGGAGTCCTAATAATACTTGTAAGGAGAAGTCCTAATAATACTTGTAAGGAGAAGTCCTTTGAATACTTGTCAGGAGAAGTCCTCAGAATACTTGATAGGAGGAGTCTTTTACTGTAATCTGATTAAGCGTGGTGGCAAAATATGCACATCTGACAAGGGTATTGACATATCTCTGACCCTTGATGAGTTGGGAGAATGTCTTTTTATTCCAAGCACCGGAGCAAAATTAGGTTCTGAATTGCCTTGCCCATGGGAAGATTATGATAAGCGATCATTTTATTTATCTCTATGTCGCTTCACTGAAGAGCAAATTCAGTCTAAAAAGCAGAGAGTTGATGCAAACCGTTCTAGAGACACCCTTGCTGTTGGGTTTCTCACTGTTGAAAACAGACTGCTTCACTACTTGCTCAGTTATGTGATCTTACCTCAGAGTTCTAATCATGCTCAGATAAGCGATCTAGAGTTACAAATTCTATATGGCATGATTAATCAAAAGTCTATTAATTGGGCTTATTTGGTAATGATACACATGATGCTGCACAAGGAACGAACTAGCCCTCTTCCATTTGCTTCTGCAATTTCTATCATTCTGAAGAAGAAAGGTGTTCCTACTCATGGTGAGTATTCTGTTAAAATGGATGGTAAGGCTCAGCGCATTGATCTGAACATCTTGAACAAGATGGGATTTATTCAGGATGATGATGGATCCTTCAGAAACAAATCTGATATGATATCTGAGGATCCTGCTGCTCCTACTCGTGCAGCCTTCTTTCCTCCTTCTGAGAGTGTTCCTTCGTCATCTTCTGGTACCGATGCTTCTCCACAACTTATTCTTTCTCATCTTGATAGCATGTGTTAGAACAGATAGCAACCTGAGAGGGGGGGGGGTGAATCAGTGTTGCCCCAATTTTCGCCTTATTGAAATCGTTACTTTCAAGTTTATGATGATCACGAATTGATCGTTGTGATTGCAGCGGATATGAACAATACTTGAAAGTAAATGTGAAGGATAAAGAGAATCACACACAAGATTTATCCTGGTTCGCCTTCAATCCACCGAAGACTACGTCCAGTCCCTCAAGAAAACCCCTTGAGGATTTTTCCACTATTGATAAGAATTTCTTACAAGTTCCTAACCCAAGGACCCCAAGAACTTCTACCAATATCCTGTGAAAGCAAACCGCTTTCAACAGCCCCTGAATGCAAACCGCTTTCAGTTCCTGAAGGCAAACCACCCTCAGACCTTGAAGGCTAAACCACCTTCAATGAAAACACCGAAAGTAGGTTACTTTCAGTGACAACAACCCTTCACCGAATACCACGGTGAAAAAATCAATCTTACAGAAAGAGATGAAGAAGATATTACAATCGGCTGTTTCAATCCTTTAACACACAATTGGATTGAACATGAGAAATTATGCTTTAAGGCTTTTAAGCATAATACAATTCTGAGTTCTTCAAGATATGAACAACTAATGTGTTCTTGTAAACATGAAGATCATGAACTCAGAATTTAGGCTCCAAAAGATTTAAGTTCTAAAAGATGAACTAATTTTGAAAGTGCTTTGGCCTAATGTGTTTTTCTCATGTGAAATGTGTATATTTTGTGTGTGTTGTGTGTGTTGTGTTTTCTGGACTCAAATGGTCTTTATATAGGCAAGGGAAACGTCCTTGAACCATCACAACCATTTTCAAAAGGTTTGGGACACAATGGTTCATGAAAAGATGCACTTTTTCGTTCTGGTAATCGATTACCATACTTAGTGTAATCGATTACACAAGTGACCATTTCAGTTTGAATTTGAATTTCAAACATGTAATCGATTACAAGACTGGAGTAATCGATTACTTGCCTTGGTGTAATCGATTACCATAATGGTGTAATCGATTACACAGAAGCCCATTTTCCAGAAACTTATTCTTTGAGACTTGCTTAAGGTTTTCTACTCCTTTTAAGTTATGAAAACTTTTAGCTTGATTAGATTAGGTGTTTTAAGAGCCTTTATGCTTTAATAAACCTTTGGAAGCACAACTCACCTAATTCTAAGACTTCTAGACTATTGATGGACTTGAGTGCTTGATTCTTTGAAGTCTTCTTTTCTTCTTTTTGTTGATGAGTTTGTCGTCATCAAAACCACAGCCAGGGTCAGGAGCAAGACCTTCTTCACAGCATGAAGCATTTCATCAACCAGCGTTTTGATCGCATGGAAGGCCGGGTTGAGTCTATGTACACTACTTTGCGTACAGATATGGACAATCTAAGCCTTCGTGTCGATCAGATGACTCGTTCTCCTCTCCATTCCTCTGATGATTCTGAAGATTTCTAGACTATTTCTATTTTTATTCACACTATTTCATTTGGGATTGTAATAGTTTAGTCTTATCTTGTGGATGTTTTTGGTTCTTGCTTGCACGTTTAATTATGTATTCTGAACTTAACTAGTTATGCTTTAAATTACGTGTGATGCATAAGTTTCTATATACCGTCTTGCTTACCCCACTCCCCACGTCTTAAATATCTATACTACTTGTTAGCATGTGTGGATTATGCTTGGGCTCATCTTCCTTTTGATGAAGTCAAAAGGGGGAGAAAGTCCTGTGCTTTGTAAAGATTGTTTACAAGAAAGGCTACAGGTGGAACAAAAAGGGGGGAGAATAGTTCTTATGTATATTATGCATGCATCTCTTTATTTCTATTATCCTGGAATACTTTGTATGGCTTTTTCTTCTTTTTGATGATGACAAAAAGGGGAGAAAAGTCTTGTGTATGCTTGATCATTTTTCAGGATACTGTGCTTCATTTGCAAAACAAAGGGGGAGATATAATTGCAAAACCAAGGGGGAGATACAAGACAAGAAAGAAAGTCTATTTATCTATCAATTCTCAAGCATGATGTTTGTCATCATCAAAAAGGGGGAGATTGTAAATAAGGTCTCGTCCTTGGACTCGGCTGAGGTTTTGATGAAGACAAACACATCACAAAAAGAAGAAAGACTTCAGAAAAGAAAAGGAAGACTTCAAGAAAGAAAGGAACAAAAAGAAGAAAGACTTCAAGAAGACTTCAGAAAAGGAAGGAAGACTTCAAGAAGACTTAAGAGAAGAAAGACTTCAAGAACCAGGCTCAGAACGTCAAGATCAATCATCAAGGTTCTAGTTTTAAGTAAGTCTTGTCAACTTAGTGTGCTATGCTTTATTAAGGTTCATATTGCATTTGAAGGCTCATAAAAGATCAACTAATTGAGTACGATATGTTCTCACAAGTAAAACTTGGTAGGAACACTCAATTAGGTTTTAAACAGTCAAAAACTGAGTTCTGGACTATCTGTAATCGATTACAGATGTGTGTAATCGATTACAGGATGTGTGTAATCGATTACCACAAGTGTGTAATCGATTACCAAGTTTGAAATTTGAATTCAAACTTCAACGGCATGGTGTAATCGATTACACTAACTGTTGTAATCGATTACCAGGTCGACAAATGTGTCTTTTCATGAACCATTGTGTCTCAAACCGTTTGGGAAAGGTTGTGTTGGTTCATGGACGACCTCTAGTGCCTATATAAATTCCTTAGACACTCAGAAACATTAATGACTTGGCCCATAACTTTTATATTCATTAAAGTCATCATTCTGAGTTTCGGTTCTCTCATTTTCATAAGAACACTCATGATGTTCAACATTTGAGAAACTCAGAATGGAAGAGTCTTCATTGTAATTGCCTGGAGCATACAAACTAAGATCAATCCTTCTTGTCTAAAGGATTGAATCATCCATAGAAAAGGCATCTTCTTCTTCTTCTATTTGAATCATGTTGATTCATTCACCGTGGTTTTCGGTGGTTGTAAAAAGGCCCTTTGAATCAGGTTTGATTCAAAGTCCACCGTCGTAATACGGTGTCATCAGAAAGTGGTTTTCTTTCTGAGGTTTGATAGGTCCTTGATAAGTGGATTTTATATGATGTTTTTAGGCTATTTTTAGTCTTTTTATTTTATTATTTTTGAGTCTCATATAGGTTTTTCATTGTTTTTATGTAGATTTTATATTTATTTTGCATTTTGCATGTAGATTAGATTTTTTGTGTTTTTCTATCTTTATTTTATATTTTTAGGAATTTTTCTAGTTATTTTATATTTTTAGGAAAAGCTGGTTTAGTTATCATTTTTGGGCCAGGGACCAATTTGTAAAGTTTCAGGAAGTCAGGGACCAAGTTGTAAAAGTTCAAGAGTGGAGGACTAAAAGTGGAGATTGAGAGAATATGAGGGCTTGAAATGAAGTGCTAACCAAGGGAGGACCAAAGTGAAAAAGAAAAATATGAAGAGTCACTCTCCAATTTAGCACATGAAAAAAATGTTTAAAGAATTGATGAAGGGTTTCAGAATTTATCAAGGCTGGTTAGTGGCTTTTTATGGCCATCAAAACCCACTACCATGAATGAAGAAGGAAGAACAAGCAAGAAGATGAAGAAGCAGCATCCCAACGCTCCAGCGTTGGGATCCCAGCGCTCCAGCGCTGGGGTTCTGACTAGATGTTGAGTCAGATTGTGTCCCAGCGCCCAAGCGTTGGAAAGCCAGCGCTCAAGCGCTGGGCCTCGGACAGAAAGTGGAATTTTAATGCATCCTAGCGCCCAGGCGTTGGGAAAGCCAGCGCTCAAGCGTTGGAGGCTGGATTTTTACTATAAATAGGACCCTTTTCTTCACTTGTAAGACACACCTTCATAGAATACAACAAGTATTCTCTCTTTCTCCCTCAAAGATCATTGTTCCTAGGAATTGTGGGAAGCCAAACTTGAGCTCCTATCCAGGGTAATTCAATGAATCTTTTAGCCATGCTTGGCTAATTCTTCTTTAAGTTTTTGGGTTGTTTTAGTTTATAATACATGTTCTAGTCTTTTTCTACATTTCTGAATTTTTATTTCCATTCTTGTTTTATTACCTTATGCTTTATTTCTATCTTGTGGATCCCAAGAAGTTTTGCTTATTACTTATTACATAAGGCCATTTGGTGAGTAGTAAGGGAACTAGGTAATAAAAAAGGTTATAAGTATACTTCACTAAGGAATTAGGAAGGACGTAACTTTATGTTGGCCTGAACACCTTCTTCATCTTCTTCTTTAGTTAACTAGGTGCCAAGGAATTAGGTTTAGTAATTAAAAAGAAAGATCTACAATGCTTAAGGAATTAACTTGTAGTTACACTAGGCTATAGCATCATGAATTGGTTTTATAATTCAGGAATTTAGTAGGAAATTTCTAGCATGTTTTTATAGACTATGTAAACCAACCCAAGAGCTTATTGTTCATCATCTCTTTATTCTATTATTTTATGTTATTGTTTCTTTCAAGTTCTCAAACCAACAACAAATATACATCTTTTTATTTTTTCTGTTTAAGTACTAAACTTAATATTAACAAGAACACCTATCCTTTGGGTTCGAACATTTTTATTACGCGATAGTTAATCGTACACTTGCGATTTCATTATCAAGTTTTTGGCGCCGTTGCCGGGGATAGGTTCTTTCAAGTTCTTATTTTTATTTTGTTTAGTACTTTTTGTTTATAATTGTTCTTAAAGAAAAAGAAAAAAAAAAGAAAAAAATATATAAAAAAAATTGTATTGAATAGGTGCTATTAACTTCTTTGGCTTGTTTGCATGGTAGGACATTTTGATTTGGACCCTGAAATTGAAAGAACTTTGCATCGCAGATTAGCGGAGCAAAGGAGATTAGCAAGGGCCATGGCTGAAACACAAGCACAAATGGAGGAGCGCCTCCTTGCTGAATACAATGCAAGGGTGGAAGATGAAGTCCAAGCTAGACTTCAAAGGCTGAGAGAGGAGGAGGAAGAGCAGAATGCTAATCGCTCTCTTCGTGATATTACAGCTCCCCAGGTAGACTACAATTTTGAAGGGAGTATTGTGGTTCCGGAGGATGCTTTGCCAAATTTCCAGATTCCTCCACACTTCATCTCATTGGTAAGTCAAAACCAATTTGGTGGGAGTGTAAATGAAGACTGCCATACACATCTGGAGCGTTTCACCAGGCAATGCTCCACCTTAAGGAGAAATGATGCTCATTTGGATACGGTAAGATTAATGCTATTTCCATTTTCCTTAAGAGATGTGGCAGAGGAGTGGCTTTCTTCTCAACCTCTCAGAAGCATTACTTCATGGGACGATTTGGCTGAAAAATTCACGGCCAAATTTTTTCCATACAATCGCATAAGGAAGTTGAAGCAAGAGATCAACTCCTTCATTCAGCAAGATGCTGAAAATTTGTATGAGACATGGGAGAGGTTCAAGGGACTTCTCAGAAGGTGCCCAGGTCATAACATCTCTATCGCAGATCAGGTAGAGAAATTTTATGCTGCTTTGAATGATTATACCAGGGACAAATTGGACACTGCAGCAAGTGGGGCATTCGATGCCTTGCCACCACAAGGAGCTCTTGATCTCATCAACAAACTTGCTGCAAGAGCTGCTCATTCAAACCAGGACCGGGCAATCAGGAAAGGTATTTATGAGGTTGATTCTTTTGAGTCCATTGTTGCTTCAAATAAACTTTTATCCAGGAAAGTTGATGCAATGGTCAAAAGAATGGAGGGGGTTCAACTGAGCCCGGAGGAGGCTGAATTAGAAGCTGAGGTAAAAGCTATGGGGAATTTTCAGAATTCCTATGGCAACACTTATAACCCAAGCTGGAGGAACCACCCCAATTTTTCTTGGAGAGATCAAGGGGGTGGTCAAGGTGAAGCCAGGCAACAATTTCAGAGGCCATTCCAAAATCAAAGGCCACCAATGCCTTTGAATCCAAACCAGGGAAGGAAAAGTTTGGAAGAAATTGTTGGTGAAATAGGCCAACAAACTGTGCAATTTATGAATGAGACCCGGACAAGTGCTAAGAATCATGAAGCTTCCATTAGAAATTTGGAAGTCCAGGTAGGCCAACTGGCCAAGACCATCTCAGAAAGGATTCCAGGTACTTTTCCGTCTGATACTCTTGTCAATCCAAAAGAAAATGTTGAGAATGTTTCTGCCATCACTCTTAGGAGTGGTAAGATTATGCCCGAAAGGGTAGTGGAAATTGAACAAGAGGTAAGTGGTGAAGAGAAAGAAGAAGAAAGGAATGTGCCTATTGTTGTTGAAAAAATTGCTGAAAATGTAATTCCTCCTTCTAAGAAAATTGGCAAAGTTCCTTTTCCTAAAGCTTTCAAAAAGAATTTGGAAAAACAATTCTCGAAATTTCTTGAGATTTTTAAAAGGCTTCAAATTAACATTCCATTTTCTGAAGCTTTGGAACAAATGCCAATTTATGCTAAGTTTATGAAGGACATTCTATTTAGAAGGAGGAAACTAAGTGAGATGGATGAAACTGTGATGTTAACTGAGGAGTGTTCAGCTATGGTTTTGAAGAAGTTGCCCCAAAAATTGAAGGATCCAGGGAGCTTCACTTTGCCTGTGGAAATTGAGGGACTACCTAATGCAACAGCTCTTTGTGATTTAGGAGCTTCTATAAACCTCATGCCACTCTCCATGTTTAGGAAATTGGACATGGGAGAGGCCACTCCTACCTTGATGTGTTTACAATTGGCGGACAGGTCAATTAAGTACCCCTATGGGGTGGCTGAAGATGTTCTGGTAAGGGTTGACAAGTTTGTTTTCCCAGTTGATTTTGTGATACTTGACATGGAAGAAGACTCCAAGGTACCATTGATTCTTGGGCGGCCATTCCTTGCTACAGGAAACGCCAAGATTAATGTAGCAGAAGGCCTCCTATCTTTGAAGGTAGGAGATGAAAAAGTAAAGTTTTCTGTATTTCGTACTTGTAAGCACTATGAGTCTGAAAGTGAGGATGAGTTCAAAGATGATGTTTGTAACAAGAAAAGAAAAAGTACCCCCAATTGATTAAGGGGAAGGGTCTATCTCGGACCTTAACATTGGGCTGGTTGGGAGACAACCCAACTTAGGATAGTTTATTTTTATGTTTTTTTTAATTTTCTGCACAACTCTTGTAAATAAATAAAAGAAAAGAAATTTTATGTTTCTGCTGCAGGCGAGGCCAGCGCTCAAGCGCTGGAGGCCAACGCTCATGCGTTAGGCCCCTGCTTCACAACCTCTGATTCCAGTTGATCCCAGCGCTTAGGCGCTGGAGGGCTAGCGCTCATGCGCTAGGCCCCTGGAATCCCAGTTTTTTATTTTCTATTTTCCAGCGCCACAGCGTTGGAACCCAGCGCTCAGGCGCTGGGACCTCTGATGCCCAGTTTTTATTTTAATTCCAGCGCCCAAGCGTTGGTATCCCCAACGCTCAAGCGCTGGAGCTCGAGCAGTTTGCTGTTTTTACTTTTGTTTGCTGTTTTTAGTTTTAATAAATTGTGTTCACCATTTTCTTAAAAGTTTTAAGGTTCTATGAGTTTTCCCTTGGTTCTAATCTGGTTTTAATTTTTGGGAACTCAAGAATTCTTGTTTTAAAAGGTGGACACAAATTTTTCAACCCATAAGCTTGTGTGCTGATTTTGGAACTAACAAGTCAAGCAAGTTTTTACTTGTGAGACTTTTGTTTGTTCAATGTTACAGGATAGGTACCAAAGGAGGAAACCCTCTTGAACTTGGAAGTTCAAAGTGATTTTTACATTAAGGTTCCCTTGGACCTTTGTGGAAAATTTGTTACTATACCAGCTTATTAGTTTTTATTTTTGTTTTTTCTTTTTATAGTTTTTAGTTTTATTTTTATTTTTATTTTTAGTTTAGTTTTTCTGTTTTCTTTTTGCATGAGTCTTTGAGTATATTATCCATTCTGATGTTGCTATAGCTTTGTGAAATGCTTTATCTGATTGAACTGCTTTGTGAAAAAATTCTATGTTTTTAAGCGGTTAGGATTGCATGCTGTAGAAAGGATTTTTGATGTCTTGATTGTTTGGTTGTTGGCTAAGTCTTTTTCTGAGTTCTAAAAAGGGTACTACTTACCCTATCTTTTTCTGAGAGCTGAGGTCTCTGATGCATGATTGTAAAATTTTTCTGCCTTGTGTTGCATGTTGATTGGAGTTTTGTATACTTTGTGAGTTGAGAAGAGATAATAGGCATTTTTGAAAACTCAGAGTTTTGCTTGAAATTTGATATCCACTAGTAGCCCCTTTTGAGCCTTAAAAGAGTCATTCTTTGGAGCCTACTTTGTGTGATAATTTTTTCAGTTGTTATAGTGATGCATGTGCTGAAATCATTAGAGCTTTGTTTGTTGGGTTCCTCTCTAAAAAAGAGAAGTTTAAAAAGTTGAAAAAATAAGGTATGTGCCTTAGAAAAATAATGAAGTAGTGGGGTGAGTAAGAGTATGAGGGGAGTAAAATTCAAGTCATTCATCCCATACATTCCACTACTTTGTTCAAAAAGAAAGAAAAAGAGAAAAATTGAGAGGACCCTTGTGTGAATTGTTTAAAGATCTTAGTCAAAGAAAAATCACTTAACAACAAATTCTGAGTCAGCCAATAGAGTTGCCAAGTTTTGAAATCCATACCTTGAATTGTTCAACCCTTTGGCCAAGTTACAACCTTCAAAAATCTCTTCAAAATCACTTGGTTGCTTTACTTCAGTTTTGATTTGAATTATAGGCAGGATTATTGAGCTTTCTTGTTTTCATGGAGAATATCATTTTGTGAGCTTAATTGTTGAACTCAAACATGTTAAAAGCCAAGCCTAAACTTTCTTGATTCTTTGTCTATAAAACATGCATGTCTTCCTTTTCTGCTAAGCTTTCTTTGAAAGGTTTCTGTGCTTCAAGTTGTAATCAGATAAAACTTTCTCAAAACCCAGGGACGTGTTTTTCTATAAGTTTTGTCGCTTGAGGACAAGCTGTCGTTGGGTATAGTGGTGTGATGAGTGGATTTTATATGATGTTTTTAGGCTATTTTTAGTCTTTTTATTTTATTATTTTTGAGTCTCATATAGGTTTTTCATTGTTTTTATGTAGATTTTATATTTATTTTGCATTTTGCATGTAGATTAGATTTTTTGTGTTTTTCTATCTTTATTTTATATTTTTAGGAATTTTTCTAGTTATTTTATATTTTTAGGAAAAGCTGGTTTAGTTATCATTTTTGGGCCAGGGACCAATTTGTAAAGTTTCAGGAAGTCAGGGACCAAGTTGTAAAAGTTCAAGAGTGGAGGACTAAAAGTGGAGATTGAGAGAATATGAGGGCTTGAAATGAAGTGCTAACCAAGGGAGGACCAAAGTGAAAAAGAAAAATATGAAGAGTCACTCTCCAATTTAGCACATGAAAAAAATGTTTAAAGAATTGATGAAGGGTTTCAGAATTTATCAAGGCTGGTTAGTGGCTTTTTATGGCCATCAAAACCCACTACCATGAATGAAGAAGGAAGAACAAGCAAGAAGATGAAGAAGCAGCATCCCAACGCTCCAGCGTTGGGATCCCAGCGCTCCAGCGCTGGGGTTCTGACTAGATGTTGAGTCAGATTGTGTCCCAGCGCCCAAGCGTTGGAAAGCCAGCGCTCAAGCGCTGGGCCTCGGACAGAAAGTGGAATTTTAATGCATCCTAGCGCCCAGGCGTTGGGAAAGCCAGCGCTCAAGCGTTGGAGGCTGGATTTTTACTATAAATAGGACCCTTTTCTTCACTTGTAAGACACACCTTCATAGAATACAACAAGTATTCTCTCTTTCTCCCTCAAAGATCATTGTTCCTAGGAATTGTGGGAAGCCAAACTTGAGCTCCTATCCAGGGTAATTCAATGAATCTTTTAGCCATGCTTGGCTAATTCTTCTTTAAGTTTTTGGGTTGTTTTAGTTTATAATACATGTTCTAGTCTTTTTCTACATTTCTGAATTTTTATTTCCATTCTTGTTTTATTACCTTATGCTTTATTTCTATCTTGTGGATCCCAAGAAGTTTTGCTTATTACTTATTACATAAGGCCATTTGGTGAGTAGTAAGGGAACTAGGTAATAAAAAAGGTTATAAGTATACTTCACTAAGGAATTAGGAAGGACGTAACTTTATGTTGGCCTGAACACCTTCTTCATCTTCTTCTTTAGTTAACTAGGTGCCAAGGAATTGGGTTTAGTAATTAAAAAGAAAGATCTACAATGCTTAAGGAATTAACTTGTAGTTACACTAGGCTATAGCATCATGAATTGGTTTTATAATTCAGGAATTTAGTAGGAAATTTCTAGCATGTTTTTATAGACTATGTAAACCAACCCAAGAGCTTATTGTTCATCATCTCTTTATTCTATTATTTTATGTTATTGTTTCTTTCAAGTTCTCAAACCAACAACAAATATACATCTTTTTATTTTTTCTGTTTAAGTACTAAACTTAATATTAACAAGAACACCTATCCTTTGGGTTCGAACATTTTTATTACGCGATAGTTAATCGTACACTTGCGATTTCATTATCAGTCCTCTTAGGGTCCTTGGCACAAGTATTGCTAAGAAGACTTGATCAATTAGAAGTGGGTTGCTTCGGGAAGATTGATAAGAGATCTTAGGGTCCTTGGTGCAAGTATCCGTAAGAGTACTTGATCATTGGAAATCTTCACTGTGGAATTCAGTGGAGTGGTTCTTCAGAAAGTGGTAATCTTTCTGAGGGGTTCTAACTTTACTGTGGTATTCAGTAAAGGGTTTGACTCAGATAGTGTAATCTGTTCTGAGGGTTGTAATCAGTTCACTGTGTGATTCAGTGAGCGGTGATTTTTAGAAAGTGGTTTGCTTTCTGGTATAGTGGAAAATCTCTGTGTGATTAGAGGACTAGACGTAGCCTTCTGGGTTTGAAGGTGAACCAGGATAAAATTCCTGTGTGTTCTTCTTATCCTTCATCTTTTACTTTCAAGCAATTACAATATTCCGCTGCAACAACGTTCTTACGTTACAACTCTAATTGCGCTAAAAGTCATTTGGTACTACTACGCGAAAATCAGGGCAACTCTGATTCACCCCCTCTCTCAGGTTGCTATCTGTACTAACAAGCATTTTCAAATATGTAAGACAAAGCTTCCCATTCTGGCTTCAAGTTCAAATCAAGTGAAGGCTCCTGGTACGGATCCACGGTTGCCCACGATAGTCTCCTCCAGAAATAATGAACAGACCTGTTAAGAACAAAGGTGTTATTGAAGAAAAAGGAAAACTTGAGAAATCAAAGATACATATAATGTTCTTTCTATTCTTATTATTTCATTGTTACAAGCTCTGTATTGATACAGAGAGAAAATAGACAAACAAACATGATCCCGGATATTTCGGGTCAACATAAATTGCGGGCCACAGTCATATTAATGAGAGCTAACACCTAACACGCACGGCCAACTTATATGGTTGATATGACTGCCGAGCAGACGATGCATTATGCAATCGATTCAGCTAGACAGACGATCTGTAGATCAGGCGATTGGATGCTGACACAGGCAGACGATATACTATTGAGTAGACCAAATGATCTTGTATTTCTCTAACAGCCCCCCTCAAAGTCAAGGTGGGTGAAAAGGAGCAGCCTGTGCAAACACATTGAGTTTGGTCTTAATTTCTACAAAGTGTGGAGGTGAAAGAGGTTTGGTGAAGATATCAAGCAATTGATCTTTCCCAAGAATGCGATACACAACCAATGACTTGTTTTAAACCTTTTATCTAACAAAGAAGATGTCCAATTCCACATGCTTGGTTCTGGAGTGCAAAACAGGGTTGTGAGTTAAAACCACAGCACCCATGTTATCACAGTAAACTGTGGGAACTTGGAAATGAATCTTTAGTTCCGTGAGGAGAGATTGAATCCAAAGGAATTCAGCAGTGGTGTTTGCCAAGCCTCGATATTCTGCTTCAGTGCTTGATCGTGCGACAATCGTCTGCTTCTTCAAACTCCAAGAAATTAGTTAGGACCAAAGAAAACACATGAACCTGAAGTGGAACTAGAACGCCTGTCATCTGGATCTGAACCCCAATCAGCATCACAATAGGCAGTTAAGGGTACATCAGCGTTGGAATTGCAAGGTTTGATAAGCAAACCATGGGAGATAATACCCTTGAGGTATCGGAGAATGCGCTTAACAGCCTTCCAACGAACATCCAGAGGCCTGCTCATGAACTAGCAGACCTTGTTGACAACATAGCTTATTTCAGGTCTAGTAAGGGTGGCATATTGTAGGGCACCAACAATACACATGTAGTTGGTTAGGTCAGCATGTATATCAGTGCCATGTTTGCTGAGTTTGGAACTACTGATCATAGGTGTAGATTTCCCTGTTGCATTGGTCACATTGGCCTTGTCAAGAAGATCTCCTATGTATTTGGATGGGATATGGGAAGAGATCCATCTGGCAGATGCTGAACTTGAACCTTAAGAAAGTAATCTAACGTGCCCAATTGTTTGATGGAAAACTCTGTATTGAGCTGGGTAGTAATTTGCTGAATGAGAGTCAAGGATGGACAGATAGAGACTTCTGCCCCCCTTGATGTGAAGGGACATCATACCGTGGAATAAATGATGTTAGAGAAGGTCCATCCATAGGGGTAGGGGAATGTGAGCCATGGAATAGCTCAGCGTATGGATACTTGTATTCATTGAAAGTAACATCCTTGGACACAAAGATTTTCCCACTAGCATCCAAACACTTATAACCTCTGTGGGCAAGGGAATAACCAAGGAAGACACATTCTTGAGATCTGAATTGAATTTTGGACACATTATACGGGCGAAGGATAGGATAGCAAGCACATCCAAAGGCTTTCAAGAATTTATAATCGGGGTGGACATTATGAAGTTTAAAGTAAGGACTAACATTGCCTAAGACAAAGGTAGGCAATCAGTTTATGAGAAAGGTGGCAGTGAAAAAGGAATGATCCCAATATTTATGTGGAATTTTGGCTTGGGCAAGCAAAGTGAGACCAGTTTCTACTACATGTCTGTGCTTGCGTTCCACACTGCCATTTTGATGATGTGTGTAGGGGCAAGTCAGACGATGAATAATTCCTAACTGAGAAAAATGAGATTAGTATGTTTTAACACGATTATCCCTAGAAAACTGACTAACACTAACAATATTTTTAGTGATTGATGGGACTAGTAATAAATCACGAAGAGAAAGAGTAGTATGTTTTTTACATGGTGATTGAAAAGAAACTGTATCAACCGAGAGAATAGATAAACCTTGACCGTTCCCCATGAGAATGTGATCACTTCCTTGAAGGGGAGCGGGATTGGAGAAGGCAGTGGCATCATGGGTGACATGATGAGTGGCTCCAGTGTCAAGTAACCAAGTCCCTTGACTGGGGCTTGCAGAGGCAGTGAGCAAAGCTTGTCCCATCATCTTCTGTGGAAATGATGGGCTTGTGGGCTGTTGAGAAAATTGAAATACAGGCAACATCTGCTGGTGATAACCATTTACATATCCAGCAAATGGAGGGTAAGAAATTCCCGAAGGGTATCCACGTGGATCATACTTCAGACCAGTATTGGGATAAGGCAATTGGGAGGGCACAGTGGGTTGAAGATTGTAAAAGAGTGGTCGACCAAACCTTGCTTGTGGAGATGGAGAAGGAGGAGGTGCAAACCCGCCAAAGGAACCAGTCTGCTGAGGGACTTGGGTAAACGGACCATTATACGGTGATGAGCCAACTCTGCCTGGATAAGAAGCAGATGGGATTCAATGACAGAAAGTGCTGGCATGATGACCCCACTTTGAGCAGATTTGACACTGTACAGAGGAACGTCCACCACGACGAGCAACCACCAAGAGCACGATAATCAACAGGCAAACCATAGTTCTGAGTATGTTCAGAGAAACCTCGATTTCCAAGTGATGAGGCACCAGGGGTATGCTTGGCACCATGCTGTGCAGGTGAACCAGAAGCATAGTATGTGATGACCAAATCCAGAAATTGAATCTGGAAGAAGAACGAACAAGAACAAGAACTCCAGAAAGATATCTAAAAGGGAATTCTTCGAAGTGAGGAAAGTAATAAGGATTTCAGAGAATCTAAGAGCTGAAATGAAATCATGAACTAAGTATTTATAATTTGAGGAAAACCAAATCTTGTTAGAATCAAATAATTTAATGAAATACCATATTTTGATAAATAACAATTTCACTAAGTGTTGCTAACGTCTTAACAGTTTTCATGTTCAGGAACATTTGGTACTTGGAGATACAGTACATGGACCTCGACAAAGCATTATCAAAAGCAGATATTCAAGTAAAGGATAATAGAGAAATCCGTCTGGTTACTGCCTTTGTGAATCAGTCTGGTGTTAAAAGGGTTTTTACGTCTTTTAATAAAAACCAATACTTGCGCTGCATTCAAACCTCTTTTAAGATTCAATTGTAGTATAGTACGGGTGTTATCGATCCACAGAGAGCAAATGAGTTTGAGTGCCGTTCATTAGTCAAGAAGTTAAGCAAAGAGAAAATTGAAGGTGTTTGTTTAGGAATATTGTATTGAAAAGCATGAAATTAGAAAGCAAAGGTTGGATGATTTAACAGATTAGAAAGCAGTTGGATTATGGTTTCGTACTTCACTATTCAAGATTATTCTTGTTCTTGATTACAATCACTTAAAACCTTTAATTCACCCCCGTCAGTTCTTAACTAACTCACCTATTCCTAGTATGAGAAGTTGATTCAGTTACTTTCCTAATTGTCGCTTCCACAGGAAATTAATCAAAGCAAACTGTAAACACGCAGGTGTTAAGGAACTAGGTGATCTAACGCTATTCCTAGCAAATTAGCTTCCACATACAAGACTAATCCCAATTCAAGTGATAGATGATCAAACTAACACAAGCAATAAGAGCAAAACTGTTCAATTGAAATTAAAGATAGAAAGTAAACAAAGAATCAATAAGAATCCCTTCAAGATGAAGTACTACGCCAAAATCCAACTAAGAGAGAGCTTAGTTATCCATAGAATGGAAACTAGCTAGCTTACAAGGAGAATCAATAGAAACTAGGATGACGGCGACGTCGCAGGATGCAACCCACGATTCCGGCGAGGTTCCGAGCGTCCGTTGATGGAACTCCTCTTCTTCTTCTCAATCTTGAGCTCTCTCTCACGTCCAGGGTCTGTTCAGAGGTGGCTAGGGTTGAAAGAGTATCCAAAACTGGCGCTTAGCGCCCTGGGCCATTGTTCAGGGCGCTTAGCACCCAGGGGTGGCGCTTAGCGCCCAGAGTACTCTGCCACACACATTGCTGGGCGCTTAGCGCCCTGTGGTGGCGCTTAGCGCCCAGAGTCCTGGTTTCTTAAGTTTTTCTTCAATTCTTTGCATCTTTTGGGTCCTGAAACATGTGAAAAACACATCAAAAGCGCAAGAAACATATTTTAAAGCTTAGGATCGCCTTACTCTTTTATCTAACCAAGAACTCAATAAAACAAGGGTGTTTTACAATGAAAAACCATGATAAATGCCATCAAAAACATATTAAAATTAATAACAATTTGGTACTTATAATCTGGCACCTGAGAGAGTCTGCCCGCTCATGATGAACGTCCGGTTGATAAGTCACTGGATGTATATAAAGAATATTGGGTTGACTAAAGCAATGATTTAAAACTCGTGCAAAAAGTAAATATCAAGAGGTAATCGTTTGCTCAACCTAAAGATGAGTTGTCAAGCATCTCTTGGATCCTCAGAGCATTAATGGCGAAAGGGACAGAATTAAGCGCCTAATTCCCTGAAGATTCAAATCTTCTGACATTCCTTAATTCAAGCTGCTTTTACTGAATCGGCGACAATGCTTTCTGATCATCATATCTCTCCAACGGTCAAATTCAAATATTATTGTCAGAACAGTAATGACTCCATTAGCTGTAAGGCATGAGCATTAATTGCAAAAGCTATGGTTCAAAGTAAAATGCACCACCAGACGATATCATCTTCCGTCATTGAAGAAAACATTAATTATCTGGTAGATTGCAGCAGCAGATGCAGGAGTATCCGTTACTCACAAACATGTAGAAACTCAACGGAACTCTTTTGAAGATCTTCAGCAAAGCTTCCAGTAAACTTCCTACTGAAGATATAAATAGTGGACTCAGCATCAATTTCAATTTGGCGACTTTTACACAATCACAGCATTCAAACTTTCCAAGTTTATTATCTACGATCAAAACAGCTTTAAGCCGAAAACACTCAGCAATCCCAACTTATCTGAGTACTGTCGCCAATTAGTGTGAAGTTCCTTACAGAGTGAAACACTCTTATCCTTTTTCACACAAGCCCTTCAGAGAACCAATTTGTTCATTATCTCTGAATCCTGTTCTTCACATTTTCTACCCACTCTTACTGAAGAGATTTTGTAGAAACCAAATCTTCTTGTAAAAGAACTGGGAGGAGTCCTGTCTAACACTCGAAAAGGAGAAGTCCTGCTAGAATACTTGTAAAGGAGTAGTCCTAAGAATACTGGGAGAAGTCCCTAAGAACACTTGTACTATTTTGTTTAAATAGTGGAAAATCTTGGTGAAGCCAAGGACTGGACGTAGCCCTGTCGATAAAGGGGGTGAACCAGGATAAACATCGTGTGTGCTTTATTGTTCAGTTGTAGAATTATTTCTGCTGCACTTCTTTAACAAACGTTTCTAAACTTATAACTGTTATTTTGTAAAAGAAACTTAAAAATCACACACACAATTCAAACCCCCCTTCCTTGTGTGGTTTTATTATTATCAACTCTAAGGGTAAACATTTAATGAAAGTGGTCAAGGAAAGCGGTGAGTCATTAATGCTCATTAATGATCCTGACACATGTTCATAGTCAACAAAATTGGAAGTTTATCATTCCCAAGGCATTTGACACTTATCTCTTAAAGTCATTAAAAGCGGCTAACTAACCAAACGAGAACGAAAAGGTGCCTCATCAAACGAGTACCAAAAACATTTCACCAAACGATCTCTCTAACAAAAGTATCGGACGAACACAACTAAAATTTGTCAGATGAACACAACATTATTCGTCGGACAAGAACCAACAATTAACATAAAATGCCAAACTTTAACCAACACATATTCAATGTATTTTCTCACACATAAATCAATTAAAATTCTTATATCCAAAAAAAAGGGTCTTACAATTAGGCATTAAGTATACGTTTTTTTGGCTCTAGTGCGAGTGGGAGAATTATAATGTATGCACTGGGAGCCAATGTGGTTAACAAACAATGTGTTTTGAACACATTAAGTATCATGTTACTATTAATAAAAGCAATTTTAATATTTCTATTTGGAATATTAATGTCTATAGAATAGTATATACAAATTTGTAGGACGTCAAGTAGTAGTCTTGATAGTGAGATCCTACAAAATACTATTCTTAAATGTCATCCCTAGTCATTATTAATATTTGGGAAATATTGAGACTAGTGTATGAGTGATTGATTATCTAAATCTCACAAATCATAGACACGAGATGTCAAGTCTTCACACGGGCACACATTAAGAGTAATGATGTGCTAGACTGACCCACCATGAGAACATTACATGGATTGTTTGTGAGTTTCATAAAGGATTCTCAATGTGATAATGGTATATGTAGTCTAATGACCCGAAGTCACTACAATTCCTACATGAGAAGTTCTATAACGCTGCGTGTAATAGGGTGATTATAAAGACAATAATTGGGTATAACGCGAATCATGTGGAGGAATGTGAGTGATGTAGATGAGATTTAGCCCTCCTATGTGTTGACACCTATTTTTGTCCGGGCCCAATTTTAAAAACAACAAAAAACAACAAAAAAAGGGGAGAAAAAGGAAAAGAAAACAAAAAGAAAAGAAAAGGAAAAAAGAAAAAAAAGAAGAAGAAAGAAGCCCAAAGAAAAAAGAAAAAAAAAGAAAAGAAGAAGAGGAACGAAGCCCAGAAAAAAAAAGAAGAAGAGAAGAAGAAAAAGAAAAAAAAAGAAGCAGAAGCAAAAAAAATGAAAGGAAGGAGGAGAGTGGGCCGCGGGCCCACGACCAGAAAGAAAAAAGGGGAGAAGACAGCAGCTGAAAAAGAAAGGAAAAGGAAAAAAATCTAAACCCTAATTTTCTACCCTATTTGAACCCCCACCTCGATCCCCACAACACTACTATTCACTAACGACACTATTCACCATCAGCCCCTAAAGAAACCCTAATTTTCTTCACTCAGATTCTCCACTCTCTCTTCTCATCAGCAGCCCCTCTAAGAGCCAAACCCTAGCACCCAAACACACTCCCTGGCCGCCGTCCCTCTTCTTCACCACCACCATCACCGAACCCTCCTTTCTCTTGGCCGCCGCCCTCCTCAAAACTTCTCCTTTCCCGTCAACCTCGCTCTCAGCCACCTACGCTCGACCGTCCTCTCTCGGCCATCACCCTTCTTCTCCCACCGCCAGACCTCACCGCCGCCAACAACGCTCTGCTTCTTCCATCACTGGACCTCGCCGCCGCATCAAACTCACCACCGTGGCGTCGCCGTTCCCATCCAACCTCACTCCGCCGTCCCTCTTCATCACTTTTGGCCGCCGCTCCTCCTGCGAACGTCGCCCAGCCTCGCGCCGCCGCACCACGTCCTGGCCGCCGCTGCTGTTTTCTTTCCACCCAAGGCCGGCCGCTGCTGCTACTCTGTTCGAGGTGTAGTTCCATCACCAGAAGTCTCGTCTTCTTTTTCCCTTTTCTTGGTTGGTTCTTTTTTCTCTCTTTGCTGTGATGAATCACTGCTTCTCTGTTCATGTTTTGGTCTCCTAAGCATGTTTGTTTTTTTTTCTTTTCTGCTTTGATTCAGTACTCAAATGAAAAATGCACATTTTTATTCATTGTGAATCCTCCATATGGTCTTGGTTCCTTTAGTTACTACGACTGTTTTGTGCTTGTTTGATCTTCCCATGTTCATGATGCGTGCCTTCTTCTTGCCTCTGTCGGTTCGAACAGTACCAAGGCTTTCTGAAATGCTTTATTGGTTTGTTTAGATTCGGTGCTGTGGCTTGTAATTATTATCACTTTTTGTGCTGGGTTTGCTCCCCTCTTTTATTATCGATTCTGTTTCTCCTGATTTTGGGTCTCTTGCTCTTGGCCATGGGTAGTGATGGAATTGAAACTTTGTTTGTTTGATTCTGGTAGTTAGCATTGATAAAGGTTGGTTCTTGATGTTAAAAATGATTTTTTGATTAGCAAATTAACAGTGAAAAATTGAGTCTTGATTTTGGCTTAACGAAAGGTTGGTTTCTTTATAAAAAAAAAAAAGAAAAAAAAAGAAAGAAAAGATTTCTTGGTAATAAAATCAGCTTCTTGATCATAAAAATTGAATCTTGCTTCATGGGAAAAAGAAAAGAAAAGATGCTGTCATAGTAACTTCCAACTTTGGTTCGCCGTCTTGTTTTCGCTTCCTTTTCGCTTCTCCGCGCCAACGCGTATAAAAATTAAAAATTAAATAAAAATGCGAATGCGTCTGTTCCCTTGTGGAATGTCGTTTCTCGTGTCAGTTTCGCGCCAATGCGCGTAAAAAAACCAAATAATTGCGAACGTGATGCGACATAGCGACTGTTCGCTTGTGGGATGTCGTTCCTCGTGCCGTTTTGCTTGCCATATAAAAACTAAATAATTGCAAACGTGATGCGACATAGCGACTGTTCACTTGTGGAATGTCGTTCCTCGTGCCGTTTTGCTCATTTTCATAAAAAAGGACTAAAAAGAAGCTAAAATTATTAAAATCTAGAACTACGTAGCCTTGATTTCTCGTTAGAGATACGTAGGACCGGGTAACAATCCCGCCAGGCATCCCTTTTTTTTTTTTAATCACTTAAATTACTCAAGAACTGCGTAAGCCTTGATCTTCCATTTTAGGGAAGTACGTAGGACTAGGTTCACACCTATCAGGCTATAAAAAATAACAAAAATATTTTGTTTTCTATCTTTTAGAATAATTAGGAATTAAATAATAAAAATAAATAAGGGTAAAATTAATAATGTAGAAAGCTAAGGAAATTACACAAACAATTTTAGGTACCGTTTAGACGGGCGCTGCGGGGTGCTAACACCTTCCCCGCGCGTAATAGACTCCCGAACCTAGATTTTAGGTTTCGTAGGCTATTTATCAATTTTAGGTTTTTTCTAGTGTTTTCCTCAAATAAACATTAGTGGCGACTCTGTCTTTTTTCGTTTTTTCGCCGTCCCGCCGCGACCCTGGTTGCGACAGATGGCGACTCTGCTGGGGAAACTTTGAGAGTCAGGCCTTTTCTGATTGTTTGTGTTTTTTTTAGCTTTATTTTATTTTATTTTACCCTTCATTATTTTTATTGTTTAATTGTCTTGTACATATTTTTTCTACTTTGTATATAATTTGTCTATAATTTATCTTTAACTCGTCTTTCTTTTTATTTTACCCTTCATTATTTTACCTTTTTTATTGTTTAATTGCCTTGTACATGTTGTTTTTTCCTACTTTGTATATAATTTTCCTCTAATTAATCTTTAATTTGTCTTTCTTTTTATTTTATTTTACTCTTCATAATTTTGCTTTTTGTTTGATTGCCCATGTATATATTTTATTTTTTCCTACCTTGTATATAATTTGTTTTCAGCATGCGGTATTAGGGTAGATGACCAATTTAAACTGCTATATCTGGTATTTTCTGGCTATGTTGCAGGTGGGGTAGTTCTTAGGAAAGGGTTCTAAAAAAAAGGTTTGTATGCTCCCAACGCACACACTTCACTTTCACTTTGAGACACACACTTTTGGGCTCTATACCCGAGCCAGTGCAAGCTTAGGAGTAGCGGTGCCTCGGTACTTGGCGTGAGAGACCTAGTGTCTACTCGTCAACTATTGAGTCACCACCCGGATTATTACCGGTCATTGAGTTATTTGGCGTGAGAGGCCTAGTGTCTACTCGTCAAATAATTTGATCATCGGGGCCTTGTCTTTATGACGGGGGTAATCCGGGAGCCTTTTAGGAGTCTAGAACCTACCTTGGAAAGTGCACGTAATCTGACTATAGTCCCCACCCAATTGAAGTTTTGGCCAATGTAGTAGATCTCACCCTTTAGGTTTTTACCCTTGTAGGACAAATGGGAGCATGCTCTTCTTTTTATTTTATTTTCATATCATTATCGTTCAATATGCCATGCTTCATTCATAAAAAAAAACATAAAAATATTTCTTCATGCATCATTCATCTTATATATAAAAAATAAAAATAAAAAATTTCACTTTTCATGCATCATTCATCTTATAAAAAAAACAACATAAAAAAATTCACTTTTCATGCATCATTCATCTTATAAAAAAAAAACATAAAAATATTTCTTCATGCATCATCCATCTTATATATATATAAAAAAAAATTCACCTCTCATGCATCATTCATAAAAAATAAAAATTCATGCATAATTCATCTTATGAAAAAACATAAAAAAATTTCACCTTTCATGCATCATTCATAAAAAATAAAAAATTCATGCATAATTCATCTTATATATATAAAAAAAAAACATAAAAAAAATTTCACCTTCCATGCATCATTCATCATATATAAAAAAAAAATATAAAAATTCACCTTCCATGCATCATTCATCTTATATATAAAAAATAAAAATAAAAAATTTCACTTTTCATGCATCATTCATCTTATAAAAAAAAAAAAAACAACATAAAAAACTTCACTTTTCATGCATCATTCATCTTATAAAAAAAAAAACATAAAAAAAAATTCACCTTTCATGCATCATTCATAAAAAATAAAAAATTCATGCATAATTCATCTTATATATATAAAAAAAAGAACAAAATTCACCTTCCATGCATCATTCATCTTACATAAAAGAAAAATAATAAAAAAAACGCTCCTGCATTTCATCACTCCATGTTCATGCATTTCATGACATTTTACATGCTTCTTTTTAACAGTAAATCAAATTCTGTTAACAGTCCAAATGGATCCTTCATAAAAAAAAACATAAAAATTTTACTTTCCATGTATCATTCATCTTATATATAAAAAAAAAATCATAAAAAAAAAAACACTCTTGCATTTCATGGCATTTTATATGCTCTGTAGTTAACCCAGTTTTTGCATCAACATAGCATTTTGCAACATCACTTGCATTAATCCAGTTTTTGCATCAATATACCATTATCACTTGCATTTACACAGATTTTGCATCATCACTTGCATTTACTCACTTTTGCATCAACATAATCATCGCTTGCATTTATCCGCTTTTGCATCAACATAGCATTTTGCATCACCACTTGCATTAACCTAGTTTTTGCATCATCCAAACATTTGGCAACCGTGCCCACGGTTTTCTCTCTAACATTTCAAAAATGGTGCTTAATAAAATTTCCAGTGGACACAATGGTTGCCATCTTCCAAAAAAAAACAAAAAAAAACAAAAAAAGTTTCCAAGCACATTTGCATTTCCTTGGAGAACTCAAGTCTCAATAAGTTTTAAAAAAAATAAGATAAAGCAGTGACAAGCTCAAGCTAAAGCCCTGGAATCCACAGAAGCAGCTGATACCGGAATCTGAACCTACAAGAAACCAGACTTGAAGAAGGTTGAGTATGATGCTATCATGCAAACACTGGGGGCAAAAGCGCAGAAGGGTAGATCAACACCGATCATGAATGAGTCAAGAACAGGATTTGTGCAATGGCAGCATTCCCATATAGTCAACCACCCATCTCACTTCCTCACCCTTTGCACCAGTAAGGATCATTACCCATATTTATCCATCCTACCAGTTATACGAACCTTCACCATTTTCGTCGTATAGCTAACACAAGCTATTAACTTCAACCTAATCTGTGGAGCCCCTACTCACCATACAGGTTACTGTTCATCTCTAAACCCCCCATCCATTCTTTACCTCACTTTCTTTCTAGCATTAATCTCATCATCTCATCCCAACCTAATCGCCCTCCTCTTCACCGTATGGCTATTTCATTCGTGGAGGGCCTACCCACCCACCTCATATTATGTTGATCCTTACCTGCTCTATCCATACATCTCACCTCAAGACTTTTTTTCAATCACATTTCCCTTAACCATCCCTTGATCACATATCAACCCAATCACCATCCCTATAATTCAACTTTTTTTCCAAAACGCTCGTTCATTTTATCAAGTCCCCTGCTCTGCTGTCACTTGACCATGATGACCTGCACTTGCATGATTTGTTCCCTCAATGTTGAAGTGTTTTTGACTCAAGATTGGAGTATCCATTATCCGCCAGTTTGGCAAGTTCCAAGGATGAACTTTAGCATCATACTCTCAGTTGGGCCTCATGGATCTTTCACAAGAGAACACTGAAGTTGTCTGGTTTTCGTCAGTGATGAGCTGCTTATTGCAACAAAGGTCGCAGAGGCTTTCGATTATCCGTCGGTTTGCTCTTATTGGCAACTCGTTCAAGAAGGAGGAGGCGACATCTACCAATCTTTCAACAATCAAGGCGCCTGAGTTTAATGGTCTAGCATTGTTAATTGATGTGGTTAACATAAGCTTTTCGTTTTGTCATGTTAATGTTGAACCTTTGCTAACTTTCTTTGAAGCACTATTTAAGAATCATGCATGACATTTTCTTTTTCTTTTATTTGTTTGCTTCATTCATTGTATTTTCCTGTGTCAATCTCAATCTCATTCTCCAATTTTCCATTCCCATCTCACTCAAATCATTCCTAGCGTCTCATAATGGCTAATGTCTCAAGTGCGGGAGAACTTATTTGCTTGATTTCTAAGGACACAAGCTGGCATGGAAGAAGACCAAGAGCACCTGGGGCAAATTTTGTCGCGGTTGCAAGCGCTTATTTGTGAGAAGTTGATCGATTTCATAGGAAAGCTCTAGCAGATGTTCATTTATGCAGAAAGGCGCAAGGGTCATCCCTCAACACAAAAAAAAAGAAAAAAAGGAAAAAAGCCCGTTAGGTTGAAAACCCGAAAGGGCGACCTAAGCAAAAGTTAGGGCATAAAAAAAGAGCAAGTGAATCAAGTTCACCACAGTTTTGTCTGGGACTTAGGTTCCTGAAAGTGATCAATCATGCCTTGAGATGAAGTTTGACAATCTTTCTCTATCCTTACCTCATAACATTATCCCTTGATACCCCATTTGAGCAAAAAAAAAAACCTTCCCCTTAACCCTAGACAAGGATCACTTTACATTAGAGTTAGCACAATATTAGCGCCAAGCTTGCTTAAGATTTCCATTTCAAAAAAAAAGCAAAAAAAAAAAAGGGTCAAAAAGATGAAAATGTAAAAAAAAAAAAAGAATAGAAAAAAAGAAAAAAATTCTTAGCAAGTCTTGGCCAACCATAAGAAGAGAATTATTCTCTGGACAATCAGTGCTAAGTTTCGATCAAAGTGCTAAAAATCCTTTGTCTTCATTAATTCATTAACCCGTAAACACTTTGATATCCTTCCTTTCATGACTCACAAGCCCTTAGCCACATATCCTTCGGCTTCATTAACCCATAAACACTTGTTTGTGCCTTTGATATCCTTCCTTTCATGACCCACTAGCCATTAGCCACATATCCTTCGTCTTCATTAACCCATAAACACTTGTTTGTGCCTTTGATATCCCTCCTTTCATAACCCACTATCCCTTAGCCACATATCATTCGTCTTCATCCTTTCATGACCCACTAGCCCTTAGCCACATTACAACCTTAACAAAATCCATTCCGATCAAGGATTGATTGTCCACTTTTTCTTGAACTTGATTTTGAGACATAATAACTTGATTCATTTGCTCAAAAAAGAAAAAAAAAAAAAAAAAAAAAAAAAAAGAAAAAAGAGGGATGCTCACTGAATAGTTTCCTCCACAAAGATCCCTCAAGAATGGACACTGCGGCAAAGCCCAATCAGTCATAAGAAAAGCAAGAAAAGATCTCTTCCATGCCCATCCAGACCTCAAATGGGAGCCAAGATCAATAGAACAATTGTTGGACTACCACTCGTTATCTCAATTGGGGCAACTTTTCAGCTCGTTGCTTATCCCTTTCCCTGAAGTTGGGCCCATTTTCTGGTTTCTCCCCGATCTCTCTGTGTCACAACTGAGGCAATTACTCAAGCCATTTTCCTTCACCCGACTCAGACTAGGGAAACAGTCTAAGTTTTAACTTCATATCTTTTGTGTACTTGGTCATTCTTCGGGTAGGATAGTTACCTATTCTTAGTAGTCTTCCCGTGTACTCTGATCTGGGGCATTTGCTCATATGAATTCCTCATACATTTTCTCAAAGTGGGGCAGACTACTTGTTCTTCCACTCTCAGGCTGAAGTATTACCTTGGTTGTTCTCACAAATTCTTCCAACCTATTGAGACATCACTGAAGCAATTGATCATTCCACTCCTTGTCATCCTTGTTACACCCGAGAGATTGTCTAGCTTTCACTTTTTCATCATTCTAGTGCATTGTCTTTCGAACTGGAGCAATCACTTGTTTTCTGA
This sequence comes from Acmispon strigosus, assembly GCA_030819835.1. Lineage (NCBI taxonomy): Eukaryota > Viridiplantae > Streptophyta > Magnoliopsida > Fabales > Fabaceae > Acmispon > Acmispon strigosus. The sequence goes on along the minus strand of JAUAMA010000001.1, from coordinate 3,990,035 downwards.
TGCTTATCTCTCATAATCCAAGACGAGGTAATTTTCCAGTCCATGCTTTGTCAATGTTCCCAGAATGGGGCAATCATATGCTACCTCATGCTCATCGCCTAAGACTAAACCGGGGCAATCGCCCAATTTTGTCATGAATTCTTTTCAATATCTAGATTGGAGCGTTCATTTGTCTTTCCATCAACTTCTTTCAAATAGGAACAATCATTTGTCTTCTGATGCTCATTCTTCAAAATATAAACCAAGGCAATTTTCCAGTCTATGTCTTATAATTATACCCAAGCTGGGGCAGCCTGATGTCCACCACTCATTCTCTTCATCCGCCCCAAACAAAACCGGGGCGATCCTCTGTCATTTGACTCCATCATGTGTCATCTCATGTCATGCATATTAATTAGATAACGCTACAAAGCGAGAGATCACATGTTCAATAACATGACTTAGCATTTCAACATCTCATTTAACATGTTAGACCAGGAGGCTCTCTGTCCACTCAAAACCAACAGAAAAGAGGGGGCGCCTCAAAGACCTCCATCAGTCAGAAAATTCAAAGTCAGCATCAGACGACTCAGATAAACTTTCAATAAGCAGGTGACCCACCCGTCTCAGTCAGGTTTCAGAGGAAGATCTTGCAAAAGAGGCAAGCTTCACATCCATTCACATGAGCTGTCCAGATGAAACAAGCTTGAGTCTGTCTAAGTTTCCAAGCATGCATGTGCTTATTGAGCTAAATTTTTACAAGGAAGCTAACAAAAGTCTTTTCTAACACAGCATAATTCAAGTTTGAGTTTCAAATTAATAAGCTGTGCATCATTTGCATCATTGCATCAAAAGCATCAACATCATATACATAACCCCATCACATATGGTACATATCACGCATTACATTTCATAGCATGCATTTCATTTCATACCATGCATACCTTTGACACATATTGAAAGTTGCAGTTGGCGAGTCCGAGGTGGCGCTTAGACCGATCCTTGTCACTTTCCAGCAGATCCAGGGTGGTGCTTAGACGATCCCTGTTACATTTCAGCAGATCCAAGGGGGCGCTTAGACGAACCTTGTTACCTTTCAGCAGATCCACGGTGGCGCTTAGACGATCCGTGTTACCTTCCAGCAGATCCAGGGTGGCGCTTAGACGATCCCTGTTACATTTCAGCAGATCCAAGGGGGCGCTTAGACGAACCTTGTTACCTTTCAGCAGATCCACGGTGGCGCTTAGACGATCCGTGTTACCTTCCAGCAGATCTAGGGTGGCGCTTAGACGATCCCTGTTACATTTCAGCAGATCCAAGGGGGCGCTTAGACGAACCTTGTTACCTTTCAGCAGATCCAAGGGGGCGCTTAGACGAACCTTGTTACTTTTCAGCAGATCCACGGTGGCGCTTAGACGATCCCTGTTACCTTTCAGCAGATCCAAGGGGGCGCTTAGACGAACCTTGTTACTTTTCAGCAGATCCAGGGTGGCGCTTAGACGATCCCTGTTACCTTTCAGCAGATCCACGGTGGCGCTTAGACGATCCGTGTTTGTAACACCCCAATTTTGGATTGAGGGATCACAACATAATTACGCGGAAATAAGTTTCTTAAAAACCTCTCAAAAGAGTCACTCAATTACTCTTCAAAACCAAAAGCGTCGCTCAAATAAATACTTAAAATACCATAACCCATAAATCATTATAGTCTAGCGGAATAATTAAAAATAAGTAGTGACAACATATCTTCTAAGTCAAAAACAAAAAAAAAACAAAACAGAAAAATAAAATTCCAAGTCCTTCACGCTTCGGCTCCATCAATCTCCCAAAATCACTCAATGCGCTGCTTATCTGTGGCGTTAAGCGCCCAAGATAACACACAAACAAAACAAGAAAGGGTTAACTTCGAAAAATAAAAACATTAATCACCATTATGTGATAATTAAAAGAAAACAGCACTAAATACAGCATACAAAAATATTAATCACCATTATGTGATAATTAAAAGAAAACAGCACTAAATACAGCATACAACAGAATACAGTAGCAACAAATACAGTAAACAGATTACTGTACGAAATCAGGATACAGCAGTGGCATAAAACAGAAACAGGACGCAGCAGTATTAAAATACAGTAACAGAACAGATACAGCAGAAATAAAATACAGCAGTGAGAACAGAACAGCAGGAACAGCAATACAGAACAGCAGTTTTACAAAAAAACAGAAAACAGAATGGAATACAGCAGTATAATATTCAGCAATAACAACCTCAAGGTTCAATAACATCCTCTTGAATAGCAATCAACTTCACTTATAATACCACAAGAAAATCAGAGCATGTTATCAATCAAGTCATGAAATAATAGTTAGTTCCTACGTAACTATATGCATAAATCTATGGCCAAGTTTTGCTCCATCGAGCAGGACAACCCCGTGGGACAAATATCCACCACGTTGCCCTAAATAGGGAGATCACACGGGACAACTCCCCGTCACATCATACCAAAACACCTAGTGATGCATGTGATTATGACAATATGATCCTCCAAAATAAACGAACCAACAGTTCTTGAAACATTGTCGTACAACCGCACATGCTCATATAAGATCTCAATCAATTCGAACCACATGTTATACAGTGTCAATTCCAAATTCTCATTTCTCATTATCATTAGGTCTCAATTAGAACATCTACCACAACAAGTAGCAAAATTATCACGCCTGAGTTCAATCAAATATTCAAAACAGGATTAAAACACTCACAAACGACAACCGGTTACTAAGAAAGAAGTTACCCTTACCTTCTCGGGTTTCGCATCCAATTCCAAGTTCAACCTATTATTTAATAAGTAAAAGCCTAAATTAATATCTCATAAAAGAATGGAAGGAAAAATCCCTGAAACCAATTAATTCACAAAAAACAGAAAACAGCACTGGGCTGGCAGGGGCCCAGCGCTTGTGCGCTGGGATGCCAACGCTCATGCGTTGGCTCCCTGCCTGGGAAATAATTCCCAGCGCCCAGGCGTTGAGGTGTCAACGCTCATGCGTTGGCCCTCTGTTCAGGGTGACCAGAATGTCATTTTTCCACTGTTTTAAGTCCCAAAAGTGATTTTCATGACGAATCTTTACCAGAATCAATTCCTAAAAATTATACATCATTTCCCAGAGTCCTAACATGTTAAAATCAATTTTCTCTGAAATTACTTAATTGGCGTCAAGGACCTAAAATTTTCTAGAATAAAGAAACAAGAGTGTAGAGCGGAACCAACCTCAAGTGTGGCTCCGGAAACGAACGTACAAGCCGGTGTTCTCCTTCCTTGTTCCAAGGCTCATCCATAACTTTGAGAATCCGTAGAGAGTCATGTGATCAAGCTTGAATTGGAAGGAGAGAATTGATGTCCAAAAACAGAAACGGTAAGGATTAGAGCTGAGTTTTTGATCGAATATTGGACTCATAATTTGCTTGGAAAGAAGCCTTACCGAAGACAACTAAGAACCCTTTGAGATGGAAGGTTGGAGGGTGGTTTTGCTCCTTCCCAAGGTGAAAACAAGGCAGCAAAACGGAGGAAATACAGCAGAAAACGCAGGAAGACAGCAGAGGAAAAACGCAGAAACAGCAGCCCAAGAGGAACTAACGTGCAGCAGATTTTTCTTGGCAGCAGCAGCAGCAGAAAAGTAGGGTTGGAATTTAGGGTGAAGGCTGAGTATATAGCCTCATTAAGCACGAAATTCTGACCTAATATCTCCCCATGATCACTGAAATAACTACCCATTATTCCCTCAATCTTTCCCATTAATTCCCAATTAACACATGTCTAAATTTCAAATTTTGAATTTCAGTTTCTGCTTCAAACTAGGGCTGCTCAAAATTTAAAATAAAACCAAAACTTCCTTCACCCAGTTTCGAATCCTTGTCTTGCAAATCAAATGCTTAAGCTTCAACCACTAAGCCACAACTCATCTTGTTGTAACTTAAACAATTATATTCTTTTACCTAGTACCAAACAATTCCATAAGGACTTTATTCATATCAAAACTCCAAGGACAATACCACTAACATTATTCAAACAAGAGTCTAACAAGGGTTAAAAACTGATCTATGAATTAGTTGAAGGACTAAAATATAGATAATCCAAGCTCAGGGACCAAAAATATAAATACCAAAAATAGAGGGTCTTACAGTGTTACTTTTCCGCAGATCCAGGGTGGCGCTTAGACGATCCCTGTTACCTTTCAGCAGATCCAAGGGGGCGCTTAGACGAGCCTTGTTACTTTTCAGCAGATCTAGGGTGGCTCTTAGACGATCCCTGCATGACAGTGGTTCGGGTTTTGAACCCAAGTTTACTGTGTTCTCTTTGACACCCGGACAAAAATGTGTCATGTCTTTACCCATTTCTTACAACAGTAATATTCTCATACTACCTAGTAAGAAACGAGTAAAGAGGGGCACCTGTTGACACCTATTTTTGTCCGGGCCCAATTTTAAAAACAACAAAAAACAACAAAAAAAGGGGAGAAAAAGGAAAAGAAAACAAAAAGAAAAGAAAAGGAAAAAAGAAAAAAAAGAAGAAGAAAGAAGCCCAAAGAAAAAAGAAAAAAAAAAAGAAAAGAAGAAGAGGAACGAAGCCCAGAAAAAAAAAAAAAGAAGAGAAGAAGAAAAAGAAAAAAAAAGAAGCAGAAGCAAAAAAAATGAAAGGAAGGAGGAGAGTGGGCCGCGGGCCCACGACCAGAAAGAAAAAAGGGGAGAAGACAGCAGCTGAAAAAGAAAGGAAAAGGAAAAAAAATCTAAACCCTAATTTTCTACCCTATTTGAACCCCCACCTCGATCCCCACAACACTACTATTCACTAACGACACTATTCACCATCAGCCCCTAAAGAAACCCTAATTTTCTTCACTCAGATTCTCCACTCTCTCTTCTCATCAGCAGCCCCTCTAAGAGCCAAACCCTAGCACCCAAACACACTCCCTGGCCGTCGTCCCTCTTCTTCACCACCATCATCACCGAACCCTCCTTTCTCTTGGCCGCCGCCCTCCTCAAAACTTCTCCTTTCCCGTCAACCTCGCTCTCAGCCACCTACGCTCGACCGTCCTCTCTCGGCCATCACCCTTCTTCTCCCACCGCCAGACCTCACCGCCGCCAACAACGCTCTGCTTCTTCCATCACCGGACCTCGCCGCCGCATCAAACTCACCACCGCGGCGTCGCCGTTCCCATCCAACCTCACTCCGCCGTCCCTCTTCATCACGTTTGGCCGCCGCTCCTCCTGCGAACGTCGCCTAGCCTCGCGCCGCCGCACCACGTCCTGGCCGCCGCTGCTGTTTTCTTTCCACCCAAGGCCGGCCGCTGCTGCTACTCTGTTCGAGGTGTAGTTCCATCACCAGAAGTCTCGTCTTCTTTTTCCCTTTTCTTGGTTGGTTCTTTTTTCTCTCTTTGCTGTGATGAATCACTGCTTCTCTGTTCATGTTTTGGTCTCCTAAGCATGTTTGTTTTTTTTTCTTTTCTGCTTTGATTCAGTACTCAAATGAAAAATGCACATTTTTATTCATTGTGAATCCTCCATATGGTCTTGGTTCCTTTAGTTACTACGAATGTTTTGTGCTTGTTTGATCTTCCCATGTTCATGATGCGTGCCTTCTTCTTGCCTCTGTCGGTTCGAACAGTACCAAGGCTTTCTGAAATGCTTTATTGATTTGTTTAGATTCGGTGCTGTGGCTTGTAATTATTATCACTTTTTGTGCTGGGTTTGCTCCCCTCTTTTATTATCGATTCTGTTTCTCCTGATTTTGGGTCTCTTGCTCTTGGCCATGGGTAGTGATGGAATTGAAACTTTGTTTGTTTGATTCTGGTAGTTAGCATTGATAAAGGTTGGTTCTTGATGTTAAAAATGATTTTTTGATTAGCAAATTAACAGTGAAAAATTGAGTCTTGATTTTGGCTTAACGAAAGGTTGGTTTCTTTATAAAAAAAAAAAAAGAAAAAAAAAAGAAAGAAAAGATTTCTTGGTAATAAAATCAGCTTCTTGATCATAAAAATTGAATCTTGCTTCATGGGAAAAAGAAAAGAAAAGATGCTGTCATAGTAACTTCCAACTTTGGTTCGCCGTCTTGTTTTCGCTTCCTTTTCGCTTCTCCGCGCCAACGCGTATAAAAATTAAAAATTAAATAAAAATGCGAATGCGTCTGTTCCCTTGTGGAATGTCGTTTCTCGTGTCAGTTTCGCGCCAATGCGCGTAAAAAAACCAAATAATTGCGAACGTGATGCGACATAGCGACTGTTCACTTGTGGGATGTCGTTCCTTGTGCCGTTTTGCTTGCCATATAAAAACTAAATAATTGCAAACGTGATGCGACATAGCGACTGTTCACTTGTGGAATGTCGTTCCTCGTGCCGTTTTGCTCATTTTCATAAAAAAGGACTAAAAAGAAGCTAAAATTATTAAAATCTAGAACTACGTAGCCTTGATTTCTCGTTAGAGATACGTAGGACCGGGTAACAATCCCGCCAGGCATCCCTTTTTTTTTTTTAATCACTTAAATTACTCAAGAACTGCGTAAGCCTTGATCTTCCATTTTAGGGAAGTACGTAGGACTAGGTTCACACCTATCAGGCTATAAAAAATAACAAAAATATTTTGTTTTCTATCTTTTAGAATAATTAGGAATTAAATAATAAAAATAAATAAGGGTATAATTAATAATGTAGAAAGCTAAGGAAATTACACAAACAATTTTAGGTACCGTTTAGACGGGCGCTGCGGGGTGCTAACACCTTCCCCGCGCGTAATAGACTCCCGAACCTAGATTTTAGGTTTCGTAGCCTATTTATCAATTTTAGGTTTTCTCTAGTGTTTTCCTCAAATAAACATTAGTGGCGACTCTGTCTTTTTTCGTTTTTTCGCCGTCCCGCCGCGACCCCGGTTGCGACACTATGTAATGGGAGTAATCATCTACAGGCCACTTGATAGAGTAAGACTTTGAAATGAATGTCCACGCTCAGAAAGGGTAATTATGAAATATTTAGTTCTGGAAAGTCTTCTCGAGGATCAATGAACAAAAGTTGGATATACAAGGATGACACTTTCATGCCTTGAGTTCAATTAGATATATGGACAAAGCGGCCAATCATATAAAATATAATTGTCACAAGGTATATCATGTCAGAACAGGGGTATTCTTGATATTTAGGTTATAGTGTTGTATTGCTAGATACCGCTCATTATATGCGATAATAGATATACTTGATTAAACTCAAGTGAAAGTGGGAGATTGTTGGATTATGCACTAGTAGCTTAATATTATTTTACATAATTATTATAGCCCAAGTATGCAAGAGATACCTATAGATTCACATGCATAGAATTAAACTACTAAAATGTATTATAATGCCTTGTTGGGCCATGTTTATTAGATGAGCAATTATTGGCCTAGGTTCATTGGATGAGTCCAATAAGCATTAAGGAGAATTATGACTAGCCTCTTAGGATTCTTATAAGTAGAGTATGAGATGCTCAAACCCTAGTGAGACATTTTTGCTCAGACTCTTACCTCCGCTAGCACATCGAGCCGCAAGGGTTTCTAGTGGGGGCGTTCGCGTGGAATTCTGTATAGAGGAAGCTGCTATTGCTTTGCTTGTCATGTCTTCAAGAGGTAATCCTAATTACTTCTTACGTGTTTGTTTCTTTATGAACTTTGAAACATGAACTCGCAAGTCTATCTCACAAAAGGAAATTCTTTTTCCGCTGCAGTAATTGACTGCATGATTCCCATCATGGATAACATCGGCTCAGCCGACGCTAATTTAAAAGGCGTGTTGTTTAACCGTATGGTCCCATATTTAAGGCATGCAGACAGGAAACTTCACGTCAGCTCTAACTGACACAAATCTGATTGGTAAAAGTAGCGTCGCACATTAGAGGCCGCTACATATTCGAAAGTCGATTCTATCATGGCTTGTGAACTTAGAGTCTTCTATGATCGACTCTAGTTGCGTCGACATAGCTGACTCAAAGCTTTACCCTAATTTTTACTACTCATCTTTTTTTGTCGGCTTTGCCAATGCAAAGTGGCTAGATTTAGCGTCAGTTTCGTGGCTGACACTAAATTTAGACAATAACGGAGCTCTTTCTTGTAGTGTGGACTTTTGTTAGCGCATGTTCCTAGGCTAAATTAGAACAAAATTCGTAATCCATGGGATGAAACAAACCATAACTAAAACATATAAAAAGTGTAAAACGGAAACACAACATGCTACTCTTGAGAACAAAATTAAATTTAATATGTTGCATATGATATTATAAACTGTAATGTATATTTTCTTTAGGGAATTGGTAATGTAATATGGAATCATTTTATTTTTGCAAGCATTAATATGGCATCATAGGAACAAAACATTGTTGACAAAATCACACTGCACTAGTTTACGTACGTCTCATAAATTATATAGTATAAAATATATTATATATAGTAGATAAAAAATATATTTTGAGTTTAACCTATATATAACTTACTTAAAATAGAAGAAATTTATTCTTATCGGAATATGTTTTTTTGTAAAATATACGAAAAACACATTTAGTTTTGGCTAATATACTGAAAGAACAATTGGAAGAAGGAGTTACTACAATCAAGAACCGATCCTTAGGCTAATCTTAAGCCAACCAACGGTGTCAATGAAGCCAAAACTTGTCATCCAATGAACTGTTGCTGAATCCAATTTGTTAATCCATTTAGGTCGCTGGGACAAAACAGAACCCGGTCCAAAGTTGTTATACTCACCAAATGTTAGGTGACCCCTGCAATGCAAAACTTCTCATATTATCAAAACCTGAATCCCCAAGAATTAAGCAAACAAAATAAGTAAAAGATGATACTGAGCATGGTTTAATTTGATGTGTTGGATCTTACACTTGGAAAAGCTCAGGATCCCAACCTTGAGGTTGTATAATGTTATCCAGTTTTGAGTTGCGGAAAATAACTGTAGCATATTCTCTCCATGGTCTTCCCAAGTAAGTTGTACCTGTTCCATAGATAACACATTTCATAAAAGCAAACCCATTTGTTTCACTCGGATTTGTCCTCCCTTGTGCTGTGATAATGCCGGAAATTCCTGGAGGTAAACGCCCAGCAATAACAGATATGCCACACTCCTGTAAAAAAATGAAATGATATATTAATGGGAGCAGTGCTTATACAATACAATAAAAAATAGAAAAAAATAATAGAAAAGTTATTAATTACCTCGTACAATGATTGGGCAGCACCAAAGATAAAATCAACAGCACCTTGAATGGTACAATGCAGGTAGTAATGATTTCCTTGAGCATCCCACAAAGTATCTTGAAAACCAAAGAAGCCTACATTCAGGAAGTAAGATTTGTCGCCGCTTACCAAGGCAGCTACTGCAGGTCGCATCGGGTTATTATTGTATGAATTCTGTTTCATATGTATATCAAACATCGAAACTATGTAAGAAAAACTATACTCCCTCCGTTTCAAATTATAAGACCTTTTTATAAACAAATTTAATGTTATAAAAATATAAGACCCTTCTAGATTTCAAAAAAAAATAAACTGTTTTTCCTAAATTAAGTACCTTTGCGAGTTATGAATTCGAGGCAAGGCATGAAATGGGCTAGAAAGATAAGCTAGAAAAAGGAAAATCATGAGAATGTCTATTTATTACTATGAAGGGATGTTCAATTTTTTTTTAAAGGTATGTTCTAATTTATGAACTATTGACACTCTCATTGGCTAGTTGTAGCTAGTGAATTTCATCATAAATAAATGTAATATTCCATTATCCCGAGAAGTTGAAGATTTGGTGACAAATTTAACTAAATAAAATATCATTAAATGAGTTTTTTATTTTTGAATTTACTCCATCTATTTCTTAATAACTGTCCCTATTCTAATCTTATTTTTTTATTTATTTGTGACTTTTACATTTTCAAAAAAACATTAATTGTGTTTTACCAATTATACGCTTAGTTTAATGATGATAGAAAAAATGAAAAGTTAGAATTAATAAGACAGATAAAGTGTATATAAGGAAGTTTGAAGATAATTAAACTAAAAACAATAGCATTAACATCATTTCTTAATTCATGTGTCGAAACCTTAAAGTGACAGTTATTAAGGAACGGAGGGTTGATTAATGTTTTTACATCAATTCATTACCAACTAATTAATAGTACAGAACCGCTATTTGTCACGATGGAGGGGTGTTCGGGGCTGGACATATTTATTGGGAGAGTAATTGATTTGCTAATTATTTGACGAAAGGTGGAAGTGATAGGATAGAAGCTCTTTGGGTCCTGTATGGCTAAGTGTAAATATTCACATATGAGAGAGATGTTATCATATATAATATATTTGATTTCCATTCAATAAATTTGTATTTTTTTAAAAAAAAAAATCATTGATCCACGGTATAAGTTTATGTCATTTATATATAGATAGATATTATTACAAATTAGTTTTAATATTTTTTGTTTTACTTTGGTTTTTAGACTTAACTCATTATCAATTTGTTCATTAACATCACTTAATCATCAACTAATTAATTCAATTAATGATATAACTCATCCTTCATATTTAATTGATGTCATCAATGCTACGTGTATTTACTTTTTGGCGATATATATAATATTAAATTTAAAAAATTATACTTAATATCTAAACATTCAATTTATTTAACTAAGAGGGGTAGCTTAGTTGACAATGCAGGCTGAGTGTGCGGGAAGAGTTCTCGGATTCAATCCCAGTGGAATACACTCTTGGGGAGGGATGCAAATCCTCAACAGTGACTAAATCCGAATTCAGAATAGTCGCATTCCGAAGGACGACCAGATACCGGGGAGTTAATACTCTAAAACATTAAATTTATTTATTTCATTTTAAATATATAATATATATTATATTTATTTATTCATACCCTATTTTCTCTTGCCTCTCGTTTTTACTCATTTTATCAAACATATAAGTGCATTGATGGAGAATAAATAAAAAAGTAACAGTGAAACAATATGACAAAAGGTCACTCACGATAAAGCTGATATACTTGATGACAATATTGTCAGCCATGGTTGAGAATGTAGGGTTCTGCAATGTTGTTTCAGCCCACTCAACTAGGGTTTTCGACTTTCCCTCTCCTTGCAGTATGATGTAAGGCTTGTTATAAGGAATTACCAATTTTTCCCTGAAAACATATTCTTATTATTATCACATTTGACATTTGAAGCATAAAAATATTAGCATGCAATTGTTTTACCACACTCTCCATCTAATATACCAAAATATTGTAGCATATACCCCAATATGTTATTTGAATTTGATACTTGTTACCGCAACAATGAAAAATTAAAGTTTTCAAAAAAAAATTAAAAATTAAAAAAAATAAAATATAGATCGAGAAGAAGACACACAAATATATGTGAGTTTGCCAATGTTGTTATCTAAAAATAGATACACTAACATGAACATAGAACACTCAAAGAGATACTACTATTTTCTCTATTTTATAAGAATCTTACTGATGCAATACAATGGTACCCGAATTCCGCGTTGCAACCTTTACCCAATGAACATGATCAAGAAAAAAAGGAAAAATCACAAAATAGGTCCCGTCACATATCTCTATTTTTCTAGTTAATATTTTAAGCTCCAAAATTTTAGGTTGGGTCGCCCCACTAACTATAAAATCAAGGTACCTCAAAAATTCTCAACATTGACTTGAACTCTCCCAAGCAGTGTTTTAAAACTCAGATCCTGTGATCGACTCAGCTAAGGTACGGTTAATAGGTCACTGGTCAGACCGAGGGGTCACTGGTCGGACCGGTTGACTCGGTGCATATTATAAAAATATAAAAAATCCAATATATGGATTTAAAATATAAATAATAAAATACATGATTAATCACTAATAATATTGTGGTCAGTGGTAGTAGTGTTGTTTTTTTATTTCTAAGTCCTGTGTTCAACTCCCAATTGCATCACCTTTTAAAAATAAATTCATGTTTTTTGTTGAATTGCTTCAAACCTATAAGCCCAATATATTAAATAATTGCTGGGTTTGTCATATTGGGCTTACATGCATAACCCATTATCAACCTACTCAAGAAAAAAAAATCAGTTTTAAAAAAACCAACCGAGTCACCGGTTTTACTCTTGAACCGACCGAGTCGTATCGGTTTAATTCGGTTCGTTTACAGAACCGATCAGGTGAGCAATCCAGACCAGCCATGACACCGGTTCCCGATCAGACCGACCGGTTCAGTCCGATTTTTAAAACGCTGCTCCCAAGTCATCAAGAATCAAGAACAACTCTTTTAAATTCCATTAAAAAGAACTCTTTTAAATTAATAATTAAATGATTTATTATTCAAGTCAGATCCTAACTAATAATATATTTTGTTTGATCAGTTCTTCCTTTTAATCGAGAACAATTTTGAAAATCTAAATTTAGAAATAAAATTGTTAGGTAAGAAGTTAGAAATAACATTATCAAAATTTGATACGCATGTAATATATAGTGCATGTGTTTATATATACTATAAGATTAATGGAGGATGGTACTCATAACTTTACCTATAGACACCTGCCTTCACATTGATTGAAGTCCAATACCTATTGTTTGGAGGGACTGAATCAATAGCAGATTGTATGGTAGAGAAGTTTCCATGCCCTGATTGATCAACATCTATTGTCCAGTAAGGAAGGATCTTATCTCCAAATCTTTTATAAATGCCCTGAGAATTTGCTAGGTCTACTCCAAAACCCAAAAGTATAAAAAAACAAGTAAAGAAACACCGAGCACAAGTCATGACGGATCAAAGGTGAAAATACGATCCAAGAAGTTTATGATCTTCACACATTTAGCTATTTAGTTTTTAAGAGTACCCACGATAATTGTCATTTATGTGTGTGTAAAGTTGACTTGAACAATGCATTTATGACAGCATTGATGAGTTATTAATTATCATTTATATTATTAATTGCTCCATCTATTCTTTATTGTCCATCACGCTAATGTTTTGACACATATATTAAAAAACTGTAATTTTAATATGTTAAGTTCAAACGATTACACATTGTATCATGTTTTGAATGATAATAATTTTACCTCAGGTTTAATTATGATAGACAACGATTTCCTAAGACCTTACATATTTTACATTTCAGGAAATATCTATCAATAAAAAATAACGCAATGTCTACACCTCCTTCAGAAGAATTGGAAGAAGAATGTTCAAATGTATCGCTCAAGAAAATATGAAGAAAGAACGACTGCCTACTTACATGAAGGAACGTCTGACTACTTTCAAGAAAGAATATTTGCCTCAGTGTTCAAACAATGAAGGCTTGCAAAGTCTGAATATTAAATGAAGCTCTGTTCGCACGAGAATCAAGAAAAGATATATTTAATAGAGAAATATTCCTCGTATCTTTCTGCTCTCTGAACGCTCAGTACAACAAGATACGCCTTTTCAGAGTCAACGACACTATTTTCTGAACATCCTATCACCTCAACGGTCAGAATCAAATCTCTATGATCAGAATAGAAGATACGCCCTGCTGATTTCATTTGCATTTAATGCTCGAACGTTGTTTAAGGAAACAAAGCAGAACAAAGCGGACGATAGAAGCAAGTGCATTAATTGCTGCATTTAATGCGTAGCAGGTTTGCATTTAATGCTTCTGAGAGCTTGTCAGAAGTATCTGTTGCACCTTCAGAGAAGAAGAAATTCAAACAGAACTCTACAATCTTCACCAACGTTCATCCTACTGAAGATATAAATAGAAGACTTGAAGACTAAAATCAAAGGCGACTTACAACAAAAAATCCTCAAAGATTTCAAAGTCTTTTATTGCGATCAAGCTCTAAAACCTACTCAAAAATCTAGTGTTATACTACTTTGAGTTTAGTCGTCTGCCCTAGTGTGAAATCCTCATAGAGTGATAACACTCATCCTTCTCACACTTCAAAACAGAGAAATCATTTTCACATCATCTCTGTAATCTGTGCTCAAACACCTTCTACTTTACTCTTTGTGTAGAAACTCTGTAGAACCAAAATTCTTTGTAAAAGAATTAGGAGAAGTCCTGTTGAATACTTGTAAGGAGAAGTCCTGCACGATACTTGTACTGTTTGGTGTGAATAATGGAAAATCTTGGTGAAGCCAAGGACTGGACGTAGCCCTGTCGATTAAGGGGGTGAACCCGGATAAACTCGTTTTGTGCTTTACTTTTCAGCTCTGTTAATTTTCCGCTGTACAAGTTTTAGAAAAGAGCTTTTAAAACTTATACTTGTTTTGAAAGAAAAGTTTTAAAACCACACACACAATTCAAACCCCTCTTTCTTGTGTTGTTTTGTTATTATCAATTGGTATCAGAGCTTAACGGCTCTGAGAAACTAACATCTTAATAGGTGTAAGAGTTAAAGATCCATGGAGAACAACACATTTTTTACTAGCGTGGCTACAAACAAACCGCCATTCTTTGATGGCTCCAACTACTCCTATTGGAAGAAGCACATGCAACTGTTAATAGAGTTAACGGGCTATAAACTTTGGGACATTGTGGAGCAAGGCAACTATGTTCCCAGAAATGCTGCAGGAGAAGCCATTCCCCAGGCATAATGGAAAGATGAACAACGCACTAAGAATCAACTTAACTCAAAAGCGAGGTTGTTTCTCACATATTCCCTGAGCAAAAATGAACACGACAAAGTGGACTGTTTAGCCACTGCCAAGGAAATATGGGACACGCTAGCCATGGCGCATGAAGGAACATCAAGCGTACAATAGACCCGAATAAGTATGCTGGTCGCACAATATGTAGCCTTCAAAATGAAGGACAACGAATCCATCGATGACATGTTCTCCAGATTTCAAATCATCCTAAATGCATTAAGAAATCTTGGGAGATCATACTACAATCTGGATCAGATAACCAGGATCCTGAGATGTCTTTCACCCAAATGGAGGCCAACGGTGACCGCTACTCGACAAGCGAAGGATCTCACCACCTTGAGAATGGAAGATCTTCTGGGAGCTCTGAAAGTTCATGAGATTGAGCTTTCTGAAGATGCTGAGGCTAAAAAGAGCAAATCCATAGCCTTTAAATCCAAATCCTCTAAAGCTCTAAAAGATGAAGAGTCATCTGAAGAAACTGAAGAGTCGTATGATCATTTAGACGATGAGGAAGCCCACTTCAATAGAAGGTTCAAGAAGATGTGGCTCAAAAGAAAGCAGGCCAAAATGAGCCAAGGAGAGAGCAGGGAAAAGGATAGATTTCATCCAGCTCCAGAAGAGATGGAGAGAAGAACTCCAGCACAGGTTCCATCGTCTGCTTTGAGTGCAGAAAGCTTGGTCATATTAAAGCCGAATGTTCTTGACTTTCAAAGAGACCAGTCCAAAAGAACTTCAACAGGAAAAAGAAGGCTCTCACTGGGCAAGATGAAGAATCTGAAGAATGCTCTGAAAATGAAGAGGAAGAAGAATATAATGAAGAATTATTCTTCACATTCATGGCGTCTGTAGACTCGTTTGACGACGAAGGAGACAAAGGAGATGAGGTAACATTTGAAATCTCTCAGGAAGAGTATAATGAATTACTTAATTATTCACACTCGTTATCTGCAAATTGCAGTAGCTTATAGAAAAAGTTTGCTAATCTCCAAAAAGAGCTTGATGCCACAAAGGAAGAAAATGTTTTGCTAACCAAGGAAAACAGAACTTTGAAAGAACAGGACTCTAGTGAGGAAGTTAAAATCCTCAAGGAAAGAGTTAAAGTTTTTATTAATGATCTTTCGTCTTTTACCTTAGGTCATGAAAACTTAGTCAGACTTAGTGGAAATAACTGAACTATATATGATAAAAGTGGTCTAGGTTTTGATAATGAAGCTTGGACTGCACCATCTTCTGATGCCTTGAGATGCCCCATCGTCTGATGGCTTGGACTACCCCATCATCTGATGCCTTGGACTGCACCATCAGAAGTGAAGAAATGAGGATTGAAGAAAAGTTAAGAGAGATTGAGAAAATTATGAAGGAATGAGTGAGTAATTAAAGTGAAGAAATATCAACTTCAAATTTGAATCTTTTTAATTTTTCTTAAATGCAAAATTTTATAATTACTTTTAAATTACATATTATTAAAATCTGAAATATTAAATTGAAAAAATGACAACATAAATTATAATTATTTAAGACTTATTTGATTTTCATTGGACTATATATGTGATTATCCTATTGAGATTGTCTTACTTTAATTTCGGTGCTATCAACTTTAAATTTGAATTTTTAGATTTTTTTAAATGCAAGATTTTATAAATATATCAAAATCTAGATATTACTAAAAATTGATAAAGAAATAACTATCATGAGAAAATATATATGTGATTATCCTATTGAGACTCTCTTACTTTAATTTCGGTGCTATCAACTTCAAATTTGAATCTTTTTGACTTTTTTTAAGTACTACCCCATCCTCTGATGCCTTGGAGTGCCCCATCGTCTGATGCCTTGGAGTGCCCCATTGTCTGATGCCTTGAGCTGCCCCATCGTCTGATGCCTTGGACTGCACCATCGTCTGATGCCTTGTGTTGCCCCATCGTCTGATGCCTTGAACTGCACCATCATCCGATGCCTTGAGCTGCCCATCGTCTGTTGCCTTGGACAGCCCCATCGTCTGATGTCTTGGGCTGACCCATCGTCTGATGCCTTTGTCTGCCCCACCAGATGTCTTGTACTCCCACATCGTCTAATGCCTTGGACTGCCCCATCGTTTGATGCCTTGAACTGCACCATCGTCTGATGCCTTGAGCTGCCTCATCGTCTGATGCCTTGGACTGCACCATCTTCGTATGATTCCTTGGACTGCACCATCTTCTGATGCCTTGAGATGCCCCAGCGTCTGATGCCTTGGACTGCCCCATCGTATGAAGCCTTGGACTGCACCATCGGAAGTGCAGAAATGAGGATTGAAGAAATATTGAGAGAGATTGAGGAAAATATGAAGAAATGAGTGAGTAATTGAAGTGAAGAAATATCAACTTCAAATTTGAATCTTTTTTATTTTTTTTAAATGCAAAATTTTATAATTACAAATTATTATAATCTGATATATTAAATTGAAAAAAATGACAACATAAAAAATAATTAGTTAAGTCTTTGTTGATTTTTTTTCGGAATATATATGCGATTATCCTATTGAGATTGTCTTACTTCAATTTCAGTGTTATCAACTTCAAATTTGAATTTTTAGAGTTTTTAAAATGCAAGATTTTGTAAATATATCAAAATCTAGATATTACTAAAAATTGATGAAGAAATAACTATTATGATAAATTTATTATTTGTAGTCCAATGCATCAGACAATTAGGCAGTTCAATGCATCAGACGATGGGTAATTTCAAGGCATCAGACGATAGGGTAGCCCAAGGCATTAGATGATGGGGAAGTTCAAGGCATTAGACGATGGAGAAGTCCAAGGCATCAGACGATGGTGTTGTCCAAGACATCAGACGATGGGACAACTCAAGGCATCAGATGATGGTGCAGTCCAATGTATCAGACGATGAGTCATTCCAAAGCATCAGAAGATTTTTGCAATTTTATTGGTTTTTGTTGATTATATGTGATTAATTAATCCAGGTTTTGTTGATTATATGTGATTATTCTATTGAGAAAATTTACTTTAATTTTGGTGCTATTAAGATTAAAACATGAAGTCATGTGACTTTTTGAAAAGTCACATGACTTCATGTTTTAATCTTGACCATTCATGATTAGATCTAACAATCGTGATTTATTCTCATTTTCTCATATAAAAACATCTTTCTCATATGATACATCCTCTATATATATATATAGATTCTCGAAATTGTAACAGATAATAAGCACCCGAGGGAGTATGTTTTTGTTACATTTGTAAAAATCAGAGGAAGTATATTTACTATTAATATTAAAAATTCAAATAAAGTATTAACTAAGATAACGCGGTCCAAGTTACATATTTTTTCTTGATCAAGGTTGTCAAAGTTACATTAATTAAGTATAATATGCTATATTAAATATTTATGTCAATTCATTTAGTTTTTTTTATCGGCTAAATTTTCTTTTCAGAAATTAATCTCTTAATTTTCTCTTACTCAACTCATATGTCCCCCAACTTTGATACTAAAATAACTATATTTTTGTTTTGTTATCTGTCTATTAAATTATTTAATATTATACGATATAGAATTTTTTAAATAAACTGCTTTCTCTTACGGTCTATTAATTGCCGTAAAAATTTCATATGGGTCAGTCTCGATATGAAAAGAAAATATTAAAAAAAATTGTAATAAGATTTCCTCTTGTAAGAAAAACTATGATAATTGAAGATAATTCCTTAAAATGACAAAAATGATATCGCTTAATATATATTCGCTCAAATTGATTATGGTCCCCCATCAATTGAAAATGGACTCTAGTTATTTTAAATCAATAAATTCATACTATAGTTTGAATTGTTGGATTGAATAAGAAACATTTAAATACGATGAGGTTAATTTTTTTGGGTAGATGTTGTTTTTTTACGTACATAACACTCGATCAAAAAGTCGTATTAAAGTTTTTCAAACAATAAGTAATCCAACTTCTTTAAAATAAAAAGCCAATATGGTAAAATTAACACGACTCTCATTTGTATGTGCTTCAAAATAAATATATGAATTGGGCAATTTGGTAAAATACACACGACTTCATTTATATTTGGCTCTCTTCATAAATTTGATGTCGTCACACCTATTTATGACTTATAAATAGGGTCAATCTGACTATATTAACTCTTTTTACTAGTAATATTCAATACTAATATTTAGTGCATGATATTTACAATACATTTGTTAAAATTAATTTATAGAAAAGTATATTAATTTGTGAATTACTCTCTAATCCTTATTATAAAAATCAAATTGAATGTACATCTTAATCTTTTTAATAAGAGACAACTAGAAATTTGTGGGACATTAATAATTTTTTTGACAAAATTTTTTTTATTTAATTAAACTTTCTTTGTCTTTCAACTCTACAAAGTATTAATAATACATAAAAATTAAAAAAAGTAGGATATGTATAATTTTGGAAAGTTAATATTAATTGAGAACAAATTTAATATAATTAACTAACTACATTCTTTTTAAAAAAATAAAACTAACTACATTAATTACATTTTTAAAAGATGTGAGGTAGTTATTTGTTTTTTATAATAAGAAAGTAGATATTTTTTTCCCACCATAGACAAGGTGAAATAAAAATCTATAAACATAATTTTAATAAAAAAATATCACTTCAACTTGCAACGCAAATCGTCACCAACAAATTGTTAGTGTAATGATAAGTAAGTTAGACTCCTATAAGAATAACAATATAATTTTGAAGTTTGAAAAAATCATTTGTTGAAAAGACAGCTGCTACACTAGGGATGACAATTCCCACCTAAACACGTGATCCACGCGAGGTTTCCCATGGGAATAAAGACAAGAATGAAGATTCCAGTTGCGCGGGTCCCCGACTCACATATATAAATAAAAATACAATAATATTTTTAATAAAAAGTTATATAGATAATAAATAAATACCAGGATAATAAAAGCCCTAAACACAACCCGTTATAAGAAAGCTAAAAAATTAATTTCAATGAAAAAATCTTTAGCTTGTAATAAAAATAAGATTGTTTATTATGAAGACTTCACTTTTTGGATGAGTTGAATGCTTAGCAGTAAATTTTGAGTGTTATATTTTATATTTTGAATGGATTGAATGTTGGTCTTTACATATCAAATTTCTTATTTCGGTGACTTTACATATTTTGTGATGAATTTGAATTAATGTTATTTGAACGTTATCATATATTTGCATTGAATTTGAAGTGGTTGCATGGTCATTTGTGGTTTTTTAAATTTATTACATAAATTTTTATATTTTCTATATTTATGTTTTTAATTTTTAATGACGCGTTGGGATACCTGTGGAGACCTATGGGGAGGTGGATAACGGGGATGAGGAAAAAGTTCACCTCGTTGTAGGGATAAAGATGGGGAAGAGGACAAATGAGGGAAGCAGGAGGAATAGGGAGCGGGGAAGCACTCCCCACCCCCGCCCCATTGCCATCCCTAAGCTACACTTCACTTAACGAGTGAGGAAATCTGGGTCAAAGACTATAATTTATATCAATATATTCATGAGCATTAAAAGGGTTTAATATCTTCCATGCCTCTTTTAATGCACTAAATAAAAAGATAAAAAAAAATTATGATTTATAACTTAAAGTATAAGTAGAGTAAATGAAATAATAAATAACATTATTATAAGAAAATTGAAAATTACCGACACTTGCTAATTAATCAGGTAAAGATGACACCCATGTTATATGAAATGTATGGCATAGAAGAAGCCCTCGAACATTAATTGTTTTGAAACAATTTGAACCAAATTAAAGCAAAGTAGAGCATGCCACAATAGACAGCAGCACAACATGCAGTACTCTCTCTCCTCTACGACGACTTTAGTTCTCTTCATTCATACCACCACTTAATTATTCCACCACCTTTCCCTTCCATTCCATGCATGAGAGGGTGGTAATAGATGCATCACTAGCAGCCAAAATACATAGTCAAAGATCACCCCCATCACCTTTTTTATAGCAATATATCATCATATCATATCCTCTACAACACACTCGATCATATCACTGCGTTGTTCTTCAGGTATGGATGACTTTGATCTCTTGAATCTTAGTCTTGTGACTTGTATGATTAATGCATGTGAATTGGTTTGTGCTATGTGTGATGAATTGGGGTTGTCTTCTGTTCTGTTACCTCCTTTGCAAGAAAAAGGTGGTAATTGAGTTGATGCGGTGGATAAACAAACAGAGATTTTGGAGGTCATATCAAGGAGGTATTTTTTAGGGTGATTATTTGTTCCTCTGGAATTTAGACTCGACTTTATAGGTTTGTGGGGATATTATTATGCAGATTATCATCTGAGCAAAAAAACTGCAAACGTGGTGCTATAAAGCTCCGACTTTGTGTGAGGTTCAGGGATGAGCCAAATCCGGTTATCATTTGAGCTTTATTTTATGAAGAAAAAGAGTTTATTGTCAATGTGTTTTGATGGGTGAATTGCCTATGATCATAATGGATTTCTGATTTGCATGATTGTTAATCAAGGTTCACTCTGGATTACATTGGTCGAAAATTGAAATTGTATGGTGATTGAAGTTTATCTGTGTTTGTAGTGGTTGATTTATTTATCAGTTTGGTCAAGGTGGTTTAAGCATGAAAGAAGGTGTATGATTAATTACTTTGGTTACATTGTATATATATTTGTACTATTGGGATATCTTTCTGAATGTTTAATGAATCCCCAAAGACTTTGATGTTAGTCTTCTGATGTTGGCTACTCATTTCTTGCATAGGCATATTTTGATTGAATATCTTTCTAAGTTTCGTTTTGCCATTACTGTTAGGTACTCTGATTGTTGGCACCATAGGAACTAACAATGGTAAGCTTGAGGAGGCGCAGACTTTTGGGTCTATCCTCAGGTAATTCATGTTGGGTAACATAGCTTCTTCTTAACAAGATAGAAAAATATGAGACTTTGGTGATCTTTTCTGTTCTTGCTTTCTGAGTTGTATCCAACATATATAATTGACTTGATTGGGCCTTTGCAGGAAATAATTCATTGGTTCCTCAACTTCCTCTACATTGTGAGAATCTAGCTGGTTATGAAAATTCAAGTCAGCATGATACTGATACGCCTCAGAGTGAACAACCTGTGCTTTCGGATAATGTAGGAATAAGAATACTACTAGCAAAAGATTGCATACTTCTGTTTTGATTCTTTATATACTTTCTTTAATGATGATATCTGAGGTTATTGGTCTTCATTTGAATGGGTGTGGTATCAGACTATCAGATCAAATTCATTCAGACATGATTCTCTCTAAAAATGATTATATACTTCTTTTCCTTTATTTTCTTTTTAAACATGGATGTTCTTCTCTATTTCCTTTATCATTGAATATGTTTGAAGACTGTCACTATTAAAATTCCCCTACAATTCCCAACTCTGCTGTGTTGGCTAACACTTATATCATATCATTCTTTTCTTCAAAAAAATTGAAGTGCTTATTCATTAGAGCTCCTTAGATTCATATATTACATTATATGTTACATATCTGTTTAGCCCTTTGGGTAGCTACATGTCCTTACATTCATATTCTATTAACAAAAAATGATGAAGTTATGGATACTTGAGCCTAGTTGTACCCTTTAGTTTTCAATCATGTCCACTACATGCTTGGACTGAATAAGTACTCACTAATAGAAAGAAGGAAGGATAGGTTTTTCCTTATCTTCTGTTTTACTAAGATAAGGATTTCTTATTGTAAAATAGAAGACACAAAATAGCTAGAAAGTATTGTATCGCTTGATTCAATAGTCTGTAGGTAGAGCCTATTTTATAGTACGGCTGAGCTTATTAATTAAGGAAACTAAATAATTACAAATTAATAGAAAGATATTATTTCCCTAATTGCGGCTGATCTCCTCCCTGATTACTTCTTGATTCCTTTGACCAAATCTGGTTTGATCCTCTCCTGAAATAACTTAATATTCTGACATTTCTGTCATTTCTATTTGTGGTTCCTTGCATATTTTTCCTTGTGATCTACATTTTCTTTGATATAATTACTAACAGTGTAAATATGCTATTCTTTACTACTAGAATCAAGTTGAACATTATAAATTGATTTGCATCAAGCATCACCAGGTAGCATTTATTGAACAAATATATTCATAAATCAGAACAGATGCTTATCAAGTTGATAAATCAGAAAGTTATCAGTCTATTATTCTCATCTCAGATAGCTAGAATCTTTCACTAAACTCTTCTTCTGTTTGTGTTTCCCAGAATACCATTGTGAAAGATGAATCAGGACCACCAAATATATCTGCTTCCAACTCATCTAAAGAGCAGCCAAGTAAGCTAAGCAAAGGTTTGCTTAATTGTTTAAGAAACTTACCATTTATGTTTGCTTGATATCATTCATTTAGTTTATAATGACCAAGATGACCTACTAATAGATATTATTTCCTTTACCATGTGTTTTATAATGTTTAATGTTTAATCTTTCCATCTATTCTGAGTTACTTTCCATGTTTTTTCTTTAAATTAATGTATTTACTAATTCTATTAAATGCACCAAATGCGTAAACATCCTGGTAAACTCAATGACATGAAATCAAGGAAAAGAACGAAATTTGACGAGGAGTGAGACTGGCTGTTATCTTACTGCTTTAATGGATAACATAGTTTTGGGAATTCTCATTGATTAAATGGGATTGGCTAAATGACCCCATAATTAATTGGGGTCATTTATCCCCATGCTCATATGGACCAATAAAATTGTCCCATAATTAAAATTAAAAAATAATGTGAAAATAAATAAAATAAATAACACAATCTTATTGGTCCATGTGGACATGGGGTTAAATGACCCCAATTAATCATGGGGTCATTTAGCCGACCCCTGATTAAATATATGACCAAGTTTTTTAGAAAACGCAATTATATATTGATATCAATAATTAGAACAACCAACCAACCTCATCAAAAGGAGAGGAAGGAGCCAGAGTCACAAACTAAAAGGAACAAAACAGAACCCCAAACAAAAAGCACCTCCCTATACATGACATCACGAAGAAACCCAAAAAACCAATCCAACCCAAAACCACCCCACGAACAACCCGAAAAGAACATGAAAGAAAAGCCCCCACAACACAAACCCTGCTCAACCTAATGTGCTCCACAAGGTGGTTCAACGTGAGTCAATTCTCAGCAATCTCCACCTTGGTGAAATCTCGAACCCTTGTGAGATGAGCCAAACTCAACACAACGCAACCTCATCAGAATCTTTGAAAACAACACCCACTTGCTTGCCGATCGCAAGAGCACGCCTGGCCCTTGTCAGAACACCCGGAGGCAAAGATCCACCAGCAGGCGAAGGCTCCAGCAGACGATCTACGACATCAACCTCTGGGGAGCCAACCGCTAGCGCCGCGGGAGGAGCAAAATCAACAGGAATGAAATGATCTTGATGCCTGGACGCCATCTTCCTGAGCCGGCCTCGAGCCCTCTTCACACCAAGCCCACTCACCCCTACTGGGGGAATGACCACTAACGCAGACTCGCCCCGACAAGCCTGCTTCTTGGGGCGCCCCCTACTTCTATGCTGCTGCAAACCCATCCCGTCCCTAACACAAAGCTCCCCCGCCCCCAAAGCGGCACCACTCCTAAGAGAGGAGGGACAAGGAAGAGGAGAGGCCCTGCCAGTCGCACCAACCGGGACCAGAGGAGCCAACGAACCGGATGAGCCATCCGACCAGGACCCAACTTCAGGAAAAAGAAATTCCACGGGAATCTTATCGCCGAAAAATCGATCCTTATCGACGCCCAGAACCAGCGATAACTCATGAGAAGCAGAATCAAAGAAATTCCCCTCGAGAGCTTCCTTCCAGAAATTCAGACCACCCGCTCGTCCCACCTCCCCAGACGAAAGGCGGTTCAGACACCACAGTATGCGAGCTAGAAACACGGGAAGCCCGCACCAAAGAGCCATCCATGACTCGCCTGGGGGACCAAGCCGGAGCCACCGACAACTTCGCACCACCCACCTTCAGACCATCAAGAACACGAATAGTAGACACAACATTCTTACCTGAGAAAAACCGGACAAAACCGAAACGAAAATGTCTTCCAGACCTCTTAAACCGTTGTATGAACACATTTGAAATCCGACCAAAAAGGGAGAACAAACCGCGAATATGGTGATAACTGACTGCTTCCTCGACGCCATCGACGAATAGAGTAACACAGCAACGCGGCCAAACTGAAACGGAGCTTCCAATTCAAACAAGGATCCCCTTTGATCCGTCGATCCAATGCCCGCATTCAAAGAGGAGAACTGCCCTCCCTGAGCATCTGCTGGCCCGTCTGCATCCTCATCATCTCCCTCCATCTCCGCCCCATGCCCAGAGCCGCCACTGCCGACCGCCGAGATAGAAATGGGAAGAGGGATCCTCACAGAGTTGTTTCTCATCAGAACAAACAGAGGATGCCAAAGGCAAGGAAACGAAAGGACCACCGCCGAGACAAAAAGGGGGAAAGCACAGGAAAGAGAAGATGGCCTCCACAGGGAAGGACCACCTCCGCTGCCAAGCAACCAAAGACTGGAAATCCAAGTGCCAGAAACACGAAAAGGGAGAGAGCGGGTGGGAGAAGAAACACCACGAACAACGCAAGGGAGAGGCAAGGAAGGAGCAAGGAAACGCTGGCGGCAAGACAGCCAAACGCCGGCGCGCAGGGCAGCGCCCACTGCCGCTAAAGAGGATTGAGGAGAAGGAACCCTAGCAGAGGCGGAGTTAGCAAAGCTTACAATCGTAATATTATAATTGAATGTCTATAATACTAAGCTATGGCAAAGTTAGCCCTTATATATGGGAAGACAATTCTTAACTCTCGAGCTAGCTTTTGGGATGAGTTATGCCTTCTAAATTCTAATATAGTATCAAATCTAAATCCAGATGTTCAGTCCTACGTGTGAGGGGGTGTGTTGAGAAGTCTCACATTGACTAGAGATAAGGCCAAAATAGCCCTTATGTATAGGAAGACTATCATCAAATCTTAAGCTAGTTTTTGGGTTGAGTTAGACCTCCTAAATTCTAATATTATTTTGGTTAAATATGTGTCTAATTCCTGTAATGTACACATTTTTGTTTTTGAGTCCCTGTAAAAAAAATTTGTCGGTACTCATCCCAATCAGCAATGCCATGCGGACGCCACGTTGTATCAAAGCTAATTTGGATTCTGACAAGGATTTTTCAATAAAAAATGTGTTTTTGATCCCTGAAATAGATGGGGTTTCCGCTTTTGGGGCTGGGTTGTTGCCGGCTTTACATGTTTTTTTGTCCCTTTTGATAAGGGTTTTATATCCTATTCGTTTTCCACATCAATATATGATATTTTGATTTCGAAAAAAATAATCCAAATCACCAATTTTAGTCCCTTGCGTGAGTTTCGCTGTTAAGTGGTGATGAAAATCCATTGATTCTATCAGCCTCTGCATGTCAATCCCACAATTTTTCTGATTTTTTGCAATTTTTTCCATGTTCAAAGCTTCTCTGTGAGGGAGCCGATGACATAGGTAGTTACTCTTTTGGAATGTACTTCTTTAGTATCTTTTTTTTAGAAAGCAGAAGATTGTATTATCAAAAGGCTTGAGATCATCACTCTCAACTACAGAAAACAATACACAGAGGATCAACAACAACAACAAGAGAGTTGGCCACCAAAAAGTGAGGAAGCGACCCCTAAGAACCAAAATAAACAAACCCAGACCAACCCAAAAAAAACCACCAAAAAATAGATTCTAAGAGGATAAACACAAGGGATCAACAAGAAGCTACATCAAACAACCAGGAACGCCCGATCAAAATCCAATCAGAGATCCTGCCTCCACAAAAAAGAAACAGTCCCACTAGGATCCTCCATATAACCTTGGATGGTTAGCTATAAGGTGTTCAACATAACTTTGGAATGCTTCCTCATCAGTCCCATCAGGAACAACCCCAAGTCGTTTGACAATTAACACATCCCTTCTAGCTCTCATCATAACGCCAATGGATCCAAAGGCCTCTGGAAGAATTAACGAAGAGCCTTTGTTATCCTCTTCCTCTAGAACCTCAGAACCTTCTCAGATTAAAGCTCCAACTTCTTTTGTACCTTAATGTCTTACCTTCTCAACTCCATCCAAATGCTTAGGGATTGATTGGAGTTTCTAGGCACTTTGCGATTTTTTAAGCATCGTTCCTTTTGTCCTTTTTATTTATCCATCATTTCCAAGTCGTCCAACTTCATGGAGTTGATGAGAATTTCATCTCGCTTCGGGTTTATCCGAATTGGAAAAGGCTTCAACCTATCCTAATTCCTATAAGAAAATGTTCAAAGATGAATTTATTCTTGTAAAAGTGCCCATAACATCACCCCATTTCGGAAAGAAGAAGATATCTCTTCTATATTTCCTTCGAAAATCACTTCAATTTGAAAATTAAAGATTATACCATTCCTTTTCTTTCTTTGAACTTGGACAAGCAAACTATATGTAGAACCTTTCTGAAATTTTGCCAAGCAAGAGATAAATTTTTACTTTATCTTATTCTTCATGACCTGTCTAACATTCAGTTTAGTGAAATGATAGGTAAATAGACCAATTTTCTCTATACTTTATCCTCATATTATTTCTAAATTTGAAACTGATATAATTTTGTTTGATTTTAACAGAGGGAATGGCTACTTCCTACAGAGGGATTGCTCTGCTTTGCCACCGTGAGATGGAGAGGGAAAATGAAGAAAATTTCCAAGTCCCTCATTCTCCAAGAACTATAGTAGGCGACCAACAATGTGCATCAGCCTTGGAATCCCCTCAAGTTATGGGGGTTGAAGTCTCACAACAACCAACAATTGAAACTCCTGATGTAGCTGACGTTCAAAAGGTGGTTGGCTCCTCGTCAATCCTTGAACCTTCCGTCGCAGACAAGAAGAGGAGAAGACTGGTTAAGGCCCCTGCTTTGGATGCAACTGGTGAAGAATTTCATCATCTTTGGGATCTTGAATTCCTAGAATCCGAGATGGGTTCAAAGAAAGTGGATGTGTTCTTGTTGACCGAGTCCGACCGAGGTAATCCCAATCCTTAAACTTTAAGACATAGTGGATTCTAGAGTCGAAGGATGTCCTAGAGATGCATCTGCTGTCAGAAAAAAATGTATGAAGGTTCTTTGGAAGCAAGTTTTAAGGAAAGTGATCAAACCAAAAAGGTTTTACAAAATTTGAATAAGAAGTTGTTTGATGGCGAGCAGGATGGTTGGGTGCATTTGGAAGAAGTTGTAAAGATCTATTACTTTAAATAAACTTTAAAAGAAAAATTTCATTAAAAGAAGTTTAAAAGAACTCGGATATTCTTTAAAAGAAAATTTTCATTAAAATTTCATTTCAAAATTGGAAGTCTTAATAAACTTTGGTTTCATCTGCTCGGATGATCTTCAGTTAATGTCCAAGTTTTAGACTAAGATGAAAATATTATTTCTGTAATTTCTTTGAAAAGTCAAACTGTTCTGCAGAATAGTAAGAAAAGAGATTGGGACTCACTAGGTTAAGAACCCTGGCAGTCAAACAATATCTTATTATCAAATAAGTGAAATAGGAAAAGACCCCTTTTACATGAACCCTCATCTGCTATTTATAGAGGGGCAAGAGATAAAACCCTAGATTTACCCTTGGATGGGCTCCTAGGCCTCACACTTTGGTGATCTTGAGTCTTGTATCCTACATTTAATTGACATTATTTACTAACTTATTTGGGGCCTTTGCAGGAAACAATTCATTTGCCCCGCAACCTCCTATATCTGGTGATGAAAAATCAAGTCAGCATGATACACCTCAGAGTCAACCAGTGGTTCCCAACATCGCAAGCGTCCTGAAAAGTGTAGGAATACAACTACTTCTGTTTTGATGCTTTATCCTTCTTTTATGATGATATCTGGGGTTATTGGTCTTCTTGACATCTACGTACTCTTTTAACTAACTAATAGAATAGCTAACAAACTATTGCAGTACCTATCATTTAATTAGTAAAATTTGAAAGATACTATTCTTTACTACTAGAATCAAGCTGTAAATTGATTATCAACTGGTAGCATTTTTTGAACAAATTTATTCATAAATCAGAACAGATGTTGATCAAGTTGATAGATCAGAGAGTAAACTCTTGTTCTGTTTGTGTTTCCCAGAATACCCTTGTGAAAGATGAATCAGGACCATCAAATGTATCTGGTTCCAACCCATCTATAGAGCAGCCTA
The DNA here is from genome assembly GCA_030819835.1 of Acmispon strigosus. NCBI lineage: Eukaryota > Viridiplantae > Streptophyta > Magnoliopsida > Fabales > Fabaceae > Acmispon > Acmispon strigosus. Next base: position 3,961,088 of record JAUAMA010000001.1, on the reverse strand, counting down.
CTCTACAAAGCGAAGGTTTGTTTGATCATTGAAATTTCTGTTAGTTTGTTATATAAGGCTATATTTGATTTTTAGTAATATTTTACCTGTATTGTTCAGTTCGTCCTGGTAAACGCAGAAAGCCACAAGTTAGAAAACCTATAGGGAATCAAGAACCTTGCTTATTTAAAGGGGTCTATTTCAAAGGCATGAAGTGGGAGGCAGCAATAAAAGTGAACATGAAACAGATCCACCTAGGCGTTTTTGGATCCAAGGAAGAAGCTGCTCACTTATATGACAGGTACTACTTTGAATTGTAACCTATTAATGGTGACATACAAATTACAATGGTTTCTTTGGTTAACTCCTAGTCACACAGAATATGCATTTCTTACACTTTTGTTTGATAAGCTTCCAACTTACATGCTTCTTTTTCAGATTACTTGCTGAGTTCCAAATATGCATAGTTTTTGCATTAACAATATTCCACATTCATGTATGTTACCCTGTTATGTGAGGTTATGCTGTTGCTTTGAATATGGTGGGTAGTCACTAATTGGACATTAACTGCACTACTCATTAGCAAAGTTAATTATGTGAGCTGGCTACTACAGAAATATCAATAAGCTCAAATAAAAGAACTACCTTTTCTGATAAAATGACTGTTAAGCTCTACTTGTAAATTGTACAAATCTATGAGAAAAATATGTTACAACCAAATTAAAATGAGGAAGATTTGGTCCTGTAACTGATTTCATTTTCTTATTCACTACGTTAAAAATGATCTCTACCTACCCATTATTTATATTCAATTTATTTCTAGGGCTGCTTTTCTCATTGGAAGAGAGGCCAATTTTGAACTAGCTGAAGAAGAAAAGGAAGAGCTGCGGAGGTATACATGGGAAGAATTCTTAGCAATTACTCGAGAAGCAAGGAGAAAGAGAGTAAGCGACAGCCGCAAGAACAAATCTGCAGATTAGATTCCAAAAAGTGCTCGGCGCCTTTTGTAGCAAAAAGTATTTGGGTGCAGAATGACTGCTATTTAGCTGCCAAAATGTTAATAGCATGTAATAAGTGGCTGATTGGCTGCCAAAACCAAATTTAAAGATATTTATAGTCTAAGTGTAGCAAAATATTATGAAGTTTTTGCTTTCCAAGCTGTGTATAGCTTGGAAAATTTCTAACAGTTCAGCTAATTCTAGCTAAAGTTGAATGTTAATTTCTTAGCAACTAGCTACTAAGGTCATGTTTGGGGTGGTTGTAGTTCTTGGTTTTTAGTTTTGAAATGTGAAATTCAAAATAAAACATGTTCATAAAAATTGGTTTTGCTTTTACTTTTGACCCATTTTAAAACAATTTTCACTTTGTTTTGAAAACTGAAAAAAGAGGTTTTCAATTATTGTTTTTAGTTTTTAAAATATCTCATATCAGTATTAAGTTATAATTCTCCGATAGTAAGTTTACGTTTTTCAATTATTATTTTTAATTACTCAACGTGATGTGCTAGTGGGTTTGATCCATTTTCTCCGTCACCCGTTTGCAACTCTTTTAAAATTAAAAACCAAAAAAGTTGAAATTAAAATTTAAAAGCTAAAAATTGATTTTAATTTTTAAAAATTTTAAAAATGAAAACTCACAACCATCCCAAAGAGGCCTAACATAGCTATATGCAGTAAACGGAATAATTTAACCTAGGACATTCATGGTATAGGTTTCATAGAACTTCTCTGAACCAGAAGAGCAGGTTCGGAAAATTGAACCAAACTGGCTTCAGCATATTTGAACCAAAATGAATGAATTCAAGAAGAGATATTCTGACAAAACTGGTTCTTGTCTAAAATCTTACAAAATGAAGAAAAAATAGATAATGTCATGCTTTTTATTGAACTAACACATGCATAAAACATACAATTATTAGAAAAAGATTCTCCAAAGAGCATGTTTCATATTGGAAGCATATATTCATATTGGTCCATGTGTTTATGTCGCCGGAGCAATTTGGTCCTTCCCAGGAAAATACTAAGGAATATGTCCCTCTGTTTTGCAAGTGTCTAAACTAGGTCCCTCCCCGGAGAACGGAGCTCTGGTGAGGGCCTACATAACCTGGTGGCTGGATTAATGAATCCTATGAGTTTAGCAGCGAGTAGACCATAAAACGACACATTTAAACACGTTTTTCTCCCTATTCCGACCTCCAACCACGACACCATGACCATCATCGTTCATATCTATCTGAGGAGCATCCACCGAAGCGCCCAGTTCGTCACCGGTGACCAGCGCCGTCGTGGCCGTCGCCACAACTCTTTTTCTCAGACGAACCATTTCTGGATATTTTCTAGAATCGCGTAGTAGAGGTACCTAACTTTCTAGAATCCATTTTTAAGATTAGTTTAGTGATTTAATGCATGAATAACATAGATAAGAAAAGCTAGGATAATAAATAAAATTTAATATTATCATGAACTTGATAAAAAAATCATAAAAAATAAAGTAAGACTTAAAAAAGATAAAAATTTAAAAAATATTAATTTAATTTAAATCATGAGAAATAATATAAATTAATGTACGTATAAAAATTGATTAATATTATTTAACTGAGATAAAAATAAAATATACTCATTTAAATCTAATACGAACCATTTTCCACAAAATAAGGAATATAAATGCATTACAAAATCCTGAGTGAAGAAATACTATTAAGATAGCAAATTGCTTGTGAAAACAATAATCAATGTACTATTCCCATTAATTTATCCTTACCTTGGACTTACAGTTATAAGTGGTACTATTTCTTATGAATTTAAGCACTATGAAATGCAAGATCAGTTTCTGAAGTTTAAAAGTTGAATTGAAATGTAATACTTTTTTTAATTTGAAACCACAAAGAGCTGTGTTTTGAATTGCAGCCGCACACTTCTTGCAATTGATTGTTAAAATTGTTCATATTTCAATGGCTTGATAGCATGACTGTGATTATGTGTACCATGATATGTTGGAATGTTGTCTATGTGATATTTTCTTGGACTGCTACATGTTCTGTTTGAAATAAAGCAAGCCTATTCAAGAAACGATAATGATGTCATGAACTTTATATCTTGTTGTATGATAATGTTATGCTTCATTGATAACATGTTCGGGATATATTGTTGTCGTGTGTTACCAACTATAAATTGTTTGTGGCGGACACTCGTATGACGAGTGAGACCGACCTGTTGAAATACCAGACACCTATGATTAGTGGTCTTGCTCATATAGCATCTATTTACGACGTCCAGGGACAGACCAGAGTCATTTACGGACTTAAGAATAGTGCTTGTCACATGCCTTGGAGCTCGGTCAATGGTCGTACAGGGAGAGTACAAGGGCTTGGAGACTGATGCTTTTGGGAAGATTGGCGGATCTGTCCTGTTAAGGGGCATTTCGACGACGGTGCGATAGTAGAGGCTAACCTCACTTGGGAGCCAGTCATTTGTCCCGTTATGTTTGTATCAGTTGCTAATGTATAATCAGATTGTTGTGATATGATACTGCATTCGTGCACTCTGACTTCTAACTAGACTTTCCCTATAACTTAGAGAAGAACTTCTAGTTCCCCACATGATGGTTGTGTGATTGTTGAGTATTGCTTGGGCCACTAGGTACTTTGCGATTCGTCATGCATAATGTAGTTGAACCTTGCGTTTTCTTTTTGTCTTTGGCCCTACGGATTCATACAGTAGATGGCACAGAGGTTCAGAAGCTAGACGAGGAATTGCAGCACCGGAGCATGGACCAAGGATCAGAGGGTAGTGTATGTGGTAGACCTTTTGATGTTTCCTTCTACTTATATTCTTCCTTTGTGGGTTTTCGTTATCTGCTTATTTTGGGTTTGTCAAGTAGAGTCCGTAGTTGTTTACTTCACGGGTGGTTTCCTGCATGTTAGCCCAGGGGTATGCCGGTAGGGAGTTTTATACACACCGCCCATTGCTCCTACTGATTGAATGGTCCAGTGAAGTGTTCGGATTGTGGCGACGTGGGCGGTTCCCTGCTTGCGACGTTGTGAGAAGTCCACTGAACCTTATTATTTAGAGGAAGGAGAAGTTGTAACAAGGTTTCCGTAGGTGAACCTGCGGAAGGACCATTGTCATATCCTTACAATCAGACCAACATGTGAACTTTTTTGACTATTTGGGTAGGCTTGGGGTGTATTCCACCTTAACCTCCTAAGTCAGGGGTAGGCCAAAATGTGTTGTGTGTCTCCTCTTGACAAATAACAAACTCTAGCGCTAAATACATCAAAGAATTGAAATTGTTTAGTGTGCTCTTGTCGGCACCGGAGACGGTGCTTGTGCAGGTTGTGCCACAACACATTTTACATATTATGACTCTCGGCAAGGGATATCTCAGCTCTCAGCTCTCACATGGATAAAAATGTAGTGAAATGCGATACTTGGTGTGAATTGCAGAATGAACCACCGAGTCTTTGAACACAAGTTGGGCCAGATGCCATAAGGTTGAGGGCACATCTGCCTAAGTGTCACACATCGTTGCCCAACGCCAATTGCCTTGTGCTTGGTGAAATGTGGGGTGAATACTAGCTTCCAGTAAGTATTGTCTCACAGTTGACTGAAAATTGAGTTCATGATAGTGTGTACCATGATGGATTTTAGTTCCTCCAAATTGAGTTGGGCTCTTTTTCTCCTCAAAGCCTTCCCTTCCCATCCCTTACAAATTCATTGACACACCCTAAGTAAAAAAACATTTAAACTAATTTTCGCCAAACATATTTTATTTTTAAATTTAGATTTGAAAATTAAAAATTGAAAAACTCGCAAACACCCAAAACGACCCTAAGATAATTGGTATTTATTCAAAAAGTTGTGTCCCACATTAAGATTGTGAATAAAATAGAAGTCATTTAAAACCAAAACTCATTAAAATGTTAAATTGCAAACAACAACAAAATCAATTTTCACTTATGTAAACTGTAAGTCCGTAATCTCATATTCTACAAAATGATCCAAAATTTATCAAAAACGTACTAAGTTTTTACGTCGAAACTTTTAATACAATATCATATATCCAACCCATCATAAAGCCCTTAAATGTTTGAAAAAAAAATGAGTATTAAATAAAAATAATAATTTTATGCATATGAAAATTGATAAAAAAAACGCTAAATTTGTTTAATTATAAAAGTAGAGAGACTTAACTGACTTGGGGAAAAAATATGGGAAGTAAAATTACACATCTATATATTATATAAAAGAAGGTTTATACCCACATACCCCCTAAAATAAGGTATAAATCCTAACTATCTCCACTATGACCTACCCATTAAGACCCTACCCTAAATAATTAATATTTATAAAATTTATTACAAATATTAAATAAAGAACGAATCATGACTATATTTATAAAATTTATTACAAATGTTAAATAAGGAATGAATCATAAAATTTTACTTTCATACAATTTAATATTTTAAAATTTATAAAATATTTATAAATTTAAGATTTATAAAATTTATACAATTTTAAGATTTTAAAAAATTTATAGAATTGAATAAGGAACGAATATTTTAAAAAGTTTAATATTAATATTACTAAATTTAATATTATAATATCTAATTAATATTTTAATATTTATAACAATTTTACAAATATTAAATAAGGAACGAATAATTACTAACGAACTAATTAATATAAAATTTATTACAAATATTAAATAAGGAACGAATCATGACTAACTAATATCAAATTTTTAACCAAATTTACGAATCATGACTAATTAATATCAAATTTCTAACTAAATCTTAAGATTTTTTTAAAAAATATTTTTAAATAATTAATTAATTAAATTTATAAAATTTATTACAAATGTTAAATAAGTAACGAATCATAATTAATTAATACCAAATTTTAATAGGAATAAAAATTGATATTGATTACAAATGTTAAATAAGGAATGAACCCTAACTAATTAATACCAAATATTTAACCAAATTTTAAAATAAGGAACGAATCATAACTAATTAATACCAAATTAAATATATTTTTTTGAAATATGAATTTTTATTAACAATTAGTCTCCTCACTTGATGCTATAAATTAGTCTCCTCATTCTCCTCAATTTCGTAGGGTATAGGAGATGAAGGGGATGAGAAACACGCTCTTCCACAAGAGAGAGAGGGGCAAGGAGTTCCCAGCTGTCGCAACCGGGGTCGCGGCGGGACGGCGAAAAAAAAGAATAAGTCAAACAGACAGAGTCGCCACTAATGTTTATTTGAGGAAAACACTAGAAAAAACCTAAAATTGATAAATAGCCTACGAAACCTAAAATCTAGGTCCGGGAGTCTATTACGCGTGGGGAAGGTATTAGCACCCCACAGCGCCCGTCTAAACGGTACCTAAAATTGTTTGTGTAATTTCCTTAGCTTTCTACATTATTATTTTTACCCTTATTTATTTTTATTATTTAATTCCTAATTATTCCTAAAAGAGAAAGAGAACAAAATATTTTTGTTGTTTTTTATAGCCTGATAGGTGTGAACCTAGTCCTGCGTACTTCCCTAAAATGGAAGATCAAGGCTCACGCAGTTCTTGAGTAATTTAAGTGATAAAAAAAAAAAGCGTGATCTAAGAAAGGGATGATCTAAGAAAATGGTTACTTAAGAAAAGAGATGATTTAAGAAAGGGATTATTTAAGAAAATGGATGATTTAAGAAAATGAGTGATTTAAGAAAATAAACAATTTAAGAAAAAAATGGTGAATTAAGAAAAGGGATTTTAAGAAAAGGGATGATTTAAGAAAAGAGATTATTTAAGAAAATGGATGATTTAAGAAAATGAGTGATTTAAGAAAATAGACAATTTAAGAAAAAAAATGGTGAATTAAGAAAAGGGATTTTAAGAAAAGGGATGATTTAAAAAAAGGGATGATTTAAGAAAAGGGATGCCTGGCGGGATTGTTACCCGGTCCTACGTATCTCTAAAGAGAAATCAAGGCTACGTAGTTCTAGATTTTAATAATTTTTAGTTTTTTTTTAGTATTTTTTTTGTTATGAAAACGAGCAAGACGGCACGAGGAACGACATCCCACAAGTGAACAGTCGCTGTGTCGCAACACGTTTGCAATTATTTTTTAGTTTCTTTTTAATCTCTTTTCTTATGAAAATGAGCAAAACGGCACGAGGAACGACATCCCACAAGTGGACAGTCGCTGTGTCGCAACACGTTTGCAATTATTTTTTTTATATGGCAAGCAAGACGGCACGAGGAACGACATCCCACAAGTGAACAGTCGCTATGTCGCATCACGTTCGCAATTATTTGGTTTTTTACGCGCATTGGCGCGAAACTGACACGAGAAACGACATTACACAAGGGAACAGGCGCATTCGCATTACGGTGAGCCGAAATTGAGAATTATTATAAACTGAATCTTTTCTTTTATTTTCTTTCTTTTGTGAAGTGATCAAGAGGCTGATTTTATTGCCTAATAAACTATTTTCATCATCAAGAACCATGAAGATTTAATTTTTCTTACTATCAGGCAACAAATGACCATTTTTACCATTAATCACCCAAGAAATGATATTATCAAGAACCATCCTCATCATTAAGACCCCTGGTTTCAATTTTAACATGAAGCTAACATGATTTAGTTTTCAGAGAGGAAATTAAAGAACCATTTTCTTTATCACCAAGAAACATTTTTACCATCGAGAACCAACTAAATTTTAGTACCAAGACCTGATTCTGATTCTTATAACCATAACCAAAAAGCAATTTATATTAGCAAAGATTATGATCAAGACTCAATTTTTATGATCAAGGACCAAACTTTATCATGAACAGAACCAAGACTTAATCTTTATAACCAAGAAACAAACTTTAATTTAGTTTTTCTCACTGTTAAACCACAAACCATGCTTCAGAAGTATCATACCAAGAAAAAGAATTTCGTTACTGCATCCTACGAACTGAATTCATCCAAGCGGTGAAACTCAAAAAAAAACTAATTCATGAAACAATCTCAGAACAAAATATCCAGCTAATGAGGACCCATTTTTATTATCAAGACTATCAAGAACCAACCCTTATCCTGTTAGTTTTTATTTTCAAAGGGGTCATTTTTATTCATGCAGAACTATGAAGCTAATATCAAGATTCAATTCTTTTCTTCACTGTCAAACAGCTTATAAAGAAGATTTTTTTTATCATCAAGTTCCAACCTTTATCTTTTATCATCCAGAGCTGTGATTCCTATAGCCAAAAAGCAATTTTTAACATACAAGAACCAAACTTTATCGTGAGTTTAAACTCAAGATTTAGTCAAGAAGTCATTTTTATGATCAAAGAAGCACTTTTATCACCACTTTTATCACCAAGCAATCACGTCAAAATACAACTAAACTTGCTATTATGACAGTAAATTAAAACATTCACATCACAGAAACCAGTACCCAATCAAATCAGAAACTAAGAACAAGCATACAAGCTCAATCATCAACAGAAAGTCATTACATTAGAGAAGAAAAATGAACCGACCGAGAGGGAAAGGAAAAGGAAGTGAGATGCTGGAAGCAAACCGAGGAGGAAGGCGAGCGCCGGTGGTTCTCGAGCGGCGGCACTAAGCCTAGGGTGCTACGACCGCGAGTCTGGCCTGAGCTGGAACTCTCGATGATAGAGAAGAACTGCTGCGGTGGGCGACGACGGTGAAGTGATGAAGAAGAGCGGAGTGGCGGCGGCGGCAGAGACCCGAACGGAGAGGGAGGAGGGGCGGAGACGGCGGATCCGTGAGTAGACAGGAGCAGTGGCGGCGGCACAGGGGGGTTGGGGTGTGGTGGCCTCGGCCACGGCGGCCAAGGAGAGGCTGGAACGCGGTAAGGGAGATGAGAGAGGGAGGCGGCGCTGTGAGGAGTAGGGAGAAACGATGGCGGTGCTGTGAGGAGTAGGGAGAAACGATGGCGGCGCTGTGAGGAGTAGGGAGGAAGAGAAATGGAGAAGGACGGTGGCTTTGGCCCCTGGAACGGCGGCGGCCGTGAGTGAGGAGAGGGAGTTAGGCTAGGGTTTGAGAGAGAGGGGAATTAGAATGTGAGGGAAGATAATTAGGGTTTCCTTAGAGGCTGATGGTGAATAATGTGTTGTGAGGATCGAGGTGGGGGTTTAAATAGCAACAGAATTAGGGTTAGGGTTTTTCTGAAGCCTCTTCTTTTTTGTCCTCCTTTCTTTTATGCTTCTGCTTCCCTTTTTTTTTCCTGGGCCAGCCAGCCCACTTTTCTTTCCTGTTTGCTTTTTTTTTTCGTTTTTTCTTCTTCTCTTCTTCTTTCTTTTTTTTTCTGGGCTTCGTTCCTCTTCTTCTTTTCTTTCTTTTTTCTTCTTCTTTTTTCTTTGGGCTTCTTTCTTCTTCTTCTTTTTTCTTTCTTTTTTTTCTTTTTGTTTTCTTTTCCTTTTTCTCTCTTTTTTTCTTTTCTTTCATTTTTTGGTTTTTTTTTGTATTTTATGATTTTTTATCATTTCTAAAACAAAGATGAAGACAACATATTTTTTGCTTTTTTTTTCTCTATATTTTTTTTACAAAATTGGGCCCGGACAAAAATAGGTGTCAACACCAGCGAACTCAAATCCCGTCACGAGGAAATGGATCATGTCAACGTTATTATGTTTGAATTCTTCAATTCGTTTTAGTTTTGATTCATTCTAATGTTACAATAACTTTTTTGGTTCTCTTTTTATCTCAGTTGTAATATTTATCTTCTCCATATTTTTGTAGTAGGGTTTAGGAGATGAAGGCACAAGGAAAGGACTAATGTTAGAGGTAAGAAAGATATTATTGCTTTTTGATATTATCTTCTCCATATTTTTGTAGTAGGGTTTAGGAGATGAAGGCACTCATCTTAGTTTTGATTTCTTCTGGCTTGCTATGCTTAACCTTATCGAATTGATTTTGTTTGATACTTTCTCATGTTATAAACTCTTCCCCACTTGCTTCTCATAATTATATCTTTGGGTTCTACTGGCCAGTTTCTATAGACATGCATCAATGATTTTGGAAGCGGAGCACCAAACAACAACAACAACAAGAAGATGAAATTAGTAAGGGTAATTCTGTGAGAGCCGGTTCATTAAATATACGGAGGAAAATATTGAACTTGAAAACATATTTTTGGATGCTGAATTGATTTTCGAGCAAAACATCCATCATTCGAGCTATCTAGCATCACTCTAATGAATAATATATTATTGACACATGAATAATGAAAATTATTCAAATGAGAACTAAATTTTAATTTAAGTTAATTAAATTTTTTTTTTTGAATGAGCAACGAGTGTATGTAGCAAATTACCATTGGTGACGCTAAGGTATGTGTGTATACCTTTGTAAATTATTTAATTCCTTTTAGAACGATTTTATTCTCTTTAGCGTCATAGGAAAACAGTTTTATTAGTGCCGTCTAACTTATTTTTCTGTAGATCGACACGATATTTTGAACCAATTTATATTAAAAAGTAACTATAAATGAAATTTGACAAAATCGTTTTTAACCACGTTATAAATTAAATTTGGATCTAAAGACATTATAACGTGATTAATATGGTCCCACCTAAATATTTACAAAATAAAGGATTTGAAATCATATTTTTGTTTAAATTTGACAAAATCTTTTTGCTTTTACTGTTTGTTATGGCAAATATTTAGAATTCCAAAAAAAATATTCATCTTTTAATTTTCAAAAGTTGGTGTCAAATAATAGTATTGATGCATCCTATTGTTATTCACAATTTAAAAAATCTAATCTAAAACTGAATAGAAGATTTTTAGTTTAATATATTAATTAGTATTTCTGCGATTTGGGATCAAATAATCAAAGTATTTATACTTAGTAATTCAAAAGGAATATGTTAGCACCGACTTCAATGCAAGCAGTAAATGCACGTCTTCTATTGATTTAAAATTCATTCATATGAAGGGAGAGATAAACACAAAGCCTTAACATGACGCATTAGAGAAATTTAACTATAGTTCAAACATATTTACGTTAGCACTAACTTTAATGCAAGAAGTAAATGCACGTCTTTTATTGATTTAAGATACATTTATATGAAGAGAGAAATAAACACAAAAGTTTAACACGAAAATACATTAGATAAAATTTTACTATAGTGTAAACATCTGTTAGCACTGACTTCAATGCAAGAAGTAAATGCATGTCTTTTATTGATTTAATAAAATTCATTCACATGAAGAGATAGATAAACACAAACTTTACTCCCTCTAATCCTTAATAATTATCAATTTAATGTTTTGCACATGTATTAAAGAATTGTATTAATGTTCATGCTTCTATCAAAATTATTAACTAACTTTATAACATATTCTTTATCTCTCTTCTTAACGTTGATTCTTTAATTTCCTATCATCATTAATTTAAGGGTAGAGTTGGTAAAACATGATTAATGTTTTTTTGAAATTTTTTAAAAGTGACAAATAAATAAAAATAAAAACAAGATTAAAATAGTGACACATATATAGGAACAAATGGAGTAGCATGAAACCATATTCATGAAATTTCACTATAGTGCAAATTTACTTTAGCACTAACTTCAATGTAAGAAGTAAATGCACGCCTTTACTTGATTTAAATGCTCTCTTTACGTTACGCTCAACTTATAACGCACCTGATCTCACAACTATCCTCTATCTCTGATCCCAACCATCCAAACTTTCTATTCAATAAATCAACGGCTCTTCCTCTAGAGGTACACAAGGTTTGCTGCACTTTTGTTGCCCGAAGAGAAGACGGCGCACCCAAGGCTAAATATTCTTATACCAATAATCGAGGAATCAACATGACAAAATAACATCTAAATTTAGCACAAGATGTGGCTTGGTAGTTAGCTAACTTTATCCCTCGATCATGCAGAATGGGGTTTTGATCCTTGCCCATGTGAGTTAAGCGCAAATTGTCGCCAACCGTTTACTGCTAAGTAACTATTTCTCACGGCCACAGTATTGGTCACTATTGTTGATCTCACAACAACATGTATAAGAAATTATAAAAATATATCATTTCACACACAATAATTTTAGTTTATTCAAAGTTACATGTGCCTCGCACAGGTAAATCCAACTAGTTATCTAAATTAAGAGGAGAAGAATTCAATGAAGAAAAGAAAAGAAAAACTCATTCTAGAAGAGGTCTTGGTTACCTAATGTCCCTAATATTGGAAAAATGAAACTCCAATCTCAATTAACAAGTCTTCAAATAATCACAAAACTGTTTTGTGTGATTCAAACATTTGCATGTGACTGGCATCCTTGTGATCTTTATAATAACATTTGGTTCTGTTGCCATTCTTGATTGTTAATGAAGTTCACACTTGCCATCTTATAAAGACTTGTTAAATCCAACTTCTTAGTCCAACCCACTCGCTTAGACGTGTCAGAACCCGCTCCAAAATTTCCATGCTCAGCAAATGTTATGCGATCCCTGAAAATTACATGAATCCCTTATATAGCAGAGTAACCAAGGAAACCAGAAAAAGGATGAAAATGGAAAAGAACAAAATATTCGTGTAAGAAACGGATACTCTCAATTAGAAAAAAAAAGAGTAATACAATTATATAGTAGTGTTGTAATCGCTTAAGAATGTATTTATTCTTATGATATATGTTTATTTTGTTAAATAGATATATGTTAAGGTTCTTGATTAAAAATTAGAGACGTGCTATTAGAATAGATATTATAACAATGAGAAACATGTCTTTTATATATTTTTAATCTAAATTGTTCTTGATAGAATTATTGATAATAAGATATTAATAATTCGGATAGATTAATATATGTGTGATGGTATTTATTGAATAAATATTAATAGATCTCATTTATTAAATTACACATATAGATGATGCATATGTGAATATGATCAATGAACTGACTTAACTGAGATTTTATAATGGTTAAATTACCTAAATTGTCAATAGGAAATTCTCAAGAAAAAATGAAATAATTTCCTTTGACCTCACATTATCATAGCAATTAAAAAACTATGTACTATACTTTGATTTTTGACACATAATGTCCTAGCACATTAATTGAATGAATATTGGGTATGATTAAATGCTTGTAGAATTAATGATTAATCAAGATGAAATCTATCAACTCTTGGTAATGAGTATGAGCTCCGGTAAAGATCTTGACCAAGGTACTCAAATGAATGAAGAAAGAAGTTTCTTATGTCATCGAGTGTCCCAATCTTTACTAAATAATTATTTTATTTGATAATTAAATTAGAGAATTTAATTTGATCAAATAAATAATTATATGGAATATTATTTTAATTCTTTGAATTTAAATAATAAATAAAACATATTCTAGAATTGTAAAGAGAAAATGTGTGTTGCTTCATGATATAAGTAGTTAGTTATCATTTTTGAAGAGGAACAACTATTGGTTTATTAGGCTATATATAATGTAATGGCCCTGCACGTTAAAGAGTAAGTTAAGAGAAACTATTATGGTTCAACTTTGATATACACTATTTTGTCCATTGCTTCAACGTACACACAAAAAGGAGTATTATGAATAAGAAATCCTGGTTTTAGTTTTTTCCAGTTCTATTGATCAAAGAGTTGATAGCAAAAGTTGATCTTGGTATGGATACACCTAGAATCTTCATACATTGAAAGAAAGTTTTTCAAGTTTCAAGAATTACAACAATTTACATATGCAATTTCTATTGATCATATATATTTTAGACATAAATAAATTCAGTTAACTCCGCTATACATGATGTGAACACAATTAAGAAATTTTCACATAATAGGGATGATTTACATTTTACCTAATGCACACGTCTTTTGCAAGAAAATCAGTAAAAGAATTTGCATCTCTAAGGTATGAACTACATCGAAACAATTCGTCTCATTCCTAACATAATCAATGAGATTTGGTTCATTTAGGAGTTAAATGGTTTGATGGTGAAAAATTGACATGACCATTGTTTTTATAATCGAGAGGATCCTTATCCTTCTAAATATGAGCATGATTTTAAATTTTTGCAATTGTGACTACAATATCAAGGTTTTTCTGCACATTTTAATCATAACACGACCACAATTACAACCACACCAAACAGATTTGTCAACAATATTTTGCAATATCAACATTTATAAACAGCAAATATCGCTATGTTTAGTTAAATCATGAAAGAGGATTTAAAATGTACTGATCGCAGTGGTAAAAAATGGTTGTTTAAACGCTTAAGTTAAAAGTTTAATTTGTAGGAGCCGCATTCTTATTTAAACTAAAGCAAAGTTGAAATTGCAAAAGTAACTTAGGGTTAATGGTTCAACTAGTCCCTGAAGTTGTATCAAAATCTGTGTTTGGTCCCTCCATAGAAAAATGACGATTAGTGGCAGTTTTTTTACAATTACTGGCTGTTTTTGACCGCCACTAAACGTCATTTTTCTGGGGAGAGACCAAATACAAATTTTGGTACAACTTCAGGGACCTGTTGAACCATTAACCCACTAACTTAATAAAAAAAAATCAAAGAAAGAAGGAACTTACTCATGTCCAATGAAATTCCATGCTTCCCAGCCAGCAGGTTGAACAATTTGGGACATGTTGGTGTTGTAGAACAAGACTCTAGCATAACCTCTCCATGCCCTTCCCAAGTAGGTTGTCCCATTTCCGAAGATGTGGCAATCTTTGAAAACAAACCCACTTGCCTCGTTTGGTTCTGTTCTCCCTTGTGCTGTTATATACCCAGAAATACCAGGCTCTAGGGCAGCACCAATAACAGATATGGAGCACCTCTGCAAAAAGAAACATCATAACCAATTATACATAAAAAAATGTGTTTACAATAGAAGATAGATGTCCTTAGTATATTTCAAATGCACACATTTTCTAGCATACTATTTAGAGTTAGAATTTGACACGTTGATTTTAATGTGGATCGGAGAATCCGGAATTTAACATGTCAGTTTCAATTTAAATTCACGTTAAGTTTAAAGGAAATCCAAATGCACTGGCACATTCTCTTGTACCTATTGAAACTAGAGGTTTATGGCACACTTTGAACATAATTTATTAAAAATATTGTGGTCTATTAGTTGTAGTGTAATCCCTTCTTTTTTAATAAATATAACATGTTATAAAGTTTAAATAAATCTTTAATTTTCTTTTTTACTATTTTATGATTGTAATTTATTAAAAATATACTTGAAATCTGTCTCAATTAGTGTATCTTCCTCTTGTAACCCAAAAAAAAAATCTCAAATTCATGTATTATAAAATAGTAACAACACATATACTGTTTTTTTAATCTAATTTTTCCTGTCACATATCTCTAATTTTTTTAATCTAATTTTTCTCTCTTTGTGTTGACAACAAAAGTGGTACATCAATTTTTACTACTTTGGGAGCAATGTCTTTGTAAATTTTATAAGGAATATTTCATCATTCCTCTTAACATGGACCATTATTTTTGTTCATGCATGATGATGATGATCACTAATAAAAAGGGACATTATAATTACCTCAAACAAGGACTGTCCTGCACCAAAGATAAAATCAACAGCACCTTGAATAGTACAAAGCTTGTAGTAGTGTCTTCCACTGTCATCCCACAAAGTGTCTTGCAAGCCAAAGAAGCCTACCCTTAAAAAGTAGGACTTATCACCTCCCACCATTGCAGCCACTGCAGGACGCTTCGGTTTATTGTTTATTGGATTGTTGTATGAATTCTGCATATCCACATTAATTACACCACCAATTTTAGACATCTGTCCCAGTTTTTTTAGCTATTATAAGAAGGACTACAAAACAAGATAAAGATATAGGCTATGTTTTTCAGTGTTTTTAGCTGAAAAATAATTGAAAACTGAAATCTTATAAATTACCTAATAATTAAAAGTTTAATGCTGAAAAATGAAAAACCAGACTGATTGCAGAATTTGTAAATTAACCAAGAAAGACATAGTCTTACAAAAATAGTCATATAATAATTTTTCGATGTATAAAATAAAATATTCATATAATCAAAGAGAAACAAAATAAAAAATAAAAACCAGCTATGTGGGGTTCTTCTAGAAAGAGTGAAGAATCCAAATCCGTGAAATTCAATAAAATCGGCTGAGTAAAATCTTGGGACTGCATATTAATTACTTTTAATTAGTGAAATCCTCCACGATCTTGATTGGTTATTACCTAATCAATCAACACTTATTATTTACCAGGAATAAAATATATAATTTCCTAAACTGGAAAATACTCAAAGGTTATAGCAGCATTGAGTCAAAGAAATTAGAATTGGATTTTGAACGAACTCCCCCAAACAAAATAGTTTTGGTCAATTAATTGGAGGTTAGAGGTTTAGAGCTGTGTGTAGTGGTGGGACCTACCACGAATAAAAAATAGCATTTTTATAATTCGAAACTAAAAATGATGAACCTTTTTTTTTATTTTTCCTTGTAAGAAACGTTACAGTTAAGAGCATTGCCTTAATTATTGACAGAGGTAAAATGAGCAAATCTGTTTTTTACGTGAAAATGACCAAATTGTAAAAAAGTAGAAATGACCAAAACAAAACAGCGATAATGGTAACCAAATACATGGGGAAAGTGGGCAAAATGGAAGAGGAAATGGGTGGAAAAAAATAACTGTTTCATTAAGGACAATCTCATATTTGTGCGCAAGTTTCTGAAAATAAACATTATTTTTATGAAGCTTTTCTTTGAAAAATATATTATACACTTTTTTATCAATCAAAAGTGTAGGTAGGATCGGCTCAAGTCACCAACACGAACCAGAGCAAGTTATTGATCGCCCACCGACACATTGGCAACGGGAATAAAACAAAGAATCTTCTTAGTAAAAGTTACACATCCTTACCAACTTAGTCCAACACTAAAAATGTTTATTTTCTTATTTCTTCTAGACACTCATCTTATATTAAATTTGGAAAAATATTACAAAAATAAAATTCAAAAGAAGTGCATAACAGGAACAAACAAAAAAAAGCATTTTGGATAAAAGAATTAGAGAAATTAGGGGCTTATTTGATTACAGTTTTTGAAAACTGTTTGCTGTTTTTAAAAATTTAAAAATTTAAAAACCTGTTTTTAAAAATTGTGTTTTAAAATGTTAAAGATGTTTTCAGTTTTTTCTACTTTTATTTTGAAAAACAGTTTTCAAAAACAGAATTTAAAAACTCCTTTTAAATACAGTTTTCAAAAACTGCAATCTGCAATCAAACATACCCTAGAAGATCCAATTCGTCCGTTCCTGAAAAAATAGACAGTAATCTGAAGAAACAGTGAGTAGAAAAATTCTCACCCTGAAACTCATGCATTTGACAACAACATTATCCGCCAAGGTTGTGAAAGTAGGGCTCTGTGCGATTGAATCATGGTCACCCCATTCAACAACAGTTTTCCTTTTCCCTTCACCTTTCAATATAATGTAAGGCTTATCATAGGGAATATACACTTTTTCTCTGAAACAAACACAAAAATAATACATTTTTGTTAGTCCATTCGTCAGAAATTCTCCACAATTTATCATACTTAATTCACTAAATTAGTCGCAATTTAATGTCTAAATCAAAACCAAAGAAATTAGTTTTCATCATGGACTACTGATGCTGATGAATAACTTTTGAAATTGATATGAATATACAATTAGTATTACCTGTAGGTGCCTGCTTTCACGTTGATGGAAACCCAATACCTATTGTCTGAAGGAACTGAATCAATAGCAGATTGTATGGTAGAGAAGTTTCCATGTCCAGATGGATCCACAACTATTTTCGAGTAAGGAAGGAGCCTATCTCCAACTTTTCGATAAAACTGAGAATTTGCTAGATCTACTCTCAACCCCACCAAGAGAATGAGACATGCATAGAAGTGGCACAAACGAATAAACATGATGATGGATCAAAGAGAAAACTACAACAAGAGCAATAGTTGGAGTCTTGGAGTTGGAGATTGCTTCAAGAAGAAAAAGGAAGGGGCCTCTATCAAGATTTCATGAGCCACAATTAATTTGCAATCATATCATGAAATCTGCAAATTATGGATCTCTATTTAAAGACCAAAATTTGGAGGGAAAGTTTTGAAAGTCAAAGGTTTATAAAAAGGGAAATGCCTAATTTTAGGAGGAAGGGGTCTAAGAAGGTTTTTCAATCACGGCGTCCTATTCAATCCATTATAGTATTATACAGTATTTTTTTTTATAACTTTGTTAATATATTTTTGAACTTAAATACTAAATGAAAGAGAAAATTTGGCTTAAATATATTTGAGGTTCTTTTCCTCTTGTAACCAAAAAAAAAAAATTGGATTCCTGAAAAATTAATTTTTAAAATGTTATCCCCAAGAATTTTTTTTAATCAAATTAAATCATTTATCCTACATGTCATCACTTTTGACTAGGTTTTCAAAAAGAATCAAGCGCGTTAGGAAAAGGGATAAATTTGTTCTACGTTTTCATGAGAAAAGATTCATAATGTACCTAAGTGGACACCTAAAACCCTTCTATAAACTAAAGGATATTCTACCTTCTTCATAACATGTGACTATCTTTTGAAAAAGAATCATGAAGAGGGAAAGGGATTTGATTTGTGACTGAAGGTGAAACTCGAGCACTCAATGACGGGTGGCCCTGAGTACGATATCGAGGCTTGAATCCTCGTACTCGTATATTGACGTTTCTGCAAGTATTGTGAGGGTTGGGACACTCAGAGTTGTAAAAAGACGATTCTGCTTGGGTTGTTGTTTTGATGAACTCAGACTCGTATGAAAAACGTTTCCGTTTATGCTGTTGATTCTGTTGATTATATCGTTCATTATAATTGTGGTTGTGGATGACATCATGACATATCATGCATTCATGGGGTCGCCTAGGAAGATTGGTAACTATACAAAGTTAGCCGAATCAAGAATGGTTGGTCGTATTTTTTTAGGACGTAAAAAAGGGCGTGCCTATGAAGTGATATTCATTAGTATAGTTATTAGCAACGACTAATAGACCGAAGCTGAGTGATTTGCCCCACCTACCTTTTATAGATGTTGGCGTTATATCCGGATTATTTTTGTGCAATGAGATTGCACGTGCATGTGAACTAGCATGAACATAACATTTATATTGACTCGATATGTTGTGATGTGTGTTTTGAGATGATTAGTGTGTAACTCTCTTCATACAATATATGTTGTTAGATTGATGACTTATGTGAGTAGTTGTGGCTACGATTGTTCAATATATAATTTGTTAATGGTATTTGGATTGGTGGTGGGTTTTTTATATTTTTTAGCAATAGTTTTTTTTTTTTGAAAATATCATTCGATAAATTAAGATGAACATTATCAATGTATAACCATTATTAATTATATATCAAATTTTTTGTATATATTATGTATATGAGACAATTAATTTTTTCTACAAGTCATACTTGATGAGTTATAGCATACTAATAAAGGGGTCCTATAGTCTCTTTCATACAACTGCACTCATTGAACTAGTTTTCAGCGCATATGCGGACGGAAAATATAACTTTGTGGGACCCTCAAAGATTCTTCATTCCCCTTCTTTTTCCTGTCAAAGCAAACACATGGAAATTACTGTTTTCCATCCCTTTTCCCTTCTGCTATTTCCCCTCCTCTTGTTTTCCATAGAACCAAACAGAGTGTAAAGGAAATCAGGGCCGGCAATAACGAGCTAAAAAGTGGTGGCCCAATATAAAGAATCAGTTTAATGTTAGGTGATATATTCATACACTTGCCTCCAAAAGCTGAGAAAACAATGTGCTTCGGGATTTAGAATTAAAAGTTGACTTCATCTAAAATTATTAATTTTCTTGGGTCAAAATATTTAAAAAAGAAAAAGGAATTCAAAAGTCTGAAATAGTTTACACTTTAAAGTTTCATTTACATCAGGAATTTGTAGCTGGCCCAGAAAGTGTGAAACATGCCGGTGGACTTCAAACACACCGAGCGTTGTACCTAAAACACTGATTAATAATATTGACAACAAAAAAAACACTGACAATAAGTGGTAACTAGCTGAATTTACTTTATAATGTTCGGTTTTTCTTTTTTTACTTCCCTAAAAAATAATACTAAAGGGCAGCACAAATATGCACAAGAGTAACTTAGTTGGCAAGTGGCAACGCAGTCTAATTGTGCTGAAAATGTTCTCGAGTTCAATCTCTGCATACTGCATCAGGAGGAGAGATGAAAAATCTCAACTAAATCTCGAATTCGAGGGAGTCCATGGATGAAGGAAATAAGACACTAAAAAAATCGGACACTACATTTTTACCCAAAACACTAAGACATTGGGTATATGGGCAACATCTTTCATAAAGTCTTCACGATACTCATTCTTAACCAATGTAGTGCTCCAATTTACACTTCAATTTCAATATTCTCACCGCCAGAAAGACTTTCGATATAAGGAGTCGTCATCATGCCTACACTAACCATTGGCTCTATTACTGGAGGAGACAGGGGGAGCTCATGGCTAAGGAAACAAGACACCAAGAGAACCTCATGCCACTTCTTTACCCAAAAGGGTGTTGAGTTTGATGCCACCCCCTTTAAGGAAAAAATACCTTTTTACCCCTAAAAAAATCCTAACCTATCCTTCTTCTTCCTAATTTCTTCTTCTTCCTAATTCCTTCATCTTCTATTTTCTTCTCACCACCACCCTTTTCCTCTTTTCTCCACCATTCCCTTCATCTTGTCACCCCCACCTCCTTCATCTTCTCAACACCATTCTCACCACATCCTCTTCCTCTTCTCACCACCATTCTCACCTCCATCCCCTTTCAAAACTAATATTCACCACCACATCTCTCCAAAATCTCTCATTTTTTTGATGGATCTGCAATAAAATCGCACTTGGAAGTGCGAATCATCTTCTAAAATCGCACTTACAAGTGCGACAAAACTAGATCCAAAATTTGAAGAGGTCGCACTTGTAAGTGCGATTTTAGAAGATGAATCGCACTTCCAAGTGCGATTTTATTGCAGATCCATAAAAAAATGAGCATTGAGAAGAACAGAGAAGAGGACGTAAACACAACAAAAAACAGAGCAGAAAAACAACAAAAACAGTGATATAGTAAACAGAGTAACAAGAAAGAGGAAGAAGACATTGTACCTGGGATTTTGTTGAACGATGGACGAAATGTGTGAGAAGTGGAAGGGAAGAGGAAAATGGGCGGTGGTAAGGCTGTGCAAAATAGCCGAATCGACCCAAACTCGAAGAAAACCGGTTCTTTTTTAGTTAGGTGGGTCGGGCCGGGCCGGTTAAATGGGTGATTGGTCCAACCAAACATATATTATTGGGTTCAGGCGGTCGGGCCCGGGTCCAAGAACCATCGGGACTCGACCCAACCCGTATAATGCCTTTTTTTTACAGTAGGGCCCAAGAAAGCTGAAGGCATGAAGTCTGAAAAATGAATTAAGGTAAACCTAATTGCACTATCTGCTGCGCCGTTCTCATTCTCTCTCCCGTACCATTGCAGTGTCGTTCTCCACTTCTCCTCCATCTTCTCACTTTCCTCTCCATGGCTAAACCGATCAACTTCGTTCCTCTCTATCTGACGTCGCGGCCTTCTCCACTTCTCCTCCCTGTTTGTTTCGTCATCCGCCACCACTGTTTGTAAGTTTCGTTGTCCTTGTTCTCTCTTCACTAGTTCACTCACTGTGTTTGTTTCCATGACCGTTTCTGGGCTTCTTTTTTTTGCTTTCCATTTTATTGTTAGGGTTTTGGTTGTTCAGTTGTTCTGAATCGTTATGAAGTTATGGTCTGATTGCTATGCTCTGCAGGTGTTTGATCTATTTCCTCTGGTACTTGCATATTGTGTGTGACTTGCAAATTTAGATTCTAAAATTTTGCTCTCTTTTACTTGCTAAAAATGTTTAGTATCCAACCCGTCTGAACCCACCCGACACCTGTCTGAACCCATTTTAACCCGACCCGACCAACCCAACTATATTCGCAGTTGGAAATAGGCCACACTATTAGATATTCAGTTTTGGTTGGATGGGCTGAAATTGGCCTGAACCCGACCGACGCTCACTCCTAGGTGGTGGGTGGCTAGGGTTTTGTAAAATAAGGGGGAAATGTGTTATCAAAAAGGAGAAAGGAGAAGTAAGTAGGTGATGGTTGGGTTTTATTATTAAAACCCTCGACTTCTGAATTTTTTTTTTTGTAAAAGGTATCGCACCTACAAGTGCGAAATCTTCTTACAAGTCGCACTTATAGGTGTGACATAGGATACTAGTTTGTATTTAAAAAATCAATTTACATCAAATCTCTAAGTGCGAAATTTGTCTCAAAATAGCACTTATAGGTGCGACCATACAAAATACATAAAAAAAAACAAATAAACATAATTTCGCACTTCTAAGTGCGAATGTGAAGCATATTTCGCACTTACAAGTGCAAATAATAACCAGTACGCGGAAAAACATTCGAACTCAATTTTTTCTTGCACTCCGATGAACCCACTTTTGGTTCTGCCTTGTCTCTTTTGTCCATTTCAATATTTAGGTAGATTCGAAGGAAATAGGTGAAGAGAAATGATGAGGGTGATGAGTTGAAGGGGATGGGGGTGGAGTTTTTCGATAAAAGATGTTTTTGGAGAATTTTTTTTGGTAGAAAAGTTTTTTTTTTTCAAGGTACTTTGGGTGTTATCAGAAATGGAAGGTGGCGCCACACACAACTGGGGTGGCGCCAAACACAACTCCCTACCCAAAATCTTAAGACATTGGATATATGAATCACATCTCTTACTAAATTTTCACCTCACTCCTTCTTAACCAATGTGACATTCCAACTCACACTTAAATTCTCCATAACTTGATGGGTTATAAAAAAGAAGGCAGCATAAATGTCAATGAATTAAAATATAATTAGGCAAATTAGGCAACCATATGGATTCACATATTAAAGTACGTTTGACTTTGCTACATTAATCTACCTTAATCTGTTGCATTTCGACCAGAATGTCTCACTATCTTTAGAACATGTTATAATTTAGAGCACTAGTTTCAGTCATGCCATTCCTTATTGTAATATTGGAAGAGAAAACGAAGACAGGCCTACCTAACAACCTATTACTTGTTTGCTCAAAACGCACTAAAATATCCCAAAGGAGGAGAAGCATAAATAAACCTCAAACTAATCATAGTGATGATAACATCGAGTCACGTATCCAGAAATGTATTGGAGTTCCTTTCAAATGAAAATTATTATTGAGTGCAATTGGAGTAACCGGCCGCACCTTTTTGTGCAAATACTAGTACGGATTGATTGAACAAAATGACAAGAGGAATGCTAACACATGATGCATGCTTGACATTAGACATTACATGTTGAAATTATTTTTCAAAATATGATTTCAATATAAGTTAATATGCTAGTATTATGATTTTCCTTGTATTTTTTGTTTTGACATTGTATATTGACCCCTTATAGGACTAGGACTTGCTCCTTCCATCCCAAATTATAAGGACTTGTTCAGACAATTACGCTTATTATGAAAACATGTAATAAGCTAATTAATATTTTAGTTTTGTTATTTTTGGTACAAATCTTCCATATATGTCCATATTTAAATCTCTCACTTCAATAAGGTTGGTTGGAAAACATGAAAGAGAAGTAATTAGTAGAGGTGATAATTAAAGTTTTGTAATTGAAAATATAATGAATGCAAGAGGTAAAAAAGAAAAAACTTTTTTTTTTCTGAAATTTAGAAGGGGTCTTATAATTTGGGACACTATATTTGTCTCTAAAAAATCTTATAATTTAAGACGGAGAAGGGAGTAGTATTTTTATTTATTTTTGGTCTGAAACTCTGATTTCAATGAATAAACAAGGCACAAGGCCCAACCCCGAAGGGAGCAGCTACACGAGAAATGAATCATTGTAGAAAGGAAAGACAAGAGACAACTAATAATAACTACTTTAACTACTATCAAGACAATGCATGTGTACCATATGTACATCACTCAATGCAGGACCAGCCACTCACAAATAAGCCATTAATAATTGTGTGGATTCCAATTGCATCTATAGAGACTTCTGCAGTAGACTAGATCACGGACCAAAAATCTCAGGAGCAAGGGCAAAGAAAAACGCTAGTGTGTACTTAATTTTGGGCTTTTATAATAAGTCTACATTGGATTAGGATTAGGCTTAAGGCTGGCATTCCAACGGCCCATTAGGTTTTGTATTATTTTTTTTCAAAGATTCCATGTATACTGAAAATAGTAGAAATAATGGGAGCCCAAAGGCGCAGTTACTTGGAATCCGAGTACAAGGTCGGGGGCTCCAAACCAATGCCCAAAAACACAACATGCTACTTAGCCCATAACATAATACAACAAACCTGGATAACATGTTGGAAGTAACTAATCTGCACGAATTAGAGTTGATCAAACAAGTACAATCAGACACCTAACAACCATTAGGTTGCACTAGATACAAACACTTATCCTTTTTTTTTTTGACAAACACTTATCCTATCTAAGAAACTATTATGGTCGGCTCTTCAGCCATATGACCTGACGACGTCGCAGCTGGCCCACAAAGAATGCTCTTCAACATCCACCTAAAAGGGACGAGTCGGCTTAGTGGTTCTCTATCCGGTCGGCTTGGACAAAGGCCGAGGGAAGTGCTACTGTAATGCCCCAATTTCAAGGTCAAGGGTCACATAGTAATTAAAAGAAAATATATAAATCTCTCTCAAACAACTCAATTATTAAAGCAGAACGTCGCTCAAATATTATGACATAATAAATACCCATACGTATATCAAATAAACCGCGTAGAGTCAAAATAATATTTTACTTGCACAAAACAGTGTGCCCAAAAGTGTTAAATACGAATAGCAGCGGAAAATAGAAAACTTCAACTCTTAATTGATCTTCAAAATCTTCAAGTGAATCCAAAGTCTATTTTAGCTTGCAAGAATAATTAAACTCCACGCCATACCTTCAATCTGTAAATCTATGGCGTTAAGCGCCCAAACAACAACCAAAACATGCAGAAAGGGTTAACTCCTAGAAACAAACAACAAGAGTACAAACAACATGCATTAAAATTAAAAACGGTAACAACAATACCAATACAGTAGTACCAGTAAATAAACATAAAACAATAAATACAGCAATTGATATCCTCATACCACTCAAGTTAAATTCCACAAAACAATGCTTGTTAGTTCCTTAATTACTATATGCATGACTCTGGCCAAAACAATATATCGACCCAAACGGGGCGAATTCGTCCCAAACGGAGATAGGAGGATCACATGGGACTAAAACCCATCTCATCACCCTCAGACACGGTCATGTGGAAAAACAATCCACCCCACCGCTGTCAAGCACGGTCACGTGGCAAAACCATCCACCCCACCACCCTAAACCTCAATAGATGCATATGCTATGACAGTAATCAACAACTTCAAGAGAAACAACAGTTCTTAAACATCTTCATGATCATAGTGTTAGCATAAATAATATCATCATCATCACTCCTTTAATACCACATCAATTCACATATTTCACAAGATATCTAGAATCAAATCAGGGACTTAATCACAAACAAAACACAATCATCTCATGCAAAACAACATACAAGCATGCACGACTCAAGACTCTCTAGGACATGAGTTACCATTACCGTCGAATGTGTCGCATAAGCTTTAAATTCAACCTGACATGATAAACACATAATAACACTCAATCAATCATTGGAAGGCTGGAAATTGACCCCGAAAGGATTTTAAATAATTTAAAACAAAACAACAAACTGGGCTGACAGGGGCCCGTGCGCTGGGATGCCAGCGCCCATGCGCTGGCTCCCTGCCTGGCTGTACGCCTAGTGCAGAACCCTAGCGCCCAGGCGCCAGAAGGCCAACGCTCATGCGTTGGCTCTTAGTCCAGGGAGTTCGAAATTCCAATTTTTCATAGAAAAGCTTAGGAAAAGGTTTTGATCACTAATTTTCATAAACAAGGCTTTGAAGACAAATCAACAAAAAAAAATTCCCAAGGTTTAAAGCTTAAAAATCCAATTTTCTTTTTTAGAAACTCCTAGGGTTTGAAGGTTTTAGAATAGCAACCGCCCAGAAAATTGCTCGAGAAAGGTTGAGCTCTGTCACTGCTTCGCCAAGAGCACCGCCGTCCAAGATTCACACACGAACACTTGGCGTCGTCTATGGGAAAGAATTTGACGATCAATTCGTTGTTATTTCTCTATTTTTGAAGGAGAAGCAATCAGTGACAATGAATCACCATTTTACTCTGTACAAGAAGCCATCTTCTACAACTAAACAAGCAGTTAGAAAAACTACGCGGTTTCATGATAGTGCAAACATGCAGGCAAGAAAGAGCCAATTCTCGAGGGATGATAGTTCAGGAGGATAACTCTCAGAGAGTTCCATCACCTCCACAACAAACTCCAATCCAGAGAGAACCTTCACGACAGGAGGAGAATCTTCAAGAAGAGATTCCAGAGCTTCAACCGCGAGCAGATGTAGAGGAGATTTTGTGAAACATGGAATGAAGGATTCATGAGTTAGAGCGATCGCTCCATGGATTGCAACATCAAACTGCCAACAGGCGCGTAGTGAATTCTCCAGAGCGGGTGTAACACCCCATTTTTAAGCAAGAACGGGGTGTTACGTTTAGTAAATTAAACGCGGAATTAAACTCATTAAACATTTTCACCGTTTATGAAATAATGGTATTTTTTTTTTATCTGTAACAAAGAACATTTGTGCGCTAACATAAGAAGATAAAAAAACTCGTAGACATAAAACGGTTCATCTCATACATTAGTACCCAATAATAAACAATAATAGTCATGAGTATTAATCAAATAAAGTATAGTGATCCAAGAGAAAAACCCTTACGTCAAAATCTAGATAAAAGACGGAAGAAGTAAAGACTCCCTGGCGGCATACCTAAGAGCCCAACATGCAAGATGGTACTCGTAAGGTAAACAACTTCTGGAACAGTACTCGATAAATATAAATAAAGACGAAGATATAGTAGAGAGTCCTAGTCAAGTCATCCAAGAAGGTCCCCAAGCTATCCCCCTCCTCGGACTCCTGGCTCACCATGGAAGGATCCTCCTCGTCCTCAACAACATAGTCCTTGTCCTCTCTGGCCTCAATTACTATAACCTTCCATATTCATAGGTTCCGTCATTCCCATCTCTTCGCGATTTGTGGTTAGGTCTGAATTCTACAATGAAGCCTCTCTAATCTAATAAGATTTTTTTTTAATTTTTGTTCTTGAGTCAACCTTCTTGGTCGCGTGGCTCTCCCTCGATGTCCAAGTCCACTATGACCCGAGTTAAGTCCACATGGGTGGTCTCCACAATTGTAACACCCCAATTTTGGGTTGAGGGTCACATAGCAATTACGCGGAATTTAAACTTCAAAACCTCTCAAAACACTCAAGTGTAAAAACGACTCTCAAATATTTATAATTAATATTCAACCCATAATAAACTATTAAACATCACAAATCAGCGGAAAGTATTTTAAAATAAATACAGTTGCACTACACGTGCTAAAATTTAAACAACGGAAAAACATAACAATCTTCTACAAAGCTCTTCAACTCTTCGAGCCTTCTTCACCACTTCGTTCTAACATCAAGATCCTCCTTCTTGATCCTCATTTGCGTTGTAAAACTTTGGCGTTAAGCGCCCACACAACAAACAACAAACAGAAAGGGTTAACTTGAAACAAACAAGAATAATACATACAACATTGTGACAAAACAACAACAATGATTATCAGTAACAGAAATCTCAAAATATAGTAACAACAGTACAACAACATCCTCATTTCCTTGTGATCAACATCACAAATCATTCTCATGATTCCTCAAAATGCAACTACATGCTCTGGCCATAACAACATCATATTTGACCCAAACGGGGGCAAATTCGTCCCAAACAGGGACAGGAGGATCACATGGGACTAAAACCCATATAATCACCCTTAGCCACGATCCCATGGGACTAAAACCCATCTCATCGCCCTCAGACACGATCACATGGGACTAAAACCCATCTCATCACCTTCAGCCTCTAAAATGCATATGCCATGCCAATTAACAACCACATGAACCAACAGTTCACACCACTTATCCAACAATCATAATATCATCATATTTGTATCATATTAACTCATTCTATTTCTCCAAAATTCCACAACATAATAACCCATATTCATCATGTTATTGTGAAGAAGGTCTCGTCCTTGGACTCGGCTGAGGTTTTGATGAAGACAAACACATCACAAAAAGAAGAAAGACTTCAGAAGAGAAAGGAAAGACTTCAAGAACCGGCTCAAAACGTCAAGATCAACCATTGAGGTTCTAACTATTAGTAAGTCTTGTTAACTTAGTGTGCTATGTTTTATTAAGGTTATATTGCATTTGAAGGCTCATAAATAATCAAATAATTGAATGTAATATGTTTCCACAAGTAAAACTTAGTAGAAACACTCAATTAGGGCTTAAGCTGTCATGAACTAAGTTCTGGACTGACAGTAATCGATTACAAGATGTGAGTAATCGATTATCAGAAGGCAGTAATCGATTACCACATATCAGTAATCGATTACCAAGTTTGAATTTTGAATTCAAACTGCAACGACATGATGTAATCGATTACCAGGTCGACAGATGTGTTGTTTCATGAATCAATGTGTCTCAAAGCGTTTGGGAAGCTTTGTGATGGTTCATGGACGACCTCTAGTGCCTATATAAAGTCCATAGACGCTCAGAAACCACAAAGACTTAAGGTACAACTTTCATAATCATTAAAGTCATCATTCTGAGTTTTTGCTCTTTCATTTTCATAAGAACACTCATGTTGTTCAACATTTGAGAAACTTAGAATAAATGAGCCTTCATTGTAATTTCCTGGAGCATACAAACTAAGACCAATCCAACTAGATTAAGGGATTGCATCAGCCATAGCAAAAGCTTCTTCTTCATCTTGAATCGATTTCATTCTTGGTTCACCGTAGTGTTCGGTGGTTGTGGAAAAGGTCCTTTGAATCGGGTTTGATTCAAAGTCCGCCATAGTGTTCGATGTCATCAGTTGGTGGTTTGCCTTCTGAGGTTTGACAAGAGTTCTTAAGGTTCTTGGTGTAAGTGCTTGTAAGAAGTCTTGTCACAGTGGATAAATCCTCAAGGGTTCTTGATGGACTGGATGTAGCCTTCGGTGGATTGAAGGTGAACCAGGATAAAATCTGTGTGCAAATTCTCTCAACCTTTATCTTTTAATTTCAGCAAGTTCTTATTCCGCTACATTTACAATCAACGATTGTGATTATCATTATCAGTAATTGAGTTTTGTTAAGGCGAAAATTGTGCAAACCTGATTCACCCCCCCTCTCAGGTTTCCATCTACACTTACAATTGGTATCAGAGCGTAAGTTTAGGTAATTTGCTCCTAAGATCCGGGAAGATGGCATCCTCTTCTAGACTTAGCACTAGTGAGCGATTCAACATAAACATGCCACCATACTTCAATTGGTACCACTATGACATCTGGAAAATCAAGATGAAAATCTTCATAAGGTCATTGGATGTGGAGATATGAAAAGCCATTGAAGAAGGTCCATTTATACCAATGAATGAAGTGGGTGATAGCACACAACCGAAACCAGAGAATACATGGAGTGAAGAAGAAAAGAAGAAAGTTCAATATGACCTAAAAGGCATGAACATTCTTACATTTGCTCTTGGCATGGACGAATTCTTCAGAGTATCAACGTGCAAAACTTCAAAAGAAATATGGGATACTTTAATGGTAACTCGTGAAGGAACAGATGAAGTCAAAAGATCAAAAATCAATACCTTGTCACAAGAATATGAGATGTTCAGAATGCTTCCTGGTGAAAAGGTATTAGATATGCAAAAACGTTTTACTCATTTGACTAACCATTTAATTGCATTTGGTAAGGAATTTTCCAGGAGTGACCTAAACATGAAAGTACTAAGATCTCTCACAAGAGCATGGCAAACAAAGGTAGCGGAAATTTTCGAAAAGAAGAGTCTATCAAATATGACTCTAGCAACACTCTTTGGAAAACTCCAAGAACATGAATTGGAGTTGAATCGTCTAGAACAACATGAACAACATGAAAAGAAGTATCGGTCCATTTCTCTAAAAGCAAAGGAGAGCATCAAAGAAGAATATGATGCAGATTCTGAAGAGGACATCAATGAAAATATGAATCTTCTGGTGAAGAATCTTGGGAAACTATTCAAAAGTAAAGGTATGAAAGAAAGATCCAACTTCTCGAAGAGCCTACATTGCATGAGATGAAAATGAAGTGAGTTCTTCATCCGACTCTGAAAAAGAAGCACATATTGCTTTAATGGCTTCACATGATTCAGATGACGAAGATATTGAGGTTAGTAACAATGGTATTTCATTTAATGATTTAGAATTTGCTATAGGAAATGTGTTTAAGTTATGTCAAAGTTTTTCTAAAGTAAGTAGTAAACAAAATGTCATTATCTCTTCATTAGAAGATAAGTGTAAAACTTTACAAAATGAACTAGATATTGTAAAATCTAAAGTAGACATTCCACATGAATGCACTAAGCGTAATTCACTAGAAGAGAAAATAGATAATCTTCAACAAAAAATTCATAACTTCAATCTAGGAAAGAAAAAGCTAGATGATATCCTAAGTGTACAAAGACAATCAAGCAATAAAGTTGGATTAGGATATACATCTCATTTAAAGACAAAAGAAGTTAAGAAAACTACTTTTTGTCAAACCAAACAAAGGAGAAGAAACTTCTAAACATTTGAATTCAAGTACTTCTAAAAATATAAACAATAGGAAGAACTATAATCAAAGATATTCCATAAAGAACAATCATGCTTCTAGACATACATTAGATTACAATAAATATTATGTACTTATTGTAATAAAATAGGACATACCCACATAGGTGCTATTACAAGAATGTAGGAGTACCTAATAAAAAATATATATGGGTTAAGAAAGTCACAAACAATGAAGGACCCAAAGCACATTGGGTACCTAACACCCCAGTTTAAAATATGTTTTGTAGGTGTGTATGAAAGCAGCAAGCAACTTATGGTATCTTGACACTGGCTACTCATCACACATGACAGGAGACAAAATAAAGTTCTCATATCTTATGCCCAGAGAAAAGGGTTTTTTCACATATGGTAATAATGAGAAAGGAAAAATACTTGGCATTGGAAGGATAGGTACGCCCCCTCAAACTATCATTGATAAAGTTCTCTATGTTGATGGTTTGAAGCATAACCTGCTAAGTATTAGTCAATTATGCGATAAAGGTTTGAAAGTTGGTTTTATAAATGATATCTGTGTGGTGAAAGATGTGAAAACTCGGGAAATTAAGTTCTCAAGGTACAAAGCTAATAAAGTCTTCATGATCTCATTGGATGAAATTCCATCCAATGTGAAATGCTTATTAGCCAAGAACAACAATGATTCATGGCTTTGGCATAGAAGACTGGCTCACATCTACATGGATCATTTGAATAAACTAATCAAACATGATCTTGTCATTGGCCTTCCAAAGATAAAATTCGAAAAGGACAAGCTATGTGATGCATGTCAAAAAGGTAAGAAAACTAAGGTATCATTCAAACTCAAGAATATAGTTTCAACTACAAGACCACTCCAACTACTTCACATGGATTTATTTGGACCATCAAGGATCAGAAGTTTTGGAGGAAATTATTATGCACTTGTAATTGTTTATGATTACTCAAGATATACTTGGTGTTCGATACTAGCCGAACGAGTACCCGGATGGGGTATTCGAGGATTAGGGAAACGGTACTTCTGATGAAGGAGAAGGTAGTGCCGGGTAGAGGAGGGTCTCGCCGGTCAATCGATCGTGGAGGGTACCTGCAAAGACACTCCGACGCTCAAGTCAGTGATCGTCTCGAGAGCTAAGTAAGTCTGAGGTTCATGAATATGTGTACCTTGTGTGGGAAAGTGGATGGGCTTTATAGTAAGGGATCCTCTGACACTTGATAGGTTCGAGGGGTTGTCAGGAATGACGGCCGCCCGGTATCGGACGTCTAGTCGTCTCCGATCTCCGTTCGCCGTCTGGTCCTGACCGGTCGCCTCTGATCGGCCGAAGGCCCTCCCCTGAGGTTTGACTCCCTGGACCGGCGTGGTGTGGTTGACCGGTCATCCTGTGTTGACCGGATACCCGATTGCAACACTTGGACTATATTCTTATCACATAAGAATGAAGCATTTAATTCCTTTAAGAGATATGCAAATCTTGTTCAAAACGAAAAATCTTTGCAAATTTCCTCAATAAGAAGTGACCATGGTGGAGAGTTTCAGAATCACCTATTCCAAGAATTATGTGATGAAAGTGGAATTTCACATAACTTCTCCGCTCCAAGAACACCACAACAAAATGGTGTTGTAGAAAGGAAGAACAGGTCATTAAAGGAACTAGCAAAGACTATGCTAAGTGAGTCCAATCTCCCTAAATACTTTTGGGCTGATGCAGTAAGCACTGCATGCTATGTATCCAACAGAGTACTCATAAGGCCCATACTGAAGAAGACTCCCTATGAGTTTTATAAAGGAAGAAAACCTAATATTTCTCATTTGCATGCTTTTGGATCAAAATGATTTGTCTTGAATAATGGTAAGGAAAACCTTGGTAAGTTTGATGAAAAATCTAATGAAGGTATCTTCCTTGGTTATTCTTTAACTAGCAAAGCATATAGAATCTCCAACAAGAAAACTCTTGTTGTTGAAGAATCCATTCATGTCACTTTTGATGACTCTAACTCCTCAAATGAGGATAAAGTTGTTTTTCTTGATAATGATGAGGAAGAAAACATAATCAAGGATGATCATCAAAAGTAAATGGAGCAAAATTCAGAACAGGTTGAACAAGTTGAAGATGCCACTTATGATTTTCCAAAAGAATGGAGAACACACAAAGATCACCCTATTGACAACATCATAGGTGACATATCAAAAGGAGTTTCAACAAGACTACGCTTAAATGATTCAGTCTTGAACATGGCCTTTGTATCTCAAGTAGAGCCTTCTAAGGTAAATGATGTTTTAGAAGATGAGTACTGGATAGTGGCAATGCAAGAAGAATTAAATCAATTTGAAAGAAACCAAGTATGGGAATTGGTTCCTAAGCCCATTGATAAACATGTCACTGGAACAAAGTGGGTGTTTAGGAACAAATTGGATGAAAACGGTATAATAGTCAGAAATAAAGCAAGGCTGATAGCCCAACGATACAATCAAGAAAAAGGAATAGACTTCGACAAAACCTATGCACCAGTTGCTCGTTTGAAAGCTATAAGACTTCTATTGGCATACGCTTGCTCATTAAACTTTCCATTATATCAAATGGATGTCAAAAGTGCTTTCTTAAATGGATACATTCAAGAAGAAGTATATGTGAAGCAGCCACCAGGGTTTGAAGATCCTAAATATCCTTCACATGTCTTCAAGTTAAAGGAAGCTCTTTATGGTCTAAAGCAAGCTCCACGAGCATGGTATGACAGACTAAGTACATTCCTTTGTGAGAAAGGATTTCAAAAAGGTAAAGCTGATACGACTCTATTCATCAAGAAGACCAAAGGTAATACTTTATTAGTTGAAATTTACGTTGATGATATTATTTTTGGTTCCACTAATGAAACATTATGCAAGGAATTCTCAAACATGATGCAAGAAGAGTTTGAAATGTCTATGATGGGGAAACTAAACTTCTTCTTAGGATTGCAAATCAAGCAATCTAAAGATGGAATATTCATAAATCAATCCAAATTCTGCAAAGAAATCCTAAAGAAATATGATTTGGATGATTGCAAAGTCATAGCTACACCAATGGAGTCAAATACTCATCTAGATCAAGAAGAGTCCGGCATTCCAATAGAAATTACCAAATACAGAGGTATGATCGGATCTCTTCTTTATTTAACAGCAAGTAGACCTGATATTATGTTTAGTGTATGTCTATGTGCTAGATATTAAGCATCTCCTAGGGAATCTCATTTAAGTTCTGTTAAAAGGATTTTCAAATACTTGAAAGGAACTTCAAATGTAGGACTGGGGTATCCCAAAGGGGGTGTCTGTGATTTAATCGGATATTCCGACTCAGATTTTGCTGGATGCAAAACTGAGAGAAAGAGCACAAGTGGTACGTGTCACTTACCAGGAAATGCTCTTGTTTCTTGGTTTTCTAAGAAACAAGCATGTGTTGCTCTAAGTACTGCAGAAGCGGAATATATAGTTGCAGGAAGTTGTTGTGCACAAACTTTATGACTCAAACAACAACTTAAAGATTATGGCTTAGAGTTGGGCTGCATTCCTATCAAATGTGACAATACTAGTGATATTAACCTTACCAAAAAAACCCCATCATGCACTCAAGAACGAAGCATATTGATATAAGACATCATTTTCTTCGAGATCATGTCATGAGAAAAAATATAGAAATTTCTTTTGTAGACACATATAACCAACTAGCTGATATTTTCACTAAACCTCTTTCTAAAGATTCCTATTTTAAAATTAGGAGAGAATTAGGTATATTAGATGAACTTGATGTTTGATTATGTGTTTACATGTTAGATTCTCTGAAAATAAGCTCAAAAAGTAGTTTATCTCAGTAATCGATTACATCTGTAAGCTAATCGATTACATAGGAAAATCTGGCCCAAGTTTTTAAACAGAGAATTAGAGTAATCGATTACCTCAAATCTGTAATCGATTACTAACAAGATTTTGGCCCAGAAAAATTTCCAGTAATTTTCAGTAACGATTACTGAAATGCTATAATCGATTTCTGCAGGGCAAAAATTCAAAATTATTGGTTTTCAGACTTTGACTTGTATTTTCATATGCTTTGGTCTGTTTCCAATAACCCCTATAATATGCTATAATTATGCAATATTTTTTGGCATAAATTCTTTGTCATTATGCTTCCCTTTATTTCTATTATCTTGGAATACTTTGTATGGCTTTTTCTTCTTTTTGATGATGTCAAAAGGGGGAGAAAAGCCTTGTGTATGCTTGATCATTTTCAGGATACTGAGCTTCAATCGCAAAACAAAGGGGGAGATATAATTGCAAAACAAAGGGGGAGATATACGAGATAAGAGGAGAAAGTCAAATGATCAATCAACTTTCAAGCATGTTGTTTGTCATCATAAAAAAGGGGGAGATTGTGAAGAAGGTCTCGTCCTTGGACTCAGTTGAGGTTTTGATGAAGACAAACACATCACAAAAAGAAGAAAGACACCAAAATGACACGTGGGTACAGAACCCTAGGCAGAAGCACATCAAGGGTCAGAAGGGTTGGCGTGACAAGAAAGAAAGGTAGAAGCACATCAAGGGTCAGAAGAGTTGGCGTGACAAGAAAGAAATGACAAGTCAGTGGAAAAGTGTGGATCAAGCAAGCGCCTCTTGTAGCGAAGGGGCGAGTCAAAGCAGCAAAATGGCGAGCTAAGACAACAAACAACCAGATGGCGAGCCAAGACAAAAGGTACTTTAAACACTGGAGTTATTATTTTTAAGTTAATGGTGTGGTACTTTTCAATGCACAGATGAAAATAAGCACAGGTGAAAACGGAGAGCGTGGCGAGTTGAGCATCCTCTGTTAGCAAGACGAGCAATTCTTCGCTGAATGGGTGCCTTGGCATTGGAAACAACTGCAAAACGTCAAGACTCAGGCTTGTGGGCTATCTGCAGCACATGGGGATGGGGCAATCACTCCTTGATGCCTCAGAACACTTCGCGATGGACGATTAAGCACCTCACAACAATCAGTGTTTTTTCCATAAGGGCGACACATTTATTCCCCGCATTCACGCCTTAAGCGACTCATTCCTCTATATGATGGTGTACTCTTTTTCCTTTACCAGGTTTTTATCCCACTGGGTTTTTCCTGGGAAGGTTTTAACGAGGCACAACCTGTAGGGGTGACCGCCCAAAGGAAGCGTAGGTTGGAACTCCAGGGCGAGCGTCCCTTGCAGACACTTCACTTTCAGGCTTCAAGCTCGTGTCTTGTGGGCTTGTGGACAAGGCGAGCGCCCCTCTACTGCTAGCGGGCGCCTCACCTTGACGAAGGGCGGCCTCGGTTGACGACTCCAGGGGTACATTTGTAATCCACATTGGGGGTTAAACTTTGTAACATATTGGGCCTGATCTTTGAGGCCCATAGGCTTAGTCTTAATTAAATGTCATTTATGGCTTTGCTCCCTATAAATAGCCAAGGGAGACTCATGTAAAAAGGTTCACATTTTCTCTAATAAGATATAGTCTCTCTTCTCTCCTACATTGTTCCATTTCGAGAACAATAACAGTTATTTTTCTTAAGTCTATAAATAGAACCTCATTTGTTGTAATTCGGGTTCGAAAAACACTTAACTCAACCACCCGTATATGCTTGTTACAGTCCAAATCAACGTGACTTATAGCGATTATTGGGATCATTGAGTATGTGTCATCGAAACCTTTTATACTCAATGCAATTCTATGAATTCCTGCAAATTTACTACGTTTTTCTTCATGCTTTACATAATTTTATTATTCTGTTATTTCAATGTACGTGTGTGTTCATTTGATTCTGTGTCGAGATTCTTCATCTTTTGAATTTCATGTACTTTTTTTCTTTTAGTTTGAGTCGCAATCGGCACATTTTGATTCTTGAACTTTATTTACTTTAATTTTAGCATTTTTGAAAAACGTTTTCATCAAAGAACTTACAATTAGATTTGAACCCAATTTTAGCATTGAAATTGATTGTTTACCATTTTTCAGTGTAAACAAGTACATTAGAAAACATTTAAATTCTCCTTTCAGAAATTGATCAAGGACCTTCTCCTCCCCAACTCATATGTCTTCAACTATATTCAGTTAGCTGCAGTAAACTTGTTTGTTAAGCTTAGATTAGGATCCTATACGTATATTTCGGTACCTAGACTATTTCATTCATTAAATACAATCAAAGATGGAGTCTCTTCTCTCTCTAGAGGTACTTCTTAATTTTCATATAAATTTGTATAAAGGGATGTCAAAAAAGAATTATCACACTCAATTATAGATCATGTGAAAGTGTGGATCAGAAACTATAAAGAGAAATATAAAAACAATCACATTGAACCATTTTCTAGATTCATATACAAAGGCACTACACTGCTACTACATATTCGACAAAGAATCAACAAATTTGTACGCATTGTGCGGTAGATCTATAGAGGATTGTCGCCGGCCATCAGAACATGCATGAATAATGTGATCATATCCAGATTTTTCAATTTCAGCTTGGCTTCAACACTTTGAGGAACAAATTTCCAATTATTATCTCATTTTTGTCATTTGATCTTTGGATACTAGATGTACCAAAAAGTATTTTGGAAATTTTCTCTAATGGAGTAACTCTATATGAATATTTTTATTTGGTTGTCTAAATGACCTTAGATAAAATTTAGATTAAATCACTATAATTCTAGGTGCACCAATAATACTTAAAATAAATAAATAGAAATTTCATATTTTATTTATTTATGAATAATTCTATTAATCCATTAAAATAAGTAAATTTTTATCCACGTCATCTCAATTATGTGGTAAATTTGATCACATAGCCTTTTATAGCATTGCTTTTTTCTTTTCTTTTCCCATTTAAGTCAACATTCATTCTTTTTCATTATGCACCTTTCATTTAGCTGGAATCCTTTTAAGTAAATTTCCATGTCCTTTCATGATAGATGTACAATATTGCATCGCTTGCCGAATTTAATTTTATTTTTTTTCATTTTTGGACCAATAAAAGTTTAATTTATCTGACGAATTCAGCTACAGCTAACAAAGCTTGAAATTTGGCTATGCACATGCTTCGTTTAAAAGGCTAGATTAATTCCAAGTTTAATAATTTAAAGATCGAGTAAAGTCAATTGTAATGATTGAGCTGTATTTGAAAGTTTTTATAAAGAAAAACATCAATTCCACCCACAAACCGAGAGAGATAGGAGAGAAATATGCAGTAATAATGTAATAGGGGGAAAATTAAAATAAAAATAGAAAGAAAAGTGATGAGATGAAATAGAAAATCGGTGTGATTCATTGAGAAATGAGCTAGTTGAAGACTTTATAAGAGATATGACGTTTAAATTCCATGCCGTATGACTTTGGATAAACATGTGTTGCTTGTCTTTTGATGGTCTTCTATGTATGTCTAATATGGTTTATGTAAAGATCTTATGTTTTAATACATTGGAAGTCATTTAGATTCTCTTTTCAATTGATTTCTAGATTTTCTCCTCCCCAACTCATGTGTCCTAACTTAAACTTTTAAAGCATTAAGAAATAGTTTTCCGCGCCCGCATAATAATACGGGAGTTTTCGTGGAAGCTTAATAGTGTAGCTTCTAAAATTATGCTCCTTCAAAGCAACTAAGGCGCGGTTCCAAACGACTAAGCCAATTGATGAGAGAGATCATTAACGAAAGTGATACTTGATATCATGCTGATTTGATCTTTCTATTTCATTTCACCCTCCCATGTTACCTAAAAATAATAATTATTCATAATAAGAGTTAATTAGAAGTGTATGCAATTGACTAATTAAGCAAATCTATGAAGAATCATTCGTTACATGAACCAATTTGCCATTGAATCAATTATTTTGCTATCAAAAGCACAAAAAGTCAGAATGTCTGAATGTTACTAGAGAAGTCTATAATAACTTACCTCATACACTAGGAGAATAACATAACATGTAGGAGGGCAATTGTACTTAGAATTAAATGAGGATAATTTCAATCTGCAGAATTGACCACTACACCTAATCTCTAGAAATTTGAGGACAAAAAGTGGTTATTAGAGTGGTCCACTAAATGACTTTAACATAATTAGATGCTGAAAAGGAAAAGTCTTTATTTGATTTTGAATTTTCATCGTGATTTACTCTAATCTTTCCCACATTATAAGGATCCAAAGGTACTCATCATGTGTTTCTCTATCTTATGATTCCCTTTCCAAATTTACTGTCCCCCACCTTCATGGCTGCCACATTTCAAGATGGAATCAATAACAAGATGTTTAAAAGCTAAGGCCTGTTTGGGGTGGTTTTTGGTGTCCTATTTTAAAATTTTTAAAAACTAAAATTTGTTTTCAATTTTATAAATTCAATTTTAACTTTTGTGATTTTCAGTTTTAAAAAAATTATTGTCAACTTTGTAAATAATAGTGTAAGAGGTGGCCACGATAGCAGTGGTGGAGACTGGTAGCAGTGCAGGTGGTGGTGCCTGCATCAACGGTGGTGGTGACGACTATGGAGGTGGATGTTGTCTGGTGGCAGTGATGATAATGGCGGTGGCCGCGGCAGTGGTGTTGGTGATCGTGATGGCGATGATAATGGTGGCAATGGAGGCGGTGGCGGCAATGGTGGTGGCAATAGTGGCGGTGGAGGTGACAGTGGTGGAACATGGTGATAGCGGTAGAGGTTCTGGCATCAATGGAGTAGAAATGGTGGTGTTGGCAGTGGTGGAGGGGGAGGTGGAATTGGGGGTGTTGGAGGGTAGTGGCGAATGTGGAGGTAGTAAAGGTGGAGGCGGTAGTCGTGGAGGGCGGAGTGTGGCGTGAGAGGTAGTGGAGGGTGGTGGTGGTGGCGATGGGGATGGTGGTGGTAGTGGTCGTAGTGAAGGGTTGTGGTGGCGGTGGCGGGGGTGGTGGGGAAGGTGGTGGCGGCAACGAAGGGTAGTAGTGGCGGGGGTGGGGGTGGTCGCAGCGTCAGTGGAGATGGTGGTGGCGGTGGCAGCGGAGGGTGGCAGCGGAGGTGGTGGTCGTGGGGATGGTAGTGGCTGTGAAGAAGGTGGTGGTGGATGGTTGTGGCTGCAAGTGGTGGTAGGGATGTACATGTTATTATTGAAACTAAACCAAAATCATAAAATCATATATTGTGGTTTTAAAAATAAGGCGAAAACCGTTTTAAAATTAAATAAAAAATCAGTTCACCATCATTTTTGCGGAACATGTTTTATTTTCAAATTTACATTTAGAAACCAAAAATCAAAAACTAAAACCACCCGAACGGGCCCACTTTTTAAAAAGTGAGTTTAAAATTTTCTAATGAAATGAAGATGAATTATTTTTCTTTAAATTCAACAAACTCTCACGATTTCGATGTTCTACTTGCACCTCAGAGATGTTATATATCACACGGCATTGACTACCATAAACAATGAGAGAGAGGGGTGCACGATGGCTCTTATAAGTCTAAGTAATGGTAAGTTCACATGGGGACACAATTAACACACACATTCTATGACAATTTTGGCCAATGGGGAATATATATTTACAATGGGAATTAACTGCCACCTTAGGCTTAAGATTAGCAAAAACAATAATGATGGTGCCATTTTTTTCAAGAGAAAAAATGATTAGTAGGAAATGTTAGCAAGCAAATTCTGTTCCTTTTTATGTCTCCTTTTTCCCTGTTAATTAAAAAAATATATATATGTTAACAAAAATTATTAAGAGAAAATGATGTTATAACAGAGTGATTTATTTATGGTTATATCAATATTGAATTAAAAATGGAAAACAAACAGGTAATTTTAAAAAGGGATATTGACTTTTCAACAATTATACTATTTGTCCAGAACATGAGAGAAATGTTCTCCACCCGGACTCTGGACTATCTTATTGGCAAAAGCTTAGTTGTCCTATCCTGTCCTATTATACTATATTATCAAACAGCAACAAACATAGTTTTGAAAGAGTACAATGATTTTGACCAAAACAAAAAATAAGAAAGAGTACAAATGATGCCATAATTTTATGTTAGAAGACGACAGTTTTATAAATTACCAAGAACTGAACAACGAGCAGAGATAACTACTGTTTAGCTCCCCTCAAGTTCACCAAGAAAGGAACACTTTAAGAGACATATTAAATGAATTCCCAGCTTAAGTCACGAAAATTTGTCACATATCAAATGTTTTGATTCTTCCTGCTAATTTCATATATGGAATATTTCCCATCTAAACATGTCACTAGTTGACCAAAAAAATAAAACATGTTACTGAAATTACTCAAACATTTGGCATTGGCTTTAAACATTTTGTTGTTGAGAATTCACATGACAGGGCAAAATTCACATGACAGGGGAAAATTCTTAGAGACAGTAGAAGAAAAAAAGTACAAGCTGGTGAGCATCAAAAGTGCAGATGAACTTCTACTCTTCGCATAGAAACTTCTCATTCTGTCTCCTTCACCACATACTGCCTAAGGCTGCTTAAGACTAATAATACATGTACCGACGGATAGTTGGTTCAAGTGGTACATGTATGATTCATCTTATTAAAAATTAGAATTAAGTCTTATGCATGAAAATAACCCCACCAGAAGAACAGTTAACTCCGCTAAAATGTGAATATTCATGGCTCGATGTGATTAAAAAAAAAGAGCATAACTTTATTGTCTGTATTTAGGCTGCTTAAGAGTATATGCTATCATGGATACCTTAATGGTAATTTCGTTACCCCACAGACACGTGGACCAGTAGCAATGATTATTCTTTATCAAAAACTGCCAAAAGCTCATGTTTAAAAAGCATAGAGAAATAATGAAAAGGTAAAATATCTTCACGCTTACACAAACAAGGATTTGATCTAAATTCTAAAGCTTGCAATAGCAGCCATCAAGGACTGGAACAAGAATCATGACCACTAAAGGATCAGTGAGAAGAAAAATGCACTGTTCATTTTTTCCCTTCCCTCTAAAACACTAGGAATGAGTATTAAAGAGAAAGAGATTAAGGATATTAGTACAGCATTTTGGAGTAACTAGGATGGAATGGTATAAAAGAATAGAACAATAATTACCATGTCTTCTCTTCAATACACCTCTAATCATTTCAACAAGATGCTGATATATATTCTAATCAGTGGTTAGAAATTAAAATAAGACCAGTTGAGGCCATTGGGAGAAAAATAAAACAAATGGGAAAGAAGTGACTAGCTGGGGAAACTTATTATAAAGCACTTAAATCAAATTGACACCAAGAATTTTAAATTGGTCTCTCATGACAGCTCCTCCTTAACAACTTACTCTCACTATAAGTAGTACATGCAGCTTTTGTCAGTCATCACCAAATCCCTTCCTCCTCTCTTCTCCTCACCTTCTCCTTCCACCCATGACTGGCAGGGCCAGAAACCCCATAAGGGGTCGCCTCTGGCCTCAAATGGCCATGGCATTGGCCATTCTTTTCATTTCTACAACTGTGGTTTCTGTTGCTGCTGATAGTTATATTTACTCATCTCCACCACCACCTTATGAGTACAAGTCACCTCCGCCACCATCTCATTCACCACCACCTCCTTACATCTACAAGTCACCGCCTCCACCACCAATTGAGCACAAGGCTCCAGCTTATAAGTACAACTCACCACCACCTCCTTCACCATCACCTCCACCCCCCTACATTTACAAGTCTCCACCACCCCCATCACCATCACCACCACCTCCTTACATCTACAAGTCACCGCCTCCACCACCAATTGAGCACAAGGCTCCAGCTTATAAGTACAAGTCACCACCACCTCCTTCACCATCACCTCCACCCCCCTACATTTACAAGTCTCCACCACCCCCGTCACCATCACCACCACCTCCTTACATCTACAAGTCACCGCCTCCACCCCCAATTGAGCACAAGGCTCCAGCTTATAAGTACAAGTCACCACCACCTCCTTCACCATCACCTCCACCCCCCTACATTTACAAGTCTCCACCACCTCCGTCACCATCACCACCACCTCCTTACATCTACAAGTCACCGCCTCCACCACCAATTGAGCATAAGGCTCCAGCTTATGAGTACAAGTCACCACCACCTCCTTCACCATCACCTCCACCCCCCTACATTTACAAGTCTCCACCACCCCCGTCACCATCACCACCACCTCCTTACATCTACAAGTCACCACCTCCACCACCAATTGAGCATAAGGCTCCAGCTTATGAGTACAAGTCACCACCACCTCCTTCACCATCACCTCCACCCCCCTACATTTACAAGTCTCCACCACCCCCGTCACCATCACCACCACCTCCTTACATCTACAAGTCACCACCTCCACCACCAATTGAGCATAAGGCTCCAGCTTATGAGTACAAGTCACCACCACCGCCTTCACCATCACCTCCACCCCCCTACATTTACAAGTCTCCACCACCCCCGTCACCATCACCACCACCTCCTTACATCTACAAGTCACCGCCTCCACCACCAATTGAGCACAAGGCTCCAGCTTATGAGTACAAGTCACCACCACCTCCTTCACCATCACCTCCACCCCCCTACATTTACAAGTCTCCACCACCCCCGTCACCAT
This sequence comes from Acmispon strigosus, assembly GCA_030819835.1. Classification (NCBI taxonomy): domain Eukaryota; kingdom Viridiplantae; phylum Streptophyta; class Magnoliopsida; order Fabales; family Fabaceae; genus Acmispon; species Acmispon strigosus. The sequence continues at coordinate 3,917,660 of JAUAMA010000001.1, read as the reverse complement.
CACCACCACCTCCTTACATCTACAAGTCACCGCCTCCACCACCAATTGAGCACAAGGCTCCAGCTTATGAGTACAAGTCACCACCACCTCCTTCACCATCACCTCCACCCCCCTACATTTACAAGTCTCCACCACCTCCGTCACCATCACCACCACCTCCTTACGTCTACAAGTCACCGCCTCCACCACCAATTGAGCATAAGGCTCCAGCTTATGAGTACAAGTCACCACCACCTCCTTCACCTTCCCCACCCCCACCTTACTATTACAAGTCCCCACCACCACCTAAAAAAATATCACACCCTCCATACTACTACAAGTCACCACCACCACCATCACCATCCCCTCCTCCACCTTACTATTATAAATCTCCCCCTCCACCCAAAGAAATATCACACCCTCCATACTACTACAAATCTCCCCCACCTCCCTCACCATCACCGCCTCCACCTTACTATTACAAGTCCCCACCACCACCTAAAGAAATATCACACCCTCCATACTACTACAAGTCACCACCTCCACCATCACCATCACCACCTCCACCTTATTATTACAAATCTCCTCCTCCACCTAAAGAAATATCACACCCTCCATACTACTACAAGTCTCCACCACCACCTAAAGAAATATCACACCCTCCATACTACTATAAGTCACCACCCCCACCATCACCATCCCCTCCTCCACCTTACTATTATAAATCTCCTCCTCCACCTAAAGAAACATCACACCCTCCATACTACTACAAGTCCCCTCCTCCTCCATCACCTGTACCCCATTCACCATACTATTACAAGTCTCCACCACCACCCAAGTACCATCCATCACCGTACTACTATAATTCTCCTCCTCCACCAGTTGTGTATCCTCACCCACATCCCTACCACCACCCATTGATTGTGAAGGTTGTTGGTAAAGTCTACAGCTATGGGTGTTATGACTGGGAGTACCCAGAAAAGTCTCATGACAAGAAACACCTCAAAGGTACGTTGCATTCAGTTCTTTATCCTTAGGACTAGAATATAATTTGGTGCTTTGGATATGTAAATGAGGTTTTGCTATGCATCTCAAAATTATTATAGTATTTATTATTATTATTATTATTATTATTATTATTATTATTATTATTATTATATATAGATATATTTTATAACACTCCTAATCTTTCATTTGACAAAACAACAACAATAAACTATATTTTATTTTATGAAATATATGACTCTCACAGTAGAAAACTCAAATTTTGAAACCAATTTAACTCGAAGTTTTAAAGTAAAAAATATAATTTATTTAGAATAAGCTGCAAGCTGTAATATGTAAAGAAAACAATCATATGACAATGATATATTAGTGAACTCGTTATGTTTTAATAGCCCAGCCCAATATCAATATGTTGTATAACAAGGATAGTTTAACTAGCGATGTTGTCTTGTACTATATGTTTCTTCAACTTTATTTATGTTTTGAATTGCAATTAATTTTGTTATGGGGCAGGTGCCATTGTGGAGGTGAAATGCAAAGCTGGGAAAAATATCATCATAGCCTATGGTAAAACAAAGAGCAATGGCAAGTACAGCATCACAGTTAAGGACTTTGACTATGTCAAATATGGCCCCACTGTGTGCAAGGCTGTGCTTTATGCTCCACCTGAACACTCACCCTTCGACATACCTACAAAACTGAATGAGGGAACCGACTTGCACCTGAAATCCAAGGACAAGTATGAAGTTGTGCTCAAGGCAAAGCCATTTGCTTATGCATCAAAGAAGCATTTTAAAGAATGTGAAAAGCCCAAGCCTTCCCCAACTCCTTACTACTATAAGTCACCACCACCACCAGTCCATTATTATTCTCCTCCATATTACTATAAGTCACCTCCTCCTCCCATCAAATCATCATCACCTCCTTATTATTACAAGTCACCACCTCCACCATCACCAGTTTCTAAACCACCATATTACTATAAGTCACCACCTCCACCATCACCATCACCACCTCCACCTTACTATTACAAATCTCCTCCTCCACCTAAAGAAATATCACACCCTCCATACTACTATAAGTCACCACCTCCACCATCACCATCCCCTCCACCACCTTACTACTATAAATCACCCCCTCCACCTAAAGAAATATCACACCCTCCATACTACTATAAGTCACCACCTCCACCATCACCATCCCCTCCACCACCTTACTACTATAAATCTCCCCCTCCACCTAAAGAAATATCACACCCTCCATACTACTATAAGTCACCTCCCCCACCATCACCTTCCCCTCCTCCACCATACTACTATAAGTCACCGCCTCCACCATCACCATCACCACCTCCACCTTACTATTACAAATCTCCTCCTCCACCTAAAGAAATATCACACCCTCCATACTACTATAAATCACCACCCCCGCCATCACCATCCCCTCCTCCACCATATTATTATAAGTCACCACCTCCACCATCACCATCCCCTCCCCCGCCTTATTATTATAAATCTCCTCCTCCGCCCAAAAAAATATCACACTCTCCATATTATTATAAGTCACCACCCCCACCATCACCATCTCCTCCCCCTCCATACTATTATAAATCTCCCCCACCACCATCCCCATCACCTCCGCCCCCATACTACTACAAGAGTCCCCCTCCACCATCTCCCTCTCCACCTCCCCCCTACTACTACAAATCTCCACCTCCACCATCACCATCTCCACCACCTCCTTACTACTACAAATCACCTCCACCACCATCCCCATCACCTCCACCTCCATACCATTACAAGAGTCCTCCTCCACCATCTACCGTTTCTCATCCTCCCTACTACTACAAGTCCCCACCGCCACCATCGCCATCTCCTCCACCTCCTTACCACTATATAAGTCCACCCCCACCTTCACCATCTCCCCATCCCCAATACATTTACAAATCACCTCCACCACCCACAAAGTCTCCTCCACCACCAGTTTACATCTATGCTTCTCCACCACCACCTGTATACAAATAAGCTTGAAACGCGGATGCACCCTTCGTGATAAATCAGGTACGTAATTATCATCTTTACATTCACACTCACACAACACATAATCATTATATGTATAAATATCATTAAAGAAAATTTCTATTTCTTTACAGATTTTAGTTTTCATCAAGGAATAAGGGCAAGCTCAACTTGTAGCGAAGAGAACCATCTAGCTTCCTTTCTAAATTCCTTAAATAAAAAATTTTCATCTATGAGCTACATCATTTGTGAGTCAGACGAGGTTGGTGTTATTTCTTTGATGACCATCTTGCACTTCCTAATGTTATTGTTTTCAAGTGATGGTCCAATCAAGACAGGGAAGCGAGATTTGAAATGTTGATCTTTCTAATTTATTTGTGCATATATTATTATATATATTCATGTATGATTGCTTTCTATTTATTGGGGAATTTTCATGTTAGTACCCTTTTGTGTTTGCAACAAGATTGTTGGTAATAAAGAGATGTATTCAACTTCTGCTCTTAAATTTGTTCATTGTTTTCCAACAACAATAATCATTCATATGATTTTTTCTATTTCAAAAACTTGTAAAAATATGAAAAGCGTCCAAACAATATATAGAGAAGATGCATGGCACACATTTCTATTAAGTAACAATCAACTTTAAAACAGACGCAATCAGGCTCTTTGAAGCTTATATGCAAAATAAATACACAATCTCTCTCAAACAAGTTTGTATATCATTTATTCTAACTGGCTTCTTATAAACAGTATGAAAAAGTACAAATTATACATCCATACCAGGGCCAATGCATGCTGTAATAGACAATCGCTAAAGAGCCATTCCTTGAGGCTGCAAGACAATAAAGAAAATTAATATCTACAGGAGAAAATTATCTGAATCTGAAGTTCCTGTATAATTAGAAAAATCATCTAAAGATTAACTTTCAACCTGATCGGCCCAAAACCATACATTTCCAGCCATTCCAAATGTTAGAACAAAATGAGAGAACTCACAAGAATAGAGAAAAACTGAATTAAAATTTTCTCTAAGTGTATTACGTTACACAGTTCTCACACTTACTCTCTACAAAGTACCTCTGTATTTATAGTGCTGGGCAACACTTTACGCTAACACTTAATACCGTTAATACTAACTGACTAACTACTCAGTCAAAACTAACCTCGACTGACTACCCAGACGATACATGCACAGTCTCGCCTGGCTACAAACAATACAAGCACTCAGACTCGTCTGACCTTCATCTGACACCAGACGAGGCTAACAATAGACATACAGACTAGGCATTTGAATTGATTCACAACACTCTCCCTCAATTCAATAAGATCAAACAGTAACAACACCAATCTTGTGTTTCAGCTTCTCAAATTGATCTCCCTTTACCGCCTTTGTAAGTAGGTCTGCCACTTGCTCAAGTGTTCCGCAAACACCATCTCTAACTTTTTCTTCTCCACTTGCTCTCTGATGAAGTGGAATCACGTCTCTATGTGCTTGCTCCTTCCATGTGATATTGGGTTCTTGGATAGGTTGATTGCAGATTTGTTGTCTATGTATAGCCTGACTGGATTCTTCATTTCCACACCCAGTTCTGTGAGCAGCGTACTGAACCAAGCAGCTTGCATAACCGCAAAACACCCAGCTATATACTCTGCTTCACAAGACGAGAGTGCAACTACTGGTTGCTTCTTGGAGGTCCAAGAGATTGGAGCTCCTTGAAACATAAACAAGTAGCCTGTGGTGCTTCGTCTGTCAAGCTTATCACCACACCAGTCAAATGTTCTTAATGGATTGCAATCTGTCATATTGAATCTGCTCAAAATCTCTCTGGCATACTTTTCTTGATGTAATTTTCCGTGTACTTAAAGTCCGTTCCAAGAAAATAACTCACTCTCCCTAAATCAGTCATCTCGAATTCTGACTTAAGAAGTTGCTTAAGAGCATTAATCTCCTCAATCGAATCACCAGTGATTAGCAAATCGTCAACATATAGACAGACTAGGAGAAGTTTCTGTTCCTTACCTCCTTTAGCATACAGACAATACTCCACTGAACACTTCTTAAAACCATGCTTCAAGAAGAACGAATCTATCTTCCTGTTCCAGGCTCTTGGTGCATGTTTTAGACCATACAATGCCTTGTTCAGTTTGTATACCATATGTTATTTCCCTTCTAGGACAAAGCCTGGAGGTTGTGATACATACACCTCTTCCTCCAGTGGTCGATTCAGAAATGTAGACTTTACGTCTAGGTGGAACAGAGACCACCCTCTCCCACAAGCTAAGGCTACAACAAGCCTAATCGTCTCATGTCTTGCCACTGGTGCAAATACTTTAAAGTAATCAATACCTGATTTCTGTAGAAAACCTTTTGCGACCTATCTGGCTTTATGCTTCACTATCTCCCCTTTTGGTGACAGTTTCACTTTGAAGACCCACTTCACACCTATAGCTTTCTTGTCAGAAGGTAGACTAACCAACTGCCAGGTGTTATTCTTTTCAACTGATTTTAACTCTTCTTTCATAGCATCAATCCAGACATGTTCCTTCAGCGCTTCCAAATGCGCATTAGGTTCTGAATCAGCTAGCATGGCATATTGAATAAGCTCATCTTCTTCACTTACAGTGTTGTCCGTTACGAGCTCACAGTCTTGCAACCTTGCAGGTAACCTTTTCTGCCTTGTAGGTCTTTCAGACGTTTGTGTAACTGGACTAGTCTGATTCTGCGCTGCTGAGTTATGTGGGTGATCATTGTTTGTTCCCGGACCAATCGTCTGATGTTGATCCCCGTCATCTGCTTCATGAGCAGACACATTGTCTATATTTGACCCATCCTCTGAGCCATAGGCAGCTTCCTCGTCTGGTCCAAGACCCTCGTCTGGAACTGGGAAAATCTGGCTTGGACTCTCACCACCCTTTTGCCAGTTCCACTAGTCAGTCTCAGAAATCACAACATCTTTGCTGATGAGCAACTTCTGAGTAACAGGATTATAGAGTCTATAGGCTCCAGTAGCATGATACCCAACAAGTATCATATTTTCACTCTTGTCGTGCAACTTCGTCCGCTTTGCATCTGGAATGTGTTTGTACACCAATGACCCAAACACTCGCAGATGGCGTGCACTGGGCTTAGTACCAGACCAGACTTCCTCCGGAACCTTGCCCTTCAAGTTTTTCGTTGGACATCTATTCAAGACATACGCTGCAGTGGACACAACTTCACCCTAGAAGCTTTGTGGTAGATTCTTTTGCTTGACCATACTTCTTACCATTTCAACCAAGCTTCTGTTTCGTCGTTCAGCAAGACCATTGGGTTGAGGTGTGTATGGAGGCGTGACTTCATGAAGAATGCATTCCTCTTCACAAAACGTTCTAAATTCCTTTGAATTATACTCTCCACCTCCATCAGTCCTCAATATCTTCACATTCTGGTCACTTTGTTTTTCAACTTCAGCTTTAAATCGTTTGAACACAGACAAAGCTTCACTCTTGGCTTTGATGAGATACAACTAAATACGTCAGCTGAACTCATCAATAAATGTGATGAAGTACTTGTTACCACCGAGTGAAGGTGTTTCGAATGGTCCGCAGATATCAGAAGCAATAACATGTAGCACATGTTTAGCTCTCATTTGCAACTGTTTCACAAATGGAAATCTCGTCTGTTTTCCAGCCATACAGACGAAACACACATCGTCTGGTCCATGCAGCTTTGGTATCCCTAAAACCAAATTTCTAGACTGCAGTTTAGAAAAACCTTTGTAGTTCAGATGCCCATACCTTTGATGCCATAGGAACGCATCCTGATTTGCAGACTTGGCCATCAGACATTGAGGAAGCAGAGTTTCGATATTAACTTTGTAAGTCCTATTTTTGGCAATTGTGGGCTTGAGGACGAACCTGTCTTGATGGTCAAACAGCTGTATTGCACCGTTCTTCAGTGATACGGGAAAACCTTCATCAACAAATTGACCAATGCTGAGCAGCTTACATTTCAAGCCCGGAACGAACAGAACATTATCAATATGTGCTGTTCTATCGTCTGCCGTTTCCAAGGAAATCCTTCCCATGCCCTCTGCTATCAGATATCCTAATATGGGTTTTCTTGGACTTATCAAACTCAGAAAGCCAGTTTTTGTGCCCAGTCATATGATTGGAGCACCCAGTATCGAGATACCATATATCTGATACACTTCCATCACTGCTAGTTAAAACCATGAAAGTGAGAGATTCTTCATCTGAGTCCTCGTGTGCCAGATTTGCTTCTTCATCAAATTTCTTGTTTTGGTGCTTCTTTCCTGCACCTTTCTTGCTACTAGGACACTCACTGGCGAAGTGCTCATACGTTTCATAGTTGTAGCATTGAATCTGGTTTTTATCAAGAAATTTCTTCTTCTACATTATCACCACCTTTCTTGGTTGAGGTTTCTGGGATGTCGTCGTCTGCACAATGTTTGGATTTCGAAGATTCTCCTTTCTGGAATTTCGATTTACTCTGTTTCCACTTCTTTTTCCACTCTTGAAAAGAAGTGTTCTTGGATTGAGCATACAGAGCACGTTCATGGTCGTTCTCAGATTCCCTCTCTGAGACTCTTAACTCTCGTGCCTCCAAGGTTCCTTGCAACTCTTGGAGCTTGAGTTTGCTCAGATCCTTGGTTTCGTCGATGGTCACCACCAACATGTCAAACTTCGGAGTTAGAGTACACAAGACCTTTTCAACTAAGGTCTGTTCCGAGAGTTCTTCGCCACTGCTCTTCATCTAATTCGCCAAGATTATCAATCTTGAGATATAGTCACTTACAGTTTCTTCTCGCTTCATCTGGAGCAATTCGTATTGCTTCCTAAGAGTTTGAAGACGCACTTTCTTGACTCTCTCGTCTCCGCCGTAATATGACTTCAAGATATCCCACGCTTCCTTCGAAGTAGTTGGAGCAGCACAGTCTCGCCTGGCTAACTACTCAGACAATACTAACCTCGACTGACTACCCAGACGATACATGCACAGTCTCGCCTGGCTACAAACAATACAAGCACTCAGATTGTCTGACCCTCATTTGACGCCAGACGAAGCTAACAACATACATACAAACTAGGCATTTGAATTGATTCAGAACACCAAAGTCTTTGTGTGCGATGACAGTGATTGCCAAGGAACTAAAAGGGAAAAAAAGGAAGGCTGAGGGAAGGGGAAAGAAAGAAGAAACGTTAAGGGCTAAGGGAAAATGTGATTGAGGAATGGACGCCTCTGATTGAATCTTTAGAAACGTAGTTAAAAATTACTCATATATGTGATTGTCCATACATAATCTAGATATTACTAAAAAAATAATTAGGGAAGGGGATCATGCAGTGGGAATTGGGGGGAAATTGACGAATAAAATTGAGGGGAAATTGAAAAACTATAGCATGTTCGACGCGCATGAAATTGCATAAGGAAAAAAATGAGAAATTGAATAAAAAAACAATAGAAATCGTACCAGAGCGATGACGTCGAAGAGGAAGGGGATGCAATTTGGAACGCAAAGTGATGAGTGTGGCCTGAACTAGTTCGAAGGGGTTGAGATTCTTTTCTTCCTATTTTCTTGAGATTCTTATTAACACGGCACTCTTTGTTATATCTATTAGAGCAGAACAAATCTGTTTCAAAATTGAGCCTATATCGTAATTTGGTACAGTTTATCTTCGCAAGCCACTATTCAAAATTGATCGTAATTTTCTTTAAAATTAATATTTTATTGTCTTCAAGAATACAAGACTTTTATCCCACCTACCTCACTAGTCACTAGCTTCTAACCACTAAAATCATACCCTAACTAATTATTTTTGAGGTTGTTATTTTTTTCAATTTAATATTTTAAATTTAGCTTAAATATGTTTGGGGTCCCTGACATTTGAAAGGGAATAAGTCCAGGTCCCTGAAAAATTAATTTATTAAATTGGATCTCTGACATATGTTTTTTAATCAAATTAAGGACAAATCCCAATTTAATTTGATTTGATTAAAAAATATGTCAGGGATCCAATTTAACAAATTAATTTTTCAAAGACCTGGCCTGATTCCCTTTCAAATGTTAAGGACCCCAAACATATTTAAGCCTTTAAACTTTTATAAAATTTTGCATTTAAAAAAATTCAAATTTAAAGTTGATAGTACCGAAATTAAAGTAAAAAATCTCAATAGGATAAACTTAATTAATTCTTAACAAACAAGAAAATATGAGGATCGTAAATTTGTTGCATATTTATTTTTAAAAATTATATTGTTTACATATTTCTTTATTATATTTTATAAATAAGGTTTTATAATTATTTTTATTACTTCTTATTAGGTTATTTTTATTTATTAATTTTACTTATTTAATTCAAAATAATTTTTAAAATAATATTAATTTTATAAAAAAATAGTAACTAATAAATCAAATATTATTTCAAAACTAAAAAAATAACAATTTGAAAACGTGCTTACTGAAAAACTAAAATCTATAGTTGTCCTTTTTTAAATATTGTTTAATCACGTAATAATTAATTTAATGAGTATATTTCTATACTAATATTTTAAGCCATATTTACTCCATTTATTATTGTCATAATCAACCGCGGAAATAATTAGGAAAGCAAATAAATTGAAATAAAAATATCAATTACAATGATTTGATATCTATATATATATATATACACTAAAGTAAGGTTTAAACCAACTTACCCCCACCATATCCTATCCACTAAGACCCTACTCTAACTAATTATTTTTTATGTTGTTATGTTTTTCAATTTAATATTTCAGATTTTTATAAAATTTTGCATTTAAAAAAATCAAAAAAATCAAATTTGAAGTTGATAGCATCGAAATTAAAGTAAGAGATCTCAACAGGATAAACCTAATTAATTCTTAACTATGTGATATATTTATAAAATTTTATAAACATCTAGATCAGAAAAAAAATATTGCACTTAAATATTCTTAACTACGCAAAATATCCTATATATTTATAAAATTTTGCATTTAAAAAAATTCAAAAATTTAAATTTGAAGTTGATAGTACCGAAATTAAAATAAAAGAATCTCAATAGGATAATCACATATATATTATTATAATAATCAACAAAAAATGAACTAATAATTTGGATATTTTTTTTGTCCCACTTAATTATCCTATTAATTATGAATTTTTGCATTAAACAAAACCAAAAAAAAATCAAATTTGAAATGGGACGCAAATCATTGAACCGTGATTAATGGAATTTGAAATCAAAAGTAATACAAAATTATATTTAAATTCTTTATTATTGATTATAATATAGAAAAAAAAAACGTAGAAGATTGGCGAACACAATTCGATATGAAGGTCTTCCTTTTGATATATTTATAAAAACGATTTTAAATTAATTCTCTATCAATTTTTAGTAAGAACGAGATTTTGATATTTTTATAAAATTGTGTGCTTGGAACCTCTCTTCACTTAATGCTATAAATTGTACCACTTCCGTTTCTCTGCTACATCATTTTGAAAGAATAAACTCAAAAATTGTTCATCATGAGTTCTAGAGTAGACACAATCTCCTCCATCAATATTTCCAACGCTCAAAAGGTGTGGAAGACAGTGGTTAGAGTTGCACGACTACGGAGATCACCTAACTGGAAGCAACCTGATGCACCAGATTTCATTGAAATGTTATTTTTTGATGCTAAAACATTGTGTATACCTTTGAAAATTGATTAATTTCTTTTAAAACAATTTAGTGCTCTTTAGCATCATAGGAAAACCTTTTTATTAGTGTCTAACTTTTTTTTCTGTAGAACGACACGATATAGTGCACCGTCTGGAGTAATCATGTGAACAAATTTGAGGGTCTTTTGAGGGAAGGCATATGTTACGAGATTGTCAACCCTACCGTGGCTATGAACTCATACAAGTACAAGTCATCACAACATCCGTGCAAGTTATACTTTAAGTTGATAACCACTGTGAAGCCAATTGAAGATCCTGACATACCTCTGTATGGACTTAATTTCACAAATTATACCACTATATTCGAATCACCCACAGATGATTCTCACTTAGTCGATGAGTTTCTTCTGTTTATTCTACAGTGACACCTCAAAAACTCACATGTAATTTATTATTTTTAACATGATTTTAATCCTGTATGCGTGTTTTTTTCCCAACAAATGTCATTGGTGTCGTATCATCCCATTGAGAGCTCACACAATATAACTCTGGTGAAATGTCGACCACTTATATTGTTCTTGAGTTGGATAATCTTGAGTATGTAATTTTTATAATTTTATCGGAGCAAAAATATTCATATATATGAACCTATTTATTTATTAAACAATATTTTAATTCGTTTATATAATAATATATTTTTCAGAGGAAGTGATAATATGCTTTGTACACTCTGAGAACCATTTGCGCAACAATTTTTAAAATATATTGCAGATGGGAATAAATTACCTACAATTGTCATATTGCAATTAGGAAGAATGAAAATGTTTAAAGGTATTGGTATTATTAACTCCATATTCATGTATGTTTCAATTAATTTATGATTAAATCACAAGGACAATGATCGTTATACCAAAGTTATTCTCATTTCCAAGAAAGATGGGTGTATCAAACACAACATACAATACTAGGCTACTGATTGTTAGATTCAAATTATTTAATGAATTATTATATTTTGATAAATAACAATTTAGCTTTAGATTTAATATTGTCAGAGATAGAATTCCTAACTCCTTGAATATTTTCATACTCAGGAACATCTATCTACTTGAAGAAGAACTGCATAGATCCATACAAAGAATTATCAAAAGCAGAACTTCAAGCAAAGTAAAGAAGAGGAGTACGTCTGGCCACTCATGAAAAAGTCAGTCTGCCTGAGGAGTACGCCCGAAAACTCAACAATGTGTTCGTTCGGCATCCCACCCAAAGGAGTACGTCCGCCTAAGGAGTACGTCTGGGAACTCTGTTAGAGAGTTTGTTTGCCAAGTCATGTTGAAGAGTTCGTTTGGCAGAAGTATTGAAGAGGACGTTCGACAAAGATTCAAAAGAGTTCGTTTGTCATAACTCTTTCAGCAATCAAGGCTATCTACCTCGTCAGAGCATTAATGAAGCACTGTTGATCGCAGAATGAAGAAAGGGACATAATTAATACTTTATTCCTCATTTCTGCAAACCTCTCTGTTGTTCCCTAAATCAAGCAACTTTCACGGAATCAACAGTAGATTTTCTGAACATAGTATCTCCTCAACGATCAAATTCAAATCTTCTGTTCAGAACATTAATTGCTCTCTTAGCTAGATTGCACGAGCAGTTAATGCTGAAGTTAAAGCTCAAGGCTAAAAGCATTGAAAAACCAGAAGACGTCAACCTTCGCCACTAATGCTGCAATAAATGCATGGCAGAATGCATTTAATGCTGAACCAGAGATGCAGAAGTATCTGTTACTCACAAGGAAGAAGAAATTCAAACGAAACTATTTTCAAATCTTCATCAAGCTCACATTGCTCATCCTACTGAAGATATAAATAGAGCACTTGACATCCGGATTCAGTTGGCGACTTACACTTGACCAAAGCATTCAATCTTTCTAAGCTCACATACTGCAATATATTCTCAAGCCATAACTCAGAAACTTAAAGCTATCTTTTACCTGAGTAAAGTCGTCTGCTAGTGTGAAGCTTTCATAGAGTTTTGCGCTTATTTCCTTTCACACAACCCTATCAGAGAACTAAACTGTTTATCATCTCTGTAATATGTACTTCATCTTTCGACCCACTCTTAGCGAAGAGACTTTGTAGAAACCCAAAACCTTCTTGTAAAAGAACTGGGAGAAGTCCTGTCCAGTATTTGTAAAGGAGAAGTCCTAATAGAATACTTGTAAAGGAGTAGTCCTCAAAATACTTGTACTATTTTGTGAAAATAGTGAAAATTTTGGTGAATCTCAGGACTGGAGGTAGCCCTGTCGATTAAGGGGGTGAACCAGGATAAATACTTTGTGTGCTTTACTTTTCAGCCTTAAGTTATTTTCTGTTGCACTTACTTGCCAAAATATTTTAAACTAATAACTGTCTTTAACTAAAACGAATTTTAAAAATCACACACACAATTCAAACCCCCCTTTCTTGTGTATTTTATCACTATCACTGATGGATATTGGTATTCCTGAAGTTCGTGATTTAAATTCAAGGTAACCTTAACAATTATTGGTTATGATTTTACGCATGTTTGACTTTCCTTATCCTTTAAATTGAATATTAACGAACAAAAGTCTAATATATTGTTATTAGGTATGTCGTCACTCATCCAGACACATCGTCTGTCCCGCTGCAAAAGTTACCTGCAGCTTCAATGTACTCAGTAACAGATGATTACCTGAATGTGTCAGTCTACAAGATAATTGTAGATTTGAAGAGCTTCACTGAGGTATTACATGTTATTATTCATAAATTAATAAAATTATCATATTTAAGAAGGTTTAATCCCACCTACCCCCACCATGTCCTACCCACTAATACCCTACCTATCCTATTGATAGTGCAAGAAACACACAAGAAAGGGGGTTTGAATTGTGTGTGTTATTTTTTATAACTTCTTTCATTATATTCATCAATTATTAGTTTTCAAAGAGTGTTATTGACTATGAGTGTATGCATGCATGCAGCGGAAAATTAACATAAAGTAGAAGAGTAAACCACACACGATATTTATCCTGGTTCACCCCATAATCGTCAGGGCTACGTCCAGTCCTTGGCTTCACCAAGATTTTCCACTATTTCAACAAATAGTACAAGTATTATCAGGGACTTCTCCCAGTATTATAAGGACTTCTCCTATCAAGTATTGTACAGGACTTCTCCTAGTATTCTCAAGACTTCTCCTTTACAAGCATTCTCCAGGACTTCTCCTCATTAGTATTCTACAGGACTACTCCAGATACCCTTTACAAATTGGGTTTGTTTTTCTACAAGAATTCTCTTCAACAAGAGTGAGTAGAATAAATTAAGCTCGGGTTACAGAGAGGATAGGAATTTAGGTTTCTCTGTTTTGTGTTGTGTGTGGCTTAAAATAGGAGTAACACTCTATAAGTTCTTCACACAAGTGGACGACATAACTCAGGTAAAATTTGGCTTGAAGCTTTCTGAGTTTGAACCAATGGAAGCTTGGTTCTCTGGGCAAACTTGATTGAGATATGCAATGAGTTGAATTCAAGTCGCCAAGTTGTTCTGAAAGCTTGATTCTCTATTTATATCTTCACTTGAAATTCTTCAATCTTCTTTGATAGAAGGAGAGAAAATAGATCCGTTAGTGCTTCTGCTTCCTTGTGAGTAACGGCTAATTATGTAATTCTGGAGCAACATTAAGTGCGTTCTGTCAAGCATTAATTGCTTGGGTTGACATCGTCTGGCTCGACGTTGTTTCCAGCTCTGGGTTTTTGTTTGACCATGATATCCCAGTGCGTGCTAGCTAAGAGACATTAAATGCTCTGAACACAAGATTTGAATTTTGAATTTGGAGGGAATACGATGTTCAGAATTTCTGGCCATTGATTCCGCAAAGTCGGCTTGATTTGAGGAAAAGCAGAAAGACAGATAAACCAAGAAATAATATATTAATTATGTCATTTTCTTATTTCTGCGAGCCACAATGCTTTATTTAATGTGCATACAAGGAAGATGATTATTGATCCAAGAAGCAATTATTCTGGATGAACTCTTCAGAGTTATTGTTGATGATTTATTTAATGCTTCTGTTGAACTGATTCTTCATATCCTCATGACACATGCTTTCTGGCATTTATGACCGTTGAGCACTTTGATGATTTGAGCAGACGGAATCTTTCATTAAGATTCGGCAGACGCAGTCTTTATAGAATCTTCAGAATTACGTCACTGAACGAGTTTCACAGGCAGGCGGACTTTCTCTTCTCAATTTCTCTTGAAGATTAGAGTGTTCTTGATTTGTAGATGATTGAGCGCTTCCTTCTTTTGTGCTACTGTTTGAAGTTCTCCTTTAGAATAAGTTGTTACACAACTGCTTTATGTAGGGCTAGAGATACTTCAAAGCTGAGAATGCTTCTTCATGATTTGTTGTCAGGCTCATTCAGCTTCTGGCAAAACAATCTTCCTGTTGATCACTGTTTATTCAAGCGCCGGACTGTTTCAACTCTATCAAGTAAATTTTGGCTTTGAAAGTGTATAGTTGATTGAATGCCTCCCAAAAGATGTTTGCAACTTGTAGGCATGATTTGGTCTTCCGTGAGCCACCAGACTGTTTTCACATGGCTGCTTTCTTTGTATATCTTGACCGCTCTTCTTGAAGGTGTATGCAATTAGTCTTTAGTGAGGGCCGGACGGTTTCCTCTTGCAGGACTGTTTTTCTTGATAACACCTTGTGATTCATTCAGTTCTTCAAGTAGATAGATTTTCCTGGATGTGAGAAATTTCAACGTGTTAGAAATTCTATCTCTAATGATACTAAACCTTAATGAAATTGTTAATTATCAAAGCATAATAATTCATTTAATCGTTTGAATCTAACACCTATGTGGTGCGAACACTGCCGTCCATTTTCCCTCCAAATCAAAAATAATATGACTCACTTAATTTGGTACCACTTGATGGTGCAATTAATTATGACCTTTTATAATATTTTTTTTACAAAAAGCTCAAAATTTGATATTTGTAGCAACGAGGTTAGACAATAATATTTATTTATACAAACTTCATTTACGACATATTCCATGTCTAAATTTAATTTTGAAACGATATGTTTGTTAATAATAGGTTTAAGAATTAATTAGGTTTGTTTTCACTCATATGTTTGGTACATTTCAAGCAGTTTTTTTTTTAAATAACTTCAAACAGATTAATTAACTAGAATTTTGAATTTCAAAAAACTCTTAATACTCAAATAATTAATACTATTTAAGAATTAAATAATTTGTTACAATATTTTATCATTCATTATTTTTTTAATTTGTTTTATAAAAATAGATATATTTTCGAGCAGACTAATTAGCAAATTAGTTCACCTAGATTAATTAGTAAAGTACATATTATTATTCATAAATCATCATTGAGTGGCAAGAATGCAAGAGTTCAGGATGTAGTCTGGACTGATGTAGTCTAGTAGTGTCTAAAAATTTCAAAATTGATTTGCAATATAAAATTTTCTGATGAAATTTTGATATGGAAGTGTTGTTTTACTAGCCATGAAAATTGTGAAAAAGGATAGTTTTACTGATCTTTGTAAATATTTTTTAGGTGTGACTACCATTTCTGGAGGAAAGTCAAGTGTTGTAGGATACAGGGATGGCCCCAGCGAGGATGCTAAGTTCTCCAATGGTTTTGATGTAGTATATGTTCGGCCAACCTGTTCTTTGTTGGTCATTGATAGAGGAAATGCGGCTCTTCGGCAGATCTTTCTCAACTAAGAGGATTGTGATTATCAATCTAGTTCAATTTCTACTATAGGTTTAAATTCTTAACCTTTTGTTTGATACTATGATATACTTGGTTATTTAATCACCATATCTGTTGATATATGATAAGATCATAAGAATCTGGTTCCTTTTCTTTGACCTTACAAACATGCCAGTACAAAATAGGTTTGGAAGACTTTTTCTTCACCTATGACAAAATAATTGTTGTCATTGTGTCATGTGATTATGATGTTAAATTTCTGGTTCTGAAATTTTGATATCACTCATACAAAGACAATGAAAAGGACAAAGAATAAAGGGCATATTGTGAAGAATGAACGGAGGAAAATTCAATATGCTGATTGTATTTCATCAGTGTTTCTGCAGATCACTGCCAACATCAGTTGCTAGACAATTTCTTATGTAATCTTCTTGCATATCTCTTATGGCATACTTTAGATAAGTGGGTGATGGTGGCATTGTTAGTTACATCTTGATACATTATAGTAGCTTATATGATTTGGTTCCACCATCAAATTTAAGGGAATACACATATTCTAAAATGTCAGTTTTGCCTCCTAAGCAACTCATTGAGACTTTCCCAATTTAATCATTTTTTTAGTTTAGAAATAGTGTTGAGTGTATTGCAAATAAGTTGTTTTTTAAAAAAAAAAATACTTATTTCCAGTAAGAACCGTGGTAACAGAAGAACCTATTACCACGGTTCCAGAAAAAACCATGGTAACAAAGGCCTGATATTACCACGGTTCAGCGTAGAACCGTGGTAACAGAGGTATGATATTACCACGGTTCCGCCTTGAACCGTGGTAATTTATCTATTACTTCAATGCCTGTTACCACAGTCTAACCGTGGTAATAGGCTGTCCGGAACCTTGGTAATATGACATTTCTGTAGTATTGATTAAATCATCATATTTTAGAGCAGACCATTCATATTTAAGACCATTCATATTTAAGATGCAGGTCAAAATTCAGTACTTCAACTATACAGAGCAGACTAATATCCAAATTAACTGGCTTTTTGTGGACGACACACACTTATGAAGTTATTTGCGCAAAAGTACAAATCAGACGAGGTAATCAAATTTAGTGTCTTTCTCAAATTTTTATTGTAACTGATCTATAAAATGTTGAACATGATTTACAATGTCCCAGATCAAAAAACACTTTGGGTTATCATTTTTGAGTTGTGCAGATCTTGTAAGGTTTTGGGTTTTTGAAATGGCTTTTGATCTGGATTTAGGTGAAGGTTGCTGGAGTTTCAAATTCTGGAGTTTGAGAGGTGCATGTTGCTGGAGTTTGAGAGGTGAAGGCTACTGGAGTTTCAATATCTAGAGTTTTGAGAGGTGAATGTTGCTGGAGTTTGAGAGGTGAAGGCTGCTGGATTTTCAATTTATGGTGTTTGAATGGTGAAGGTTGCTGGAGATGTTTGAAGATGATGAAAATGTTTGAAGAAGGAGATGAAGATGATAAAGATGAAGAAGATGAAGATGTTTTGGAGATGAAGATGTTTATTTTCTGGGTAAGATGGTGAAGATGATGATGAAGTTTGAGTGGTGCATGTTGTTGGATTTTTCTGGTTAATTTTGAAAATGATGATGAAGAAGGAGATGAAGATGGTGAAAGTTGTTGGATTTTTCTTTAAGCTGAAACCGTTAAAAATTAGATGAAATTGGATAGAAAACCAAAACACGACCATAAATGTGGGGACGAAAGCTGCTAATTTTTTTATTAGGGAATAAAATTACACATTTGATAAAAGTAAAAAGTGCAGTTAAACATTTAATTTTATATACTAACTAAGAATTGAATTTGATTTATATAGAGATCACTCCAAACCTTAAAAACAACTTATCTCTTGTTCAGTAATCTAGGCCATCAAGTTTAATAACTTAATCATTTTATGTTGGAAAATTAGTAATATTTCAAAGTTGGTAAGTCCCACATTGCCTAGCAAGCCTCTCCCAAAAGCCTTTATATATCAAAATTGTTTTGGAAGTGGTAAAGTGAATAGAAGAGGAGTTGGGCTCGCGCGCATGAGTTGTGGGCTCGTTTAAATAAGACCTTGCCGCCCAGCTTTTATTGCTTGCTGCCCATACCCTTAATTACTGCCGCCCAGTCTTAATTACCCACTAACCAGTATTCCAAGATTTTCTCCATATATATAGAACCCCATATTTTGCCCCTAACACACAGAAAATCATCTTCTCCCTCCTCCTTCCTAATTCGAGTTTCCTGGGTTTCCTATTGTTCACTCATCAGTTCTTGAGACCTGGTTCTTATCGCCAGAAGGGGCTGTTGAATCCTGGGAGAGAATTTGGATATTACCCAAATAAACTCTCAAGGACAGTGATACCGATTTCACGCCTCAGCTCGTATTTGTGGTTTCGTTGCTGTTTTATCCTCATTATTCCAACAATCTTGAGAGTTTATCTGCTTCCATGGAGAACGCAACCAACAACCACGACACCAACACCGGCAAGGCTACCGGAACTGGCGCCATGCCCGTCTCTATGTTTGGGGCTGCGCCCGTTCCCCACTATTCCAAGCCCTTTCCAGACATCTCCAAAATCGAAATGTTCGGAGGCCAGAACTTCCGCAGATGGCAGGAAAGGATCTATTCCACACTGGACATGCATGGAGTAGCAAATGCTCTGACCGAACCACGACCAGATTCTTCTTCTGATCCGAAGTTGATTGAAGCTTGGACATATTCTAACAAGGTATGCCGTCATACTATTATTAGCACATTATCTAACGAACTCTTTGATGTGTACTGCTCTTATAAGCAAGCAAAGGAAATTTGGGATTCAATGACTCTCAAATACACCGCTGAAGACATTGGAAGGCAGAAGTTTGTAATAGGAAACTACTACAGATGGGAGATGACCGAAGCCAAAGACATCAGAACCCAAATCAATGAGTACCACAAGCTCCTTAAAGACTTGAAAAGTGAAAACATAACTCTGCCGGACGAGTTCGTTGCTGGAATTTTAATTGAAAGACTGCCTGAAACATGGAATGACTACAAGCAGCAACTAAAGCATAAGGACAAGCAAATGACGCTTTCAGACCTCATAACCCACATCATCATTGAAGAAACCAGCAGAAAAGAAATAAGTGAAGCAAGAGCTAAGGCCCTGGCATCGCGAGCAAATCTGGTTCAAGACAAAAGGTACGCAAATAAGAAGCCTAACCACAATATCCCTAAAACCTCTAACCCTGCCTTCAAAGGGAACATGAAAGAGAAAGGAAACTGTTTTGTGTGTGGAAAGCTGGGTCATTTTGCTAACAAATGTAGAAAACGACAGAAATTTGGTAACCCTCCTAAAACAAATGTAAATTTGGTGAAAGGAGATGACATTATTGCTGCTGTTGTAACTCAAATCAATATGGTTTCCGACGTGAGGAATTGGGTGGTAGACTCTGGTGCTACCAAGCATATTTGTGGAAACAAAGATGCTTTTGCCTCCTACACTCCTGTAGGGGAAAGAGAAGAACTTGTATTTTTTGGAGACTCTCGATCTGCTCCGGTCCTTGGAAAAGGGAAGGTTCTTCTCAAACTCACGTCTGGAAAGACCCTGGCTTTAAAGGATGTTCTTCATGTTCCAGTTATCAGAACTAATCTGATTTCTGTTGCTCTCTTAGGAAAGGCAGGGGTGAAGGTTTCTTTTGAGTCAGACAAAATTGTGCTGACTAAAAACAATGTCTTTGTTGGAAAGGGGTATTGTGACCAAGGTCTTTATGTACTGAATGTTTCTGATATAATGAAAGAAAATATGTCTTCTTCTGCTTACTTGATTGATTCTTTTGAATTGTGGCATGCTAGACTAGGACACGTGAATTTTTCTTATCTTCAGAAAATGCAAGTCTTAGGTTTAATTGACGGACTAAATAAACCATATAATAAAACCTGTGAAATTTGTACTGAATCAAAGATAACGAAGAAATCATGTCCCCCTGTATATGAACGCGAAACTGAATTGCTAGGATTAATACATACAGACTTAGGAGACCTAAAACATACAGAGACTAGAGGAGGAAAAAGATATTATGTTACTTTCATAGATGATTTCTCTAGATACACTAAAGTTTATCTCGTTAGAAATAAAGATGAAGCCTTTAACATGTTCTTATCTTATAAAGCTGAAGTTGAAAATCAACTTAATAGGAAAATTCAAAGAGTTAGATCTGATAGAGGAGGAGAGTACATAATGTTCAATAACTTTTGTGAAAAAGAAGGCATAATACATGAAGTAACACCTCCTTATTCCCCTGAATCAAATGGAGTAGCTGAACGGAAAAATAGAACTTTAAAGAATATGATGAACTCTATGTTAGTTAGCGCTTCTGCACCTGATAATTTGTGGGGTGAGGCTATTCTGACTGCTTGTTTATTACAAAATAGGATTCCCCATAAGAAAACCGGAAAATCACCCTATGAGCTTTGGAAAGGTTATAAACCAAATCTGAAATATCTAAAAGTGTGGGGGTGTCTAGCTAAGGTAATGTTTGCAGACCCTAAGAAAAGGAAAATAGGATCTAAAACCTCTGATTGTTTGTTTATTGGATATGCTGAGCATAGTGCTGCTTATAGATTTCTAGTTTTGAAAAGTGATGTATATGAACGCAATACTATTTTAGAAACTAAGAATGCTGAATTCTTTGAACATATATTTCCTCTTAGAGCTGAATATAATTCTCATTCTGATGTAATTGAGGCTAATGATTCTGGTCATGAAATTCTTGTAAACAATTTTGATCATAATAATCTTGATATAGACAATGATGCAGAGGAAATTAGGAAAAGCAAAAGACAAAGAAAACCAACAACTTTTGGAAATGACTTCTATATCTATTTAACTGATAATGACCCCTTGACCTTCTCGGAAGCAATTTCTTCTTCTGATTCATAATTCTGGAAAGAAGCCATCAAAACTGAAATAGATTCAATCATGAAAAATAACACATGGACTCTAGTAGATCTACCTCTAGGAGCCAAACCTATAGGATGCAAATGGATTTTTAAAATAAAATATCATCCTGACGGATCTGTTGATAAATATAAAGCTAGATTAGTAGCAAAGGGTTATACACAAAAAGAAAACATTGATTATTTTGATACTTTTGCTCCTGTTGCTAGAATATCCTTTATTAGAGTATTAATTGCATTGGGTTCCGTCTATAAACTGGTGATTCACCAAATGGATGTTAAAACTGCATTTCTAAATGGAGACTTAGAGGAAGAAATATATATGACTCAACCCGAAGGTTGTGAAGTTAAGGGTCAAGAAAACAAAGTGTGCAAACTCATTAAATCCCTATACGGTTTGAAACAGGCACCCAAACAATGGCATGAGAAATTTGATCAAGTTTTAATTAGTGATGGATTTTATTCCTTTGATGTTGATAAATGCGTGTATGCTAAAACTCTAGATGGTGAATGTGTGATTATTTCTTTGTATGTAGATGATATGCTTATTTTTGGTACTAGCACTAAGATTGTTATTGAAACCAAACAATTTTTATCATCTAAATTTGATATGAAAGACTTAGGTGAAGCAAGTGTAATATTGGGTGTTAAAATCATAAGGAAAGGCGATAGCATTACACTATCGCAAGAACACTATGTTGAAAAACTTCTTAGGAAGTTCAAACACTATGATGTTAAACCTGTATGTACTCCTTATGATTCCAACACTCAATTAAAGAAAAATAAAGGAGAACTTGTTTCTCAATCTGAATATGCTGAAATTATTGGGAGCTTGCTACATCTGATGAACTTTTCCCGACCAGATATAGCATATGCAGTTAGCAGATTGAGCAGGTACACTCACAGCCCCAGCAATGAACACTGGGAAGCACTTGCTAGAGTAATGAAATATTTAAGAGGAACCATGAACTACGGTATTAAATATAGTGGATTTCCCGCTGTACTTGAAGGATACAGTGATGCAAATTGGATCTCGGATTCAGACGAGATGAAATCCACTAGTGGTTATGTGTTCACACTTGGTGGGGGTGCTGTAGCTTGGAAATCAGCCAAGCAATCTATTATTGCCAGATCAACTATGGAATCAGTGTTTGTAGCTCTGGAGTTGGCTAGAAGTGAAGCTGAGTGGTTGAGAAACTTCTTAGCTAACATTCCTCTAGGAATGAAACCCACTCCTTCGGTATCTTTGCACTGTGACAATCAGTCGGCAATAGCCATTGCAAAGAATAAAGCCTATAATGGAAAGAGTCGACATGTTCGACTTAGACATAATGTGGTAAAGTAGCTGCTAAAGGATGGAACTATTTCCATCGATTATGTGAAGTCAGAGTTAAATTTGGCCGATCCTCTGACTAAACCCTTGGGTAGAAAGTTGATTTATGATACATCGAGGGGAATGGGACTTGAACCAATATGCCATCAGTGAATAATGGTAACCCAACCTTTGTGATTGGAGATCCCATGAAGAAGGTTCATATGGGTAAAAACAAGTTATTCACATTGATCTGATAGCACTAATAAATTGATTTTGTGATCCCATTCCTAGGATGTTAGTGCTGTTCTGCATTTTGAGAGGATAAGCATAAGAACTTTTAATGACTTCCATAGCCCTTATGGGTAGTGCATGAAGTGCAGCATGTACTTGATGGAGTCACCTATATGAGTGTCAAGTGGGGCCGCTTGCATGAGATTTGGTCAATCTCTAGAGCACTCATGAATACCAGGCACGCGCATGGCTGAAAGGCGCAACACAGCGATAACAGTGAGTGATTGTGGGGGTGTAATGATTGATAAGGCCTCTAGCACTCACCAAAATGCTTTGGTTCATAGAGCTTGCTCCACCAATTCATTTATGTGTTAAGTCTTATCAATCTAGGTCTGGTTCATAGCCCAAAAGGCACCAGATTCGAAACTATTACACTCTTGATTAGTACCCAGGAAACTCTGTACCTCTAAACCTGCCTACCCTTACCAACTTTTGAAATATGTGGGGGATTATTGGAAAATTAGTAATATTTCAAAGTTGGTAAGTCCCACATTGCCTAGCAAGCCTCTCCCAAAAGCCTTTATATATCAAAATTGTTTTGGAAGTGGTAAAGTGAATAGGAGAGGAGTTGGGCTCGCGCGCATGAGTTGTGGGCTCGTTTAGCCCAATGCAGTGCAAATCGGAGGATTTGCCCCCCTGCGCGCACGATATAATGGGCCTGAAAAGCTTTTCCGAAAATTTCTTTTTGCACCGTCCAAATCTAGAGATTCTCGCACCGGCCACCTTGGAAATAAGACCTTGCTGCCCATACCCTTAATTACTGCCGCCCTGTTTTAATTACCCACTAACCAGTTTTCCAAGATTTTCTCCATATATATAGAACCCCATATTTTGCCCCTAACATACAGAAAATCATCTTCTCCCTCCTCCTTCCTAATTCGAGTTTCCTGGGTTTCCTATTGTTCACTCACCAGTTCTTGAGACCTGGTTCTTATCGCCAGAAGGGGCTGTTGAATCCTGGGAGAGAATTTGGATATTACCCAAATAAACTCTCAAGGACAGTGATACTGATTTCACGCCTCAGCTCGTATTTGTGGTTTCGTTGCTGTTTTATCCTCATTATTCCAACATTTTATCCCGCTAGTTGGTTAGATGTTAGATGAGCTTGTTTTGTTGACATTCGCTTGGTTGTGAGTCTTTTCAATTAACTAGGATAAATATGAGCTAAGTGATCGTTTGACTCACCAAAACAAATATAGTTTGTTTACGTCTCAATTGAGAGAAGATTTACTACACGACATTGACTATAATAGAGAATGAGAGAGAAGGGTGCACGATGGTTAATAGAAACTTTGAGAACTAGAATCACATGGAGACTCACTTAATGAGTTAATTGCCATGGCTTAACCTAAGAAACAGTATTTATATAGACGATAGTGCACATAAAAGCTGACGATAGTGCCATTTGTTTCGATCAAGAGAAAAAATAAAGAATATTAATTAAGAAATATTGATAAAATTATCCTGTTTTTAGTTTTTTATTTCTAAAAGGATATTTATGAAGAAAACCCAAAAAACAGATAAGTGATAAAATGTAATTTTATCCCGCAATATCAACTTTTAGACATGTAAAACTATATTTGTTTATAACATCATAGAGAAATATACCTGATTTCATCCAATTGTACTGTACGAATATATTTAAATAGCAAAGGCTTATCGAATTACATTTTTCCGTGTTAGTCACGTATCTCACGGCTAATAGTTGTCTAACTAATCTCTCGTCCCACAGTTAACCCATCATACAGTACAAGATTGATTAATAAGTTTTTTACATTCACAAAATTTAGGATTTAAACTCCTAATTACTTACTTAAGTGATAAATTACTATACCACTATGTAAACTCACTTTAATTATCACAGCTAACAACACCAAATACAACTTCACAAGGTACAATAGTGTGCAGTTTTCATTCGGTTATTGATGCCATAATTTTTTTTTAAAAGTCGACATTGATCAATTGCTGAAAACTATGAATCAGGCAAAGATAACTGTTATATATAACTATCATATAATTTTAATTATAAATATTATATTATAAGCTACTAAATTAAGTATATATAATATATTTTATGTTAGTGTGTTATTATATATATATATATATATATATATATATATATTATTTTTTTTAAATGGAGGGATCAAGCCCAAAAATAAAGAAAACTACATTAAAATAGTAGGTGGGAAAAAACTCTTGTACAATCAAATAAGAAAATGTTCAAGCATCTAGCAGGAGGCATATGCAACACATGAGTTCTCAAGGGTAGATCATGAACCATATTAGTAAAACAATCCGCAACTTGATTAGCTTTACAACAAATGTGAACAGTGCATAACTCCAATGCTTTTAGACGCTAAGCTCTAATCTGATTCACTAGGGGAGAATATGAGTGAAAAGCATCACACCCTCATTAATCAGCTGAACTTGTATATACTTTACTCAATTGCTTCGAGCTATACGCATTGACCAAATAAAGCTTCTTTTTTTAAAACAGAATTGCATTAGTCACAAATAAAGCTATTTTGGATCCTTTGAAAACTCAGAAATTTTTTGTGACCAAATAGTGAAAAAAATAAGATAGATCCAACGTTCCATAAATTCCTTTTCTAGAATTTCGTATTCTTTAGACTAAAATTCAAGATCGGAATGAATCCAATTATTATTTCTTGCACGAAATATAATTAATCTGGAAATTATTTTTTTCTCTTGTCATTGTTTCTAGCTATTCCCCCACAAAAGCTGTAACTTGCACTTATTCCGGGTATTGACCACATCACATGCGTCGACATTATTGAGAACTCACATGGGTAGCAAAATTCTTACAGTGAAATAAAATAGAAAAAGTACTAAACATAAATCATTCGTTCACTTTCTTCCAATATTAGTTTTGTAACTACCATCATAACACCGATATCATAACCCCACTAACAAGTATCAAGATTCGGTAAATTTGGATTAATCTTTTATATGAAACACCAAAAGCTATCTTGTATTCAAAATGTTCAGTAAGAAATAATGGAAAAAATAAATAAATCAGATATTAGTATTAAAATTTGGGAGGTCTAACTCTACAACAAAATTAACAAAACTAACTGATTGACCTCATACATGGATGCTCTCAATATTGCAGTAAAATTTGGAATTACAATTAATCCAATATTATACGCATTGGAGAGAGAGAGAAAGGTTCTAGCCATTATTATGGCCATTTGGGGAGCAAATGGGGAAGAAGTGGCCTGCTTGCCGGGGAAACATCATATAAAACATTGAAATAAAAATGGAACCAGCTAAGTATTTTGAATTGGTCCCTCATTACAGCTCCCACTAAGTGACTTGCTCTCACTATAAGTACTATTATCATGCAACTTTTCTCAATCATCACTAACACCAAACCCTTTCACTCTCATTTTCTTACCTCTGAATCCCCCTCTTCTAAGAATATCAAGTGGGGACCTAATTATCAGAAGCATTGGTTAGAGTTAACCAGTTTTCTCCTTCTACCCATGACTGGTAGGGCCAGAAACCCCATAAGGGGTCGCCTCCGGCCTCAAATGGCCATGGCATTGGCCATTGTTTTCATTTCTACAACTGTGGTTTCTGTTGCAGCTGATGGTTATATTTACTCCTCTCCTCCACCACCACCTTATGAGTACAAGTCACCTCCCCCACCATCTCCTTCACCACCACCTCCTTACATCTATAAGTCACCACCTCCCCCACCAATTGAGCACAAGGCTCCTTCACTATCACCTCCACCCCCCTACATTTACAAGTCTCCACCACCTCCTTCACCATCACCACCACCTCCTTACATCTACAAGTCACCGCCTCCACCACCAATTGAGCATAAGGCTCCAGCTTATGAGTACAAGTCACCACCACCTCCTTCACCATCACCTCCACCCCCCTACATTTACAAGTCTCCACCACCTCAACTGTATGAGCATAAGGCTCCACCTTATGAGTACAAGTCACCTCCACCTCCTTCACCATCACCCCCACCTCCCTATGAGTATAAATCATCTCCACCGCCACCAATTGAACACAAAGCTCCACCATATGTGTACAAGTCACCACCACCACCTTCCCCATCACCTCCACCTCCTTACCTGTACAAGTCACCACCACCACCACCTCCATATGAGCACAAGGCTCCACCATACTATTACAAGTCTCCTCCACCACCTTCTCCCTCACCTCCACCTCCTTACTACTATAAATCTCCTCCACCACCCTCTCCCTCACCTCCACCTCCATACTTGTACAAATCTCCCCCACCTCCCTCACCTTCCCCACCACCACCTTACTATTACAAGTCCCCACCACCACCTAAAGAAATATCACACCCTCCATACTTCTACAAGTCACCACCCCCACCATCATCATCCCCTCCTCCACCTTACTATAATAAATCTCCCCCTCCACCCAAAGTAATATCACACCCTCCATACTACTACAAATCTCCCCCACCTCCCTCACCATCACCGCCTCCACCTTACTATTACAAGTCCCCACCACCACCTAAAGAAATATCACACCCTCCATACTACTATAAGTCACCACCTCCACCATCACCATCACCACCTCCACCTTACTATTACAAATCTCCTCCTCCACCTACAGAAATATCACACCCTCCATACTACTACAAGTCTCCACCACCACCTTCACCATCTCCTCCACCACCCTACTACTACAAGTCTCCACCACCACCTACAGAAATATCACACCCTCCATACTACTATAAGTCACCACCCCCACCATCACCATCCCCTCCTCCACCTTACTATTATAAATCTCCTCCTCCACCTAAAGAAACATCACACCCTCCATACTACTACAAGTCTCCTCCTCCTCCATCACCTATACCCCATTCACCATACTATTACAGGTCTCCACCACCACCCAAGTACCATCCATCACCGTACTACTATAATTCTCCTCCTCCACCAGTTGTGTATCCTCACCCACATCCCTACCACCACCCATTGATTGTGAAGGTTGTTGGTAAAGTCTACAGCTATAGGTGTTATGACTGGGAGTATCCAGAAAAGTCTCATGACAAGAAACACCTCAAAGGTACGTTGCATTCAGTTCTTTATCCTTAGGACTAGAATATAATTTGGTGCTTTGGATATGTAAATGAGGTTTTGCTATGCATCTCAAAATTATGATAGCATTTATTATTATTATTAATATTATTATTATTATTATTATTATATATATATATATATATATATTTTACGACACTCCTAATCTTTCATTTGACAAAACAACAATAAACTATATTTTATTTTATGAAATATATGACTCTCACATTAGAAAACTCAAATTTTGAAACCAATTTAACTCCAAGTTTAAAAGTAAAAAATATAATTTATTTAGAATAAGCTCCAAGCTGTAATATGCAAAGAAAACAATCATATGACAATGATATATTAGTGAACTCGTTATGTTTTAATAGCCCAGCCCAATATCCCTATGTTGTATAACAAGGATAGTTTAACTTGCTTATCTTTTATAACAATGTTGTCTTGTACTATATGTTTCTTCGACTTTATTTATGTTTTGAATTGCAATTAATTTTGTTATGGGGCAGGTGCCATTGTGGAGGTGAAATGCAAAGCTGGGAAAAATATCATCATAGCCTATGGTAAAACAAAGAGCAATGGCAAGTACAGCATCACAGTTAAGGACTTTGACTATGTCAAATACGGCCCCACTGTGTGCAAGGCTGTGCTTTATGCTCCACCTAAACACTCACCCTTCGACATACCTACAAAACTGAATAAGGGAACCGACTTGCACCTGAAATCCAAGGACAAGTATGAAGTTGTGCTCAAGGCAAAGCCATTTGCTTATGCATCAAAGAGGCATTTTAAAGAATGTGAAAAGCCCAAGCCTTCCCCAACTCCTTACTACTATAAGTCACCACCACCACCAGTCCATTATTATTCTCCTCCATATTACTATAAGTCACCTCCTCCTCCCATCAAATCATCATCACCTTCTTATTATTACAAGTCACCACGTCCACCATCACCGGTATCTAAACCACCATATTACTATAAGTCACCACCTCCACCATCACCATCACCACCTCCACCTTACTATTACAAATCTCCTCCTCCACCTAAAGAAATATCACACCCTCCATACTACTATAAGTCACCACCTCCACCATCACCATCCCCTCCACCACCTTACTACTATAGATCACCCCCTCCACCTAAAGAAATATCACACCCTCCGTACTACTATAAGTCACCCCCTCCACCATCACCATCCCCTCCACCACCTTACTATTATAAATCCCCCCCTCCACCAAAAGAAATATCACACCCTCCATACTACTATAAGTCACCACCTCCGCCATCACCATCCCCTCCACCACCTTACTACTATAAACCTCCCCCTCCACCTAAAGAAATATCACACTCACCATACTACTATAAATCACCACCACCACCACCATCACCACCTCCACCTTACTATTACAAATCTCCTCCTCCACCCAAAGAAATATCACACCCTCCATACTACTATAAATCACCACCCCCACCATCATCATCCTCTCCTCCACCTTACTACTATAAATCTCCCCCTCCACCTAAAGAAACGTCACACCCTCCATACTACTATAAGTCACCTCCCCCACCATCACCTTCCCCTCCTCCACCATACTACTATAAGTCACCGCCTCCACCATCACCATCACCACCTCCACCTTACTATTACAAATCTCCTCCTCCACCTAAAGAAATATCACACCCTCCATACTACTATAAGTCACCACCCCCGCCATCACCATCCCCTCCTCCACCATATTATTATAAGTCACCACCTCCACCATCCCCATCCCCACCCCCGCCTTACTATTATAAATCTCCTCCTCCGCCCAAAGAAATATCACACCCTCCATACTACTATAAGTCACCACCCCCACCATCACCATCTCCTCCCCCTCCATACTATTATAAATCTCCCCCACCACCATCCCCATCACCTCCGCCTCCATACTACTACAAGAGTCCCCCTCCACCATCTCCCTCTCCACCTCCCCCCTACTACTACAAATCTCCACCTCCACCATCACCATCTCCACCACCTCCTTACTACTACAAATCACCTCCACCACCATCCCCATCACCTCCAACTCCATACTATTACAAGAGTCCTCCTCCACCATCTACCGTTTCTCATCCTCCCTACTACTACAAGTCCCCACCGCCACCATCGCCATCTCCTCCACCTCCTTACCACTATATAAGTCAACCCCCACCTTCAGCATCTCCCCCTCCCCCATACATTTACAAATCACCTCCCCCACCCACGAAGTCTCCTCCACCACCAGTTTACATCTATGCTTCTCCACCACCACCAGTGTACAATTAAGCTTGAAATGCGGATGCACCATTAGTGATAAATCATGTAAGTAATTACTATCTTTACATTCACTTGCATACAACACACATTTTATCATTATATGTATGAATATGATTAATGAAAATTTCTATTTCTTTCCAGATTCTAGTATTCGTCAGGGAATAAAGGCAAGCTCTATTTGGAGCAAAGTTAACAATCTAGCTTCCTTTCCAAATTCTTTTATTAAAAATATTTCATCTAGGAGCTACATCAGTTGTGAGCCAGATGAGGTTGATTTCCTTTCTTTGATGGCCATCTTGCCCTTCCTAATCTTATTGTGTTCAAGTGATGGTCAAATCAAAACGGGGAAGCAAGTTACAGTCATGTTATCTAAGG
Organism: Acmispon strigosus; assembly: GCA_030819835.1. Lineage (NCBI taxonomy): Eukaryota > Viridiplantae > Streptophyta > Magnoliopsida > Fabales > Fabaceae > Acmispon > Acmispon strigosus. The sequence continues at coordinate 3,886,906 of JAUAMA010000001.1, read as the reverse complement.
GGAAGCAAGAATTGGGGAATTTTCATGTTGGTATCCTGTTGTGTTCGTAACAAGGTTGTTAGTACTAAAGTCCTTGAGGCTGCAAGATAATAAAGCAAATTAAATGTTATCTAAGGGAGACCACTTGTGGATGGCGATAGTAAAATGCAAATGCTAACTTGTGCCTGCTAAACTGCAACTAGAAAATGCAATATGACTTGATTAGATCCACCACATGTTAAAAAAGACTTCAAAATGAGAAAACAAGGTCCTTTAACTCCAATTGAAAAAATAAAATAAAGAAACATCAGTGTTGGGACTTGGGACACATTATGTCAATTTTTAGGCCCAAAAGCATACATTTCCAGCCATCCTAAAGACATAATCATTAATCCAAGGTTATAGACTCCCCTCTATCTCCATCATCAATGATTTCTGCCTCGTGTGATACACTGGCCAATCAAGTGAGCCACTGTGGTAAAATAAAATCCTTCTAATGTATTTAAAGTTAGTAATTACCTTATTCGACTGCAATGTTTTTCCAAATCTTAACAAAGAACTTTGCTCACATCTCCCACTCTAACAGATTCTTTCTTTATCAATTGAGCCAACTACAACATTCAACACGTAACAAAAGCCTTATCCCATAAAGTGAGGTCGGTTGTATGGACCACTTGATCCATATTAAAGATAAAGTCAGTTTTACATTGGCTGACGCAGGCCTAACACAACCTTCCTTCTTTATTCGGGTCAGCTACTGCTCTTTTCTTTGCCTAGGGGCTAGCTAAAGGGTAAGGTCCACTCCTATCTACCCGCTTGCCATGACTCTCCCAGAACACGGATGGAACTAGTTTGCAGGGTTTAATTGAATAATGACTAGATTGAGAAATTCCCAGACCCAAATGAATCTAGGTAACTGCCCCAATTTCTGAAGAAAGATTGGTAAAAACATTTTCAATTTGTTAAACTACCAACTACAAGGTGCAAATCAAGGACCTTTCTAATCAGGTAGTGTTTCTATCCCATACTAGAAAAGAGAAGAAAAGGATGGGAATAAACAAAAAGGGGCAACCAAGATGTTCTACAAAGACACATAGTTTCCCTGTCTCCAGGATTATTAAACCAGCAAAAAAGATTCTATGCATTGATGCTGTAGAAGAAGGGCTAAGGCTAACTGTTAAAAATGAATACCTGTAAATGTACATACTTTGGACTTAGAAAGTCACCAAAAAAGAAGAAGTTAAGTTGGAAGCTTATCAAACACAGACTGTAAGACATGCATATTCTCTGTATGACTAACATTCTACAATGCAAAGTACTACCTGTCATATGAAGGAGCGGCTTCTCCCTGTGACGCAACAGTCCCTAGATGGATCTGTTTCTTGTCCACTTTTATTGCTGCCTGCCACTTCGTATTTTTGAAATAGACCCCTCTCATTAAGCATGGTTCTTGACTGTTTATTGGCTTTCTTGAATGTCGCTTTCTGCATTTAATAAAATTTTGTGTTCACCATTTCTTGAAAAGTTTTAGATTCTATGAGTTTTCCCTTGTTTCTGCCTGTGAGATTTTTGTTTGTTCATTGTTACAGGATAGGTACCAGAAGGAGGAAGAACCCTCTTGAACTTAAGTGTTCAATTTGATTTTTGCATTGAGGTTCCCTTGGACTTTTGTGGAAAATTTGTAAATTGTGCCAGCTTCTTAGCTTTTTAGTTTTTCTTTTTATAGTTTTTAGTTTTATTTTTAGTTTAGTTTTTCTGTTTTATTTTTTGCATGAGTCTTGAGTATTTATCCAGTCTGAATGCTGCTATTGCTGTGATTGCTTTATCTGATTGAACTGCTTTTGAAAAGGTTACATGTTTCAAAGCGGTTAGGATTGCATGCTGTAGAAATGATTTTGGTATCTTGAGTGTTTTGGTTGTTGGCAAGGTCTTTTTCTGAGTTCTAAAAAAGGTACCACTTACCCTATCTTTTTCTGAGAGCTGAGGACTCTGAATTCTTGATTGTGAAATTTTTCTGCCTTGTGTTGCATGTTGATTGGAGTTTTGTATACTTTGTGATTTGAGAAGAGATTATAGGCATTTTTGAAAACTCAGAATTTTGCTTGAAAGAGTCATTCTTTGGAGCCTACTTTGTGTGATAATTCTTAAAGTTGTTATTGTGATTCATGTGCTGAATTTGTTAGAGCTATGTTTGTTGGGTTTCTCTCTAAAAAAAAAAAAGAAGGAAAAAATTGAAAAAATAAGGTATGTGCCTTAGGGAAAATAATAAAGTGGTGGGGTGAGAAAGAGTATGAAGGGAGTAAAATTCAAGTCACTCATCCCATACATTCCACTACTTTGTTTAAAAAAAAAAAAAAGAGAAAAATTGAGAGAACCTTTGTATGAATTGTTAAAAGCTCTTAAGTCAAAAAAGTCACTTAACAACGGATTCTGAGCCAGCCACTAGAGTTGCAAATTTCTTGAAATCCACACCTTGAATTGTTCAACCCTTTGGCCAAGTTACAACCTTAAAAATCTCTTCAAAATCACTTGGTTGCTTTATTCCAGTTTTGATTTGAATTATAGGCAAGATCATTGAGCTTTCTTGTTTTTCATGGAGAATATTATTTTTGTGAGCTTTATTTGATGAACTCAAAAATGTTAAAAGGCAAGCCTAACTCTCTTGATTATATATCTTGAAACATGCATGTTTTCCTTATCCGCTATGCTTTCTTGGAAAGGTTTTTGTGCTTCAAGTTTTAATCAGATAAACTTTCTCTAAACTCAGGGACGAGTTTCTCTTTAAGTTTTGTCGCTTGAGGACAAGCTGTCGTTGGGTATAGTGGTGTGATGAGTGGATATTATATGATGTTTTTAGGTAGTTTTTAGTCTTTTTATTTTATTATTTTTGAGTCACATATAGGTTTTTTATTATTTTTATGTAGATTTTATATTTATTTTGCATTTTGCATGTAGATTACATTTTATTTGTTTTTCTACCTTTATTTTATATTTTTAGGAATTTTTATAGCTATTTTATATTTTTAGGAAAAGCTGGTTTAGTTATTATTTTTGTCCAGGGACCAATTTGCAAAGTTTCAGGAAATCAGGGATCAAAATGTGAAAGTTCAAGAGTGGAGGACTAAAAGTGAAGATTGAGAGAATTTAAGGGCCAGAATTGAAGTGCTAGTAAAGAGAGGGCTAAAAGTGAAAAAGAAGAATATGAAGCAACTCTCTTCAAATTAGCACATGGAAAATAATGTTGAAGGATTGATGGTAGTGGGAAGAAGGTTTCAGAATTGATTAAGGGCTGAATAAGTGGATTTTTAAGGCATTCAAAACCCACTACCATGAAGAAGAAAGGAAAGCTTGGAGCTAAAGCAGCAGCGACCCAACGCTCCAGCGTTGGGATCCCAGCGCTCATGCGCTGGGACTCTGACTAGGAGATGAGTCAGATTTCTACCCAGCGCTCAAGCGTTGGAAAGCCAGCGCTCCAGCGCTGGGCCTCGGACAGAAAGTGGATTTTTAATGCATCCCAACGCCCAAGCGTTGGGAATGCCAGCGCTCAAGCGCTGGAGGCCAGATTTTTGCTATAAATAGGGAGGCAATTTGCACTTGTAAGACACACCTCTTAGAATACAACAAGTATTCTCTCTTTCTCCCTCTTGAGCATTGTTCCTAGGAATTGTGGGAAGCCATACTTGAGCTCCTATCCAGGGTAATTCAATGACTCCTTTAGCCATGCTTGGCTAACTTATTCTTTAAGTTTCTTGGGTTGTAGTAGTTTATATTTATGCTTTAGTTTGCTTCTACCTTTCTGAATATTACTTCTATTTCATGTTTTATTTCCTTGTTCTTCATTCTTCTTGGTGCACACAAGATATTTTGCTTATTACTTATACGAATGGAAATTGGTAAGTAGTAAGGGACCTAGGATTTAAAAAAAGGTTATAAGTATACATCACTAAGGAATTAGGATGGACGTAACTTTATGTTGGCCTGAATCTCTTCTTCATCTTCTTCTCTAGTTAACTAAGTTGCAAGGAATTGAATTTAGTAATTAGAAAGAAAGTTCTACAATGTATAAGGAATTAACTTGTAGATACACTAGGCTATAGCATCATGAAATTGGATTTAAAATTCAGAAATTAAGTAGGAGCTTACTAGCATATTATATAGACTATGTAAACCAACCCAAGAGCTTATTTTCTATCATCTTATTCTCTTCTATTTTATTGCTATTTCATGTGTTATCTTAAACAAACCTTCAACAAATACACCTTTTTAATTTTTCTGTTTAAGTACTAGATTTTATATTAATAAGAACACCTATCCCTTGGATTCGATCTTTTTATACTACGCGATAGTCAATCGTGCACTTGCGATTCCGCTATCATATATATACACTAACCGAAGAAGAATATAGAAATGCAATTTCACCTCTTCTCTGATTTCTTCACGTAATCTGATCAAAGTATGCACAGATTGTTAGTACATAAATGTAATCCCCAGGTTCTAAAAATTACTTGTTGCAGAGTATCTTCCATATCTAAGACTACATACTATAGAGTTTGGACGTGTTTGATGATGAAATTTAGAAAGGAAGGAAAAGAGCAAAGAGAACCTTGTGTTGGATTTAACTTAATTGTAAATATACTTATAAATTACAGCTATTGCATTGAAATCTTCAACAGGCTATCAAATATATATAGCAATTCTCTTTGTGAAATCCACAACAAGTGAGAAGAAAGTAAAAGATAAATCAAATGGGATTATTGAATATTTTTGATAATTTAAAATGAAATCAGAAACTCATAACACATACACTTCAAAAGGATAGAATAGCATAAAATTTCAAAATTAAAAGCTAATTTATAGGTTTGTCCTTGCTAATGCAATAATTAAGTCCTTATACAAGTACACATCTGTTTTGTACCTATCCTGCTTTAGTATTACTTAAAAATCCATTCTATTACTTTATTACTTGTAAGACCAAATTACAGGTACAGTTATAATAATCACAGCTACCAAACCCTAAAGAATCAATCTACAATTTCAAGGTAAGGACATTCTCTAACCTAACATTTTCTTTGAACCCATAAAAAAGTACCAATGATTATGTAACTAACAGAAGAATACATAGGGCTTGCATTTAGTAGAAGCCTTGAGAGCGAGAGAAACTTAGTGTGAAGCTTATTGTCCTCATCCTCAAACGCCTTCAACATGTATATCACTTCTTCCAGTTCTTTGCCAATGAACTTGTTCCTCTTCCAAAGGGAATTTAATTTTTGCGGTCCAGAATTGCAACAAAGGGTCTCAAAGGCAATGAGGTTGAAGTGGAGTTGCTAATTCTCAAAAATTCTACGAGGAAGACCAAAGCCAAGGGCAAATCCAACTGAACCAAAGTGCGCTCATGTGGCCACGGACGCGTCATCAATGGCTTCCACCAAATTGTTCTGTCGTCAATAACTGTTTTTGTTATCAATCACACCCATTTCTTGCTTACAAAAAAAAAGTAGTTCTGAAATTAAAAATACAAACAAGGGAAAAAGGAAAAGCAATAATATTGAGGGTGATTTCAAAACATGGGAAGAAGAAGAAGAAAGGGGATGATACTGCATAACCGATCTAGAGGGTACGAACCTCGTCGGGGGCGGACGAGTGAGCCTGTTGCGGAGGAGTATTGCCAATGTTGGGAGGTTGAGGTTGGAGCTACGCCGGCAATCATCATGCAGGGTTGCTTTCTAGTCGGAAAGAGTGGAGGAAGAGATTCCCGGCTAAGATGAACAGGGGAGAATTGGAGATGAATTTTATTTTATACTTTTGGCTTCTAGAGTGGCTTATACGGTGCACTGCAAGTTATGTCTTGCGCCATGCATATGCATGAGAGGAAATAACATGTTATAAAAGGTATTTGTGACTTGATGAAAAAAAATTGAATTAAAAAAAAAGTTAGATTTTACACCCTATAGACTCAATTTAGAACCCCAATCTTGGGTAGTAATTGCCTTAAATACCACTGGCTTCACGTAGATTCCGAGTTTTGAAATCTCGGAACACTCATTAATGTACGTTCGAGGTTTTGTAATCTCGGAAGGGTTCATGTATGTAGTACACCGGATTATAAATCCCGGTATGCATATAAAAACATCTTTCGGGAATTTAAATCCCGAAATGATAATTATTCAATATTAACAAGTTCCGGGAAATATAATCCCAGTGTGTATATACATACTGGATTTTTAGATCCCGGAAATACACATTTTAATGTCTATCGGGATTTGAAATCCCGGAATGATAATTGGATTCTGTTTTATATATGCCAGAATACACACTAAAATTCATTTCCTAAGTGCTCCGAGAATAATATCACGGAAGTGATAACTTGAATGTTTTCGGATTATAGAGTCTGGAAGGTAACTCAAAAGGAAATGTGTGTTCCGGGTTCTAAATCCCGGAATTCACTTGGAATGAACTGTATTCCGTGTTTTAAAACCCGGTATTTGATCTAATGGTAGAAATCAGTCCTGTAACATGACAGTAACCACTATAATTGAAATTGATCAAATATTAAACAATGTCTATAACAATACATATTCAAATAGATCAAATATTAGACAACGTCAATTACAATACATATTTGTAATAGATCAAATATTACAATTTATTAATCAAGTGTTACGTCTATCCAATGCCCGGACCCCATAGTGCTACAACTGTCACTTCTTCTTTGTTGTTGTAGTTGTTCTTCATATACCTTTATACGTTCCAGGTATGGGCATTCCCATTGTTTTGCTTGTGCTGAAGAATAATGACACCATTGCAATGCTATTGTAGGCATAGGATGTTCTTCCTTCAAAAACACCTATAATGAAAACTGAATGAATCTTTAGAAGGTGTGAATTGTCGGGATCATCAACAACAAACATAACTTAAATTAGACTTACCTGAACCCAATGATTCTTGTTGAAATGACCAACCGCTATAACCTTTTGTTCATCCAGACTTGGTGGACCGCCTCTGAGTGGCAAGAATGTACAACTTCCAGTATTTGACACTTGAATTAATATTAATTGGAATCTTGTTACAATAAGATACCCCATGTCTGGTAAAGTCATCCACTTATCTTCAGTGGCTAGCTGGCCAGGAGAGATATTGAGTGCGTCATGTATTGTCTTGAACCTTATTGGGCACGCATACAGTTCCTCATAGAGTTTAGAAAACTTTAAAAACTCATTCAACAACTCAACCCTGACATAATTCCATTGCTCCTCATTCATTCCCAGTAACGCAGCAACACACATGTATCCACAATTACCATCTCCCACAACATCTACCACGTTATCAATATAACATCGAAAATGTTCGGGAAAATTACCAATGTGCTTAATACTCCGACGGGTAGGGATTTTCCTGTGACTTTGGGTACTGGTTGGCTTAACAACTGGACTATTTAGAGTGTTGCTATCATTCATTGAGTCCATGTATGTATCAACATGCTCCCAATACGAAGGATCACGCTTCTTGGAACCAATTTCCTGACGCTTGGGCCTCCCTTTAGTTTTTATCTTACTTGGTGGAGGACACATTGAAGTAGTATCAGGCCAAGCAATCTCCCTCAATTTGTGTTTAATAGCCCATTTTCCGGGCACATCCAACTAACCAAGCCGAATAATCAACCCTTCAATCTCATAACCGATGTTCAATTCCAGTGACGGGTCTTCATGCGGGGGAGAATTCCAAGAAAGTCTCTTCCAGTAGGGATGAACTACCATTAGTGGTACAGAAGCGTACTTAGCCAGCTCACAAGCACAAGGTAGTCCATAAACAGTTCTAAACTGACAACCACACTGTTGTGTATCAGTGCCAACGGATGTTGCTCGTACTTTTTCTCTAACAATAAGTTCAAGAGCCTTCCTGGATACGAATCCTCTCAAACTCAGGAACATCACACCCGCGAATCGGTGGTCCACAATATTTAAACTCTTATGGAAAGATTCTTTGATGTTGTTATGCTACAATATTGTCAATTTGGTCATAGCATCCCATGAAGCACACAAGTCACCCTTGCTGTCACGAAGCAACATCTTTAGCTTTGCATGCGCACCCTCCACCCTACATATGTATGGTAATATTTATGAATTTCAACTCTATGAGCAGTTCAAGATATGAAAGTTAAAGATAATATGGATACTAAATGAATTACCTGTTAGTTGTTGTGGTACCAAGATGAATAACTGTGTCTGTCCACGCACTCACAAACTTCTCCTTGTGTGGCAATCATACTTTTGAAAGATAAGTCAATAACTCAGTATACTCACTGCAAAACATCCAAAAGCCTGTAAGTCGTGATTCATAAATTTCCTCTGTGGGAGATTCAATCAATTCTTTCCAATTCTCCATAACAGTTTCAATCAGCTCCTTATCAGGCACATACATCTTGCACCTTGCCTTGACATTCTTAAGAAGGTGGAACTGACATAACATATGCTTTGCCTCTGGAAAAACGTCATGAACTGCACTTACTAAGGCATCGCCCATGTTAGTAACCATGATTTGAGGCATATTTTCCTTCCTTTGGATCATCCCCTTTAATTTGTCCAAAGCCCAAACATAGTCATGTGCTTTATCTTCAATCATGTACACAAAGGCTATGGAGAATGTCAAATCAGTTGACGTTATACCAACCATTTCTACCAGAGGAATTATGTACTTGTTTGTTTTGTACGTGCTATTGATAATAGTAAAACAACACAAGAAAGGGGAGGAGTTTGAATTGTGTGTGTGAATTTTTACAGCCTTTTCTTATAAAGCAAGTATAAGTTTCAAAATACTTTTCAAAGACGAGTGCAGGGGAATAATAACAGAGCTGAAAAGTAAATCACACAGAAGATTTATCCTGGTTAACCCCCTTAATCGACAGGGCTACGTCTAGTCCTTGGCTACACCAAGATTTTCACTATTACTCCGAATAGTACAAGTATTCTGCAGGACTTCTCCTAGTATTCGAAGGACTTCACCTTACAAGTATTTTACTAGACTTCTCCTTACTAGTATTCAACAGGACTACTCCCAGTTCTCTTTACAAAGAGGATTTTTCTTTTCTACAAGGTCTCTACAATAAGAGTAAGGTAGAAAGTTGAAGTACAAAATACAGAAAGGACATGAAATGGGTTCTCTATTTTTGGAGTATGAAGAGGATGAGAGTTTTCACTCTATTAAGGTTTCACACAAGTCAGACGACTTAACTTAGGAAAATATGACTATGAGTTTATGAGTTTGTATTAGAGCGGTAAGTAGATGAAAGACTTATAAAGCTTGAGAATTTGATCTTAGAAAGTGACCACTGATTCCGGTGTCTAAGTCCTCTATTTATATCTTCAGTAGGATGAACAATGGTGAAGATCTTTGAGTTCCGTTTGAATTTCTTTTGACCTGAATTTTCAACAGATACTTCTGTCGGCTCTGAAGAGGCATTAAATGCAAACCTGCTACGCATTAAATGCTCTTTCTAGTGTCGTCTGGTTCTTTAATGCAGTTTCCTTAAAAGCTCGTCTGAGCATTAAATGCGAAAGGAAAGCAGCAAAAATAATCTCCTTCTTTTGAAAATTAAGATTTGATTTTGACCGTTGAGGTGATACGACGTTCAGTAAGTTTCATCGTTGACTCTGAAAAGTAATGCTTGATTTAAGGAATATCAGAGGGGCTAGCAGATACGAGGAATAAAATATTTATTATGTCCTTTTCTTGATTCTGCTGAGAACAGTACTTCATTAAATGCTTGGACGAGGTTTGCCTTTATTGCATGAAGCATTGGGCCAGACGCTCTCTTTAGCATGTAGTCGGACGATCTCCTCAAACGTGCTCTTTGAGAATACTCAAACGTACTCTTCGGACGATCTCTTTGGAAAGTGCCCAGACGTACTCTTAAGACGATCTCATCGGACGATCCCCTTTTTCGTCAAATTTTGACGTGCTTCCTTTGGTAAGATTTCAAAGGGTAGCCATACGTTCGTTTCTTCATAAAGATAGATGTTCCTGAAATATGAAATACTTAAAGTATTAGGAAATCTTTATCTATCAACATTAACCCTTATATAAAATTGTTATTCATTAAAATATAATAAAATATAAAATCGTTTGAATCTAACAATCTCCCCCTTTTTGATAATGACAATTTTCATTTGAGAAAAAGATTTAATTTGGTTATAGCGAAAAAGATAGTACCAAAGCATTGATAATTTTCAGAGTTTTTCCTTTTTGAATAAAACTAAGAGCTAGATCGTTTGTTTATATGAATTTTCTTCGTTAGAAAAACATGAGCATTTTTTAAAAGATCATACGTGCTAATCATGAAAGCATGGTATTAGAGAAAACTTGAAATTATGTTGTTTAAAAGCGTATAATTAACAAGTAATACGAGCACTTTCTTTCTTACCAACGATTGTCTAAAAAAAAATTTAGATCCCCCTTAAGGTCATAATTTTCTAATTTTTTATGCTAAGGTTATTTATTTTATTGCTCCCCCTCAACGTAAGACTACCTTTCTAAGGCATTTACCTAATATCTAAAAATTAGAGTTTTTAGACTTTTTCCTATATCACTCCCCTTGAGGAATATAGTTCATTTTTCTCTAATATTATCCACCTTTAACATTAGTAAAAAAAATATAGCAACAAACAAAGGTATGTAACAGAGCAAATAGAATGATAAACAATTATCAGGAATACTAGTAGCAGAGGCATATGAGAAAAATAGCTAATTTAGCAGACGAGAACTTGTCAGTGTAGACAAAAAAAAATTTGTTCAATAAATGAAAAGAGAGAGGGATAGAAAGAGTCAAGGATTTCTTCAGCCAAGTTTGGCCATTATTTTTGACATTATCTCCTTCAAAGAGCCAATTTCAGTATCAAACTTTGCATCAAGAGCCTTGATGCATTTCCTGTTATCAGCATTATGCTTGGCAATTTCTTCAGCAAGAGCTTGAACATCACTACGGACCTCATCCATGAATGCAACAAACTCTTCTTTGATTTCCTCAATGACTGTTGAATCTACAGGAAAATTCAACAGATACAGGAGTTGGTGGGGATTCAACCCTATAGTCAGCATTAGATTTTGGTTGACCCGGACCAGACTCCATCTTACGAGGATGACGCATTACAAGGTCACTGTTGATGAATGGAAGCACGTCTGCTAAACGAAACTCCTCAATCTGAAAAACAACAAAGTCTTCTTTGGGTAATAAAACAGGAAGTGTAGGAAGAGCAATGGCTGGAGTCCACGAAGGTAGCAGAATGATTGTCCAAGAGCCAAGAGTGATAATCAGAGCACCAGGACTAGCAATGAGGAATACATATAGAGATCCGACATGGCCTTGAGCTTTCCAAACAAACCAATCAAAGTGCCAAGAATGTGGCTCAAACGATGAAAGGGAAAAAGTGAGTCAAGAGGAGAGCATAGGAAGGAATCTGGACAAAGAAAATTTTCATCAAACTCCAAAAGGGAAGGATCTCAAAAGGGGGAGATTGTTAAGTTCAAACGATCTTAGAATGTTTATCATATTCTAGTGATAACAATTTTGTGTATTATGCTTTTTAGGAATTGTGTATTATCATATTTTAACTATGATAGATAAAAATTTCCTAAACTTTGTATATTATGCTTTTCAGGAAATATCTCTATCGCTTCTATTTGAAGAGAAGTCTTGTCTACACGCATTGTCTAACATCTAGAAAAGACTCGTTCAATCAACCAACGTCTACTCAGACGATAAGGAAAGCACCATCTGAACAATAGAGAAGCATCGCCTAAGGGAAAACAAGAGACTATATTATATCAATAAAATATCTCAAGTATGGTCTACAGCTGGCAAGGCCACGCACCGAGGAAAATAAGTACATATCATGCGACAAGCGTCAGAGTGTCAACGGTCACATATTCCTAAGCTCAGTACAACGTTGTCAATAAGACAAAATGGATCAGCTCTGTCTCTTTCCTTCAAATGGAAAAGATTCGTTGCAACAAAAAATCTACTTTTGAATACTTCATCGTTTAAGGAAAGATTGCAGAGACAATAAGACAAATGTCTTAATTGAAAGCAAAGAGCCATTGATGAATGGTCAAGGAAAATGAGTGGCACACAGTGACTCACCATGTTATCTTCAGAAACCCTACCTTTGAAGATGGGAGATATAAATGGAGGACTTGAAGATTTGGAGAAAAACAATAGAAGAACATACATAGAACACACAACAACACAGAACTCTGATTTTTCAACAACTCGAATTCAAGTTTCAAAACCTCAAAGAGCTAAAATCTTCCAAGTGTGAGAAAATCCTAAGAGTCGAACACTCTCAAACTATTCACACATCACATAGAACCTATCGTCTAATCCTCTCTGTTTAAAAACTCAAGTATATCCTTAAGTTTCATATTCAATACCCAAATACTTAGATTTATCTGAGCCTAAATCTTTCTACCTCACTCTTCCATAAGAGATTTTGTAGAAGAAATCATTCTTGAAAAAGAATCCAGGAAAAGTCCTTGATATTACTTATACGAGGAGAAGTCCTTGATAATACTTGTTTCAAGAGAAGTCCTTGATAATACTTGTTTCAAGAGAAGTCCTTAATAATATTTGTTTTAAGAGTAATCCTTGATAATACTAGTACTAGGAGGAGTCCTTGATAATACTCTGGCGAATAGTGGAAAATCTCGGTTAAGCTAAGGACTAGACGTAGCCCTATCGTTTAAGGGGGGTGAACTAGGATAAAATCCTCTGTGTGCTTTATAATTTACGTTTCTGTTTATTCTTCCGCTGCCTAACATTTACGAAAAGTTTTATAGAAACTTATATCTGCTTTTCAAAAATTAAGTTTTAAAAGAACACAGTTCAAACCCCCATTTCTTGCGTTGTTACATTTTTATCACCCTTTGCTCTTCTGAGTTACTAACATCTTCTTGTTCCATCGAAATGTTGACATCAGACTTTAGATTTTCCTATGGAGGATTAGTTCGATCAGCAACTGGTGTATAAAATGGTCTTTGCCCAGGTTTTTGCCAAGATAATGGCAATGAATTAAGAAATTCGTCTATACTATCATCCCCTGGGAATGGGGAGGAAGATGAAGGTGAATATGGAGACGATGGAAAAGTAACAACTTCAGGTGAAACTTTGGACCGTCGACATTTAGAAATTTCAGTTTTCTAGAAAGAGTAAATTCGGAAAATTTTCTAAGTCCAACGTCTCACCAAAAGGTTTAAAACGAAATATTAAAAGGATATGTTGTGATACCGGTTCATTAGCAGCCTTGTCAGGACTAGAGTTTTTAGAACTTTTTCCAAAGAATAGGCCATCAGAAGTTGTTTTTGGGGGGGTTTTGGGTGGTGGTCTTGTGGCGTTTTCGATCCGTCTTCAAAGGAACTTCAACCTCAATTGGCTCATCATCAGTGCTTTGGTGGGATTCCACATGCTCTTTAGAAGGGCTAGTAGCAGTTGCTTGTTCTTGCTATATAGTCTGCAAAAGGGAAAAAGATAGAGGATAGGTCTTGAACCATTATTCGAAAAAATGAAAAGAAATCATTATTTAAAGAAAGGGAAAAGATGAAATGAAGTTTTAACCTGAGTGTTCTCAGAATCTTCTTTTTCTTCTTCCTCTTATTTTCTTTCCTCGACCAAAGCAGGTTTGCCTCGAGATTTCGTGCGAGTTTCTGAGGAAAGTTTCTCAAAGACATTGCCCTTTTTGGAGTCGGAAAGTGTTGTACTAATCTTGGGCTTCTTACAAGGTTTGGAAGCAACATCAGGTTGATTTCTCTTTTTCTTCTGTAGAAATGTACAAGATCAATAAAGAACTAAAAAAAGAAGAGGGTGTAAAGTGATTGAAAGTACCTGAGGTTTGGTGGTGCTTTTCTTCGAACCCTTCATCTTGGAAGATATACCCTCATCTTCCTCTTCAGTGGAAATTTTCTTCAAAGAGATGGAACGAGCCAAAGGCTTACCTATTTTCTGTCAAAAAATTAATCAAAGGATGATAAGAAAAAGATAGGAAAATTAACTTTGTTAAGTGATTGTTACCTTGACGTATGACGGTAGTGATTTCGACATAGCTCAAATCAACATGTATATGGCCAGGGAAATCATACAGTGAATACTTGGTTAAAGTGATTCTTTGTCGAGGCGGTTTTGATTCATTAACAAAACTGTCATAAGGCTAGTATCCAACCCATTTGGGTAAAATTGTTGGAAAAGCTAAAGTAAAATCACAGTTTGGAAGGGCAGGAAACTTAGGACAATATTTTCTTAAAGTATATTCGAATTTTTCCTCCCCTGGTGGAAATAAAATCCATGGAAATAATGCTTGTAGTTTTTCTTTTAAAACTTTGGCTGCATTGGCAATTGCCCACTTTAACCTGTCAGGTAAGTAAATCACTTTGAAGTATTTTTGAAAGGATTTGATTTGGCAATGTGCATACCTCTGGTTTTCCTTGCAGTAGGAGTCTGCACAACAACAAATGTTTCATTCATTCTCTTGATGCAATCACCAAGATTCCATTCTATGGATGCCCAATATCCGGCCCACCAAGTATTGAAATCTTGAGTGACGAAATGAGTGGGCTCAAAATAGAAAGGAGTCAAGTTTGGACACTTGTTTTCAAAAAAACTCGACACAATTTCAAAATGGACAAGGTGCAGACACTGAGCCGTAATACAAGATGAATTGTGAGGTGAAAAGGGTACATGGCAACATTTGACTTAAGCCAAATTTCCTTGCCACCAATTGAGGATTGTAAGCGAAAAGATCATGATCATCCTTGGCAAGATTGACACTAAGAACATTTGGAGACAATAATTCTTTCCAAAATAGCTAAGCTTTCAGCCTGAAGTCCTATGGTTTCACAGGGAAAAGATCTTTTAACCATTCAAGTCCATGAAGACGAGAACTGAACGGTGCAAGTTCTGGAGTGTGGTCTTTAAGATTGAGGAAAAGGGAAAAGAAATTTCCGAAGGATTCTTGGAATGTTTCTTTTTCGAATGGAGGGGTTAGATGAAGTAGACTAATTCCTTCAATATTCCTAGGAATAGAAGTTGAAATGTATACACCTTCAAAAATCTTAGACTTAAACGTGGCATTCAGCCACAATTGTAGAAGCCACATTGGACCAGCAGATAAGAAATATTGTGTTGATTCAGGTTTGATTCGAAGAGTGCAAATAGCCTCACTTAGATAATGATACAAAGATCCTAAGATAAGTTTTCTAAGACAGATATTTACACCTTCGTGAAGAAGTTGGGCCAAGTTGAGGAGTTTCTTTGGGACTTAAAGAGCTTTAGTGTAGAAGACATAATTAGAAAGTCGAAATGTTGAGTAATACAAGCAGTAAAAGCAACTACCTTTATGTTTAATGGAACTTTGAATTTAGGAGCCATACCAAAATGGTAAGGAGTACCAGTTGGAAGAATTCCAGTGATGGAAGCTATGTCGAAAGAGTGGGGGTCATCATTCCAAAGGGAACGTGAAAGGAGTTGGTGGAATGTTCCAAGAAAAAGAAGGAACTAAAGAGCATGGCAGGATTATAGATTATTTTCAACTTAGAAAGCTGAAATAAGTCAAAAATCCCTATAGCTTTCCAAAACTCATCCTTTTTGGCTTCAATTAAGGTAAGATTCATTTTTATTTAAAGGAGAAGATCTAAAAGCTCTAATGGGATCAACAAGAAAAGAAAGATTATAGGAATCCCTAAAGGCTATTATGGTTTCATCTCCCTTTTCACAAGGATGAAATTTTTCATACCTTGCTGGAAACTTGGTCTTAAACGGACCCAAGAAAGCACAAGGCTTTTCATTTAGGGAGAAAGGGATGAGTGCCTGGGATTTCCCAATTGCAACCTTTTCAGCTTCGTTTGGAGGTTCTGGAACATATGAATGCCTCCTTTCTTGAATCAACTCATCAATGGTGGCAGCCGGAGGGACGACGATTTCTGGAACCTGGGTGGAAGATGATGACACCATGAGGAATGTGGTTTCAAGAGAGGCTTGAGTTATTTTTTTGAAGTTTCTAAGAAAATAAATTGTAGAAGTAGAAGAAGATGGTGAAATGAACTTTCAGTATTTATAGAGGAAGGCTACAAGGAATGTGTGTGAAGACCAAAAGAATGGATGTGAATAAAATTTGGAGTCCACCAAAAATCCAAATCTAAAAGCATTAAATTTCTAGAAAATCTTGCACGTTTGCAAAGGTAATGATAGCAATAACGGCTACAAAACATGGAAAGTGGTAGAGTTAGTGGAAGTAGTGTGTAGGGGAAGTTACTCGAAACAGTTTGCAACAGCAGAATGCCAGAAGATTGTATTATTGGACCAAAATGTCATCTTTCTTCATAATTACTTCTATTCAAAGAATGACATTTTGGGGGGCATCTATTAGCCTGAATTTTTACCAGGTAAGAAATTATGATTAATTTTGGCTCCATTGAGAAAGTGTTATTTTGACAGGAGATCAATGGATGGAGGTTATTGAGATACACCAAGTTTGATTAATTTTAGAACACTGATGTTCTTACTTTTTCAACACCCAAGAGGTTACACATGCTCACAGTTCTTATCCAGTCGGAATCGTTGAAAAAATGGTCGTTCTGCCAATTGGAGAATCATATTTCGATTAGCAGTTGCAAGACTAAGAAAGTACAGATCAGAACACGTGGAAGAGTTTGAAGCCGTAGATGAAGATACCGTAAAAGACACGTGCTTTATTTTAGTTAGTTAGCAGTTGTTGGCAGTTAGGATTAGTAGTCTATAAATAAGACTTCAGACGTTGAAGTCAGTGTTCACAATTTCAGTCGAAATTCCCTTGTTGCTGAGAAAGTCCAAATCAACGTGACTGTGTAGCAAATACTGGGATTATTTGAGTATGCATTGTGAAACCATCTACATTAATGCAATTTTATATTGTTCTGCAATTTCCTTTATGACTATTTACGTTTATCTTCATTGTCTATTCAATCCTTGTTTAAGTTTATTTCTTTTTCTTCAAATATCTGGGTCGTATTCCTAGTGTTTTTAAGAAGTTCTTATTTCATTCTCGAAATTTATACATGATTACTTGTATGTTTAAAAATCATTTACTCAAATACTTTTGAAAAAGCGTTTTCATTAAAGAACCCACAAAGAGGACTTGAATCCAGTCCCTACATTGGATTCTATTTGTTTACCAAAAATTAGCGTAAACAGCGGCAACTCAGACGATTAACTAGTGAGTAATTCATCGCCAAAGCCGGTGAATCAGCAGAACTAGCAAAGAAGTTAGGGAAGAATGGGGAAGAGCGGGGAATCCTGCAGGATTCGCCATTGATGAACGAGAAGAAGTTAGGGAAGATTGATCTGAATTGAAGAATGTTGGATCTAAAATTTGAAATGGCGGTGACTAATGAAGAAGTTGGAATGAGAAAGAGAGAGAGAGTATGTATGTGATGGAAATCGATCGAAATGAAGTGGATCTGGAAAAGTGAGAGATCACAGGTTGATTTGGCTATCTAAAAGGATGTAATGAAGAAGAAGAAGAAGAAAGCGAAGAGGGTTTGTGAGTGAAAAGTTGTTCAAAGCATGATTGCAGGGACAGTGGCCTATGGATCTAGGGATGAGTAGAATTTTCGAGCCGACCCATACCCGATCTATCCGAATCAAATTTCACTCTTGCAGGTCGGGTCGGGTCGGTTTGAGGAAAATGAAAAAAAGAGTGCAAACGAGTGTAACCGGTCGGTTACGGTTCATGGACCCAATTTTATTACTTGTCTTTGTAGCAGGCCTATTAAGCCTAGTAACTCACATCACAACAGAGCACTTGCACATGAATTTATTGCACATGACCCACCTTTTACCAAATCAATGCTTTTTCAAATAGAAAATTATTTCTTCTCTTTTTGTAATGCTGGCCAGCTCATATTTACGAGTTTCTTGGTAATTGATATGAGTACAAACTGCAAAGCCACTCCTCCATCTTGTCTATCAACTTCTCTTATCTCTCTAGTACATTCATCTCCTAAATTTGAAATCTCTCTCTTGTTTCACAAATGGTGGGTTTGCTCCACTGCTAAAAAATGGTCTTCCCATGTTTCAACTGACCACTGAGCCATGTTCCTCAGGGCGGAAGGTGGACATCAAGGTGGAGAAGAAAAAGAGTGTGAAGATCAACCTTTTCTGGTCCGTGCAAGATTCGTGGTGGTGAACTGCAAATGACATCGTTGAGCCATGTCTGTCTTCGAAGTTCGGAGGTTGCTGGTCATGGTGGATCCAAGATCTGGAGGTGAAGATCTACAAAACGGAAAGAGTGAACAGCGATAAAAAATTGAAAATTTTCATCTTTTCCTATGTTTCGGTGGTCCAACAACAATGGTCTAAACCGCTCCAACCCACCCGATTTACCCGCATAACCGTCCAACCCGCTACCCGCCTAACCCGAGGCTCGCCTGGGCGGAATCGGTTCACATATTTAGCATCTCGGTTTGCTTCAGTTCTGGTATTTTTTGACCAAATCCGACCGCAACCGACCGATACTCAGCCCTATATGAATCCTGGAGGTGATGATAAGAACAGGTGTTTGGTTACAGGTTGGGGGTTTTGTGGGCATTTCAGTAAAAATGAAAAAAAAATTTATAATAAATAAAAAATACCATAATACTCGAAGAACCGGTTGCCAGCTACCCATCTTGACCTTATTATTGGATCCAAAGGCTGAAACATGTGTTGCATCGGTGCAACACTTAACCGGTATTGCACCTTAGGCAAGACCTAAATCTTGTGCTATAAAAAGTTCTGGCCGTCGGACCCACTTTGCGGAAATTATATTTAATTTTGAATTTTTTAATTTGTACCTAGTAGTCCAACATGGACCACTGATTTAGCTGATCCATGTTAGATTGGGTTTTTTTTTCTGAAAATGTAATTCATAAGAAAAAAAATATACATTTCTGAAATTCTAATTTTTTACTTCCGTACATTCCAACTTCAAAAGTGTAAAACATTTTAGTCCTAGAAATGCAAAATATTTTGCTTCTGGAAATTTGAGTTTTGTAAGCTATTTTTTTTACGCATGAGTTTTGACTTCCTGATGCGTAAATTTTTTAATTTATCGATATTTTAGGAATTAATTTTTTTTTTTAAATTATTGGGTGTCTAAATAACAATTTTAGAGTGCAAAAATCAATTGCTCAAAAAATTTCAGCAGTTTCTAAGCATTTGTTAGCAAATCATTCTTTTTATGCATGTTGGTATAATTACAACCTACATAGATACTAGTTGTTACTTGGTTAGGTATTTCTTCCACCCACTCCAAATCTCCAATAATGAAATAATTATAAGACTAACTTATCTAATAACATAAACACTAATACAAGTATTTGAGAGATTTATTTAAATAACTTACGATCTATTTATAGGCTTACTTTTATAAAAGTTGTTGTAAGTTTACTTTTATAAACGGCATAAAGCAGCTTATGAACAAACACATGTTTGAGCTGATGCCAATAAAATAGGCAAATCTTGTGTTATAAGATTCCCGCTAGGTAAAATCAGAGAAGGGTCAGACCCACTTTATGGATTTAATGTAAAAAGTCTTTAACAAAAGGCTAATTCCATGGCTGGAACCTTTATGTCAATGAACTCATCAAATTAGCTTATGAATTAACACTAATACGACAAGCGCTAATTTATCCTATCGCATCCAATAGCTCTTTTGGTCTATAGGGTGGGAAAGTAAGAGGAGGTATTTGTCTTGATTCTGGTCGCCAGCACTGTTTATCTTGATGCACCGAGGAGATATACGGCACACACAAGTACCCACATTGTTTGAACTTTGAGACCAAATCTTTTACATTACACCTTTACCTAAAAGATAATGCAAAAATTCTTCTCACGTGTAATAAGATGGCAACAAACATATTGAATTTACATCTATAATTTCACTCATCCTCTAAAGAAAACCTGTACAATATTAGGGGATGTAATGCGGTATACATTTACTCAGATTCTAATAATGTCAAACTCCAGCTAGTTAGAACTTATCTCTCATCCATGAACTAAGTATATTGGATACCAAGCTTTGCTCTCTTATGAAAGAAAAAGTTTACCTGCAACATCTGAAAGTTCATTTGACTACACTTAAATGTGCCCTATGTAGTTGCTAGCCAAGTTCAATGCAGAAGAAGCAGGGAGTCAGAGATAGGCTTGGATTTGAAAAACTTTGCAACTTCCTGATAGAGATTCTCTTCCTCGAATGGCTTTGAGACATATCCATCCATACCACATTTCAAGCACTTATCATATGTAGCATGGATAACATCAGCTGTCATGGCCAGTATCGGGACATGCCACTCACTTTTCCGGGCATTTCCTTCACCTGATTCACCATTCACTTGCTCATTCACGCTTCTCTCCATCATCCGAATTCGACTAGTTGCTTCAAATCTGCAATGTATATAGCAGTTACTTAAAATGGTTTCCGTAAGGCCAAGCATGTCTCAACTATGTTTAGTGAAATGGTGGTGAGAACATTCCTCAAATGAATTAGCAATTAGGCATATTAACAAGTTTGTACAGACCAAGTTAAGAAGCAAATTAAGGTTACATTAATATTAAATGGTTTAAACTCTTTATGTCTGACAAATCATAAGGATGTAATAAAACTGAAACGCTACTGAAGCAATGCAGCATCAAAATGGATTTGATCAAAAGTACGTGGTTGCAAAAGTTTTGATTGAGCATAATGGCGTTATACAGTCGAACTCACTTAGTGAGATAAGACTTTTGTTGTTGCGTTCGTTAACCTCTATAGATAAAATTCATAGATAAGTAGATACACATCTTGCCAGCTCGGTTTTCGTTTCATGGCTGTAAGAGATGTACCATATGGAATGGTGTGTAAAAACTCAAGAATGCGGCAGAGCTATTGTATGTTATGGCGCTTCTTAACAAAAGATAATAGTTAAGTTAAGCCTCTACAATGTAGTTGAATGCATACAAATTGTACAAGATTTCATATTAGCATGGTAGCTACCATGATAATATGCATCATAAAGCAGGCAAATAAGCTATACTAGTCAGTGAAAACATGCATACCCGTCCATTTCCGGCATTTGAATGTCCATGAAACAAGCATCAAAAGTGTGAGGCAATTGAAGCATTTCAAGTGCAGCTTTGCCACTTTCAGCACACTTCACATCAGCTCCAAACTTTTTTAATGCACCTGCAGCAACCCTCCGGTTCACAACATTATCATCAACCACCAAGATTTTCTTTCCGTGGAGAAGGGTTTGTAGAAAAGAAGAACTATTAGACATGTCCTTTCCTAGCTTCATCTTCTTCCCCATTCCCAGAACTTGCTGAAGACAAGCAGCCACCATACTAGATCTCAGAGGCTTCATGATCACCGTATCAGTAAAACCTGTGGCCTTTGCTTTGTCGAATTCAGTATTATTAATATTGGTTGCCAGAAGGATCATTTTAGGCACCTTATACAAATGTCCATTCTGTTTGAAGTCCAGCTTCCATATGTTGAAACCTCCATCCTCTCCAGACATCCATGTGTCCTTCTCAACCATGATAATATCAGGTTGGAACATTCTGCCACATCCAAATGGTTTCACTCAGTGAATGGAAAGCACCCCGCAACTTAAACACATCTTCTCAAAATGGTACGTAAAAAAATATAAAAAATTGATGTATTAATAGACATAAGATAATAGTTCCTTTTTCAGTTTTTTTTTTTTCTCTTCCTTGCCCTTGCCTGCGAAAATGTCAATGCAGTTTCATATATATGTTAAAAGAATAATACAAGAAATTAAAGGAAAAATTAGAATAATTAAAGAGAAATGCTAGCAACATACTCTTTTAAACACATTTTTCCACACACTGCATGTGATTGACTTTTTTTTCAAAGTCAACATATTTTCCTAAAAAGTGAGGCAAGTGTGTTGCCCTTTTTAAAAATAGACCAATCAAAGGGAGAGTGTGGTAGAGTGTGTTTTAAAGAGTTTGTCGTTAGCATTCCTCATAAGAATGTCAAAATCTATATTTAGCTTTGTAAAGACACAGCAATATAATATGCCATAAATTGATTTCAAATTTAAGACCAATACGGGGAACATAACCAAAAAACATTTGAAAACCCACCCGGAATGAAAAATATGCAGCATATATAAGCCCTAAAATCCAGAGGGACCATAGCAGGGTATACATAATGTGTGTATTTCAAAGAAACTTGTTAAATCATTTTAAGGGGTTAAGCAAAAACCCAAGTTAAAAACATAAGCATATGCTGAAGTTACAGCAATTACCAAAATGCTCATACTGCTGTTTTTATCATTCATTTTCAGTATCTTCATAATTAAGAGTTAAGACCAACTCTGTGCAGAGAGAATAAAATATATAAAAGAAGGGAAAATTACCCTGATGTCAAAGAACCATTTTTCCCACATAAAGCCACAGCCTGACTGATGCTATTTGCAACTATAACGAGTATCCCAAGTCTCTTCAAATGGTATCTAGTCACAGCAGCTCTAACTGGTTTTCCATCAACCACTATGGCTTTCAGGCCTCTAAAACTGGAAGGAAGATCTTCCAAATTTAGTTTCTTCACGTCACTGACTGAATTTTTCTTAAACATTACAAAAGCAGCAGTAAATGAAAACGTGCTCCCGACCTGGGGACGGCTTATGAAGTTTATCTGACCACCCATTAGTTCAACCAGGCATTTACTGATACTCAAGCCAATGCCAGTACCGCCATAATTTCGAGAAGTTGAGCTGTCAGCCTGCACAAAAGGCATGAATATTGTATCCTGGGCTGAGAAAGGAATTCCAGTTCCAGTGTCCTCCACACAGACCCTCAAAGTGACTTGCTCTGATGATTCACAAAAGGCTGCAATTTTACTTGAACAATCAAAGTAAAGTTCTTCATCAGAAATTAGATGCTTAAAATTATCCCAGCTGTTCCGTTCATCAGCTGCTTCCCATCCGCTTAAGGTTTTGAAATGACAATCACCAGATATATGGAAAATCTCATCTGATTCTCCATTAAGAATAGTTTCATGTTTTCCATTCATTAGGGAACTTCTATTATCTGCTAGATGAACTTTAACAAATATATGTCCTTGTTCAGTAAACTGCAAGATGCACAAATTAATTAGAAATCAGCAAGTACCTTGTGAATAAACTTAATGAATCAAATGGAGAAATGGAAATTGTTAGGATATCATTGAAAGTACCTTATAATATCTTAATTGTATCTTAGAGTAATTTGGAGCAACTTAGATTATCTTTTAGGGCTGGGTCATATATCCTTATGTATCACGATTTGTTTCTTTATTCAATTAGGGTCTGGAGACAAGATTTAGGGCAAATAACGAATCGTCCTGTCTTCTATAATTATCTCCGAGCTATCATTCACTATCAATATAATTTATTATTCTAGGTATCTATTCTTCCTCTCTCTGTACCTGTATGTTTGTCATGAACCAGAAGCTTATACTGTTTGGTACACATGAATAGTTTTATATTCTATTTCTAACACGCCCCTCACACAAGAGCTCATTGGGCTTGCAGCATGGACAATGCACGGCCCACCTAGCTTGTGTTGAAATTCAACTTTTTATTAAAAATAATGGAAGGCAGCAAGGATCGAACTCTAGACACTTGGTCATAGAGGCTCTAATGCCCATGTTATGAACCAACAATCCCAAAAGCTTAAGCTGTTGGGTGAAAACACATGAATGGTTTTGTATTCTATTTCTAACAATGACTAAACCTATAACTTTAACAAGGATGAATGACTCAAGCATCAATGCAATTCCGCTTCCACAGTTGCCTGTGGGGAGAAGAAGAAAAGGAAAGGCTAAATCTAAAAGTGAAGATAAGAAGCTTTAAATAGGTAGAATAATCTTTCAACTAGACAACATACAAAGAAACATCTTACTTTAACAGAGTTGCCAACAAGATTTGTTATTACTTGTCTGAATCTTCCAGGATCTCCCATAACAATATCTGGGACTTTATCAGAAACAAACACAGCCAGCTTTACTTCCCAATCAGCAATGTAAAATCAGGTGGAAGAATTGTAAGTTTGGCACGCATCAGGAACATGAACATCCAGTGGCATAAGACCCAGAAAGGTGAAACAACAGAAAGGAAGGAGTAATATAAGTTCACCAATTAAAGAAAATGAAATAGAAGGATGAGATTATATAACTTAGGCAAGGAAAAAACAACTTTTTCAGGCCTTTAATAGATTAATCAACAATCAGACATACCTCTAAACCTTTGTGTCTAGACGTCTCAGAGAAAAGAGAAAGGACATCGTCAAGTATGGAACGAAGGTCAAACGGAACAGCCTCTAGCTCCAACTTGCCAGCTTCAATTTTAGCCCGGTCAAGAACCTCATTTATTAATGTTATCAGTGCCTTTCCACATGCTTGAGCAGTCTGAGCATAATCTCGTTGGGTTGAACTCAGTTCTGTATCTAGAAGTAGAGCCATCATTCCTACAGTAATTTGGAGTTAAATGATATCATCATCAATGGAAAGTGCAAGTTCTGAAAGCATGTCACATTTTTTAAGAGAGAGAGGCAGACTTTTGAAGTTACCTAAAATGCCATTCATCGGTGTCCTAATTTCATGAGAGACTGTAGCTAGAAACTGACATTAGAAACAAAATATAGGTAATTTTGATCAGAGAGTATTCCCTGAAAATAATGAACTATGCTAACAATATGCCAGATAAATTACCTGAGACTTGGCAACATCAGCTGCTTCTGCTCGGACTTTTAAATCCTGCATTTCATGAAAATCATCTTCAACTTTGACAATATGATTTCCAGCTTCATATAAAATGTAACCCACTAATATAAGAATCACAAAGAATAGGACTGCCGTGGTAAGGGCGATCCAATTTGTTGGTTCCTTCTGATGATACCTATTTAAAATTTAGAGATAAGAATCTGTTGGCAAGTGAAAACGTTACAGCTCCTAACAGAAAACACAAATTCCTGAAGCACCCACCTACATATCATCTGATGTATCCTGTAGGGATCTCCAAAATCAAGTTTGCTTTCATGGGCAAGAGACATATCACCTTCTTCATAGTGGTTGCCATACATGATTAGGGGATTGCTACAATTTGTGATATCATACACATTCACCAAAATTGCTTGGTTACCGGCAAGTTGCCCAAGTAAATTCTCCACAAGGGACTCTACATCAAAGGATCCTCCAACATATCTGATTCCAATTAGAAATTTTTTTAGTACTTTATTTAGGACATTAAGAAACTTATGGTAAACATAAATTTCATATAGTATAGGTCAGAAGCAAAGTTCAAACTAAATGCCATTACAAAAACAAAAGGGGAAAATATATGAAAAGGAATTTTCAGTAAATTAGAAATGATTAAACAATCAATTGGTTAAGGATGTTCAATGAGTGGTTAATGAATAACCACTCACCAGTTCACTGGCTGTGCCAATTGCACTGGCATAAGTTGTCCTCAAACACGCTCTTAAAGGTTGTGGCAAATGGTGATGGCACTGAAGGAGTTATTGGACAGAAAAAAGAAACTGGTAGCACAAAAAGAATTGCTCTATTGCAGGGAGTGTGAAAATGGCAAACATTAAAATGTAGAACTGTTGACATCACAGCTTAAATTAATTAGAATGACTCGCGATGTGGTGGAGGAAAAAAGCAGCAGCTTCTGTCACAGGCTTCAATAATCAGTAGAAGAAATGCAATAATAATTGACAAAATTGCAGATTTGTGGAGACCCTAATTATCAAGTATTGACACTTGACACCAGTGTAGTCATTACTAATTAGGGATTCTAGTTGTAGTTGAGAATAATACCAAAATGTCCAGCAAATCTTCAGTGCTCCCTTTCTCCCAAACACATTTATCTTTCATTTTCATTTTTAACGAAATATTAAAAAGGGAATAACTAACCATAAAAGGATAAATGGCAGCATTATAGATACGGTAGTCCGTACCACTGTTGCACTGAAAATATTTCGCAAAAAGACATTCTTACCATTTCCCTTTCAGGAAAATTGACAAGTAATCATCGATAGATCACCGTAGTCTAAAATTTTAACCATCCCTCACCCTATCATTATCCACACTCAATTTTAATCGAAGTATGATAACAAACAAGAAAGGAAAAGGATGAACATAATTTACTTCTACCAAATACAAAAAGACTGAAAATAAAAGACACACTTATTACTTAAGAGCTAAGAGTCGCTTGGCTTACCGTTAGAAAGTATGAATATGGAAAAATTAAACATCCCAAAGCACTTGAAAAAGAACCACCGAGAATATTACAAGAGCAAACATGAAAAACAAAGTGGAAGTGAAAACAGAACCTACCCTGCAGTTGCGTCAATGCGTTCTTCCAGTGTTGGCTTTGGAGGGAGCTTCGATTTGTACACAGGGAATGTTAAAACAACACCAAGATGGTGAGAACCCAGCAGCCTGAAAGGACTCGTAAGAACCGCTTTCCCGGTGGCCCTAGCCCTTAAAATGTTTTCTTGGTCCTCCTGAACATGTAGAAGCAAAATTTGAGGTTGAAACTATACCAAATGTAAGTAGAATATTGTAGATCAATGTAGCATTACCTCCCCAGACATCATATCAAGTGACTCAAGGTATGAGACAGTTTCTTGAGCAAATATCACTGGTGCATACTCATCTCTAACCTGTGAAGAATCCCTCTCCATTGTCTTTATAACCCATCCATGTTGCTTCTCAAATCTCTCTCTTTCTGAGTTAACTACTCTTTGTGCATAGGCCACACCGCTCAGTAATGGACGTTCAAATGCTGTTCTGGCTGTATACTCAGCAAAACTTTCCTGATTTTGTTTTTGGTGATGGACAATAGTCAAGATATATGCAGTTGGTAGGAGACATTTACAAAATTGGAACAACAAGAATAAAAAGGAAAATCCCAAATAGCATTTCATTTCCTCCATATCATAATATATCCTTGTGCTCGGCTAGTTAAGGTTTCAAATTGTGGTCCGCCGCAATTGCAGCCGCAACATAACAGGATTTGGAGTCCCCCATCTGCATCGCGACCACAATTGCGGCCGCATCAACCCGGAACGCAATTTAAAACCCTTCAGCTAGTGAATGGCAGATCAAGCACTAACCTCGTCAATTGCAGAAGGGGTTCTGTAGTAATGGAAGGTTGAAACAAGGATGGCTAGAGCATGGACATGGTTCACACTAACACTAAACTGATCTTGCAACATTCTTGCCCTTTGATCACAGAGGCCACCCAACACCTCTTTCCTTCTGACTTTAGTGTCATCATCCATTTTACAATAGATGCTCCAACTGATAAAAGCCATTAGCAGGGCCCACATAAACAAAAACCATGGTAGCCAAGCTCTATGGTCCTGAATGAAAGTGTACTTTCTTTTAGACCCCATTTGATCCTGCAACTTCAAAGCCAATGGATGGTGGCTCTGCATCTTCAAACTAAGACCCATCAGCAACAAATCCACCCTTCCTTGTTTCTCTGGGCTTCTATGTTCCCTTCTTCCCCCTTCATATCTATTTTTAGAGAAGTCCCAAAAGAGAAATTTATAGTTAGTGCTCATATAGGAGGGCCACTTTTCTTTAAAGCACTGACAAAATTCCAGACACTTTTCTCTGATGGATGAAAAGAAAAAGTTCACACAGAACAAGACACCAAGTAAAGCATTATAACAGCATTGTTTTGCGTGATTCAAACCTCAGAAAGGGCAAGCACAAGCACACCAGGAATCATGAAGGATTGGCCAATTGCTTCACTTTCTCTCTCTTATGAAGCAAAGCCCATTTCAAAAACTGACCCCACAGAGAGAGAATGAGATCAGCCAAGAAACCCAGAATTAAAAATTGAAACTTTCAACCCACAGAGACAAGCATGGGCCTCGAACTTCTAAGAGCACCTCTCTATCACTCTCTCTCCCTACACCCCCAACAATACTTGTGAGCTTGAAGGGTCTAATTTATTTAAAAGTCAAGACAACTATTATCAATAATCATGCTAAGTAAGCGTGAAACTGCTACTGCTCTTGGCCAAAAGACAAGAAGAGCACGTTCACTCACTCTCTTTGCATATAAAATTCCAAACCTTGACTGACCCCAAAAACACGCCCCAATGTAAAGGGAAGAGGGAGAAAGAAACAATATTTACCTGTAACAAGAAAGAGAAGGGTGACTATACAATGAATCATAGGTAGTAACAGTTTTGTTCTTGTAAATCTCTGTGTCTCATCCTGCAAAATAGTCCTTTTTTTATATACCCTTTTGCTAGATTTATCTTATTTATTTATCTCAACAAATAAGATTTAAAAAAAATCAAAATTTTAAGGATTTTCCCAGACACACTCTTGTCTCCCACGAACTTGAAAAAAAGATAATGATAATAACAACTGGTCTATACACTAGCCTTTTATTCCTTTGAAGCCTCTATTTCTGTTTCTGGCACTAACACTAATGCTGATGGCTGATGTATTATTGAATTTCACAGGTCATAGCAACACTGTCTCCTACTCACTCCCCATTTCCGAAACGTGTCACCTTCAGGGTTCAGGGCTGAGAAGAGAAAACAGTGTTGGCCAAGTAAGGTGGGAGGGAAAAGCTTCTAAAAAGGCAAGCTTTGTTGAGCACTGAGTGAGGAAAACTCCATTTTTCCATCTTTCACTATACTACAAATTTTTTGTATGGCCCATAAGAGTAAAGAGGAATCATTTTCCTCACCTGGGTCATTCTCTCTTTCTCGTTTCGGTGTACCCTTTTTCGTCCCTGTGTCCAAATTTGAGCACAGAATGGAGACAGAGAGTGCGAGTGTGTGAATGAGAGACGATGGCAATTACGAATCTGTGTGATAATGACATTTGGACCACGACACCGATCGTATTCCCACGTGCATTGCCCCAAGACACCCATGTTTTGTTTTTGGATTCCGTAAATGCCCTTTTAGAAGATAACTATTGATTTATCTATGTCACCCTTGAAGGCCGGTTTGGATTGGCGTTTGAGACGAGCGTTGCGTTTAGAGAAATGACGTTCTGAAACTTCATGTCACCGTTAATAAAGTGTAGCATAATTAGTAGATAGTTAGGCTACTTAAGTATTTAGTTCAGGGCTTGATCTATAGATGGCACGTACGAAGAAGTATTTGTTGGTAGAGACCTACCCACTAGAAATCAATAAGTGCATGTTTAGAAATGGTTTTATTAGAATTGATTCTAAAATCATAATTAATTTTTGGGAGAACCTCTTGTTAATAGTTACTGAATTTTAAAATTGTCTATGCTATTGTACAACAAAAAGCGCAAGCACCTATTTTTGAATACTTTACTATAAGCAAACTCATTGTCACTATCGGTCAATAGATCATGAGGTTATTGATAATTATCTCATCATGAGGCAGCCAGTAACTTACCGACGAATAAGATCACAAGTAAATAGCTAGTGGCTTTGGTTGTCAAAAACTTACCAATGACTTGATCATTGGTAAGTATGAGGTATTACTGACGGCCAAGACCGTCAGTAATTAATTTGAATTAAAAGAGAATAACTATTTTAGTTGCGGGTGAACCTGCTACCCCCATGGAAATAACATTTACTTTTAATCTATTATGTCATTTGTGACAATATTGTTATCCTCCTTCGTCTAGGTTTCATTTTTCCATCTTATTCTTGAAATAACACAAACCAACTGTCTTTCATAAATAAGATATTGATTAAATGATTAAAATTCCTTAATATCTTTGAAATTTATTTCAGAAGTGCTTCAGACTATACATTTGTATCAACTTGAGTTTTTGCTCGCTGCTTGAGGATATTTGAGTTATTAGGTATCGTGCGGGAACACCACCTCCCACATCATGTTGCTATGCAATTTGGAATGGATCGGAATATTCGATGTTATCCAAACAATGGTGGTTTCTAGGTTGCAAATACACCCTAGTTCTTGCGTCGTTCAAGAGGAAATATGACCTACAATAGTGAGGATAGGTACCGGTTAATAAAACAATAAAAAAAATTCAAAAATATATTTTATATTATCCCTTCTTTCTCTATCTTTCTCACTCTGTCTCTCTGACCACCACACACCCTACCTCCCCTGAGCAATGCTCCACCTCCCCTCTGCTGCTCCAACATTCCCACGGTGCTCACCAACGGCCCACACACTTCTCCCACCATTCTCTCTCTCACTCTAGAGAGACACAGCACGCACCACCTTTGTTCCAGCTCTCGTATGAATGCAAAGTGGGCAGTGATTTTGGCTTCTCCTGTTGTTGCTGATGTGGTACATGGGTATTTCTTCTAGAGAAAGTAGTGATTTTAAGAAATGGGTTTGGCTAAACTCTCAGTTTTGAGACCCTTACTATGGATCCTCCGTTGCCGCCATAACGATAAATGTCCAACTCATAATTCTCAAAATCAGCTCCAGGGCATTTCTGGGCCCATAAGCTCAATTACGCACTAGTTCTTCATCTTCCAATAGCAACATACATAACCCTTGTCAATGGGTCATCAGAGACCAGCTTTGTAACACCCCATTTTTAAGGAATAGCGAGGCGTCACTAAAGTGAATGAATGCGGAATTAAACATGTTAAACGTTTTCAATGCTTAAGAAAAGATGGGTATTCTTTTTTCCAAATCTTAGCTTCCTTTTTAAACATAACATAATAACGATGCATGCAAAAGTGTACATAGTACTCATATCCAAAAGCGTGCAACCCTAAACTCGGGCATAAAATATATACATACAGACCGGAAGAAAACCTCTATGCCAAAAACGGATATACACTCAAGGGAATCTCTCTCTCACTAAGACTTTGTAATCGGTATACCCCTTGTAGTCGACACGCAGGTTGACCACACAGAGTAAAAACATCGGGACTCTACTCGAATAAAACCCGAAATAAAGATAAAGAAAACCATCAAGGAATACCTAGGACTACCCTCACCCAAATCATAACCTCGAGCTCTGCAGCATCTACTACTCCTCTGGGTCCTCCTTCATGTTTTCCTCGTTGTCCTCCTCCTTGTAAGACCCCTAATTTATTATAATTATAGTTTAGTCCCTGAACTTGTTTAATTGTTTTCTAATCCTCGGACTTCATTTGTTTGTAAATTAACCCTTGAGTTGATTAATGTGATGTTAGCCTTGAGTCATTTTACCTTGTTTGGAGCATGATTGCTTACCTTGAGGAACATCTAAATTACTATGCTTGAATTGCAACAAGATGAGTTGTGCCTTAGCGTTTGAGGCTTAAGCGTTTGATCTACAAGGCTAGTGTTCGAACCTTGATGAGAAATGTTTTATTTTTATGATTAGATTTTCGTGAGGCTCATGAATTTTGAATTCAAAATTCGAAATTTGGATGAGGAGGGTTAATTGAGCATTAAAATCAGGTTTAAGTGCGAATTATAGATATTAAGAGGGGGTAATGGTAGTTAATGGCTTTGTCTAGGTTTTAAGGAGAGTAAATGAGCGTTATGGCTAATGAAGGAGGTAGGGAGGCCTCTCTCCCTTCCCTTGATGCTGAAATCAAACACATGTGCAAAAATAAAACCTCTCTTTTGAATTTGAAAACCAACAAGTGAGTTATGTGTCATCAAGGGGGTTTAATGCCTCGTCTTTTGCCTTAATGTGTCATGAAGGGAAATTGTGCTGAATCATGAAGGTTATGGTTGTTCCTCTCCTCTCTCTCTCACCCTCTCAATGCTGAAATCTTCAATTTCAAAGAGTTTCCATCATCCTCTTGCTCTTTCACTCAAAGAATTTTCCAAAAAAAACCTAGAACTCTTGTGCTGTTTCCTTGAAGAGTTGCTGAGCCTTGTTGTTGTTGGAGTCGACACTTCTCCTTCTCTTGAGGTGATAAATTCCTTATTTAATCCTCTTCCAAGAATCCTAGAGGCTAGTACAAATGGTAAGTGGTTAAACTATCCTAAACTTTGTACTCGTGATGATCAACCTTTGCTCTTACTAGGGCTTGACTAGTTTATTTTTCCAGCCTTGTTCTTCCTCAAATTTGAACATCTCTCTCTCATATCGGAAGGATTAGGACCGTGAGGCATCTCTCTTAATCAAAAAGTTCAGTTCTCTGAGTTATTCGTGCATTAGAATTACGCTTTGTCGAACTTCATGCAATTGGTGTCCATAGTGCCTCTAAGGCCTTTGAGAAGAAGGACTAACAAATAGAACCTTGTTCAATCCTAGGACTACATCAAACTCGAATTCTATGCACTTTTGGAGGCCTTGGTTCGTGCTACACACAATCTTGATCAACTCCCTCAAGTAAGGTTGGTATCTCCTTCCATTCTTGCTCGAAAACCCTATGGCCCTTCTTGTTCAAAAAGAATTTTTTGTATGGATCCATGCAGTTTTTCTTCAAGTAGATAGATATTCTTGAGTGTGAAAACATTCAAGAAGTTAGGAATTCTATCTCTAACAATATCAAGGCTTAAAAAAATTGTTATTCATCAAAATATAATAAATCATTAAATCATTTGAATCTAACAACATGGACTTAGCGTACAAGCCTAAGCTAAGTCTTGAAGCTGAACCATTCACACCTAAAGCTACACCTCCTAAACCACTAACTGTTGAAGAGGAAGGTTTGGTCACTAATAACTTCGGCACTGACACTGAAAGTTTAGACATTATTTGTAATGTAGTGTCTATCCTTCCTTCCGAGTTCGACCAGACTACAAAGGTAACTGAAGATGAAGACGACTACTATGTCGAGGATGAAGAAGATGATAACCCTCTGTGCTACTACATAATGACTAAATGAGGGGTCGAAGAGCAGAACGCGGTTTTCAAGAAGTCGGATCCAGAAATGAAAAAGCACTTAAAGCCACTGTTTGTGTGGGCTCTAGTTGAAGACAAAGGGATCAACAAGGTGTTGGTTGATGGAGGGGCAGCAATAAATCTGATGCCTAAGTTCTTAATGAAGAAATTGGGCAAGACGGAGGCAGATTTACAGCCTCATAACTTGGTTCTTTTCGATTACGAGGGAAAGACGAACAAGTCACTTGGGGTTATTCCACTCGAAATCACCGTAGGAACGGTGACAAGAACCACTCTGTTTGTGGTAGTTCCTGCTAAAGAAAATTATAATTTGCTTCTAAGCAGAGAGTGGATTGATGGAGTCAGAGCGGTTCCTTCGACCTGGCACCAAAAGCTATCCCTCTGGAGAGAAGACAGCATCCTTGAGAATGTTGATGCTGATCAAAGCTACTTCTTGGTCGAATGTGATCAAGTCAATAAAAAGACATTTGACAAGAAGCTAGAAAATATTCCACCTTTCAATGATCTGAAGAATGAAATGAAGGGGGAATATAGACCAAGTTCATTCAGGCTCGACCCTGATTATGGTTTCTTCCGAAGAATGGAGTTCCATTGATGACTGGATTTTATATGATAATTTTAGGGTCTTTTTAGTCTTTTTATTTTGTTATTTTTGAGTCTCATATAGGATTTTTATTCTTTTTATGTAGATTTTATATTTATTTTTCATTTTGCATATAGATTAGCTTTTATTTGTTTTTTAAACTTTATTTTATATTTTTAGGAGTTTATATAGTTATTTTTATATTTTTAGGAAAGCTGGTATAATTATCATTTTTGTCCAGGGACCAATTTGTAAGTTTCAGGAAAGGAAGGACCAAAGTGTAAAATTTCAAGAGTGGAGGATGAAAAGTAAAGTTTCAAAGAGTTAGAGGGCCATAATTGAAGTGCTAGCAAAGAGAGGACTTAAAGTGGAAATCAAGAATATGAACCAACACTCTCTAAATTAAGCACATGGAAAATAAGGATTAAAGGATGAGTGGAGAATTGATGGTAGTGGGAAGGAGTTTTCAAAAGTTAATTGGTGGCCAATGAAGGCCATAATGGCCATCAACTCCTCCACCATTGAAAGGCAAATTTTTGCTATAAAAAGGAGTGCTCATCCTTTGTAAAAATCACACCAATTCAGAGAGGACTTAAAGTGGAAATCAAGAATATGAACCAACACTCTCTAAATTAAGCACATGGAAAATAAGGATTAAAGGATGAGTGGAGAATTGATGGTAGTGGGAAGGAGTTTTCAAAAGTTAATTGGTGGCCAATGAAGGCCATAATGGCCATCAACTCCTCCACCATTGAAAGGCAAATTTTTGCTATAAAAAGGAGTGCTCATCCTTTGTAAAAATCACACCAATTCAGAATACAACAAGTATTCTTCTTTCCTCGTTAAGAGCATTGTTCCTAGGAATTGTGGGAAGCCATTCTTGAGCTCCTATCCAGGGTAATTCGATGCCTCTTTTAGCCATGCTTGGCTAAATCTTTAAAGTTACTTGGGTTGTTTTAGTTTGTAATTTATGTTTTAGTTTTGCTTCTACATTTCTGAATAATATTGCTATAAGTTCATGTTTTATTTCCTTGTTCTTCATTTCCTCTTAAAGTACACAAGAGTTCTTGCTTATTGCTTATAACAATGAGAATCGGTAAGTAGTAAGGGAAATAGGATTTAAAAAAGGCTATAAGTATATATCGCTAAGAAATTAGGATAGACGTAGCTTTATGTTGGCCTGAACTTCATCTTCATCTTCTTCTTTAATTAACTAAATTGCAAGAAATTGAGTTTAGTAATTAGAAATAAAGTTCTACAATGTGTAAGAGATTAACTTGTAGAAATACTAGGCTATATAGCATCATGAACTTGGTTTTAGAATTCAGAAATTAAGTAGGAGTTTGCTAGCATATTTTATAAACTATGTAATTCAACCCAAGTGCTTAAATTCCATCATCTTTATTTTCTTTTATTTCATGCTATTTTATATACTTGTCCTAAAACCAACATCAAAAATACATCTTTTAATTTTCTGTTAAAGTACTAAACAAGTTACTAAAAAGACACCTATCCCTGTGGGTTATTACGCGATAACCATCCGTGCACTTGCGGATTTGACAATCATCCATCAAAGAAAGGAAGATGAAGATGCCACAAGCGAGTGGCACATGGTGGACCCCATATAAACGAGTAAATCTCGAAATTCGGCTTACATGGCCGAATGTGGTAAGGAAACAGTTCTAGAAGCCGAAGATACGCTAGAAAGAACGCAATTCGACTTATGAAGATGTACAAGTTTTACATCGAGACACGGCGATGAGGTCGAAATGTAATGTCATTACCTTAGAAACTTAGATGGTGTAATAATAGGCATGTTCGAAGTATTATGTTATGCCTGTAATTGTATTCTTCATAAAACCATATAAAAGTCATTTTAGCGTTCCATTGTGCTTTCAACTTTATTCAAGTCGAAGTGCGTATTGTCTAAGCCTATGTAATGTTAAACTAGTAAATGGCTTTAACGATTTTCTTTTGTCGAAATGCAGAGATGATGCTAACTTAGTGTGAACTAAGTTTAGAAGAAGCGGAATTTGACTAAAAAGCACTTTGAAGAATAAACGTTCTTACAGCTGCAGCGGAATGGGCATCATCGTGTCGCCTTTGTGAAGTTTTGTTAGCAATATAAAGTGTTGGGTGATAATTCAAGATTTGCCTGTGATTTCGTTTTTCTAAAAAACCTTAAGCGATAAGTCGATTCTCATCTCAATTAAGTTCTCACTTTATCGTAGTTTGAATTCTATTTGTTAAAGCCTATGGTCATCGATATAAACGATCAGGCTTTGACGAATTACTCACTTAAAATCAAGAAAGGATCATTTGATTCAGAAAGTAATCAAAAGGTGCAAAAGCAACTTCACAGTAGGCTGTATAATTATAACGAAATCATCAACATACAAGTTTGAGGCCGTGCCATCAACCAAAAAGCTATGAAAATTACATCTCGACTAAAACGGCCTAGACTCCTAAACTCTTGATCTGCTAATTCGAAAGAACTAATGTCAAGGAAAATCAGAAGAGATTATTGATTCTTTGATGGACATTGAAGGGTCATCAAAATCGTCTAAGTCTTTAGAAGAAAAAAAATAGTCGATTACGAAGCCCTTTGCTCCAAGAAATGCAACTCCGATTTCTTGATAAGCCACTTCCTCCAAAGAATCCCAGGCTAGAGAAGAGGGACTTTTTGGACCTTTTAGCAACTTGGTTATGAGGAAGCCGTAAGGAATGGCTCACTCCCTGTTGATGAGAGCGAAGGCAAGGTGGTTGTAGACATATTGATATACTCCTCATTCAGAATAGAGTATATCATAAATAAGTCCTTGTCGAACACGTCCTCCAAATGATCTACTCTTGGGAAAATTACATTGGTGATTATTTGGTGTAGGAACTTGGCCGAGACAGTGAGAGAGGAGTAGAGAGAACGTTGAGCAGCTGTGGGGTTATCCATATGATAGATAAGCTCATCAATGTCCTCCCTGACATGCCCCCACTGCCAGAACTATGAATAAACTTCTCCGTCGTCATCACTGTTGTGGAGCTCAGAAAGTTTTTCCCTAGTTAGGGAAATGTTCTAGTTCAACACTCTCCCAAAGAAACTATCGTTACGAATGAGAGATAACGAACCCAGTAAGCCATGACCAGTTTGGGGTAAAGAGACTCAGCGGAAGCTTCACATAGTGAAGAAAGACAAGTATGGTGTAAGGCATGAGAACTAGAAACGTGGTAACGGCAAAGTTGGAAAAAGTTAAGGGAATAAGGAGGGTAGATAGTCATCATGCTGGTGATTCTCGCAGTAAGACGTTCTTTGGAGGAAGTTTGGAAGAAGAAGACAAAATCTGAAAGAGGATGGAAGGAAGTATGCAAAGTAACGTCACTTATAGGTAAATGGAAGGAGATGAAAAGATTTCCTATTTGATAGATGTAATTGAAAAGCCATTCAGAAATGGCTAAAACTTGATTCAGAGTTCAAATTACGAGGACTGCACACATCATAAATTCATTATCCATCATTACCTATCTGACAGTTAATAGGGGGCTATTAACTGCTCCACTATCATTACTAAACCGTCAATCTTCCTTTCACTCTAAAATAAAGGATAATTTAAAAATTGTCTTTTATTTTAAAAATATCACACTTCTCAGCAGGAAATCCCTTCGAAGTATGATATTTTGGGGGGCATCTGTTAGCCTGAAAATTTTGCTAAGTCTTAATATGGTCAAAGGTTGCATGGAAAAATGGTTTCGACCAAAAGAGAAGATATACAATGAGGGCTAGCAAAACTGTTTCCAATAATTCGACTGGCATTTGGAGTCGAGGTCGAATCCGTGTGAAAGACAAGGTCTTAAAATGAACAAAGTGTTGGACTAGACTTGTCTTCGACTGAAATTTCAACATGCATCAAGAGGCTTATCAACGGAGGTTACAGGCGGTTACTCGAGGTGAACGTGCAGAAGGCAGACTAGTAGACGTGGGACACATGTCAAACGTAAGGAATCTGTCTGTTACCCAACAATTGGAGTCGGCAGTATATAAATAGAGGAAGACAGGCAAGAAGAAGGGGTCTTTCGTCCACATCACAACAGGTCCGGTAGCGGTAATTCTCAAACCCCACAGCCATAAGTCCAAGTGAACGCGACGTAGTGCGACGGGAACGAGTCAAACGTGAGTGGCTGAGTGATGCTCGATTGACCAAACCTTTACATTTCCCTGCAAAACTTTTATGTTTTCCTGCCGTTTAATTTTAATGCAGTTTTTCCTTTTCCTTTTCTTTGTCTTTTCATTTACTTTAAATTCTGCACTTTTCTTTTATCTCAAACGCTTAACCAGTTCGCTCAAATTACTTTCAACGGACACCACGCACACCCACTCCACTCACACCATCTCACGCGCTCACGATTTTCATATCCCAGAGCTCGTAAGAGGATCAAAATCCAGCCTCTTCATCAACATTTGGATCAACTTATAAATTTACGAGGTTTACCAAAAATCAATATAAACAGGTAGGTGTAGGTCCCCTCCCCCATGGTAAATCAACCATTAATCCCCTCAGTCATTCAACTTCTTGACCTGCATATTTAAGAGCTATAAATTCTAACTTAATTGTTGACCTAGCTATGCACGTTTGTTTTGAAGATTCTAAGATAGTTTGCCACCTCTCGATGTAAATATGTATCAACTTGTGAAACTCACCTCGTCATATCTGAGACCTAGTATGCATCACAAGATACCATCTAACACTCATGGAAACTTCAGAGTAATTTCAACTCCAATACATATCATTGTGTAGGTGCACACAAGCACAAACAACGGAGAATGAATTATTCATGGAAATCAACATCTCTAGTTTCAATAAAATTATTATCATTTAAGATCAATAATCAATATGCAACACTGCCATGAGCATAACCAATAAAATAACAACAATTTTCTTAGCATCAATATTTTTTTAAAATATTATATTCCTAATATGGCCAAACAGCCCCGCAATAATTAGGGAGTGTTAACAAATTTTTATGTGAGACTTTGTTAACTAACACTCAAGATAACTTTCACTCACATACATAATTAAGGAACATAGAATTCATCGTGAATTTTACGTTCTAATTTTCCTTTCAACTATGCCCAAAATGTTAAGGTGAATAAAATGCAATGAGTTCACTTGAGTTCATGTACAGTGCCATTTTTCCTCCTTTGATGAATATATAAGTGTAGCCAATTCAGTGTCTGGTTTATCATCCACCATTTGAAATGTAGCCATTTTACAGTGACATACTTTGTTCGCATCAACATTTGCTTCATTTCTTTTGGAATGTTTTTTCATTCATAACAATAAAATAGCAATAGTAATAATAATATCGATTAATTATCAAATTAATCTCTGTCTTTCTACTCATGTTTGCGTTGGTTCGTAGTCACAAAAGAAAACAACGATATGTTCCTACTATTGCATCATGTTTTCCTTTGCTTCTCACCTGAGGGTGGAGCTCTGGCAAACTGGTTTAGTGTCAGGCATGTGCATACGTGACTTTATCCACGTCATTTTTAATTAAATTTAATTTTTAAATGTATATTTAAAAATAAAAATTAATTAAAATTAATAATTAAAAACAAAATTACAAAAGAAATCATTAATCATGTAGATTATATTAAAAAAAAATCTAAATTCATCTTCATCTTCATAAATCTTCTTCACGTTCTTGAGTGTTCTTCATCCTTTCTCACTCAAACCCACAAAATCAACCTTCAAATCACCACTCTTCAAACTAAATCCAGGAGCTTGCATTTGTAACCAAAATCAACACCCTTTCTACGCAGCTTGCATTTTTGATTCCGAAGCCCTGAAGCTACGATTCATCCTCAAATTTCAAACCACACGAACCTCAGTTAAATCCGTAAAAATCCCGAACATGAATTGACACATTACCTATCATGTCATTTGCCATGTCGTCTTTCACGTGATGTGAACTAGCAAATGACGTGAGTGTGTCACGTAGGCATCCACCAAACACACAAACTAGTCATTGGAGCTCATGATGACCAAAATGCAACTATTTTCCAAAAAAAAAAACCAAAACTCGACATATATATAAAATCAAAACTTATATAACTTATAATAAAAAAAAATATGACATATGTATTAAAATATAATAAAAGTGACCTCATTTTAAAAATGGACTTATACAAATAAAAATAAATTTAAGAGAAGATTAACAAATATTTTAACTCCAAATATAGTTAACAATATAACATTTGTAGACCTCTGCTTCTATTGCATGTAACTATTCCTCATATGTGTGGTGGGTTGATCCTCCATAAAGGGTTGTTGAAGCTTTGTTTGTAAACTTTACTTTTTTGAATTAAATTTAAGACGAGCTTTTAAAAAAAAATATAGCACTTATAAAGACTTCATTCTTTATTTAAAGAAAACGATGATGGTGTATGATAGGAGCTTGACTAAATCGCAAGAGAAAGAGACATGATTCTTTATTATTAGTACAACAAACTTTGCACATCAGTAAATTAAATTTGCTATGTTATAGGAAAGGTAAGAGAAGGACTTCATCCCATTTCCTGAACTTTATTATTACCATGGATATGATTCTAGTAAGCACATGAAATATTTTATAGTTTCGGATGTCAATTTGTGCGTAAATCTTTCGTAGAAAAAGGGATAAAAAAGTAGTATAGAAAGAGGGCACTAGTTAGCAAATTGCAATGGTAATCAAGACAGCATCTATGACTTGGAGCAAAAAAAGCAAAGGGTCGTAGCTACAATTGACTGGGCTTGAGACTTTGATCGAACAACAAACAAGGCATTAAAATGGGACTCCACCTTATTCTTGATTAAAATATATACTTCATTCCACCTTTTTAAATTTTGTGACGGAATACAAAATCCTTGATTGATGAAAAATAGAGACAAAATTAGTGGTAGATTTTATAAATGGGTGACTTCTGCCACAAGTCACTAATTTAAATCCGGCTACTTTAGCGGCAGAATTGTTTCCATCTTCAAAATTTGTCACTAATACATGCAAAGTTTAATAAGTATTTTAAAATTATTGATGGATTTTAGAGATGGAAATATAAATCTTCACTAAAATAGACGTATTTAAATTAGTGTTCACTTTTCCGAGGAAAAACATCCTTTTATAAAATTCATTAATATTTCTGTCATTATTATTTGGATTCTAAGGGTACTATTGACTTTTCCCTCGTCATTCCTGGTGTCGACGATCGGGCCTGCTCAACCTGTTCAAATGACTGTTACATGTATAACCATGTCATCTTTAATCTTAAGTCAAACTTTCCCTTCTTCGACTTTGAGAAGTTATTCTTTTTCAACTTGGACATTGCTCCCACAGAACTACATCTCAATGTTTGGACCCTTGGTCAAGCCTACCAAATTTTGTTCAATTATTTCCAAATCAAACCATCAGAGGATTTTTTTCTTCTTCCTCTCTAACATGTCAAATATTGGTGGCATTTTTGTTTCTCTCAAAAATCATTCTTATTGAAAACTGGTCGGTTGATGGCTATACTCAATCAACCAGTGTTTCTAAATTTAGACTGGTGATCAACTCGGTCAGGGTATGGAATTAATGAGTCACCAATTAGACCGAAAATCACTGATTAGACGATTGACTCGGCGTATTAAAGAATGATTATTTATTCTTACTTCATAAAAAACTCCGGTCATATGTTGTAACCATTTTTTTTATCAACACCTTATAATACTTTAGTGATAACAATGATAGCATGGACAATAAAAAAAAATACCACTCATGCGCCTGCAACAATTCAATCATAGGTTAACATTAAAATGCAATTTTGAGGTTCCAATATATTAATTGATCTCCAAATTGTGCCTAAAACAACAAGTAGTGCAATTGTTAAGTTAGTATTTTTGTAAGGAGGAGGTCATGTGCTTAAGTCTTGCT
Organism: Acmispon strigosus; assembly: GCA_030819835.1. Classification (NCBI taxonomy): domain Eukaryota; kingdom Viridiplantae; phylum Streptophyta; class Magnoliopsida; order Fabales; family Fabaceae; genus Acmispon; species Acmispon strigosus. Next base: position 3,845,567 of record JAUAMA010000001.1, on the reverse strand, counting down.
CCCAACATTTTTGGATTTTTTTCTAGATATTTCCATTAGCGCAACAGCTTTTGAGCTAGCCGGTTCAACCTCTCGATTTTAATTGGTTTTCCTCGGTTTTGGTCGGTTTTACCAGGTTTGACTAGTTTATTTACATATCCGATTTGAATTCTGAGCCGGACCAGCCATAGTATCGAGTCACGGTTCGACTAATTCGACTGGTCAGTTCGGTCTGGTTTGGGTAAAGGATGATTTCGTCTTTATCAAGGCTCCCAACGCTGAAAAGTGTTTTTGGAAGAGAAGGGGTAAACCTGATTGGTTTCCTCACAGCTGGAAACTTCCTAAGAAAGATGTTAGTGAGTTTTCCATTGATTGGGAGACCCTTGCAATGGACAAGTAGAAGTATTACATTTTTCTCCTTGAGTGGAGGTATCAGAAGGGGATCAACCTTTCGAGCAGAGATATTCTAAACCGAGGAAGCCAGTAACTCGGTAAGTTATTCTATCATATAATCCTCTCATTTCCTTCTTTTCTCTATAGTTTTTACAAATTTTGATCTTTTCACTTCTAATATTCTTCTTTTCCTCTCTCTTTTTGTAGACTTTCTCATTTTCGAATTTGATTTGAAGGTTCAAATGTTGATGAATTTCCAAACCGAGCTAGACTTTTTCGCCTTGGAAAAAAGGGAGGCTGAGCAGGAAAAAACTTCTTAGGCCGATAGTGAAGAAACTAAATCAGATGTTCAGAATCTTGAAGATAGTCCTTGACTCGGGAGAGAAAAGGAAGCTTGGCCGATCGGAAGGTGGAATCATTCATCATCCCTCCTATGCCTTCTCTTGGCAAAAGAGGGAAAGGAACTCAGGAAGAAACCTCCACTTCTTCCCTTGTAAATAGAATCCTTCGGAACAAATATGAAGAGCTTGCAACTAAGAAGGCTGAAAAACTTGTTGCTTCTCCAACCAAAAAGGCCAAGCTTTCAAAGGTATGAACCAGAGTAGTCGCGGGTCTAGGCTGAGTGGCAAAAAGCAAGCCATATGCAGGATTCCGCCGACCAAGATAACGAAGCTATTTCTCTAGTCGATAAATTAGACTTTATCAACCAACTCAGCTGAGGAGGGTCCTATTATGACGTTACAGAAGAGCTTGGGGGCTCAAGGATCTGTTGATTTGGCCACCAAAAGTTCTTTTCAATCGTTTTTGGCTTCTGAATTTCAAAAGGCATCTATCCTGCGCTAGTTCTAAGTGGATGCTGAGAACGCTGAGAAGTCTTTACAAGAGAAGGAGTTGATTGAGAAATTACTTCAAGAAAATGAGATCAAAATTCAAGCTCAAGCCAATCAACATGCTTAGGAAAAAGCTCTTCTTGCCGAGGAGATTAAAAACTCTCTTGCTGAATAGGTTAAGAACTTAAAAGCCAAGTATTCTAAGGTAGAAATCAAATGTTCCGAGGCGGAAGCCAAGTGTATTAAAGCCGAAGCTTCGCTCCTCTCTTCCTCGGACGCACTTAAGTCTAAAGAGGCTGACTTTTCCAAGGTTGTTGAACTCAACATGAAGCAAGAGAGCCTGGTCAATGAGTTACATGACACTTTAGATAGTACTCTTGACACAACCTTTAAGAACGCGAGGGTCAGCTTCAGATTCTCAACCTTGGTCTCATCACCATAGGTACAGATTCCGAAAGAGCAGTCCATGAGGGGAGAATTTGTGAATTAATTGGAGATGATTATGTCCCTTTTTCTGATGCGAACCTCCCTGCTTAACAAATTACTTTTGTATTGTAATTCTGTTCGACTTCTTGTGGTCGACCGTTAGGTTTTCATGTTGAACTCATATTTAATTTGTAAGAAAGTATTTGCACTTTTCTTATGTTTCTATCATCTCACTTTTTTCCGTCCGTGCGTTCCCAATATTTCCTCTTTAGCGAATTTATCCATCAAAATGTGATGTTATCTTGCTTAAGACGTTCGCCATACACCAATTGGTTAGCTCACTTTCAATTTAACAACGTGCTTCTCCTTTTTTTTTTGTGATTCTCTTGGTCCTTTAATCAATATTTCCTTGTTGTTTGACCCAAAGATTTCAATCTTTTGGGGTCTAAGTAAATTGAAATTTCAATTTTATGAAAATTGATATAACACAATTGTACCTTCTTATTTCAATATTCTTCTTGAAATTTTGAAGTTGAGTTTGAATGGATAAAAGGTGGTAGATTCAATTCCTTTTTCTTGAATTGCATGCTTCTCCACCAAGCCTTGTACTCCTTGATTGGATTACTTCAGTTTGTCCTTTAGTGAGACAGGTGAGACTGTATCCCTTTCGGGTTACTTACTCGCCGCGGATTGTATCCCTCAAGGGTTACTTATTTTCGGCTCCCAGCGAGGCAGATGAAGCTGTATCCTTTTTAGGTTACTTTTTCGCTGCTCTTCGGACTGTATTCCTCAAGGGTTACTTATTTTCAACTTCCACTGAGACATACTTATCATCCAAAACTTGAAGTTTCCTTACCTTAGGCGTTTTTCTTCCTAAGCAGTCGTTCTACCACGATTTCAAGCCTCACACCTCGTACCTTGGCATCTCTTGAGCAAGAGACAATTCCAATCCAAGCTTTTTTTCCATCTTCTTCATTCTTCTCCTTCAAAAACTACTGTTGTACAACAGAAATATTTCAAATTTGAGCGTGGAGCTGGACCTAACAAAACCAGTGTATGGGAAGATAATGATCAAAGACTTTTGGTACAATATTGAGTACGAGGGTTTGCACATAATCTGTACAAAGTGTGGTTGCTATGGGCATCGGTATGGCATCCCAAACAACGAGGTGGCGGAGCAGGACCCGAGCCAACCGGTGACAGAGGAACCGGTGACCCTGCCGCAGGCAGCAGGGACTCAAGAGACCGCCGGGAAATCCCCTAGGAATCATGGGGATACTTGGCAGGTGGTGAAGAAGAGAGTTTCAGACCCTAAGGCCGTCGTCGAAGCCGCAGACAGTAGGGATAACGTCACCATGGAGGTCAATAATGATGGAGTTAATGTGCCGGGAATTTCGAATTTGAAACTGACACCACCAGACGAAATTTTCGGCGAATGGATGACGATTACTAGGAGGAAGAAAAAATAGAATCAATCAGTGGAGCGAAATTCTAGGGATTTGGAGCTGGTTTCCAAGGTTGCGGCTGGTAAAACAATGATTGCCAATCATGACGCACAAAAATCGGGGGAATCGCAGCAGTCCTCAAAAGTCAAGCCTGGCAAGCCAATAATTGGCAGTCAAGGTTCACGTAAATCAAGGGAAGAGTCTAGTAAAGATACGCTGGCTCCTCTCCATGACGTGGGGAATTTTGACGCGGGGAAAGTAACTGGTTCCGCGAGTGCCATGAATAATGGTGGCCAGAGATTTATGAGGGACGTTGTCCATTAGAAGAAGCCTGACATAGTTGTCCTGGTGGAACCTAGATGTCAGTTTGCTAGAGTTAATCACTTTTGGAGGGACCTTGGCTTCTCCCCTAGCTTCTTGGAGGAAGTCATGGGTTTCAGTGGTGGTATATGGGTTTTGAAGAATGACAAAACCTCAATCTCTCTTCGCCTCTTCCATCAACATAATCAGGTCGTCTCCTTTGAGCTTTGCCGTGATAACCTTGCATGGATTTGTACGGCAGTGTATGCTTCCCCAAACCCGCTTCAGAGGGAGGTCCTGTGGAATCACTTGATTGACATCAAAGGTGGGATATCGCAGCCTTGGTTTTCTAGTTGGTAGCTTCAATGAGATTCTCCACCCTTTAGAAGTCTGGGGTGGGGAGTTTCTGGTGAATAGGGCGCCTCGCTTTGCTGCTGTCATGGAAGCATGCAGGCTGATTGATCTTGATACCGTTGGGGGGAGTACACGTGGTTCCGGAAGCATAATAACAGGCTTATTCTCTCCAAATGGCTCAATAGGGCTCTTGGTGATGTTGATTGGAGGGTGTCCTTCCCTGAAGCTTTTGTCAATACTCTGAAGCGTGTCCATTCTAATCATTGTCCTCTCCTCACGCACTGCGAGGACTCTCAGCATAGGAGACATGATCATCTGTTCAGGTTTCTAGCGGCTTGGGCTGAGAATCCAGAGTCTGAGAGACTTGTGGAAAACGCATGGAGGAGCGGCGCCGAGGACATTAGCATGAAGTTGGATAGAGTGCGTGGGGAGTCAGTCCAATTTAATGCAACAATTTTTGGTGACATTCATCATCGTAAACGTCGAGCGGAAGCACAACTTAAAGGCGTACAACGGGAATTGAATGTGAGGGTGACCTTGGATTTGGTTCAGTTTGAGGTAGAACTTCAGAAAGAATATAGTAATATTCTGAAGCAAGGAAAGATTATTTGGTACCAGAAAGCCTGAGACAATAGAGTCGGGTTGGGTGATTGGAATACAACCTATTTCCATAACCAAGCGGTGATCAGGGGCAAGCAAAACTGGGTTCACAGATTGAAGCTCAACGATGGGGAATGGTGTGATGACGAAGCTATGCTGGCCAGTGAAGCTATAAGCTATTTCTCTTCCTTGTTTGCGGCTGATGTTAACACCTCGGGATCCAGCTTTCCCCATGCCACGTTCCCTACGTTGTCAAAAGCGGCGTGTGAGATTCTTGTGCACCCGGTTAGCAAGGAGCAAGTTCGACAAGCCTTGGTGTCGATAAATTCCTTTACGGCCCCAGGATCTGATGGGTTCCAACCTAGCTTCTATAAGAAGTTTTGGAGTCATGTGGGTGATGCGCTTTGGGACCTAGTCCGTAGAGCATTTGAGACAAGCCGCATGGATGCTAAGCTCATGGAGACTGTTGTGGTGTTGATTCTGAAGGTCAACCACCTGTATACCATCAGAGATTTTCGACCCATAAGCCTGTGTAATGTGACTTATAAGTTGATTACTAAGGTGTTGGTGAGCAGGATTCATCCCTTCCTTAATAGGATTGTTGGTCCAATGCAAAACAGCTTCCTTCCGGGAAGGGGGACGATGGACAATGCATTGGTGGCTCAGGAAATAGTGCACTATATGAACAAGTCGTTGTCAAAAAAAGGGCTGCCTAGCTTTTAAGATTGACTTGGAGAAAGCCTATGAAAATGTGTCTTGGGAGTTTTTGACAGAGACCTTGGCATTGTTCAAGTTTCCCCAGGGTAGATTGATTAGATCATGTGTTGTGTGAGCTCCTCAGAGGTGTCCTTGTTATGGAATGGTACCCGGATTCCAGCATTCAAACCTGGAGGAGGCCTCAGTCAAGGAGATCCTATGTCGTATCTCTTTGTCCTTGTCATGGAGCGTCTCCCCGTTCACATCCAACACTTGGTGGATGGCGGAGTTTGTAAGCTGGTCCATCTTGCGCCTGGAGGTCCGCCTATTTCTCATTTATTCTATGCAGATGACGTCCTCCTCTTCTATCAGGCTACAACAGTGCAATTCAGTTGGTGGCGGACTCACTAAGACAGTTTTGTGAGAGCTCAAGCCTCAAAATAAATCTGAGTAAGTCGAAAGCTATTACGTCGAGGGGAGTGAGACCAAAAGTGAGGGCTGAGATTTCCATAATTTCTATGATTCCTTTTATTAGAAATTTGGGGAAGTATCTGGGATTTCCATTGAAGAGTGGAAGAATGAAGCGTGCTGATTTCAATTTCATCTAGGATAACATTCAAAAAAAGCTATCCACATGGAAATCTAGCATGTTGAACGTGGCGGGTTGCATGTGCTTGGTGAAGTCAGTCGTGGCGTCAATCCCAGTGTACACCATGCAAGCCTTTTGGCTACCAAGGTCGGTAACGGATTCTCTGAACCAAGTGATGCGGCGGTTTCTATGGTCGAAAAATCAGGGCACGAAGATTTGGTATCTTGTGAATTGGAGAACGGTCACGGAGACTAAGGAGAGTGGTGGGCTCGGCGTCAAAGACATGAGGACGACGAACACGACGATCTTGGGAAAAGCCGTGTGGAGCATCGTTGACCAGCCAGGCAAGTTATGGGTTCAGATCATGGGACACAAGTACCTCTTTGGCAGTTCCATTATACAGGTCCGTTGTGCGCAAAATCCTTGGCCGGCGTGGAAGGCGATCCTCAAAGCGCGAGATCGACTGCGTGAGGGATTTTGATTCCGTCTTGGCGATGCGAGGAGCTCGTTGTGGTACTCGGATTGGAGTGAGTTAGGGTAGATTGCTACTCAGGTGTCGTATGTGAATATAGCGGACACATAGATCAAGTTGGGTGATCTGATTCAGGACGAGAGATGGTGTCTCAATCAACTCTACACGACCCTGCCGCAGCAGGCGAAGGAGTACTTCAATGAAGTGTCTCTGTGTCTTAACGCGGGGAGGAGGGACTCATGGACATGGGATTGCAGTCGTATTGGGTGTTATACTGTGAGGGAAGCATATGATTGGTTGAATGGCCAGCATCATGACCACTACGGTTAGCTCGATGGCGATGGGTCTGGAAATTGTGTTCCAAAGAGGATTAGGCTATTTGTGTGGATTGTTCTTCATGGATCGTTGCAAACGAATGAGTACAGGCACAAGTGTCTCATGACGGTGTCGCCGGCGTGTGGAAGATGCTTGTCGCCGGCAGAGGATGTGCTTCATTGCCTCTGCGATTATCCCCCCTTGTAAGAAATTTGGTTGGGGTTGGGAGCGGTGTCCTGGGCGAATTTTACTCACCCAAATCCTTGGTTCTGGGTCCAGCGATTGCCGACTGGCCAAAATGGAACAGTGTTCTTAGCGGCCCTGTGGAGCACGTGGCGCTGGCGCAACAACATGGTCTTTGACCAGACCCCGTGGCCAGTTGCTGAAGCGTGGCGAAGATTCACACATGTTCATGACGATTTTCGACGAGGCACAGGTCATGTTCTTCATGAGGACGACGACGGTAGCTTGGTCACGCAGTGGACACGGCCAAAGGAGGGGCTGGTGAAACTCAACACCGACGAAAGCTATCATGAGCAATACAACTGTATGGGAGCAGGTGGGGTCTTGCGTGATGAGGGTGGTCGGTGTCTTTGGGGTTTCTCTGCCTTTGCGCATGGGTGGTTCGGCGTTCATAGCCGAATTAACTGCTTTGCGCTACAACCTGATGTTGGCTTGGAACTGTGGGATTTGTGCCCTGGTTTGTAAAGTAGATTGCAGGGAGCTTGTGTCTGCTGTGCATGACTAGGATTCTTCTCGTTGGCTACCGGAACTTGGAGACGTGCAAGAGCTGCTGGCGAGGGAATGGAACGTCTCCTTATGGTGGTCCCCGCTTGAGTGTAATACGCCGGCGGATTTTCTAGCTAAAGCGGCCTCTCCTCCGGTGGGGATGCACTTGCTTGATAGTCCCTGTGTGGAGTTGGAAACTATTTTGCTTAGAGATGCTTTAATGTAGTTTGTTTCTGTTTGTTTGTTTTCGGATGTATAAAAAAAACACATTTTAGTGATGTATTTCAATCGGTGTGTAGGATTAAAATAGAAGTACCGAAAATAAGAATTGACTGTTAAGAATCTTTCCTTGGACTTCCAAGTTCAAGGAGAAATTGAAACCATTTCCACATTTGTCTCATCAACACTAAGAATAGATAACAGAAAAGAGGCGCACAAAAGAAGTAAATGGGAAAAGGATTACCAATATTTTTATCACAAAAATGGCTATACACGAGATAACATTACAAAGGAGGGCCAAGTGTGGAGGGCCATAAGAAGGGCCATTATGAGAGCACCCGAAGTAGTAATAATGATGCAAGTGCCCTAGTTGTCATTTTTTATAGAGCATGTGAAGATCAAATTACATGTAAATAAACCAAAAAAAAAAAGGATTTTTCTTTTTTAAATTCATAAAACTTAATGAATAAGATTCCTTAAACATAGGCAACTAAATAGTAAAGGGCACAAAAGTTCGCCACCTTCATCACCTATGAACCCAACTTGACCTCAAGCACAGTCTTGTAAGCTTCAGAGTGAGACACACACCGCTATGACATTTTAAACACTGCTTGGCATGGAGTGGCAAAGAAGGTACACTCTCAAACAAGAGTCCATTTGACAAGTACATTACTTAAGCCTTACCTGGAGAATTAGATGCACTTGCTTGTTGAAAATGGACCTTAGCTCTTCATTGGCTTCAATTCCAATCCTCCTGTATTAACAAACGTTAATATACACGAATTTTCACAACTTTCAACATAATGATGCCCAAATAACACTTCACTTGAAAAGCAGGGACAAAAATGAACCCAGGGTATGAAGGGGGAAGGTAGATTAAAACAAGAAACCGAAAAATAATAGTCCTATCCTAAGACGAAGAAAGAAAAACCTATAGAAAAATGGTAATTTTCGTGGACAGAAAGGTTATCAATTCTGTTCAGAGAAGCTGCAGGATGAAATTTTGAATCTAGATGCCCCGCAGTTTTGGCAGAGGGAAAACGGGCACAACTGTAAATGACAATCTCATGCATAATAACCCTAAAACCATGGAGCTATCCCTAGTTTTCCCATATTCTATGACTAAACTCAATCCTGTCTTTGTTCAAAACAAGAGAAATAGCTATAAAACAACAATTGCAAACAGTAAAGGCTGAAGATAGAAGTTACCCAATTTTGGAGCCATTCTTCCCTACAAGAATCTTGCGTTGGCTTAATTTGTGAGTGATGAAGTGTTGCTCAATCCTAAGAGAACCGTCTCTTAACTCTTTCCAGTCAATCAACTTATGTTCAATGTCATATGGAACTTCCTGAATTGAGAAAATTGTTAGTCAATATCTAAAATGTTAACACTATTACCGAACCCTACAACATGCATATGCAGGGCCGTTCTAGCTATAAATTAGAAGAGTGAATTCGACAACTACCTGATGTATATGGTCCAACAACCTTTCACGCACAACTTCTTTTGCTATCATCTTCATAACTTCCTCGCTCATGGTAAATGGATCTTCTTCCCAGGGCCGTTCAACTGCCTGTGCATGAGAAACAATTAAGAGCTAAGTCTTGGATGGTTTAATCAAAGATATCAGGAAGAACCATAAAATGTAATTGCAAAAGGAAAAAAAAATCATATGAATAGTAAATAATGAAGCAATTATGATTGATAACATAACCAAGTCTTATCCCATTAGGTGGGAGTGGGAGAGTCTCACTATCTACACCCAAAAAAACTCTGCTGTTTCCTTAAGGCACTATTAAAAAGTTCTGCATATAGCTAAATACATAGCGGAAGTCAAGAAAGATACTTGCCTGCTCCAACAAATACTGAGTCAAATCTTTTACTCCAGCCCCCTTCAATCCTGATATCATGAAATGCCTAAATAGCACAAATAGGGATTAGAAGATACCTTAATGACAATCATCAATCCACAAAAAGTGTTACAATCACTCTGCACGCCAGTGTTTCTCCTTTTCTTTTTACCAGAAAAAAAATTACCTTTCATATCCAGGAAGATCTTTGAATTCTTCAGCAACCTTAATTAAATCTTTCTTTTTCTCCACTAAATCAACCTTGTTCATACACAAAACTCTCTTTTGATTTGGAATTGATCGTGCTCCCATATGTTGAATTAATTTTATCACTCGTGAATCAGGCCTATATTGATGGAATGTTAAAGGGTGAGGGATAGAATCACTGAGAATGAAAAGAACAAAGAATATATGCCATTAAAAGAATGTACTATAGTGAGCAAAAAGGTGAAGAGACATCAATATGGTGACAAGTACATTGTATTCGTACAGCTAGTTTCAACAAAGAAAAATCTATAGAAGCCTTATAAGTTTGATTGGTGTTGGTACACTGCTTGTGTACCAATGAACCATCAGTAAACTAATACACCACACTAATGATTATAATAGATTAATAGGAATAAAAAGACTTCCTTGGTCAACATGTGTAAAATTATTTTTAGAATTCAAAGAGTTACCCAAAACCCCAAAGTATGGTCTACAACTATTACTTACAGACAGCCAGATTTAGATGAATCTATGACATAGTAGGAGATGAAGTGAATACTCATAAAATAGCAAGAAATATACATATTATTCATATCAAATTTTCAGCAGATTCAAAAGTATATCTTACCTACAGTCATACAATTTGGGTAACACAGACATAGCCATATTTGCTTGGATAAATAACTGAGAAAAGTTGGGAAAAATCGGACTCTTGAAAAAAATATTAATGATAAAGGTAACCGACTTTAAGTGGTTATCCAAGCCAATTTAAGCTACAAAATAGTCACTTTAAGTGATTCATGGTAACCAGTTTGATAAGATGTCCTTAATTGGAATTCTCTCAAAAAGTTCAAAATAGAAGAAAGAAATAGGTCATAGCACACGTGTCAAACAGAGACAACTCAATTTAAATAGTAATCCTTTGACCTGGTAATATGTCTATGAACATCAAAAATGACTATGAGCACTTCATAGAGATTGACTGAACTCCAAGCACTTTCGACACGAGCCTTGACATCCCTATAAGGGAATCCACCACAATTTAACATGAGCCCTGGTGTATCGAAAAAACACTGCATTGAGAATGAGATATCAGCGTAAGTATGTAACTAAGAAATTTGAATTAACAAATTAAAAATCTACCAGAACACAATAGAATGAAACAGCATGATTATTACAAAAAACGTGACTGATCTACATTGTAAATGTAATCAACAAATAAAAAACAAATGACAAAATGCAAGATCTACAAGTTCCAGGTTGAGAATAATATGAAGCAGTGATAGTGAGAGGTCAAGTATCAATTAGTGGGTGCCCTTATTATATGCTACGACGTTTTGAAAACCTGTTTCTATAACCCCTTTCGATATATTTAATGTATTCCGGTGCTCAACATGTAATCCAAATTTCAAACTCATTCAAATCATAAGATATCATTAGAAAACATATAAGTAAAGCTCTTATCCTAATTTTAAACATAATAATAAAAAATATGAGTGTTTCCTAATTGATTTATTTGCTTGCCTCAAGAAAATATTGTAACTGTAATTGTATTTAACAATTGGTAATATGATTAATACGAGAAGGGTCTGTAACTAATGTTAAATTCATTTAAGAGTGACCCTACCAGTTCCAAGTCACAAATGCTTTAGCAAAAGTTCTCATTTAACAATGTTATCTACACTTTTTAGAATGAAACCTGTGCAAAAGCCACCCCAAAAAAAGTTTCACAGCTGATTGATCATACATATATCAACAGTAGATGACCAGATCGTCCTATGCTATTACTGTAGAATACTTTAACAACTCAAACATAATCGCTTTAGGTCAAGTATACCAAACTTATGTTATTCAGATTTTAAGAATTCATGTTATATCATGAAGAAGTATGTTAATACTTTTGGTCAGAATCACATGCGAAATCTTATACTCAATCAACATACCAATTTATTGCATGTATTACATGGCATAATAGCACAAGCTTCTTATACAACAAGTCTAATTGTAACCTCAGTGCTCCCTTTACACACAAAGAAGTAAAATGATCACCCAAGTTACTCACAATTTGGGTGTCTTCTTTTGTCAGCACTCCCACAACTTCATGGGTTGTGGTGTTTGTCTTCCGTGAAACAGCAGCCACCTTTGTTCCAACCTATGGCAGATGAGTAAAACCATACATCATATTCGGAAATCACTTGACAGAACTGCTGAAAGTGAAAGATGATAGAAGCAAAATTCTGCATGTATCCAGGTATGCATCAACTACATTTGAATAAGAGTACCAGTTCAAAATTTGTCTCCAACAACTCAAAGTCAACACTCGATACAAGCACAACCAAATGGTAACAAGTGTTTTATAATAATGCTTTAGTCGCTTAACCTCTTTCTAAATATAACTGCAAAGAATGTAATCAAATCACAAAAGCAAAATCAATAGTTCATACTAACTCAAACTTCTCAACCTCAGTAATAAAGAAACTCTGTCCTAGAAATGATCATTTCTCCCCGGCCCTGACCAAAAATAGTCTGTAACAAATCTCAACAATCATGAACAACCAAAGCTTGTCCCTCTTTTCACAGTTGATTGAGTAAGTATCCCATTGTATTCGTGTAATTGTTGTTGTTCACTGTAGAACAACTGCACGTGTTTAATATGCTTAAATGTCAGGGGTTAAGATTCTGTTACAAAGCAGAATCAGTCATAGGTGTTGTCTTTTGATAGTTATAAGTTATAACACAAACTTAACTGAACTCTGTTATAACTGGCCTACAGCTACAATACTACTCTACTCTAAAAACATGATAATTCTTGTAATTTGTGACTCAGAAAGTCATAATACACAATTCACATTGAGTTGCAGATTGCAGAGCACTCAATTTTCTTTCATCTTCCCACACTTTCTTTCATTTTCTACCCTAGCATACTTTATCAATAGTTAAGTGTAAAAAGCAAGGATACTTCAAAAAGATAGATGGCCCTACACTCAACAACGTACCCTAACATACCCGACGAATGCTAGAAACAAACTATTAACCACTTTTTCTATTACTCAGTGAAATCCCAGACAATAGATAGCCGCTTGACTCGCACTGATGCTTTATGACAGGGTAATCAGATACCTATTTAGTAGCTACATAGGTAAGTTAGTATCCTGTTAACATTTCTACTACAGATACTGATAACCATAACAGAGTAAGAGGCTTATATCAGAAGATAGTGCAGTCTATAAATAGTGATCGAACTCACTGTTGAAAGCATGAAATCATCTAAATGAGTTTCCAGAGAAACACTCGAGACTTCTCTCTCTTTCTGACTTCCATTTTCTCTCAAGTTCATACCTTTTACTTTCTCAATTCTCAAGTATTTCTGAATACAAATACCATATCATTGTTTTAAATTGTTATCACAACCGCAATTGTGCTCACAACGTAAACTCGAATTACTCTCTAGTAAGACCAGCATGAAATTTCACCAAATTGTTTTAACATGTCTCATATACTACGCTGAAATAGTAGAACAGAACCGAACAGAACAGAACGAACCATATAATTAGTGAGGGCAGACTTGCCAGCATTGGGGGCACCAATGATTCCCACCGACAACGATTTCTGGTCCTCCTCCTTCACAACGCCCTTTTGTTCTTCTTCTTCATCATCATCTTCCTCTTTCCCTTGTTGCAGCGCTGCTTCCAACAAAGCCTTGGCGAGAGCCCTTCTTCTTATCTCGTCCACCTCCTCCTTCTTCAACTTCCCCTTCGGAACCTCTTCGTTGAAAACCACTTCTTCGACCCGCTCCCTGTACTTGCCCTCCCACGTGGGCTTGGGCTGGGTTTGGTCATGGGGGATTGGCACTTCGTAGTGGGAGCTGTCGAAGACGGAGTCTTGTTCTGAGGGTTGAGGGGTAGTGGCGGTGAGGGTAATAGGGTCCTCCTCGTGCTGCGGTTGAGCGGAGAAGAAGGCGCGGAAAATGGTTGTGGTGGTGGTGGTGGTGTGAGAAGTGGAATGAAGGGTCCTTCTTAGGATTCTCAAGGCTTTCATTGTTAGAATTGATGGATGGATGAAAGGGTTCTATGGAAGAGGAAGAATCATGAAGATTTTACTTGTGTTATGTCGTGTCTGCTTCCTCGATTTGATTTTCGGCTGGCTACGGGGTTTAAAGGTTAGGGGTTAAGGGCTTGCAACCACGGCACTTTCATTTCCGTAATCCTTCGACTACAGCAATCTATTCCCTCAATCTCTCTGCTGCAAATGGTTTTAACCGTTAGATTCATCCAACGGTTCACATACGCCTTATTAAAATAATATGAAAATTGAGTAAACCTCCAAATTTGATCCTTGAAAGATCACACTTATGGCTGTTTGGTCCTCATACTATTTTTTCCCTTCAAGTTAGTCCCTGAAAGATTCGTCGTCAGTCAATCTGGTCCCTGAAAGATTTTTCCGTTAGGTTACTGGACGGAAAATGACAAATATGTAATTTTTTGCCACGGTGGCAGGCCAGGTCAGCTCCAACAGTTAGGAAATTAAGTTTTCAAATCCGTCATTCTAGTCCTCTACTCCATGTTCAAAAGGAAGCCCCAAATTAGAACCCCCATACCCCCAAATTATTCAATGGGTGATTCAGCACCACCAAGCTCTGATGCAAAAACAAAAATAAGCACCACAAACAACAAGTAAGGAAAGGAACAAGCGACAATAACAACAACAAAGGTGACGAGGAGAAAGGGAACAAACTAGAAAAAATGGGTATCCGAGATGGCGGCGCGTGCATCTAGGTTCTTGGCACTCCCCTCCCTTCCTCTACCTCCTCTCCACCACCCTCCCTCCCCTCAACCAAGAAGAAAACCCCAACTTCTTCTTTTGCAACAAAAGGCACCATATCCAACAAGAAATCGACCAACTTCTCGCGGAGTAAGGCATCGCCCCGACCCTTGATGAGGTTAAGGTCAGGGTCGACACCATTGATGGCAAGATCGAGGAAGGGTTGTCGTCGGCGCTCTCTATAAAGTTGAACGACCACCACTGAAGGGAACGACTGATGTCCCGTCGACCAGATGAGTTCACGATGGTGGTTCAAGGTTCGACAATGGTTGCGGTTTAGGTAAGTGAACAATGGTGTAGTGGGGGTTCCCAGGTGCAGTGCTGGTTCTCATTCAAAGTTCGAACACGATCTGCAAATTGGGACTGTGAAGGATTGGTTTGGGGAAAAGGGGAAACCAAAGGAAAATAAGTGGGCAGTGATGGTGTTTACCCAAATCTCAACAGATGCTCAAGACACTTGGCAACTTTTAAATAGTGGGAGAATGTATTTCTTGCTAAATTTTCATCACTGAGAATGGTATGTTCTTCAAGAACCTACTTCTATATCTCCTCATTTTTCCATCACGAGATTTTGACCCAACCCTCTCTTCAACTCGAGATTTCGAGCCTCTAGCCATGGCAAACAAAGAATTTGAAGGAGATTCACCATGAATCCAAAGTTGATTTGGATAATTACGAGGATTCACAGAGTGAATTTGAACTAAGAAATAACTAGGGTTTCTAATTTGGGGATATGGGGGTTCTGATTTGGGGTTTCCTTTTGAACATGGAGAAGAGGACTAGAATGACAGATTCGAAAACTTAATTTTCTAACTGTTGGAGTTGACCTGGCCTGCCACTGTGGCAAAAAATTGCATATTTGTCATTTTCCATCCAGGGACTTAACGGAAAAATCTTTCAGGGACCAGATTGACTGACGGCGATTCTTTCAAGGACTAACTTAAAGGGAAAAATAGTATGAGGACCAAACAGTTATAAGTGTGATCTTTTAGAGACCAAATTGGAGGTTTACTCTATGAAAATTAGTAATAATAATATTTAATCAAACAAAACTCCCCAACTTCCTTCCGTCAAGTCCCTCTGCTAATCCTCTTAAACAAAACTCCCCGGCTTCCTTTCCTTTTTCAGAACAAACGGAAGAGGCGATGGTGATAGACGAAGTGGGCGATGATTGGCCGTTGAACAGTGCAGTGGTGAAAGGTGAGAAATTGGTGGCTGGGTTGTTGAACAGGTCGGCCATTGAGCAGTTCGTCTTTCTGCCATGCTACTACGCCAAGTTCACTTTTACATTTAATTAATTAAAACATTTTTATAATTATTGATGGATCTGGACTATTTAATACAGAACCTAACGACCACATTGGCAAGTTTGCCGAACCACCACTCCGACGATGAATAATTCCAATTATTTTATTAACCTCAGAGACTAATTTTAGATTTTACTCTGACAAGGGACTAAAACCAAAACTCGGCTAAACCTTAGGAACCATTTACTTAGCTAACCCTTATATTTTCAGTTATGATGTAAGAATTATCATAATATCTTTTTAATTTAAAATAAATAAATTTGTTATATTTTAATTAATTTTATATATTAAAAAAGGTATTTTAGAAATTGATTCAGTTATAGAATTGTGTTATATACTTAATTATGGCTCATGCTATTAAACATTTTAAGCTTAAATCACATTAAGAAAAATTCGTTTAAGTTTAGGAAATGAAAGCAAACAAAGAAAGCCAATTGGAGATGATTTTATCACTACGCAAATTAAAATTTAAGTCCGAGCGAGAATCACCGTAAGAGCTAGGCGGATTTCTTAGTATAAAGTCATTTTGTAATTTTGACCTGGGTGTAGTGACAAACAAATGTATAGACAAGCCTTATGATTTATCTCCTTGTATCGTTTGTTTAGCTGGGCGTCGAGTTCGTGAAGTTACACCTTCTGCCATTCTATGGAAAAGAACAACTATTAGAGTTTTTGATTTCGGGTTCAGGGTTTTCTTTGATTTGCAAGATTACATACTGAAGTTTACTCCATAAAATATTGAGAACTAAGAGATAAAAAATTAAAATGTAGGAGTTGAAAATATCAACAACACTGTACATTGTCAAAAAATTAAAATACAGGAGTAGAAAATATCAGTGAATATTGGGCAATAACTACACCATGTCTCACATGGCCAAAGGGTATAAGGATTAAGATTCTTTCATGTCCCATAATAGTATTATGTGAAACTGTAAGCTTATATTAATTACCATTTTTATAAATATTCATAGGGTTTCACATATTTTTGAAGTGTAATATAATATTTCCAAACTATAGAATCATGAGACTAAAATTAGCTCCAATCCCATCTCTTAATACATTGATACCAACCTAAAGAGTGACCTGATTGATACAAACTGAGCTTCACTAGAATTAAAATTCTTCTCGGGGAAAAATCTTTTTTACTTTATACCAAAACGTTTTAAAATATTAACTTGTTTAAGATCTTTCTCAAATTATCTCGTCAAAGATGAACCAGACCATTATTGTATAAAATAGATGAGTGGTGCGCGATCACTTGTCAACATTCAATTATAGAGGGTAAGAGAATGATTAGTTTTTAAAAATTGTTTTTTATTTTTAAAAAATGAAAAATTTAAAAATCAGTATGGCAAAACCTGTTTTTGAAAACAGTTCTTGTTTTCGGTTTTAAAAACTAAAATATCAGAACAGCGATATTTTCAATTTCTGTTTTTAGTTTTTTAAATGTTGGAAAACATCTCATTCAACAGTTTTTTCTGCTTTTATTTTGAAAAACAGTTTTCAAAAACGATTTTTAAAAACTCTTTTTAATTACAGTTTTCAAAAACTGCAATCAAACAAGCCCAGTGGGAGGGAAAGAATATGAAGTTGATCCATTGAACTGCATAGAGAAACTACATATAATTTTATATGAGCAAGTTCTTGATCTTATATATTCATTTATGTTAACGTTGAGTGAACTATGTCGGAAGCTAAATTAAAACCCTACTAGAAAAGTGGGAGGCTTTTAGACCTAGTCGTCGTCTGTATTATATCAAGCAAACATGATTGTTTACAAATGAACATTTTCTTTTTATAATACGAAAAGTAAAACCCTAAATCTAATTCCTAGTTGGAGTCTTGGACCTTATACAAATGCGGCCCAAGAGTCCATACACGTTGTGGGTAATACATTTGGCAGATCATTAACATGAGCGAATCATTTACATTGGCGAAGTATTCCTAAAGTAGGGGAATAAGGTTGAGTCATCCCAAAATGAGAGAATAACTCACCATATTGAGGAATAGCTCTCCAGGAAGCGCAAGATATGATCTGCCCAAAGGCTCTCGAAATCAACCGATTGTCCAAGGGTGCATACAACTCGCCTTGAGATTAGAAAATAGTGTGGCGTGTAGAGTGAAAAGATGGAGTCTCTTAAGGAAAAAAACTAGGGTTGAATTAAAATATGGTTACTGGGCTTATTTGATTACAGTTTTTGAAAACTGTTTTCTATTTTTAAAAACTGAAAAATTTAAAAATCTACTTGTCACAAATACCAGAACAGCTAAAAGATGTTTTCAGTTTTTGTTTTTAGTTTTCAATTTTCAATTTTTTAAATGTTGGAAAACATCTCATTCAATAGTTTTTTTTTTCTTTTGAAAAACAGTTTTCAAAAATAGTTTCTAAAAACTGTTTTTATATACAGTTTTCAAAAATAATTTCTAACTGTACAATGTTTAACTTAAACAAATTGCCCATTCAATAGTAATTTAGGATATAACTCACAAACCGAATACACTCCTTCAAAACATCATTTTAGTCAACATCAGCAACATATCATTAACCATCATGAAATCTAACACCACTACAAACACCACCCTCTATATTAAAGACTTTGTTTTGTCATTTCTTCTACTAGCAGAACACCTGCATGTTAGCTTGCAACAAGCATCTAAAAGACTCCTTCATATTACAACACCTCCATGTTTATAATTAAGATTTAAAATATTTTTTAATATTTTCTAATTAAGCTAAATTATTATTTTTTGTCATGTTTAATAACTAAGTAGATTATCTTTAAGTATATTTCAATTGAGTTATATATTATACTCTTAACTAATCATTTTTTTTTTGTTATAAATTTTCCTTGTTGAAGTCAGTATTTCAAAAATATTTATGCTCTAATTTCAAATGTGATTTACTATAAAAATCACAGTAAAGCTGAGTGAATCAAAGGCCCTATAGGAACCTGGCAAAAATTTGAAGCTATAATGGAAGAACTCAACTTCAATTAATCAAAATCGTTGGAGTATCCTACTGTATATGTCAAATAACCAATTATCCCAAAAGTTTAAGCTGTTGGGTAAGGGCCCTAACAGTATATATCCTCCACCACAGAGGGAGCTAAGCACATCTAAAGAGAGAATCAATGCTACAAACTTCAGAGCTTCTGATGAGATTTTCAATAAGCAATGCATTTAATATGATATGAACCCCAGCTTCATAAGCAACTCCATCATAATGAATCCCATCCTCTGTACATTTGATGCTACAAACCCAACACAGTGGGCCCAATATCCAATAGCTGAAGGGACCACCAAACTGCCGCAATATATTGCTTTTCTGGAGCTCTCTCTCATACTCATCTCGCATTAGATCAGTTATCTTCACCCTCTTCTATTGAGTATTCAACATGGAGTTTATCAAAGTTGTCATGTCTAGCCAGAATCCAGAACAAATGTGGAGACCTGACCGATACAGAACCAGTCATAACAAAAAATAGAGAGGGCCAAAAGGTTCAACAGATCATAACTAAAAATATGAAGAGGATCAAAAGGTTCAGCATATAGCCTAAATAATCAGAAAAGGCCTACTTAAAAGCAAAAAAGGAGAGCCAAGTCAAGAGCAACAAAGCATAACATACTCTGAAATCACCAAAAGGTTCAGATTAGAGACAATAAATGAGTGATTCACTGTTAAGCTGCTTATAAGCTTCTCCTATTTCCCTCATTTGTTGGGCATTCACTTCTTCCAAATCTGGTCTTGACCTTATAATATATATAGGAACTCTATCCTACCATCAAATGCTAAAAAATAATTATTTTATGGCTTAAATATGTTTGGGGTCCCTGACATTTGAAAGGGAATCATTCTAGGTCCCTGAAAAAATAATTTGTAAAATTGGATCCCTAACATATGTTTCTTAATCAAATTAAGGACAAATCTCAATTTAAGTTGATTAAGAAATGTAATTAACCTAATCATCATTTCCACCGGTTAAATTTTTTTATTTTAATACCAAACTTAATTTATAATATTCCACACTATCTATTATTTTCACTTTCCCAAAATCAATTTCACCAAAATAAGAATTCTTCAACCCAAAACCCATTCCTCTTCCTTCGTCAATCCAACCTTATCCAACCCAGAAACACATAAGCAAACCACAACCCAGAACCAAACCATCGATCTCTCCCCCCTCAACCTCATGTAACATAGAAATCCAGCAGCAAACATCAATTATTCAGCAAGATGAGGAACAAATAAAATCAAAGGATGAGGAACAAGGAACAGGATGAGGTGAGAAAACATCTTCAACATTGTGACCTTGTCCCTCTAGATCTGCAACCCAATGACAATAAAGCTTCAACCTTCGCATTTTCACATTCCTCTTCCTTCTCTCTCTCCCTCTCTCTCTCTCTCACTCAGCTTCTCACCCCACTTCCGCCTATGGAACTCCCTC
Source organism: Acmispon strigosus (assembly GCA_030819835.1). Taxonomy (NCBI): domain Eukaryota; kingdom Viridiplantae; phylum Streptophyta; class Magnoliopsida; order Fabales; family Fabaceae; genus Acmispon; species Acmispon strigosus. Next base: position 3,825,589 of record JAUAMA010000001.1, on the reverse strand, counting down.
TCCGCCGCCTCCTTCCGCCGTCTTGTACTCGACGCCGTCAGCTACAGCGCCAGCTCCCGCTACCACCACCGCCACGGCCTTGACGAAGACAACGACGACGACTCTCCCTCCGCCGCCTCGACCGCGAGATCGGACTCCTCCTGCTCCGACGAGAAACGGCGGCACCAGCGGCGCGAGCAGGGCTCGAGGTCGGAGAAGCTGTCGGATCTGCTGAGCATGGTGGAGTCGGAAGCGGAGGCCGAGGCAAAGAAGAAAGAAGAGGCGCTAGAGGCACTGAAGCATCTCATGGCGGAGCTGAAGTGATTTTGTGTTGGATTTTCATCTTCTCTGTTTAGTTCCTTCCTCTCTTCCCTTTCTGGTTGTGAATTAGTTCAGTGGCTAGTGGCTTTAGAAAGTCAGAGCAGAGATTCGATGTTTAGGGTTCAGGACTGTGAAATTTTGGCTATGGAGGTAAAGGATGGAATTCAGTGGCTGTCATCATATTCCCCCATCTTCTTCAGAATTTTTGGTTCTGCATTTTTGGTTCTTCAACAGAGTTCTTCCATCTGCTGCTGCCCATTTAATTTAGGGTTCCATTTGGGTGAAATTGATTTTGGAAAATTTAAATTAAGTTAGTTGGCAAGGTTAAAATATGACATGGAATTATATAAATTAAGTTTGGTATTAAAATAAAAAAATTTAACAGGTGGAAATGATGATTAGGTTAATTACATTTCTTAATCAACTTAAATTGGGATTTGTCCTTAATTTGATTAAAAAACATATGTTAAGGATCCAATATTACAAATTATTTTTTCAGGGACCTAGAATGATTCCCTTTCAAATGTAGGGACCCCAAACATATTTAAGCCTTATTTTATTATATGGATAAACAAGCACGCCATTTCAAACAAGAACCAACACTAGGGGCGTAGAAACTAGAAACCACTCATTATCATATCCGCAATCAGAAAACAAAAGTACAGCACAATAAAAAGCAAACAGAACACCAGAATCAAAACAATAACAATTGTGATATCCAAAGCAAACAGAACACCACAATCAATCCTTGACCTTGCCAAATTATATTAGCCAAAATCCAAACACTTTGAACAGCAAAGTTCTATTTGTCATAATTTGATTTGATTGAATCTATTTCATCTCCATTTTTCTTGTCTGCATGTAGTTATAAACTATCAGTAATCTTGTTCCCCACTAAGTAAATTACATAGATTCATAAATGCCTGCATCAGACAAGCTGCAAGAACAGTATAAGCATTAAGGTAGTATTTTATTCACAGTAACATTTCTGTTTATTAAAAGAAAAAGAAGATTAGTATTTAGGAGAATACGGAACAGACTGAACTATCAATTTGTACTTTCAGCTAGGACATACCTTGCTAACTTTCTTTCTGAACACACATATTCATTAACCAAACTTATTCATGTTGAGTCAATAACTTATCACATTCATTGCAAGCACTATGTTGAGTCAATAATTTATCACATTCATTGCAAGCACTGTTACCAAAAAAACCGTAAACACATAAAATGGAATGAAAATATTTAAATTTGACTAATGTTTTAATGCTCTACTTATTATTTACATTCACTACGTTGGCTGAATTGCACACCTGTTAGAGGACAAGAGAAGATGAAGAAGAGATACCTGGCACGCTTTTGAAACAGTCTGAAATCCCGAATCAGGGCGAAGACACCAGAATTCCAATGTGATAATGCCAAAGAGGAACCAAGGATAATATTTGCTGAGTCTATGAGCTTACATTTGGAGATAAACTTCGTCACAGCAAAGAAGAGTGAAGTATAAAACAAAAGAAGGCGATGTTTAATATGGCACTTTCACCAAAAATATCAGCTCCTATTAGGACTATTTCCATAGCCTTCCACATCAATGCTGCTATATCCCGGAACCTTTTTGATACCCAAATCTTTCATCTTACTTCTCACCTTTTTCACATCTTCCCATCTATCAGCTGAAGCATAAATGCTAGCAAGAAGAGAATGAGGACTTGAATCACTAGATTTAACTTTTGCAAGTGTTGAAGCAAGCCTTTCACCCATATCGATATTGCCGTAAGTTCTGCAGGCACTTAGCAAAGATCCATAAAGTGGAACTATTATCTCATCAGTTTGATCTGGTAACTTCCTTACCAACTCCTCTGCCTCATGTAACAGTCCAGCTCGACCAAGAAGATCAATGAAACACCCATAGTGTTCTAAATTTGGCTTAATATGATATATACTTGACATGGAATGAAATAGCTTGCGGCCTTCTTCTACCAGGCCTGCATGACTACATGCACTCAACATAGCAATGAAGGTAACATCATCAGGTTTTGCCCCCAATGTTTCCATTGCTTGAAACAACTCTAGTGCTTTGTTTGTCTTACCATTCATGGCGAGTCCACAAATAATCGAGGTCCACGAGGCAGTATCCTTTTCTTTTAATCCATTAAAAACCTCCAAAGATTTCTCTACACATCCACTTTTAGCATACATTTCAATAAGGGCAGTACCAACCACAGCATCCACCATGATTCTGTTTTTATTTACATAATCATGAATCCACCTACCATGTTCCAGAGCTCCTGATTGAGCACAACATGTAAGGAGAGCAACCGCAATGAACTTGTCGGGCTTCACTCCTATCTTTTGCATCTCGCCAAATAATGCAATCGCCTCATCAAAACGATTAAACTGCACATACCCATTAATCATAGCTGTCCAAAGAACGACATCCCTTGTTGGACTCTTCTCAAACAAATCTCTAGCTTGATCCAACTGACCACAATTCACATACCCGGTTACCATACTAGTCCAACAATTCACATTTTTCATGATTATCCCATTAAAAATCTCCCGGGCAACGCTGACAAACCCACACTTAGAATACATATCCAACAATGCATTCCCCATTATGGTTGTAAAATCCAGTTCCTTTGCAATATAACTGTGAATTTCCTTGCCAACCTCCACATTCCTCAACACTGCACATGCCGTTAGAGTGCTCACAACAGTGGCTTCATCAGGTTTCTCCTCGCTTTCCATTCTCATCCGCTGGAAAAAATCAATAGCCTCCTGGAACCTCTTGCACCTTACACAACCCGAAATCATGATGTTCCAAGAAACATTATCTCTGTTAGGTATTTCCTCAAACAGCTGTTTGACACCACTAAGATGCCCCAATTCAGCATACATGTCCATAAGCGAGTTGCAAACATAAGCATCAAAGTCAAGGCCAGTCTTGGTCACAAAAGCATGAACCTTTCCCCCTTCACCAACCTCTCCCATGCAGCCAATGGCCTTCAAAACATACGGGTAAGTGTAATTATCAGGCCACACCCCATCTTCCCTCAGTTGCTGGAACATAGAAATGGCTCTTTTGAAACTACCCCTTTTCGCAAAGGATTTGATCATGACATTGTAGATGAACAAAGATGGCTGTTGGATGTGGTTGAAGATTCTAAGTGCATAGTGAAAGTCTCCAATGGAGGAGTCCGTACAAATGGCCATGAGCTTGTTGAGGGTGTCCCTGTCTTGTTGCAAGCCTGAACAGAATATGAGGGTCTGAATTTGCTTCAACTCCCACATGGATTTGCAACTTTTGAGAAGAGAAATACATGTTCCCTTTATTATTTTCGTTGTAATGTGACTGTGTGACATGACGCTCCTCAAACTTGATACTGCATTTGTTGGTGTAAATAAACAGTGGCCATATAGTTTGAACTTGTTTGTTTACCTTGCTTAAATATGAGAGGATCCTGATGTTTATATCATGGGAATACATTCACTTCATTCTGTTCATGTCCCTTTGAAAATATTTAAAAAAATTCAATGGAATCACAATTAAATAACGCAAAGAGAGAGACACAATAGTTGAATATGTAAAATTTTAACAGCAGAGGATCCCATTCGATTATTTATACCATTGAACCCATTCACCAGCTACCATTCAAAGGTAATAAAAAATTGAAAAACTGATTAAATAAACCGTTTCTTAAAGCAAACAAACCCAAAACAGATATTTGTAAATGAAAATCCATTCTGGCTTTAAACCAGTTCAAAACTGGTTTTCAAGTTGATTCTAAACATTTCTTTAAATACAGTAGGAACCGAGAAATAATAAGTTAGTAGTTATCCTTTAACTTAAAAGTAATCCTTCAAAAAGAATGAGCGTCGAGAGAAATGGGTCTGTTTGATTGTGTTTTCGATTTTTTTGTTTTCAAAATTGTTTTCTAAAATAGTTTTTAAGAACTACTTTTTAGAACAATAAAAGAAAAAAACTTGTTTGGTAATATGATTTTAAAAACATTTTTGAAAATAAAAAAATAAAAAACCCTTACTTTCTAATTTCTTTTAATTACAGTAATGTCATTAATGAAATAAAGCTAAAAATAAAAAACAAAAACAACTTTTTTCTGTTTTGGTTTTTCTGTTTTAAAAACAAAAAAACAGGAAACTGTTTTTAAACTAATTTTAAGAAAACATCTTAACCAAATAAGTTTTTTTGTTTTTTAATTTTATAAAACAGAAAACTGTTTTTAAAAACAGAAATCAAACAGGCCCATAATGGCTAGTTTTGTTGTCTTGAAGGTGAAGTTCTGCATTTTTTAGAAATGATGCTCTATTTCAAAATGCAAAACCAGATCCAATTTTGACAAACCACATACAGGGCACAAAAAATTTACAAATGCAGTTTACACAGGCAAATAATACTACAGTGATGGAAAGGGAAAAGGGACAATACCTGTAAAGTGGAGACCATCACCACCCTCAGACTTCATAAAATGGAATGTGGATGCAGCATATCAAGCAAGGCATGGAGTTGGAGTGATGGCAGATTTTCATCACCACGTAAACATGAGGGGGTTCTTCTAGCATCAAATTGGTTCAAGTTATATTAGAATCAGATAATAAAGCAATAAGAAAAAACAGTGACCTAGGGCAAATCAGAAAGAAGCATTCTAAAACGCTTGAAGGAAAATTTTCACCGAATTGGTTTTGTTTGTGTGCATAGAAGTGGGAAGGAGAAGGCGCATAATCTTGAAGCTACACAGGCTGGGCCAGAATTAACGGCAGTTTTCCTTTGCGGAAGAGGGTGAGAAGAAACAAAGGTTACTGGGAGTGGGAGCTTTGCTTCTTCGGGGGGAAGGGTTTATGGGCGTGTAGAGTTTTTTGTTGGGAGTTAATATCTCACCCATGCACGGAATTTGACACCCCATTTCATGGAAGAACGGTGAAGAGGAACTGCAAATCTAAGGAGAAAGAGGGAAATCGAACCAGTCACAACATGTTCTGCACAATTTTTATGACCAGGAACACATTTCTCCTCTCTCTGCTTTCACACTTCAACCGAAGCGAGATCGAACCAAATCCAGGTCCCCTTTGTGCTATGAATAGGAGCGAGATTGAGACGGAACAAGATTGAACCAGATCTACACCTGCTCCATGGGTTTCTCATTCTGCTTCTCGCATGTCGATCTCTTCCACTCCCTTCGTCCTCTCTCTTCCTCTTTTCTTTTTGTTTTCATGTGTTCATTCATTTTTATTCTATACGGCGGCATCGAGACCTAAGACGAAGCGAAAGACGAGTGCGGTGGTAAGGACGTCGGCGATTGAGTAAGGTGCAAGCTTGGGGGTGGTTGAGGAAGAGACAAGGTCGAGAGGAGTGGTGGAGTGAAGGTATAGTGGCGGATTGGAGAGGAAGAGGAATTTAGGGTTTTTTATTTTTCAGAGCGTGTAGATATAACACCCCATCACCCAAAATCACACCCCACTTTTATGTAGTAATTGTCATATCTACCCCTCCAACGAAATACCTTTCGGGATTTTAAATCTCGGAAACCAAATTTCATGCGTTCCGGGATTATAAAATTTGGAAGCAAACATTTCTCCGTTCCGAGTTTTAAAACTTGGAATGATTCTACAATCCTCTCATTCCGAGTTTTAAAACTCGGAAGCAAAAACCTAACAGGTTTACCATTCCGGTTTATAAAACTTGGAAGCTGGCATTTCTCCTTTCCGAGTTTTAAAACTGGGAATGATTCTACAATCATATCATTCCGAGTTTTAAAACTCGGAAGCTTTCCGGTTTCCGGTTTATAAAACTTGGAAGCTAACTTATATAAATTTTTCCCTTCCGAGTTTTAAAACTTGGAATAATTTTTACATAACTCTGTATTCCGAGATCTAAATCTCGGTAGACAGTTCCGAGATCTAAAACCCAGAAAAGTGAGGAGGGAAGGGGGGTGGGGGGTTAAAAGTGAATAAGGGTATTTTTGGGATTATCAAAAAAGGCTTGGGGTGCCATTTTGATTGGTGGGGGTGCCAAATCTACCTCCCTTCAGAAAATACCGAATCAAATTTTTTATTTTTCAAAAAATAAAATAAAATACCGGCAAACCCATCATAGTAGCACAAGCAAAAATGTGCGCTTATTAGGGAAATCCTAAATTTACACCTAACGTTATGAAAATTCACATCTATGATATAGTCACTGTCACATATACGATAGTCATTGTCACTATGGGCCCGTTTGGTGGTCAGGATAGGATAAGAGCAGGATAGGATAAATGATTGGATAAGCACAGGATATGATAAGAGCAGGATAGATTCTTATCCTATCCTGCGTTTGGGGTGGACTGGATATTAATAGGATATGATACAAACAATGAAAAATGTATCAAATTTTCCTTAAAATAAAAAATACATAATATTTTTTAAAATCAAATTTTCTAAATAGTTTTTTTAAAAGTGATTAATCAATTAAATTTAATTTGTTTACATTTTTATAAATAGCTTATTTTTTAATATTAACTAAAATAAAATTAATTTTTATTAATTCGCCTATTTTAATTTTTTCCGAAAGGAATTTATTTTAATTAAAATTATTATATATGTAACCAATGAGTTTTAACTAGGGGTAAGTGATTAATGAAAAAAATTATTAAAAGATATTATTCTTTCAAAAATATTTTATATTTAAATTATTAATTATAATTATATAAGTAGAGAAATAATTTTAAATAATATAATATGATAATGTAAAATTAGTCTATATTTACTATTAAAAAATTAATATTTATATATATATATGTGAGTAGCCTATTTTATTGTTAGCGAAGAATTATTTTGTGTATTTTTATTATAATATAAATAACGAAAAATAATGTTAACTGAGTAGTAGTAAGTGATAATGAAAATTTAATTATTTTATATGAGTAAATCCAATATTTTCACCATTTATAAATAAGTTTATTTTTTAATTAAATTTATCAGTAACTAAATAGATTAACTTAACAATAACAATTAGTAATTGATAAGTAATAAAATTAATATTTTATTAAAATCAAAAATTTATATTTATTAATTAATATTATTATAAATTATATAAAATATAAATATTGAAATTAATTTTGCGTCATGGTAATAAACAAACAAAAAATTGATATCCTATCCTGTCAGGATAATTTCTATCCTAGCTCCCCCTTATGATAACTTTTACACATGATGGACATGATAGGATAAGGGACAGGATAGCGTTATCCTATCCTGCTGGCGCAACAAACAACAGATAACAATAGGATATGATTACTATCCTATCCAGTCTCTGTTTATGTTATCCACCAAACTATGTATTCCACAATTTCCAATTTACCAAAGCTAATGGTATCGTTTCTTATTATAGTGGTTTAATAAATTTACATTCCGGTATTTTTTAGGTATCGGAAATTAATTTATAGTATTGTAAAATAGCTTCCCAAGTCTTATTTCTAGTACTCAGGAGAATTTTGACAGTAACCATAGATCACAGTATGATTACATAATGTCATTTTTATTCTATACTGTGATCACAGTATGATCACACTAAGAAATTTTATGAAGCTTGTCAAGCATAATATAAAGGTCATGTTTGCAAATATTTATACTACTACCCAAACATAATAGATCTCAATCGTTTAGTGACAAATTACAAATGTTTAATCATTAGTCATGTCTGCATAAGTTTCAAAAAGTCATGTCTGCATAAACACGTAGGGAAGCTTAAAAATGTTTGTTCTGATTTAGACAGCAGGCATACCCTCCATTTGTTAGCTAATGCAAGGGTGCTTAGTGTACTGTTGTTGTCATGGCATGTGTTATGTGTTTGACTATTCAAACTTAAGTTTTGTCAATTACTAATTGTAGTCCTTTGACCTTTGTCATTTTCATTTTATTCCGAACATTATTTATATTGTTTATTTATTTTATAATTTAGAAAACACAAATATATTTTAACAAATGAAAGTGAATTAGGGTTTTTTAAACCTAAACCCTTGTTCATCTTCTCTGTAGAAATGGAAAGAAGAAGAACAAATGAAAAGAAAAACAAATAGAAGAAGCACAACAAATAGAAAAGAAGAAGTGAAAGTGAATTAGGGTTTTTTAAACCAAGGCCCTTGTTTATCTTCTATGTAGAAATGGAAAGAAGAAGAACAAATGGAAAGAAAAATAAATAAAAGAAGCAGAACAAATAGAAAAGAAGAAGTGAAGAACAACATAACAAACAAAGAAGAACAAATAGAGAAGAACATAGAAAAGAAGAAGAACAACAGAACAAAGGAAGGAATGATGAAGGAAGAAATCCACACCAGAGATGAAGCAACGACGGCGCAGACAAGAAGGCCGGCGGCGCGAGGGTTGCAGGTGGTTGGGCGACGGTCAGTTGCGGTGGCGCAAGGCGAGGGCGAGGACTGGGGCAGCGACGAAATGCTCTTCTCCTTTCACGTGCTAGGGCTCGAAAACAGAACAGCGCAAAAGTGTGTTTAATTCCTCTACAATTTCCCCTAAATACACCTTCAATTTTGGGAAATTAGGTGGAAAAAACAATCGTTTTACTCGTGACTCACTAACTCGCGACCAAACTTGCGACTCTACCAAGTTGGAGCGAGGTATGAGCGCGACAACACGGCGGCACGGCAAGAGCGCGAGACACGGTGGCACGACAGAACAGGAGGAAGGGGAATACCACGGTGACACAGCAAAAAGAACCACAACGACACAGCGACACAACGGCGAACACGACAACGAAGTTTGACGTCACGGCGAAGAAGATGAGCACAACGACAAACCGCAGCGACGAAGTATGCAATCACATCAAAGAAGAAGATCACAATTGGGAGGAAGAAGATGAGCACGACAAGGAGATCGCGATTGGGAGGAAGAAGCTAGGTTAATTTCCTCCAAAAAAATTTGAAATTTTTAGAATTAATTTAAATAAAATATAAAATCAATTTCAAAATCAAAAAATAAATATTTTCTGAATAATGTTTTTAATATATTGTAAAATTTACAACAAAAATAGTTGAAAGACCCAATCATAAATCTTATAAAGAGTTGAAGGACCAAATCATGAATCTTATAAATTTAAATGACATGACACTCTCTTACTATGACATGACACTCTTGTATAATCTCATTAGTAGCTGCTCAAGGGGCATCCTAACCCCCTCTCAAGAACACGCATTTTAAAGTAAGTTTTCCAAACACGTGACCTAAATTGTTTTTTCGCTAACTCATCTGGTATATGCGTTCCAAATATGGTAACTCTATTCACAAACCTCTGCATGACAATAGGTGTGCTATTGTAATTTGCTTGCTCATGACACTACACTGAGAGAGTGAGAGATTAAATGTAAATCAGGAGAGCAAAAACGAACAGAACCAGAACCATCCAAGTACTGCAATCAAAACTCACTCTAAGGGAGACAGAAACAAAGCAAAATAGAAAATAATTAAACAATTCAAGTTGCTAGGACTGAGCTCGTTCTTACTATGCGGAGTCGGAATAATTGACCTAATTCATGGTTGTAAACTCTTCTACAATTGATTCTAAAGCCAGATACAATTCTGAGGAGAAGCTAATCACATTAAATAAAAGTTGACCTAAACATACTTATGTATATGTTCTACAATAACAAATCATGTGTCTCGCAAGATAAATCAGCATATAACCTAGCTTGTCCAGACTCCCTACGATGAAAAACAAACTGTGTCACTTGGTATGGTTTGGAGAGGGTTACACACAGGAAACCTTATACCATGAGCATTGCATGGACAACAGAACACTCTTAACAAATGCCAATAACTTCTTTTACTCATACAGCACCGACAGGCGACAACAATGACCATCAAAAAGGCATTTAAGCACTGAGAGAATAGATTGGAGCAAGGACCACCTTGAACTCATATCCTTCAAGAACTATAAAGAACCACTGAAATTAGTAGCTCAATCCAATTATGAATGCTGGCCAAAGATATTAAGAGCGTGATAGAACCCCTTTTGAACTGCACAGACCAAACGATGCACAATATTAGTTTCACAAGATACATATGGGAAGAAAAACGCATAATCTTAGAAAAAAATCACAAACAAATTATGAATGCTAAAGCATGCAAGTAAACAACCCTGATGATGCCTACTTGCAATTGATAAACTGCTACTTTTTTCACAATTTATTTTTTACACCTATTTCACATCTCTCCATTTCTCTCTTCTCACCATTATTCGCAGTATATCTCCTTCTTTCCTTCCCATCACAATCACTATTACAGGTGGTGTGCAAGAAGTGTAATAATATAAGATGCGCAATCATCTTTGTTGTACACGTTAAGTGTGGATTTAAACGGGAGAAAGAATCTTTATTTCCATTATCATCTGAACATAAACAAATAAATGATTTCTAACTCTAAGCATATGAGATATCATCCAGGAATTAGGGAACATGAAAACACAGCAAAAAGTTTCTTAGTATATGACCCAAGTAATACAGATCATACTAGTATAAATTCAAGAAGTAGTTTCAAAGATAAAAGACCTTGGCACAGTTCCACGGCGACGTGGGTCATATTCTGTTGCTTGCCGAAGAGCCCGTGCAAAAGCTTTGAAGGTTGCCTCAATAATATGATGAGAATTCCTTCCATCAAGCTGTACTCAAATGAATGGAAATATTATGTTAAAATGTGTAAAACAAAATAGAGTACAATATGCATAAATCTCAGAAAATTCAAGTTGGAATCAGTATATAATGCATTAAAAGCATAGAAATAATATCAGAATTATGTAACCTACATAAAACTGAAAGAAAGCCCAGTATTACATCATTAACACTTTAGTTTGTATCTTCTACAAGGATGGACAAATATACTAGAACGACTGCAGCTAATCATAAAAAGAAAAAACAAAAGAAGATTCAACATTTCAATACCTGGCGGATGTGAAGTGTCATACCAGAAGTATTTACTAAAGACTGGAAAAAATGCTCCACCAACTACAAACAAGGATATCCAATATCCAGCAGAATCATCAGTGAATAACTAATAAAAAAGCACAGAAAAGCACAGAAAAAGGATTAAGAAACATAATGATTATTTTAGAAAAGGAACTGTTATTAAAGAGAGGAAAGAAAGTATAGTGATGGTGACAATAAGATTAAAGATAAACAAGAACAAACACAAAAGGACAACACCAGAAAATGCAGTAGGGTAGCCTAGTGTGTCAGCTAAGAACATAAGTGTCTTGGTTCCAGCCAAATGCAACAAATTTATGCAAAAAATTGCACATTGGCACTGATCCAAAATTTTGGCCTCTACCAAATCCTTCATAACCAACGAACAAGAACTGCTCCAGAGTAGAAGGGGCGGGCACACCCAGTTCTCATAAAGAAACCTCCAAAGAGATTGTTCCAAAGAAATGCAGACTCCTTGCTATGTGGAAATAAGTGTCATGCTGTTTCAGAGCTAGAGTAGAATGTAATAAACTATCACGTGAACGAGTGGTGTGACAAATAATATGTGTTATCCATGGTATGCACAGCAGATCAAACCAAGGACTTCACCTAGGCCACGTTAGAGTTGCAAATGGGTTATTAGAGAGGACCCTTCAGTAGTTTGGGGAGGGTGCAAGTAATCAAACGTAATATTTACAAGTAAATATCCAAACAAATTCAGAGTCAAAATTCTTCTATCCGAGTTTGCAAAGCAGTGAAAACAATAGCAAGTAAAAGGAATTATAGTTTCCTAACTTCTCTTTAAACCAAGTTTTCGTTGAATGGTAGATCCCAACTCCCCAATAAAGAATAGGACTTTTAGTAGAGAAATTCATTTTACAGACTAACGAAATGTAATTAATTTAGAGTGATGATGAAAGGATTCAAGATAGGCTGCACATCGCACCTGAGTGTCCTGCAAAACTTGATATGACAGCTGTCATCTAGACTGAAAGAAACAAGTTATGTAAGGGAGGCAGCTTCATGGTGAATCAACTTTCAAAGATTAGCATGAGTAGTAGTGATGGATGAGTTAGTATCCCATTCATTCCGTTTGAGACCATATTTACTCAATAATTCAATATTTGATCACATCAATACGATTGCTAGAGATATAAAACCATATATAAGCCTCCACACAGCAGTTTAAGATTTTTTCTAGAAGTTGATCATTGGCATGACATCAAAGCCTCTATGACCAAGTGACAGAGAGTTCGATTCTTTCTAACCCCATTCTCTTATCTATGCTAAGTTGAAAAGTATCTTGCATCAAAGGGCGTGGTAAAGATAATATGATAAAACCTTTTAGACCTCCACATAATAACTGAAGCTTTAAGGATAATAGGTCGTTAGCAACAATATTTGATAGGACTGTGGATCCAAATATAGTCCAGGACAGGCCAGAGAAAAAGAAGGCTCCACCAGTTTATACCCCCAGACCTAAGGCCACTAAAGCTTACTTTTAATCAGGAGGGAAACATGTAGAGAGGGAGAGACAAAGTTAGTTATAGAAAAAAGGTATAGATGAGAGAGAATGTAGGAGGTATAAAAAGCAATGTAACTGAAATTCAGCTTTTGGCTTGGGCGAAGGGAGTCATCCCTGGCTGGGGGCAAGTTCTGTTCTTAGCTTTCTCTGCAATTTTCTGATTAAACATCAATCTAATATCCCTTTAGAATGAGAGGAACTGTTTCCTATCAGTATTTAAACTGCAAACATTTGAAGGTCAATAGAGAAGCTCAACAGAAAAGCTATATGGAAAAATTCTAAACCAAATGATGCAGCAATCAATCAGAAATAAACACTACCTGAGTGTCATATGTGCCAACCCTCTGTGTTGGAATGTCCAAATTATAACTTAAATGTGGTCGACCAGATAAATCCTGAAAAATAAAGGGATGGAAATGCAATAGTGAAGCATGCAAAACAAATTAATGGGGGGGTGGGGGGGCGATGAGGTTGTAAGTAAAATCAGAATGGACAATAGAACTTTCTAAATTTCGTACAGAAGCACTTCGTACAAGTACAGCTAGAATATATGACTGAGCATCAATGTAAATGATTATAGTATCAGTATCCCTATTGCGTGAAAATAGGTAAATTTTATGAGTCATAAGGATCTATTGACTATTGGTACACATTGTTGAATTTGACTACATAATACATATGAATTTCAAAATCACAGATGTTGTAAGTGAGTAATGACATTTCTAAATTCACAGTTTCTCTAATCTATTACGATATTACCAAATTTGTTTGGGAGCGCCATGCCTCAGTTCTTCATAGCCCCCCCCCCCCCCCCCCCTTCCCCACACCACCTAGCCACCAGATTTGTGTGAATTTAGCTAAAATATTGAAATAATAATTAATATCCACAAGGAGCAAGCAACATACCAGCGAAACGTGTATTAATGCTTCATCAAGTGGAGCAGAGAAGTTACCAAACCGGTTAATACCCTTCCTATCACCAAGGGCCTGCAGCAAAGCCTACAGATGTAATACAAATATCTTAGTTGTGCAATTTCAAAGACTATATGATAAATGCAAAAGCCCTTATTATATAATTAAAATGATCATAACTGTAGGAGTTGCTACCATAGGGTTAAATGCCACTCTAAATGAAAGTTATAGGGGTCTGTGTGAACGGTGCGCATGAATAGTACCTGAGTTATTTTAATTTAAATAAAGTCAGTTATAGTCAGTTTGGGTTTGTTATTAGTAGTAGTTATTTAGTTATGTTTGAATTCAAAACTGTTCAAGGGTAGTTATAAATAGGAATGTATCTGCTGCTGTATTTTCATTCAGAAGTTGGTTTTTATGAGGAGAGGTCTGGCTCTCGAATTCCAAAATCTGTAGGAGAGAACAAGACTCTCGAATTCCTGCTGTTAGTACTATGTTCTGTAGAGATTCTTAATCTCTACTTCAATAATAATATCTATTTCCCTGTCTTACTCTCTTTATCCTATTAGAAAGGATTAAGTCAAATGTAAAAAATAAAACTTGCACGTCATTCTATATGTAAACACCTTGAAATTAAGAAATGGAAGTCAGCTTTGTTTCAGGAAAAGAAAAGAGAAAGTTCACTTTGCCAGTACCGTTCCAATAGCAAGGGCAATATCTTCATTTGTGTGATGATCATCAATGTGTATGTCACCAGTAGCCTTTACGTGTACATCAAACAGCCCATGTGAAGCAAGTTGCTGAACAATCACAATCAAATTTAGTTTTCTCCATTGAACAAAAAGAAACAGAACCAGAAGTCCAGAACCATCCAAGTACTACAGTCAAAACTCATCCTAAGGGAAGACAGAAACAATTTAAACAAGAAAATAATTAAATTCATTTGAGAGCAAAATTACTGACATCTAGCATATGATCGAGGAAGGGAATTCCAGTACTACAATCAGCAACCCCAGAACCGTCCAAGTTTATTTTGACCGATACATTGGTCTCCTTAGTGACCCTTTTCACCTCACCAACTCTACCTTCTGAAAAGGACCCAAAAATAAAAAAGCATTCAAGTTCATTTCCACATCCCGAAAGTTCAGGCAACCATTGAAATCACCATCTTAACCACAAGCACACACAGAAGTAACAACAATAAGAGGTTGAACATGGTCTAAACCTGAGTAAAGTGGCAAAGTAGTTACAGTTGAACCATTGTTGTGTTCCACCGAAGCAGCAGGGGAGACAGGTCTGGGAGGATCCATGGGGATTAGGGTGAAGTGATTTGCTGAAAAGATAGAAGCTTTGAAAGGTGTTAATGTTGGGGTAAGGGTTCTGTGGAAAATCTTAACCCTAGATTTCAAGAGTGAAGATGAAGGGTAGTTTTGGAGACAAGGAGATGCACAAACCTCCATTGAGTTCGTGAAGTGAAGCGGAGGTAGCAGGAAATGGCTTTGGGTTTGTGATGACGTGCGAGTGCATCATATGCCTAGTGCTAAACAAACCAACGAGACAAAACTAAACGGGTTAATTGTGCTTTTTTGTTACCAAAATTTGTGAAAATTTTTATTTGGTCGCTAGCGAAAAAACGTCTCATTTTGATCCCTCTATTTCGGAAATGAGACTCTCATAATCTCATCTTTATTGATATGCTTATGAAATATGAAGAGGCCAATTATACTTTAATGTAATTACAATCATCCTCACAACTATTTCAATATAAATTTTAACTAATAAATAAATAAATAAATATGTAGGGGATTATCTAATGAGAAATATCTTCTTATGTGAGAATGAATCATGACCGTTGAGTATAACAATAAATGGTCATGATTTAAAGATAATAAATGACACATGGCCATTTATTATCTTTTAATCATTACATTTTATTGTTAGATATAGCGGTGATGATTTTTTCTCATCATTCGTCTCCTTCTTCCTCACTGGTTCTGATGGCACTACGACTTATGAAGGTGTTGCGGTTTCTGCATTTTCTGATGCGGCGCTTTCACGTGTTCTTACGAAGGCAACGAGATGTTCTATTATTTTCAGGTTGGTGCATTTTAGGTCGGGGTTTTGAAGTAGCGGGACTTTTTCCTGTTTGGAAGGGTCGTAGCGGTTTCGTTTCTCTTGGTTTGGGCTTGATTGCTTGGATTCATTCCTAGATCTAGTTTGGAAGGAAGCTGCTGGAAGCTAGGGGCGTTGTCTTTTGGCCTAAATGTTCAACTTTTTGTTTTTTCATTGGTCTTTCAGGGTTTTTTTAGATGATTTCAGATCATAGGGTTTTTTTTACATGTTTCTAAGTCTGTTGTGGTGGCAGTGGAGCGTCCTTTCTGCACCGGCGTTCGAAGGGCCTATTCTATGTGGCATCAATGATGCCGTGTAATTTCTCCTTTGGTTTGTTGGGTGGTGGTAGTTGTTTCGTTTGAGGCAACGATTGGTTTCTAGCCTTAACGATTTGCATTTTTGCGTTCTTTTCGTTCTTTGTTGTTTTATCTAGCAGGATCTTTTTTCCTCGGCATTCGTTTCTTTTCATCCTTGTTTCGTGTTTGGCGTTGTGCTTAGACAATTGCCGAGAGGACTTGTATCTCGACTGCCTTTCAATTCAATAAATATTTCATTGTCCAAAAAATATACATGGTGTTCTTTAATTCTCGTGCAAATTGTAGGGTAAAAAGCTACAATGAGAATAAATCTTTTTAATGAAAATACTTTCATGTTGGAACTAATAGAAAAATTTATTTTAATATAATAATTTCATTACTTTTTTAATAATTTTTAAATATTATAGGAGTATATATATAAGAGTATGATAATCTGATAGAGAAATTTATGCTATACGAGGAATAGAAAATATTAATATTTATATATATCCTACTCTTACTTATGTGCAAAATACCTAGGAAAAATCTCACACGAAAATTCATATTTTACATGAAAATATTTTCATATTTGCAGGCTACTCTTTGTCCTATGGGTTCTTTGGTCTTCATCTTTGCTCCTTTATCTCTTGGGTTGGTTTTTGGTGTGGTGGGGCTCCTTTGTATATTGGTAGGCAGTTTATTAGTTCCTGGGTTTTGTACAGCTTTTTGATCACCTAGTGTGGGTCGTTTCTAAGGTTCTTTGTTCTTGGGCTATTTGGGGACTATTTATCGTTCTTTGGTGGTTAGCTTTTTGCCGTTACTAATCACTTATGTCCGCTCCATCTCCTTTTGAGCTTTGTTCTCAAAACTCTGATAAATACATCCTTTTATATATATATATATATATATATATATATATATATAATATGATTATTTCTAACAGCATGCAATCCTATCCGCATTAAATCAATGTATCAATTTTTTAAACAGCAGATAATTGGATAAAATACTTAAAGTTAAAGCATCATGGTATGTTAACTGGATACACATTACTGACTCATGCAATTTTAAAAAAAAACTCTAAAAAATAACGGAAGAAAATAAAATAAAAAATTGTCTAAAACTAAAAAAAATAAAACTGGTTAAGTTCAAACATGATTCATGGGGTCCTCCTCAACTGCTCTTCTCTTGGGTGCCATATGCAAAATGAACAAACAATTTCTACAAGTAACAAACTTGTTAAAATGTTAGTTCCAAAACAAAATCTCAAATAGAGCTTCTTTTTCCAAAATCAAGTTCCAAGGGTTGGAAACTTGCCCACCTATTTCATATAAGTTCTCTTCAGTCTTTCATAATCAATAGTTTGAAAACTAGACATGAAAAGCTTTGGAAAAACTCAAGTAACTCATTCATACATTTCATCAAACAGTTGGTGGGCAGTTTTCAAAAACAACAAAAATTATGTACAATTTCAATATGCAAAAAAACAGAAACCACTCCTCATCCCACAAACCATTCAACAAATCAAATCAAATACTAACACATGTTTCAAATTCAAGGATAATCTGCAAGGATATTTAAAAACAAGAGAACTTTACCTTGAATGATGAAACAAATGAGTAGTATGAAGAAGAAGGGAACACCAAGAACAATCCAATAACCCAAAGCAATGAAATTTTGAACAAATTAGAGGTGCAAAAAGGGGTCAAAATTGTGTTCTAGGTTCGTGGTATATGATAAGAAGGAGTGGGAGTGGAGAAGTTTGAAACACTTAACAAAATAAAACAGCCCTGCCCGAGCTCCAACGCTTGAGCGTTGGGGATTCCAACGCTTGAGCGTTAGAATTAAAAACAAAAACTGGGATTCCAGGGGCTCAACGCATGAGCGTTTGCCCCTCCAACGCTTGAGCGTTGGATTTATGAAATCCTGGGCAGCTTTGGCAGGGGCTCAACGCATGAGCGTTGAGCCTCCAATGCTTCGGCGTTGGGTGCTTGCAAATGTTTATTCAACACACAAAAACAAAAGCAAAAGATGCACTTGGGTTGTCTCCCAAGAAGCCCAATGTTATAGTCTTTGGTAGACTTTTCACTAATCAATTTTTAACCGGGGTCAATTACAAATTCATTAGACGCCGCAAATCATGCAAATTTTGGCACAAATACATCATGGTGCCCAATGATTTTTCAGCCAACAAGGCAACAATATTCAAATTAAAAATGGAAGGGATAAATAAATTTTCCCTTCCTTATTCTTTGCCTTGCTCTTCTGAACCTATGACATAGGTTCCTTGAGGTTCTTCCTCCTCCTCTTCTCTTTGAACCACGGGTTCACTTTCATGAACAAGTGGTTGTTGTTCATCCCTGGGCTGCTTCCTCAGAATGCTTCGTATCATTTCTCAATGAATCTCCTTGGCTTTACATTGTTGCTTAGGACTTGGCAAAAATCCAGCATTGCGCTTGCAATCTAATTAAGAGTAAAACTCGTCAATTAGAGTGAAGGTATCTTGCTTCTTCTTTTCATATTCCTTTTCAACTTCTGACCGGATTTTCGCCAACCTTTGCTCGAATGTTTCAGCCATTGCTATTCCTAAAAAGAAAACTCAGCAAACAGAATTAGCAATACCAGTTCATATCGGAAAAATAAAAACGAAAAGTTCTAAACAATTATCAAGAAGACCTTAAAAACAGAACCTATCCCCGGCAACGGCGCCAAAAACTTGATAAGCCAAATCCGCAAGTGTACGGTGCTTATCGAAGTAATATAAAAGATATCGTCTCCACAGAGATTGGTTTGATTCTATAATTGGTTTTTCAGAGTTGGAAAGGTAAATATATATTTGTTTGATTTTGTGATAGTATAAAGACTAAAAACAATAAAATGATAAAATGATAAAACATGTATTTGGGTTGAGTTTCACTTCACTTAACTTAGCTTTTCAGAATCACTTTTACACATGAAATTAGAACTAGTTCTTAGGTGTTTTAGCCTAGGATTTCTATTTGTTAATGCCTTAATCAAATAGTCTTTCAACTCAATTACCAAACTTAATACCTTAGAGTTTAGTTAATCCAATTGAAGCATTAGTGTTCTTAGTTCTAGCCCGCACAGTTGATTCCCACCCTTATACCTAAGTGATGAATAATCCATTAATCTAATCCCATTTCCCTCAAATCTTACAATTTATCATTGTGCAAGAATTGAGCAAGTGAACTTGTGTGCACCAAGAATAATTAAACATAGGGAGAAAATACTAAGAACAAGAACTTCATTCATGTATAAAGATAAAAAACTTAAAGCTTAGTGTATGAAGATTCATATCAACCCAAATACAAGAGAAATTAGCCAAACATGGCTAATGAAAACATAAAAATAAAACCTGAATTAGGAGCTCAAGGAGGCTTCCCACAAGTCCAGGAAAAGCTCAGGAACAAGGACGATATTATAAAAAGTGTCTAACAAGGTCTATTTTCAAAGAAAGCAAATAGATCTATTTATAATAAAACTGCCTCGACCCAACACTCAAGCGTTGGCCTCGCTGTTGCTTCATATTCTTCTTCTCTTCTTGGCTCTTTGATGGCATGGGCTTGATGGCATTGATGTGGCTTCTTCCCTATTCCAAAACTGCTGCAACACTTGAATTCTATCTATTTAGCACATGGTAAACAAGTCATTGGTGCTTCATTTCTCCATTAACTTTGTAACCCTTCACCTTTGTGATTAATTCCTCTTCAATTCTTCATTTAGCACATGTTTTAATCAAGGTGAAGCAATGGTGCTTCATCTTCTGCCTTCATTTTCAGTCCTCCAATTCCGGTTATTTGCACTTTGGTCCCACAATTATGCTTAATTTAACCAGTTTTCTAGAAAGGACTAATAACTAATAAAAACACCTAAAAATAGACTAAAAATGACTAAAAACATAAAATCACTAATGTCCTACATGAAAATGCAAAAGTGAAGAAAAGCCTAACAAAATGAATAAAAATCTAAATGAGACTCAATAAAAAATAAAATAAAATGAAGTAAAAAGACCCTAAAAACATCATATGAAATCCAGTCATCAATGATCATCTGAAAAGGTATTTGATGTTTACCTACTTTTCTGTTCTATATTCTTTCCTCTTTGTCCTAAGGATGTCTGAAATTGCAAACTATACTGATCTAGACTTGAAGATTATATCCTCCAGAAATTTCACAGAAGTCGGGTCAGACAATCTCTTTGATAACCTTTTCAATTCTCAATCCGACTCTGACTCCGACGAACAAGAAGCCTCTCCTCCATCTAGTCCTGACAGTTATCATTTTCCATCCTCACCCTAATCTAGAAAATATCTTCCACTTTGTTCAATTTATGTTTTGTGTTCTTAAATATTTTATCTCTCCTCCCGCTAATAGTGTCATCATTACTCCGAGTTCGGCGTTTGCAATTCCCTTGCATGCGTCGTTTCTAGTTTTATGCTATGCCATTTAATGAAATCTTCTAAACCACTTTCTCATTACTCTGAAACTCTTCATCTTCAGCGGTTACACTTCCCATGAGTGCTTTATTTCTCAAGAAATCTACTTCTCCGCGCTCTTCTTCACTCCCCAAAATTCCCCTTGCCTGCTTATAAATCCCATGTGTTTTTCTCATCACCCCTCTATCTCTGACTCCACCATCTTCCCTGAACCTTCTATTTCTCTAATCCTTTTCCCCCCTAAGAACAAAAATGGCAAATCATAGATTTTGTCTTCCCTTCACCATCAATTTCCCAGAACTTCAACACTATCAAATTCTTGGCATCAACTCTCTGCATCACAGATGACTTTCCGCTTTGTGTGATGCCTCTAATGAGTCAGCTTACCCCAAACTCATCCTGGCTTACCGGTCTTCACTATCCTTCAACCACAACAGAGGCTTCGTTGGAACTGTGCTGGATTATGACATCTCCATAACAAGAGAGAAGCTTGTTGAACTCCTCAATAGTGAGGATGAAGGAGTGACGTACAAAGAGCTTTGGCAAAGATATTGTGATGAAGAAGATATTGATGAAGTAAACTACAGTATGACATCTCTAAGCACTCTCTCTACTCATCCCTCACCATTGCTGCCAAAGTTATTCATCATCTGGTCACAACTGTGCTCTGTCCAAGACAAGATCGTCTTTAAGACGTTATTGACAAAGATCTTTTTGTCATTTACTCCATGCTGAATGAAGAATAAATCAATGTTGTAGATGTTGTAGACATCATCTACAACCACCTTGTTTCTGCTTTGGTTGCAACTAGAAAGTCATTCCCTATGGTTTCTTCATAACAAAAATCCTCAAGGGTCTAGATATGTTGCTCTTTGAAGCTTTGGACGCATTAGAAGAAGTGGCTTGTCAGGTGATCGGAGTAGAATTCTTTCGGTCGAAGGGTTTCACCATTAATGATCCACTAGATGATCTCTCTGAAGACTCATATGAACTCTCCGAAGACTCCGAGGAATCAGTTGGACAATCAAGCTCCTCTTCCCATTGGTGACTGACGCAGCCAAGTAGGAGAAGATTAGTTTTAGGGGAACATGTGTTTTATTTCTTTTTGTTTGTAATATGTTCTCCCTTATCTTTAGTATTTACAAGTTCATTTTTGGCACCTGACATAATTTTCTTACCGTTACTCCTTTAAGGGGGAGTCATAAAGTCAAAAAATTAACTTAAATGGCCCTCGGTTATACGAAATTTTTAATATTTCATATCCTCTATTTTATGTCTCAGTTTGTCTTTTAATTTCTCAACCTATGTTATACCTTTTTAATAATGTCAAAAGGGGGAGAAAAATAGGAATATGAATATAAACGTAAAGAATTTTATAAGATGAGAATATAAAAAGTTTTAAAGAGTTTGTGTCAGAGTTTATGTCAAATTGAGGGGGAAGATTAACCTTGTTTTTAATGATGTGACTTGAAATATATTCAATTGAGGGGGAGCCATAATTAATGAAGAGAAAGTCAATCTCACTACTATCTTTATCCAATTACAAAGACTTCACGTCTTCTATATTCTTTACCTTTTCAGGATATTATAAGTGTTGGTTTTGTCATCATCAAAAAGGGGGAGATTGTTGGGTCAAAATGAAGTCTTATGCCTTCTTTAAGTAAGTTTCATTAATGACAAAACAATGGCATAATCACTGAAGATGAAGCTTGTGATAAATGAAGGTTTCATGATCTGGAACAGTATCATCTACAAAGCAAAAGCATCGACAAAAAGATGTCATAATCACTGAAGATGAAGCTTGTGAAAAAGGAAGTTTTCATGATCTGGAACAGTATCATCTACAAAGAAAAAGCATCGTCTAGATTTTTCTACTGTCTACCAAGAGAAGTAAATAGCTCCTACCATCTGTACTAATGACTGTCCCAGGAACATGGAAAGCATCTTACTGAGGAAAATAAACAAGATCTAATCCTTTGATTGTCCACTGAATATTCTCTACGAGAATTTAAAGTCTAAGGATGGTCAAATTGTTCGTTGAAATGTGGCAGAAGAAGAGAGAGATAAAAAGGTCAAAATTGTCCACACGTGACTCACCTAAAGCTGACATGAGCTACATAATCTATTCCCACTAGAACTACAGGTCAGAACTAAAACGAGAAGCGCCTTGATAAACTCCAAAATGACTAAACGTCAAAACTACTCATTTGATCTACAACGTCTCTCTGTCAAGGAGATCGTTTGAAATATAACCGTTGAAAGATCCAGTCAAGCAATGGTCACTTCTGAAAGCTAGAATATAAATCATAAGAAGAAAGAAGAAATTAGGTGCATGAATTCAAGATGAGGGTAACCACTGAACAAGCCATTTGCCTTAAGAAAAAGAGAAGATAGAAAATTGAGATTTAGGAATGATGTAAACGATACACATCATTCCAAGAGCAAAAATCAAGAGTGAAAACGAAAAAGAAACAAGGCTCAAATAAAAAGATGCAAATTCCAAGCCTTTGAGAGAAAAGCAGAAAGTGACGATGATCAAAATAATCTCAAGTCTACTCCATTTGATCTAGCCATGTAGATTAGGATTGAGAGCACCTCAAATTGATCAACTCTATCCTATACCACACTAAGAGATGAATTCTATTATAGAAAAGTAATAAGAATCTCTTTAGTATGTATGAAGTGAACTTGTCATCAACAAAGAAAATAATCTCAAGGAGCCTAAAGAGGCTCGTGCAATAATACTTGCTACGAAGGATAAGTCTTGGAGAATACTTGTAAGGGAGAAGTCCTGAAAAATACTTGTTGTAAGGGAGAAGTCATCGAAAGTACTTGTTGTAAATGAGAAGTCATGAAGAATACTTGTTGAAGGAGAAGTCCTTGATACTTGATAGTGAAAATCCAAGTGAAAACCAAGGATTGGATGTAGCCCACGATTTTGGGTGAACCAGTATAAACCTGTGTGTGCACTGTCTGCTGCTTTTCGTTAACAATTTAAGTTCACGTTTACTATGCATGGACTGTCCATGGTCTGATAGTCAAATTCAGTAGACAATACTCTAGAAGGAAGAATTCAGCAAAGTCAGTTGAAGTTATTGTCAATTAGAATTAAATTTCATAGACACAATCCAACCTCCCCTTGTTGTGTCCCTTTGTGTTTCCTCACTTTAGACTTCCAAAACTTAAGCGACTTTAAACTTTTCAAAAGACCAACCAAGAAAGATTAAAACTCCAACGCACTAGGATTTTAAAATGGCTTTTGAAGACCAAAATCTATCTTACAAACACAACACCAAATTGGCCTTAGGCCTATGGATTAGAGAAATTTTTCCTACCTTATCAATCAACACATAAAGCTTCCTAAAACACATATTCAAAGCCTAAACTCCAATTTATTCACAAGGTTTCCAAAACAAAATCTCCCTTGAATACTTCCAACTTCCAAGTGTTCAAAATCACCCAAAACTCTTCAAATTACAACTTTGCATTTTCTTGAATACTTCAAGCTTTCAAAACCATAAAGACAAGATCAAAGTCCCAAAATCACTTTACCTAAAACTCTCCACATAACTAAAAACTTTCTAGTTTCCAACACAATTCCTCATGCCCCAAATCCAACCTATTTTTTTATAGACAAATTTTAGTTGTTAGTAAATTACAAATTATCCCTCCTCAGGGTTCGAACTTTGGCCCTTCACCTTCTACTACCCTTAGCTCAACCAAGTGAGCTACCCCTCTCACCATGACCCAAATCCATCCTATGATCTCGGCCTTAGCATAAAACCAAGGGGAATAATTTTTCTTTTTATCAACCGTCACATACAAGCTATAAACACACTAAAAGCTAGTTAAAAATCAATCTTCCAAGCCCAAAAATGGCATGTAGGTTCGGCCAAGCATCATTCCTAACCAAGATGGAATTTTTTCTCAAAGCTACCTTGTACACATCAAAGCCATAGAGAAATCCATGGTAAAACCCAACCTTACACTTTGAGAATCACTTTTCCAAAATAAGCACTTTTCAGAACAACAACCTTTTAAAAAACTAACTTAAGATTCCTAGAGATCAATATCACGGGAAGAAATTTACCAAAAACCACCATAGGAAAAGCTTACTAAAAATCTAACATAGGAACCAAAACTCAACTCATTGAAAAACTATTTATATCAATGAAAATCCAAGAAAAATGGCAACAAAATTTACAAATAGAGTCATGGATTCTAACAAGGTTTCATCATCCAAACTTCTCATTTTCAAAATAAAAAACCATGAACTTAAAGAGCTTGAGGAGGGTGAGATTGGAAGGATAAGGTGGCAGTTTGGAGTGGTTTTGGTGGTGGTGATATTTTGTTCTTCAATTCCTCTCTTTTTCTCTCTTTAACTCTCACTAACTTAACACTAAAATGAAACAAAATCAAGCTTCCTTTCTCTAAAAGAAGCCCATGGCCAAGGGCAAGGGTGGAGGAGATATTTTCACTCCAAATGCCTTAATCATGTGGTTAGGAAAATCTCAAGACAAACCTTTCTTTTTAATTAGGCTTAAAAGCAGTTTTAGTCCTTGATGTTTCACACTTTTGCGAAATTTACCCCTAAAGTATTTTTGACACTGTTTGTACCCTATTTGAATTTTAGAAGAGTGAAAAAAGGGGCCGGGGAGATTTGAACCCAAGACTTGAAAGTGGTAAAACAACCACTTAGCCAGTTGAGCTACAGAGGAAATTGATGTATTTGACAACACAATTATATTTATATCAATACAGAGAATTATCTGCAGCTTCTTCTTCATCATCATCGACATCATCATTTGCAAACCATCAAAATCTTCTTCCCTAATCTAGAAAATATCTTTTCACAACTACAACCCATAAACCTTGGTTCTCTTCCTTCCTTTCCTTTCACAACTACAACCTTGGTTCTCTTCCTTCCTTTTTGGTCCAGAACCTTGGTTCTCTTCCTTCCTTCCTTTCTTTTCCTTCCTTGTTTGGTTCAAAACTAACTCTCCTAGGTCTGGAAAATGGTTCATTCATGTCTTAAATAATGAAATAGAGCTAAAGAATAGGTTTGGGAAGTTCAGAACGAGCTAGAAATAGAATTTACGATTTTTCGGTGAGCTTCTCATTGGAGAAGATGAAGTTGACGGCAGCAGACATGGCAGATCACGGTGGTGGGGCGAGCTAGTTCATGGGGCAGGTCTTATGATAACAGTAAAACAACACAAGAAATGGGGGTTTGAATTGTGTGTGTGATTTTTAAAACCTTTTCTTATAAACAAATATAAGTTTCAAAAAAATTTCAAAGACTAGTGCTGTGGAAAATTAATCAGAGCTGAAAAGTAAAGCACATAGAGTATTTATCCTGGTTCACCCCCTTAATCAACACAACTACGTCCAGTCCTTGGCTTCACCAAGTTTTTCCACTATCTACTCCAAATAATACAAGTATTATGCAGGACTTCTCCTAGTATTCGAAGGACTTCTCCTTACAAGGTTTCTACAGGACTTCTCCTCACTAGTATTGGACAGGACTACTCCCAGTTCTTTTACAAAGAAGGTTTGGTTTTCTACAGGATCTCTTCGACAAGAGTAGGGTAGAAATATTAAGTGCAAATTATAGAGAGGATATGAAGGTAGGTTCTCTATTTTGATAGTGTAAGAAAGATGAGAGTTAACTCTTTGAAAGTTTCACACTAAGGGCAGACGACTTAACTCAAGAAAGTATAACTTGTGAGTTTCTGAGTTTGCTTTAGAGCTATTTGCAGATGAAATACTTAGAAAGCTTGTGAATTTTGTTCGTTGAAAGTCGCCACTGATTCTAGTGTCTAAGTCCTCTATTTATATCTTCAGTAGGCTTCACGTTGATGAAGAATGAGAGTTCCGTTTGAATTTCTTCTTCACTGTGTTGCAATGGATACTTTTGGCAGCTCTGTAGCAGCATTATATGCAACCTGCTACGCATAATTGCAGCATTAAATGCTCTTGCAAGTGTTGTCAGGTTCTACAATGCTGTTTCCTTAACTGCTCGTCTGAGCATTAATTGTAGAGGAAGACAGCAAATAGAGATTCATTTTTTTGACCATCGAGATTTGATTCTGACCGTTGAGGTGATACGATGTTCAGTAATTTGCACTGTTGACTCTGAAAACTAATTCTTGATTTAAGGAATGTCAAAGAGCTAGCAGATACGAGGAATAAAATATTTATTATGTCCTTTTCTTGGTTCTGCTGTGAACAGTGCTTCATTAAATGCGTGGACGAGGTTCGCCTTTATTGCGTGAAGCATTGTGCCGGACGTTCTCTTTATCCTGTGACCGGATGAACTCTGCGGACGTTCTTTTGAGTGTCACCAGACGTACTCTTCAACAGATGTACTCTACAACAGACGTACTCTTCAGACGTGCTCCTTTGAGAATACCAGCCGTATTCTTCGGACGATCTCTTTTTCTTCAGATTTCAACGTTCTGCCTTAGATAATATTTCAAAGGGTGGGCAGGCGTTCTCTCTTCATAATGATAGATGTTCCTGAAATATAAAATACTCGAAGTATTAGAAATTCTTTATCTATCAACATTAAACCTTAGGTAAAATTGTTATTCATCAAAATATAATAAAAGATGAAATCGTTTGAATATAACAACCTCCCCCTTTTTGATAATGACAATTTTCATTTGAGAAAAAGGTTTAATTTGGTTATTGTGAAAAAGGTAGTATTAGAGCATGTAAGGTATGTACATTTTTTCAGAGCTTTTTCCTTTTGAAAAACTTAAGAAATAGATTGTTTGTCTATTTGATTTTTCTTAGTTAGAAAAACATGAGCGTTTCTTATATAAATAAAGAAACAAGCGTATACCTACGTTCTATAATTAATACTAAGGTTATTTCTTTTCTTTCTTGCTCCCCCTCAACATAAGATATCTCTCTATAAATCTAAGACTTAGGGTTTTTAAGCATTTTCTTATATCACGCTCCCCCTGGGTTATTTAACTCCTCTGTTCTCTCTAATTTTAACTCCTAATCTTAACGCTTTTTCTCTAATTTTCTCCCCATTTGGCATTGGCAAAAAAAAAAAACAAAGGTAACAGAGCAATAAGCAAAAGGTATCCAAGCAAAAACACTTAATGCATATAAATTAGCAAAAGTAGCAAGAGTAATTGTTCATCAAGGAAATAAACATAGTTAGGGTTAAAGAATTGAAGGGATTCTTCATTTGAGTTTGTTCAGGAGTTGGCCCAGCATGTTCTCTAAGTTGCCAAATCTTGCATTGAAATCTTGTTTCAGCTCTTCTTTCAACTCATCTATGCGTTGCTGATTTTTGGTGTCCAGCTCATCAATCTTCTTGTTTGAATCGAGGGACTAACTTTCTTTCCTTTTTCAATTCCCTTTTTTGTAGCACCTGACATTGCATCCTTCTTAAATGCTATATTTTTTGAATTTAATTTCCCATTAAATGGCTTATTCGAATTTAATTGCCCATTAAATGGCTTATTCGAATATAATTGCCCATTAACTGGCTTTTTAAAATTCGATTTTTTCCTTCTTTTATCCACTACCAGCCACTACCCATGGGATGTATTTGGACACCTGATTTCCCTGTTAAAAGCAGTTGCTGAATTCACTCCTATATTCCCTCCTTGAATCTATCCTGCCATGATATCCTGGTTAAATGCTGTTGCATTATGCCCTCCTACGTTTTCTCCAGAATTCGTGTACGCATTAATTTCTTTATTAACTGCAGTTACGAAATTTCCTCCTTCTTTGCCTCCATGAATCTCGCCCTCCATAACTTCCATATTCTCCATGTTTGCTGCGTTGTTCTTCCCTTCATTCACTCCTAGGGTTTTCCCCTCTAGGTTTCCAATTGTGGCCGCCGCCGGCGGTCCATTAGCCGCTGCCGCCATGTGTCGTGCATCACCCTTCCCTTCGCTTTGCTTTTAAGCAACCGTCACCGAACAGTTCCGTGTTAAGTGTCAGTAGCATCCGCAAGTTGAACACAAAAGATGAAGGCCCTCGTACTCGATGTTGTACCAAGAACCCCGAAGGCATAGACGGCCAACCACTGGTTTAGTCAAGTCGACCTCCACACAAACCCGCGCGTAACGTCCCTTCTGCATGTCCGTTGTGTGCATATCAACTTTGACGGGAGTGCCGGCAGCCTTGGCTAGCGTTCGAAGTATACTCTTATCCTAAAATTGAAACCTTAATCCAGAGATACGGATCCACACAAGCATCGTACTGATCCTTGAATCAGCGGCAACAAAGTCCCTCGTCCATGGCTTGACAGCAAGGTAATGATCATAAATCAAGCATGGTGCCCCTGGCATGACCTTCTCCTTGTCCGCATCAACATCGAACTTCACCAGAAAATATCCATGGTGGATGTCTCTTACCTCATAGCCTCCGGACAGCTTCCACATTAACCTTAACTTCTTACAAAGAGCAGTATACCCAATGTGCTTTCCCAATAGTTTGATCACTAAACAGTCCTCCCATGGCTTACATATCCGAGTGTAGGCCTCGTCATTCATGTCAAACACGGGGAATAGTCTATTTTCATCCAAAAATCTCATGGACATGACACCGGCTTCCACCAGATCAACTTCCTCATTCAGTTGCGTATTCGCGTTGCCAATAACTTTCTCCTTGAACGTTGGTTTCCTCGGTGGTGGCTCTGGTGGTTCCGACGGCTTCTTCTTGGCGGTGTCGTTGTTCATGGCAGTCCCTCCCTCCCTCTCAACCTCCATCACACTCTCCGGTCCGGAATTAACCCCATACTCTACATATAAAACTAAGGAGATTATAAATGTCCACTTGACATTTTTCAACATAAAATCTCCTTTTATCATTACAAACATAAAATCATTAAAAGACTTTATGAATGAGGCAACCCATAGTTTACCAACAAATGAGTGAGATTAAAATTCCTAATATTTTAAATAGAACATGGGATCAACTTCATGTTTTTTAACATCTCACTCAAAGGTTCAAGTGTTAAAATATAGACAATAACGAAAAACACTTGAAAACAAAATTGGGTTACCACAACAGCGGTAGAAGCATATATGACCTATACTTAATCACTATAGAGGATATGGCAATAATCAGTCTCTAACTCCCACTATCCCCAAATTACAACATTAAAGAATAATTATTTAATTTAGTATTTTGTCTTAGCAATAATTATTGATTATAAATACTAGAGTTTATTGTATTACAATATTCTTAAAGAGACTTACATATATCCTCAATATAGGTCTTGAAGATAAAGTGATATCTAGTAGTATATCACACATAAATGTATTGGTTTTCTCATATTCAATTAATTGAGCAATTAATTAATTTGCTTGAACAAATAATAATTGATTAAATCGATTCTCCCACTTGATAGAGAAAAAAGTTGAATGAACCTAACCAAATATACAAAGGGATATTCTTGAAGTAATATCCAAAACTATTTTCTCTATCACACAATAATCATGTCAAGCAATGTTAATGTAATGTAACTAATCTTATGCTGCGGAAAAATTCTAATACCGATAGGGTATTGGAATTAATTGACATAAGTTAACAACGCATAATACATTACCAAAAACCACAAATTACACCAATAACAAAATACCGATAGGGTAAATTATCATTAATGTAAAAATACACAGAAATTCCCGTGAATTCTTGAAAGAATTTAGATAATATAATATTTCCAAAAAACTGCATGACTGCACCCATGATACATGGGATCACAGTCACACAAAATATAATAAAGTGCTTATAATCACACCAAAACTTGTATGAACCACCATAAGATAAATTCAACAAAGATTACAGACTCTATCCATAAAGATCTGAAAGAAAAGCAATTCCATGGAACTAGCAAAGATTTCTAGCAAACTAAGGAAATTAAACCAAAAATTGTAGGTCTATAAGCCTTGATTACAGTAATAAGAAAAATTACTGGACATTCTTAGGTGGATACAAATAAAAGCACAGAAGATAATTTGAATTTCCCAACATGGAACTGACATTGCAAAATTTTAACCATTAAAATGTGGTAGTCATAACACATATTTACATTTAACAACCACTTTAAATTTGAAAAGTAATAACCAAGTATTACAATGGTTAAATAATAAATCAATTATAGAGTTCCAAAATTATGCCACAATATTTTGAAAAAATAATATCACACTCATATATAATTGCACGATTAAAATAAATATAAAATCAATAAGAGAATAATAATTCATTAACGAAATTCTCCATATATGCAATTATATAATGAATCAATATATACACATTTTGTAACTAATTTCAAAGAGTGTGACTTCATCCTTGTGAGTATAACCAATAAGATTTTATAACTCAATGAGATCATCATGAAACTCAATATGTTATTCTCTCAAATGGTTTATAAATCATAACCATAATTATAAAAAATATTAAATTTTAATCAGGCTCTAATTATCAATTAAGATAATATTTTTTTTTTTGAAAAATGAAGGATATATTCATATAAAATATATAACCACAAAGTAGGCCACCACCAAAAAAAGAGGAGGAACTGCCCGTCCGCCTCAAAAACAGGCCTCCAGAACTGGAGAGGGACAGCACACAGCCTCAGGCCTAAAAAGAAACAAAACCCCATACACATGAAACACCCAAAGAAAACACAAAAAACTGACCCCCCAAACAATTAAGATAATATATAAACCATAAACCACAAGGATATAAAAAAAATGCATCAAAGATTATCCAACATAACTATTTTAATAATATCTACATACACGCACAATTAAAATATTTTGACTTCATAGTGAAATAGAATAATATTTCATCTATATTAGAATTGAATCAGTGATTCTAACCCCAGATCATGACATAGAAAATAACACAAAATCATATGATTTACTATATCAAATAAAAAATATTCAGTTTTATTTATAATGTATATGTATATTCCTAAACATATAAATTTAAATAAAATACACATGATTTAATTTACACAAATTTCACAAAATTGCACTCAAGACGGTTGATTCACAAATATACAAAGTTTTGACAAAAGTCAAAAGCATAGGCAGAAATGCTGGTATCATGAACCAAAGAAACATTTAATATGCACAATTTATTATGCAATAACAAAATTAAATGTTTCTGTATACACAACATAATATGCTTATCGTCCAAAATTTCTCATTTATCATGATCTTGCCTAAGGGTCCCAAATCATAACAAATAAAAAATATAACAATAATACAATGCACAAACTCATGTCACCAGAAATCTAATACCAATAGGGTATTGGACAATATAATTAACATAAGGAAAGACTAAAATGCATTGTATCAAACACAAATTACACTAATAACAAACACCGATAGGGTATAATTATTATTAATGAAATATAAAATTAATTTAATTAAATCAATTGAATTCACAAAATTTTATATAATTGTACCTACGATAGATGAGCTCACAATTATATAAAATAACAATATTCATGCTCATAAGAAATAATAAATATACATCATACATGAATTCATAATTCAATTACCATAAGTACAGAATTATATCATAATATATATAAATTTTTTTTTCCTTATCATATGATGATAGAAACTAAAAGAAACAAAGCAAAGGAAAACATATAGTATATATGATAACACGTCAGTAACAAGACTCCAGTAACGAAATGGTGTAATAGCCATTAAAAAAAAAAAATTAACTCAAGAACATAACTGATGTGTGCAGCAACAGAAGTTTAAAACCATCACGTGATCATGGTGGGTCACGCCCAGTAAAACATTAATTCAATCATCTTCTATGTGGAAGACATATTCCACATAGAAGAACATGGCACAAAACATTGAAAAAAAAATTACAGCAAATTCAATTTCTATGTATAGGCTAAATCATGAAGTAATTTCTAGATATGTTAAGTGAATGAATGGGGTGATTATAAGCCCTCAAGAAATTTGAAATTCATGCATCATAAAGAGAGAAATACCAAATCGAAATTTCTAGGGTGCATGAAACCCAAATGTAAAATGTTCAAATTCTCACAAATTACTCAATGAAATCATACCAAATTTTAGTATGTTGGTTGTATAACAATAAGAATCAAAAACCCTAAAACAATTTGTGGTACACATACAAAATATCCATAATCAATATCAATTGGGCTCTGATACCAATTGCTAAATTTAGAAGAAGATCCTAACAGATCATACAGTTCTATTGATAAAAATTATAGCATGTTAATTCTTGTAATTGTAGTAGAGAAATTGTGTACCTGGAGGTTCCATGATCACTGTGTGAGAGAAGAGGCAGAGAGCGTAAGTGAGAGTAAACTGCTCTCTATCTGAAGTATTCCTCAATGAATGAACTGATTAATGGGGATCAATTTATATATTATCATATGAGACCAGGGTCCTCTCAGTGGGCATAGTTAACTGACCTAACCCATCATAGGTCAGTTAATAACAAAAGCTCAATATATCATCTATCACAATACATGCATAAGAATTAAATTAATAATTCATATAATTGATATTAATGACCAAAATAAAATATATTCTAATTAATTGATAATGTTAATCCACATAACTAAAAATAGAACTAATTATAAATAATATAACAAGTTTTCCCACCAAATTTCAGCCCCATATAGCACAGGTCATAGAAGTTGTACCAGAAGGGAATTGTGGATTTAGTGCCGTTGCGACCTTATTAGGCATGGGTGAACACATGTGGCACCAAATTCGCATCAAAACGGTTGAGGAGATGACAATAAGTGCCGAAAAGTATGCTAAAATGTTTGACCCAAAACAGTCTCAAACCTTATTGGATACTTTGATCGTGGCCCCTAAAGAGCTTGTCCCCGGAGAAAAGTGCTTGACTATCCCAGATATGGGATACATTGTTGCTACAACCTTTAATGTTGTTTTGATTACGTTGTTAAATTCGGGTAGTACGACGTTCTTGCCACTTACTAGAGAATCACCAATTAGTCAACAAATTATAGTGCTTGGACATGTGAATGAATCATTGGGTGCAGGTATTGATTTAAACCTTATGCATATGTTGTTTTATTGCCATATTATCTCTTTCATATTGCTCTAACAACTGTTGTGTTTTTTCACATAAAGGTCCACTTAAAGGAAGGATATCCAATCCCACGTATTGCTCCTTAGTGGAGATATCATCGCGTCCCATATGCTGCTGGGT
The DNA here is from genome assembly GCA_030819835.1 of Acmispon strigosus. Taxonomy (NCBI): domain Eukaryota; kingdom Viridiplantae; phylum Streptophyta; class Magnoliopsida; order Fabales; family Fabaceae; genus Acmispon; species Acmispon strigosus. Next base: position 3,791,802 of record JAUAMA010000001.1, on the reverse strand, counting down.
GGGAGACCCCGTACTTGGAGCTCATGAATCAATACCAAAAAGAATTAGAAGATCAATACAGATCAGTAGAACCACAAGTTGTAGACTTAACAGATGATTAATGTTAATTTTAGATAATTGAATGATTATGTAATAATTGAGATGATTGAATTATAGATGATTCCCTATTATACATGTTTCCATTATACTTATTATTATAGTGATCATTTTCTATCAATTAAAGTAATCCGCTTAATCCGCACTCATAAGCGGATGATGTTGAAGCTTTTCCACATTTATAAGTGCGTAATATAAGATAATAAATGATGTGTTCGCACTTATAAGTGCGAAATATTATGAGTATTTTTAAACAAATTTAATTGTGAATTTTTAGACTTTTAATATAATTATTTTTTATTATTCGTTCGCACTCATGAGTGCGGAATATAAGTTTTTTCCCGCACTCAAAAGTGTGGAACCAGGACTTATAAGTGCGTAATATTAAGTTACATGCGTTTGCTCGTACTTATAAGTGTGTAATATTAACATTTTCCGCACTTAAAAGCGCAGAGCCTTTAGTGTTCCAATTAAACAAATTTTTTGGGCCTTAAAATGAGGAACGCACTTATACAGCCAACAATATAGCTGTAATTAGCCGAGATCTTCAACAATTTAGCCAAAAATTTTAATACAAATTCCAAATGAACATAAACACTAAAATTATTCAAGAACATAAACATGAACATAAAATTATCCAAGTACAGAAACATAGAATTACATGGTTATAGACCACAGTTATCCAACACAAATGATCATAAGTTATCCAACAAAAATTATCCAGGTACATTTCCAATGAAGATCTAATGCCTAGAACTAGATGCGCCACGTGCACTCCTCATCTTGGACCTCCGGTACACCAAATTACCATGTATTCCCTACTCCACAATAGCCTGCATGTTTTAGAGTGCTACCCAGATATCTGATCCAACCAGAGGTGCCCCTTTCCTATTCGGGCCCAAAGCAACATCCAACCACTTCCTCAGTAGAATAAACTTACCCTGAAAAAATTTAAACAAATTAATCATCTTCCCAAATTAAATTAAAACATGTTAATTCAATCAAAATAATATAAAAATAAACTAACCACTGTAGAGGTAGTTTCAACATCTCTCATCTCAGATGGTATCATGTAAGGATGTGAGTGGTATCGTTACTAGGTTAGGTAATCTGAAGTGGTGTGAGAAGAGGATATAGCACGGTGGTGAGAGTGGACAGCATGTGGGGCGTACATGAGCCACTTCTTATCAATCTCCTCATATGGTGGTGCTTCAAAGAGAGGTGGAGGAGGTATGCCTTGCACAAAACCAAACTGGCGCAAGACTCTCTGCGGCTGGTAAGAGTGCAACATACTTGAGCAACGAATCCATCCACAGAAAAGGGAAACATTATTAAACATCCATAAAGCACGGTGCTCAGTATAGTGTGCCCACATGACAATGTCATCTGCTAGATCATCTAGATCAGGCCTCTTCTTTTTTATGCGCTCGTCACCCTCATGTGGTCCCCACCGCATAGCTTTAGGCATCCTCTGTGTATTCTGCATTAGTCTTTTTGTTAAACAAAGTAGCTGGGAAGTGCTCGTAGATTCAGGCCTATATAAACAAAGAGAGAGATTGAATGTGTTAAATCCACGCCTGTTAAACCACACGCATTTAAAAAATAAAAAGGAAATTGAAAGTGATATGAACCTGAAGTAGAGTCGTACAACCCCCAATAGACTTCATCTTCCTCCGGCTAGCATCACGCCAATAATGCAGCACCCCATGCAATCTTTCCCATCTCATCCAGATCTATAAAAAGTGAGAGATAACTGATATTGACATGCATCCTACTATTGTCAGCAAATATTGTGAGGCCCACGAATCGAAGCATGAATGCCTTTGCAGCCGCCTCAAAATCATCCCCCTTAATCTTAATATTGTTAACTCTTTCCATCCATGAGAATCGTGTGTGTTAGTGACCCACAAATGTGCAACCAGCGCATCCACACACTGATCTCGATGAAGTATAAGCAGTGTGAAAAGTTCTCGTGGATGGAGATATGAAGAAAACATGATACATCATCCATAGTGATCGTCATCTCACCAAAAGGAAAATGGAAAGATGAGGTCTCTGGATGCCACCAGTCTACTATCAATCACATTGTACCGGCAATGCGCAAGAGCGGCAAGCCCCGACCTCTGCAGAACTGTAATGATGTATGGGACACCTCCACCAACATTCATCTTCAACCTCCTGAAATGATTATACACCCTCAACATAGGCCTACCTAGTATGATAGGGTCAATATAAGACCTCCACACCCTCCCTACAATGTGAGTGTCGTAGCTCCGCAGCACTGATAAATCATTTGGGCCACTTAGGAATGAGGTCAGGTTTTTGTCCTCCGCGTCCATCTGTCACAGCCGTCTGCCACCTGCTCTTCCTCATTATCATTGTCCCCATCATCATCATGGCCACCATCATCATCATGGCCATCATCATCATCATCATCATCATCATCATCATCATCATCATCATCATCATCATCATCATCATCATCATCATCATCATCATCATCATCATCATCATCATCATTTTCATCCTCCTCCTCCTCTTCATCATCGTCATTATGTGGCTACGTCTCCTCCTCATCATCATGACCCATATGCTGGTCATGATCAAAATAGGCATGCTCCTCATGTTGCTCATAGTAGTCCTCATCATTTTCTAGCTCCTGCACCACTGAAGCTTTTCCACGCCCTCTACATACCAAGGCGGTGGGTTGGATACGCTCTTCATCTTCTCTTGCTTCAGGTTCAACTGGTTGTGCAGTAAAATGAGACATTGCCATGTCTATGCCAAAAACAAAGTATAAAAACATTAGATATTGACAACATATGGTATAAATGACAACACATAATTAAAAAAACAATGAAAACCAAATCCAGATGCTAGGCTGCACTTGTAAGTGCGGTTAAGTATTTCTGATTCGCACTTATAAATGCGTTTACAAGCTTTCTTCAAGGCACTCATAAGTGCGGAAACTTTCTCTCTTCACTACGCTTATAAGTGCATCAAGTCCCACAACATATCACCTAGAATCCGCACTTATAAGCGCGGAGACGAAAGTAAGTGTCCGCACTTATAAGTGTGGTGAAATCAGATCCAACCACCAACATAACGATCCGCACTTGATAAGTGCAGGAAAATTACAAAGAATACGATTCCAAGCAGAAAAATAATGAAGTACCCAATATTCAACAAAAACAATTCAAGGATTCGAGTGTAAGGCGTTTACCTAGATGATTTCTTCAAGAATGAGATGAAGGAGATGAGGTTGAGAGGTTGGACCAAGAAAAAGATGGTGGGGATGGTGGGCTCAAAGTGTGGTGCGAGGACCCCAAAGTACGGACAAATTGAGAAGAAGATGGTGAATGGGGTGAGAGGCAGATCAAAGTGCGAGGAGAGGGAGAAGGGAGTTAGGGTTGGTATGGTGGGAAAATGAAGGAGGTAGGAGAAGAAGATGGGGGTTGGGTTTATTATTATTTTTTTTTTTTTAGTCAAGAGTATTTTGGGGTTATTGAAAGTATGAGGATGACATCAAAATTAAAATAGATGACATTAAAACCAAAGCCCTTTATTGATAGATACATGCGATTTTTACTAAACACACCCTAAGGTAGTGTTTGATGAACATTTTTTAAATTTCTTTATTTTTAAAAGGAAAAGTTGGACCAAAGCAAATTAAAATAGAAGTAAATTTTATTTCATTGAAAAGAATAGAAGTTAAAATAACTCAAATCAATCATAAAGCTAATCATTGTTAATTTTAAGTTGTGAATTTTTATCATGATGCACGGGAAGTAATCTAGTAGTAGATAAAATAATCATTCCCAAGTGCGAAGGGGCAGGAGTTATGGGAGTCCATAAGCATCTAGAGAATACGACAAAGGAAAGATTGATTAGTAATAAGAGAAAAAGATCCTCCTATCTTCATGAATCATGACACTAATAGATTTAAAGTTGTTTGGAAAATAGTATGACAAACATACAGTGCTTAGTGCACTCATTACGTATTTAATAAACACTTAGAGTGAGGAATGAAAAGAGTAGAAAGAAGTGATTAATAAGAAGAGAGAGATAAAAAGCAAATAAGATGTTGATTGAGTGTCATACTATTAGTATGTTCAAGTATCACTTGTTTTTTGAAACTGATTTAAAAATGCATTAGTCAAAACCAAGAGTTGCAGGGGCTAATACATCAAGCTGGATCAAATAAACAAGTTTCAACGAAAGTTTTTCAATTAAATAAAGTCACAATGGAAAAAACTTGGTTAATCCACAAAATAAATCCACAAAATAAAAAAAAGGAAACCAAATCTAAACAATCACAAATGATAAGAGATAAATTAGAGTGTCCTCCAAAAGCTTTCTTCCAAACCTAAAATTGGAGCATACAATCCTACTCATGTTCAAGTATGATTACCGAAAGTAAAAATAGAAAAAAAAAATTGTATTATTGAATGTAGTGGGGCCTTTTCTTTTGATAGTGGAAGACGATTAGACGAGGGAGCATTAAGACCATGTCTAGTTGTGTTGGTTGTGTGGGGTCCTAACACAAAGGTACCCCATTCATTTTCTTGTCTCTCTGTTTGTCAATTTTTAACTTTCTCTCTCACACACATTAAATAGGAGCAAAGCTAAGCTAAGCTAAGCACTGAGTAAGTGGGAACTAGATAGAATACAAACCTCAAATTGGACAAAAGAAGTGGTTGTAGTGTTTGTGCATTTTATCTGATTCCTCTGACTTTCCTCTATCATCCCCACTTCTCTTACCACTGCTTTCCCATACCCCATAACTTTTCATCTCTGTTTGTCTCTTTCTCTCTCTCTAATCTTATCTCTCCTTTTTATTTTGCAAGTCCCAAGTAGCAGCATATCACTGAAGTGTAGCTTGCAGTTCTTGTTTTGAGTTGTTTCCTTTTTTATCAAACAGTAACTTGTAAGTGCCTCTTTCCACTCTTCTCATCACCTCAAGACTAGCATTTCATTGCACACTTTCTTCTCATTCTTACATGCATTTTGAAGCTTTCTGCTGCTTCTGCACACTGCTTTACTCTTTAGTTTCTCAGCTTTCTCTTCTTTTTTATTTTTGTTTTCTACAGTGTAGTGAAGTTCCACTCTGGATTGCAAGTGAATTTTTTGTTGATGTTGAGGAATTTGTGTTTATTCTATTTCATTTTTAGTTCTTGTGGTGAGTTGATATGATATTATCACTTGCCCACCTGCTGTTTGAGCATAAAGAATTAGATCTAAGGGGTAAATATCAAAGGGTGTTCTCTAATTTTAGTTAATAGCATATCTTTCCTTTTTATTTCCCTTACTAATCGTAATTGCACTTAATTCTTTCTGCTCTTTAAGTCCTGTTTCCTTGTTTGAACCATAAACTCAAGGGGGGATATTTATCTTCTTTCTTTTGAGGTTGTGCAATTTTAAGTTATCATTTTGATTTCAATGTTTTAAGAGACTCTTTCCATGAGAAAGTATGTCAAATGAAGTGATACTGAGATGACTCTCTCTGCCTGTGTGATGTTAAAAATCAATCCAATTTTTACCTCAAGGGTGATCTTGAGAGTTAAAAGCATAGCCTTTACCTGTAAATAAAGGTGGCAGGAGTAATCATTCTTGAGAGTTAAGATTCATGGTTTCTGAAGGTTTACTCCCAACTTTGTGATTGATGAAAGGGGGAATAATTATAGGTCCCAACAACAAAATGATATTATGCAATTTTCTATCTCTGCATAACCTAGTTCAACAAAAGGCTCCTTATGTGTTTTTGTTACAATGAAAATATGAAGTGTATCTGATTTTTTGTTTGATGCAATGTGATGTTTGCAATTGACTAACTGTATCCAACTAAACTGCCCAATTAGCCCAAGGGGTTGTTGTATCACATTCCCACAAAATGTGTACACCACCAACAAAGGGGCCTGGTTCCACTTACCAAGAGAAAGAGAAAACCTAATCCTTAACTGTAATTAAAATTGTAACATGAAGCTAATAATTAGGTCTTATGTTGTTGTAAGTTCTTTTTTTCATTTATTTATTTATTTTTGCAAATTCGACTCCATGCCATTTATGAAAAGTAAATCAAAATTGGGTAAGATGAACTTCTTCATCAGTGTCTCAACCTGGTAATTTGGATGTCTTGAAGTGGTTAGGAAAGTTGTCTTTTTTTTTTTTTTTATATCTCTCAGGGTTGTTCCCACCCATTTGAAAACTGCAGCAGCATTATTTAGGAGTTCATGTGCAACACTCTCTTTATTTTTGTTGATAATTTTGTTTGTGTAATATTACAGACACAAACACTTTTCCCAAACTGTGAAAACAAGTAATGTGGCTGCAAATGAGTTTGATAAAGAAGTTTAAGAGGGACCACTTGGATGTAGCCACATCAGAAGTTTGTGAAAAGAGATATTGTTGGTAGCACCACTATGATTTTGGTTGATACCTATTTAATGCTGTTTCTTTATGATGTTTCTTATTTTTATTTTGTTGTTTCAATTGAATCCAGTCGTTTGTTCTGTCAGGGTCGCACATTTTGAATGTGCTGCTTCATAGAGCAATTATTATTGCAGTTTTTCACTTAAGTAGATAAGCATTTATGTTAGTAGCTTCAAAAAATGCATCAGTTTCATTATTGTCATGAGCCAACTATCCTAAAAGCTTAAGCAGTTGAATGAAGACACATCAAAGGTTTTATACTATACTTATAACACACCCCTTCATGCAAGAGTCCATTGGGCTTGAAGCTGGACAATGCATAGAGCCACCTACCTTATGCTGAAACTCAACTTTTTTATTAGAATATTAGGCGTAACAATGATCGAACTTTAGAACACTCAGTCATAGAGGTTCTTATACCATGTCATGAGCCAACCATCCTAAAAGCTTAAGGGTGTGTTTGTGACTTTTTAGGGGTGGGAAGGGGAAGACTTTGAGGGGAAAGGGAGCTGGAACGGGGATAAGCCCTTCCCTTGTTTCCAAGTTTCAAATTTCTCTGAATCTCCCAATTTGGGGGAACTCCACAAAACAACTAAAGGAGGATCTTAGAGGGCTTTAAAAAATTCTTCTCCAAATTCCTCCCCCCCCCCCCTCTAAAAATCTCACGAACAAGAGGATGGCTTCTCACAAGCCTTCCCCTTCCCTTTCCTCCACTCCAAAACTTAACTCACAAACACACCCTACGTTGTTGAGTGATGGCACATGAATGATTTTATAATATACTTCTAACAATTATAAACTGAAAGCAGTTGATGCTCTTTCTTATACATGAAAATTCAAAAGCAACAATTAGTTGTGTGCACCAAGGGTATTCCCCCTGCAGATAGCCAGAGACTATAATCCCTTTCAAGTTGTAGAGATCACCGAAGTGAACTAACAAAATAGATGAAGGGCGTTCATGCATCATAAAACTTGTGAAAGCTGTTTTACTACATTGTGGTGATGATTGACTCCAATAACATAAAAAAAAAAAAAAGACATCATACTGAAAATTTTCATGCTTTGAATCTGATTACATATGCCTCACAGGTTTATCTCTTCTGCCCCATTTTCTTTCTCCTTTATTATTTTCATTTTATAGTTTTATTAATTGGCATGTTGCTTAGTAAAAGGAACTTGTCTTCATGATAAAACCTAAATTAGAGACCATTTAATATGAGGAGTTCATTGTTTTGTTACCTGTCCAAGTATTGGTCCAGTTGTTAGCTGTCAGAAAATGACTACCCACTACTTAGAGGTCCCTTTTTTGTTGTTTTCTGCAAAGATTATATGTTACTAAAACAGGTCTTATGTTGCTCATAGATGTAAGAATAGCTTTGTCATTTTTCCTTGATGTTTGTTGCCTGTTACTTTCCACTTGATGTTGATACCAGAGTACCATTCTTATTGTATTTTGCCATTCACATGCATGTATACTCAATTTTTATACTTTGTCATTAGTGTAGGTAGGTGATGGTTATATGGTAATCTGACCAAAGTGAGGATTTTGTTCCATTCCAATTGCTTACTGAGAAAGAAGTTATCTCATTCTCATAGCAGATCCATCATATAAACATGAAGACCCCAAACTTGAACCTGGAAGCTGAAAATAATTTAGAAGACCGAAGCCAAGTGGGTTCCTATAACAGCACCACCACTACTTGTGATGCTGATCCAGGTTCTGTTTCCCTTGACTTGACCCTCAACTTCAGTCCCAGTGATGAAATTGAAGAGTTGAACGACACAACAACCACAAATGACACTAGCAGTGAAGTGGGAGCTGAGGCTCATGCTTCTTCACTTCCATCAATTCACAGAGTTTTCTCTTGTAACTACTGTAGGAGGAAATTCTTTAGCTCACAGGCATTAGGTGGCCATCAGAATGCTCATAAAAGGGAGAGGACAATGGCGAAGCGCGCGATGCGAATGGGGATGTTCACTGAAAGGTATACAAGCCTAGCCTCCCTACCTCTCCATGGTTCTAATTTCCGGTCTCTCGGCATTGAAGCTCATTCTGCAATGCACCAAAGACACATGCCATCATCATCAATGAGGGCTCCTGATATGAGAGGTGCAGCCAAATTCGAGAAAGACTACTGTTTCGGGACACCAATCTTCATGCAAGATGGTGATGTTGGTCTGTTTTGGCCTGGAAGTTTCAGGCAGATAGATGGAAGGGGTGGTGTTAATTTGGGGCATGAACATGAACAACATGCTCATAATTCAAGTACTAGTTTTGTAGCAACTGCTCCTCCTGCACAAACATCTACATCTCCTGATCTCACTCTGAGGCTTTGATATTTTTTCTATCTTGATTAAATTTTAATAGTAGAAGGAGGAGTTTTGGCACAACGGTAAAAAGTTGTCACTATACGACTGAGGTCATGGATTCAATCTTGGAAACAGCCTCTTGTGTAAACAACAGAGTAAGGCTGCGTACACTAGACAAGTAGTCAGACGCATCCCCAGACAATAGGATCTTAGATTGGCCAGGCTTCCCTTTAGTAGTTTTCTAGCAATGGCACCTCATGTTCAAACATCTACATCTATTGATGTACTCACTCTGTAGCCATTAGCTTTTTCATATTTTAATTTTGGTTTCTTCAGACATGAAATGATTAATTAACAGGGCTTGCATTGTACAGTGAGATCACTGAGATGTGTATTTTCAATGGCTTATTTGGAGTTTTCATCATTAACTGTTTCTAATCATTTGTATTTTACATCAGTATTAATGTTGTAGTCGGTTAATGGTGAACCTGAATTAGAAAATAGGTGGATTCGAATGTCTTAATATATCCTACATAAATTCACATTTCCCAGTGTTAGGCTGCTAGTATACTTTTTTATTTGTTTTTGCATTGATTAAGTTCTAATCCCTAAGTGATTTATACTCTCTGTTCTTTAATAGCTGTCACTTCAAGGTTTTGCACATATATTAGGGAATTGTATTAATATTCTTATTTCTATCAAAATTATTACCTAACTTCCTAACATACCCTTTATCTTTCTTCTTAATTTTGACTCTTTAATTTTCTATCACTATTTATTTAAGGGTAAAATTGGTAAAATATAATTAATGCTCTCTTGAACTTTGTAAAGTGACAGATAATTAAAAACAAGAAAAATGATAAAAATAGTGACAGTTATACAGGAATAGAAGAAGTATTTAGAATGTGTAACTTCCCCAAGTGAGGTAGTTATGGTATATCAATTACCGACGATAATTGATTCACCCTCATTTCACCCACACTTAATGAGAGAGAGAGATAGGAATATAAGAGAGAAAAACATAAATGTGATAGGTAATGTAATTCGAAAAGAAAGAAATAGAAAGTTAAACTAGGTGGTAATGAGATAGAAGAAAGAGTTGAGTGTAATTAAATTAAAACTCATAATTTGATCTTTTACTATTGTACCAACCCTATTAGATATATGTATATGTATGGTAGGATCAGCTAACAAGAGACCTAGATGATCTATGGTCTAACCTGTTGATTGAGATAAATTCGACCAATCACTTAAGCAAATGTTACGTCAAGAATGGTGAACTCTCTGTGTTGGTGGTATTCTAGAGGTGGTAATTAACACTAACAAACTCAAGGATAAGAGACTGAATATTCATATATTTCTCTTGTATTTTTCTTATATCATTTGCAACTCATACACATAGAATATATAGCATGAGTAGAGATGGTTACAACTATCAAAGAGTCACCACTATTAGGTACTCAATGCATAATAAAACACTCCACTAAGCACTAAGTGCTTCCACTAACATTAATACATTAAACTCATGACTCTTCACTAACAATAACCAATTCTCACTAACATAACAACACATTACTCAACATACTCCCCCTTAATGTGTTGTTCTTTAACTGCCATTGCTTCTCTAAGTTGCTGAAATCTTCCTCTTGGTAGTGCTTTGGTGAAAATGTCTGCAAGCTGCTCTTCTGAACTGCAGAAAATCAACTGCACATCTCCTTCTTCAATCACACTTCGAATGAAGTGATGCTTTATGTTAATGTGCCTGGTCCTGCTATGAAAAACAGAATTCTTCGCCATGGCAATGGCTGATTTGTTGTCACAATAAAGCTGGAGACTTCCCTCTTGCTTCTCTTCAATGTCTTCTAATATTCTTCTCAACCAAAGTGCTTGCTGTGTAGCCAAACCAGCTGTTAAATACTTAGCTTCTGCTGAAGATTGCGCCACTTATCTTGCTTCTTTGAACACCAAGAAATCACACCTGAACCAAGGTTGAATACATAACCTGAAGTGCTCTTCATATCATCAACACTTCCGGCCCAATCACTATCACAATAGCCTTTAGCTTCAAACTTAGAATTCTTCTCAAATCTGATTCCATACTCCATGGTTCCCATGACATACCTTAGAACTCTTTTTGCTGCCCCAAGATGTAAATGACTTGGTTTACTCATGAATCTTGAGAGTAAACTAGCAGCAAACATTAAATCAGGCCTTGGAGCTGTAAGATAAAACAAGCTTCCAACCAAGCTTCTATACATGCTTGCATCTACTAATCTTCCACCATCTTCCTTCTTTAATTTTTCATTCACCACTAAAGGAATATCAACAGGTTTGCAGCCATACAAGCCAAACTTCTTCAAAATATTTTCAGCATACCTCTTTTGACAAATAAAAACTCCATATTCATCTTGGTAAACCTCACTACCAAGAAAATGATGCAGCAAGCCAAGATCACTCATCTCATATTTTTTCATCATCTCTATTTTAAAATTTTCAACCATTTTCTTGTTGTTACCCGTATACACCAAATCATCAACATAAAGGGCAACAAGAAGGATATCATCTTTACCTTGATGCTTCACATACAAGGTAGGCTCACTTTGACTTCTTTGAAATCCTTGCTGAATGAAGTAGCTGTCAATTTCACTATACCATGATCTAGGGGCTTGTTTCAACCCATAGAGAGCTTTCTTCAACCTGTAAACTTTTTCCTCTTGGCCATTAGTCACAAAGCCTTGAGGTTGCTGCACATAGACCTCTTCTTTTAATTCTCCATTCAAGAAAGCTGACTTTACATCAAGTTGGTATAGATTCCAACCTTTTTGAGCTGCTAATGCAATGATTGCTCTCACGGTGTCCAAACGTGCAACCGGAGCAAAAGTCTCACTGTAGTCAATTCCAGGCTGTTGTGCATAGCCTTTGACTACTAATCTGGCCTTGGCTCTTTGGATTGAACCATCTAGATTATATGCTTCAATTTGTACACCCATTTTACTCCAATAACTTCTTTGCCATTGGGTTTCTCAACTAGCTGCCATGTTTTGTTCTTCTCAATTGCATCTATTTCTTCTTGCATCGCCTTCCTCCAAACATCTTCTTTGATTGCTTCATCAAAGTTTTCTGGTTCCACAACACAATAGTTGCACCTTGCATAAATATCACTCAAATCTTTCAATTTTATTGGAGTTGAGCTAGGAGATGATGAATTTGAACTTGGTGAACTTGGAACCTACTGGACTCCCTGCCGGTGATATCTGCAAGGACTCTAACGCCCAAGTTAGCCAATGGAGATGAAGAACACTTAATGATATGAGAACTAGAAAACTTACCTTCCACTCTCCTTGTGGACTTCTTAAATAGGACGAGGTCCGGAAGACTAAGATATTGTCAACGTCTTACCGCCTTTCTCTCAGCATCCTTTAATGTGGTCCTTCCGATCTCGCGGGGTTCATTCTTAGCATAACTGTGAAGAATGCAGTTATTTTTGGCAAATTCAATCATCTGAAAGGATTTTTGAAACTCCGAGGTCATTTTGGTCATAAAATCATGTTTTCTTAGTGTGTTTTACTATATCAAGATTTTATAGGGTAATAGTAAAATTTTACTTGTCGGGATTCGGACAAAGAAATTGTTATCCAAGGTTTAAAGGTCATTCTTAGCAAAATTGTGAATAATGCAGTTATTTTTGGCAAATTCCATTGTCTGATTGGATTTTGCAACGTTGGGGTTATTCTGGTCATCAAATCTAATTTTCTTAGTGTTTTTTTACTGCTCCAAGCTTTTATAGGGTGATAAGAAAATTTTACTTGTTGGAATTTGGACTCAGAATTTGAATTACATGGTTTCAGAGCCATTCATAGGAAACATGTGACGAATGATGTTACTTTGGCAAATTTCATCGTCTAATAGGACTTTTGTAACTTTGGTCATTAAATTAAATTTTCTTAGTGTTTTTTACTGTTTCAAGCTTTTATAAGGTGATAGGAAACTTTACATGTTGGAATTTGGACTCAAAATTATTATCCAAGGATTAAGGGCAGTTTGAGAAAAACTCGTCACACCATGTGTGACGAAATGACGTTATTTTTTGCAAATTTGATTGTCTGATAGGAATTTTGCAACTCTGGTGTCATTTTGGTCATAAAATCAATTTTTCTTAGTGTTTTTTACCGTTCCAAACTTTTACAGGGTGATACAAAAATTTACATGTTGGAATTTTGAGTCCAAACTTGTTTTCCAAGGTTTAAGGGCAGTTTGAGCAAAACTTTTCACACCATCTGTGAAGAAATTGCGTTATTTTTGACAAATCCCATCATCTTTAGGAACTTTGCAACTCTGGGGTCTTTTGGTGATAAAATCATGCAACTCTCCTCATGAATTGGACATTTTTATTGGTGTCATCTGCACAACTACTTATGCCACCCTAAAAGTGTGGAAAATACTATAGTAACCTTAATTAAAAAATATCCCACCCAACTCCCCACCACCCACCTTCACCCGTGTCTTCTCCCTTCTTCATTTCCTCATTTCCTTCCTTCTCCATTTTCCAACCTCACCACCCTATCTTGACCACCGACGAACATCCTGGCTGGCTCTCTCTCTTAGCATCAACCTCGCTGCACCCCCCCTCTCTCTCTCTCTCTCGGCGTCGGCCTTGCTTGTTCTCTCTCTCGGCCTCGCTCTCTTATTCGACGTTGTACATCGCGAAGGTAATCTCCATTTTTCGTTCTGCAATGTCCTGCTTTAATGAGCGTCAACGTTGCACTTTAAAGTGCGTCAGCTTCTCACTTTAAAGTGCGGGGGTATCGCACTTTAAAGTGCGGAAAGTTCATGATAAAAAAAATGATTCCGATTCAGAAACGACGACAATTGCAATAAACATTTTATTAATCAAGGAAATCACATTACAAGCCCAACATGGCACAATTACATAACCATAGACAAAAAAAAAACTCTTCATCCATTCTTCGTGCGTTGAAGATTTTTCATACCACAAGTGCATTTTTCGTGCTCTTGAGATTGTTGATCCTGATAAGTTTATGATCCAGAAAAAAAAAAGGATGGGACAAGGTGACATTGTTGAACAAAAAAAGAGGCAGAAGAAAACCTGACTCTTTTTTTATGTACAAATCTTTGACATGGTCCCATCAGTAACTTGACAAGTACAAAGATATTTAGCTAGTTTGTAAAACCCAAAGAAGGATTACCAACAACTAGTTAGCTAGTTTGAAAACTTGAATCTGAACATTCAACATCGGGTTTTTCAAACTAGCTAATGTTGGGGATGAAACCCAATTAATCGAAAACATTGTAGCCAAAGAAGAAAGCATAGGAACATCATTTGTGAATCCATAACAAGGAATGCAAGTCCATACATATAGCCTAAGAAGGAAGCATATGAATTAATGGTCTTCCTACATTAATACTAAGTTGCAAGTTTCAAAAGTTGTAAGTTTCAAAATTTGTAAGTTTCAGAACAATTAATACCTCACTTTAAAGTGAGGTAGCCTGAAACCTTCCCTAACGACATACTACCTCACTTTAAAGTTTAATATTAATTGTTTTGAAACTTACAACTTTTAAAACTTATATTAATACTTACTGATTCAATAATTTGACTTGTTAAGTTCAAGCGATTTCACGTTTATCATGTTTTGAATAATAAAAATTTTACCTAAGGTTTAATCATGATAGATAAATATTTCCTAAACTTTATATGTTTTATATTTCAGGAAATATCTATCAATTCACAAAATGAACGTCTGCTATCACTTGAAAAAAATCCAAAGCATCTTGTTCAAATGTATTGTCTGAGGAAAAGAAAGAGGAACGTCCGCCTACGCTCAAAAGGAATGTCTGACTACGTTCATGATGGAACGCCTGCCTCAACTTTCAAACAGTGAAGACTTACAACGTCTGTTCATTCAATGAAGCACTATTTTCATCAGAATCAAGAAAGGACATATTTAATAGAGAAATATTCCTCGTATCTGCCTACTCTCTAAACACTCCGTACAGCAAGATACACCTTTTCAGAGTCAATGACACTATTCTCTGAACATCGTACAACCTCAACGGTCAGAATCAAATCTCGGTGATCAGAATGGAAGATACGCTTTGTTGCTTTCCTTTGCATTTAATGCTCAAGTACTATTTAAGGAAACAAAGCAGAGAAGAGCGGACGATAGATTTGTAAGAATAGATAGCAACCTGAGAGGGGAGGGTGAATCAGGTTCTTCCAATTTTTTCCTTTACGATACTTGTTACTTCCAAGATAAAAGAATCAACAATTGATGATTGTGAATGCAGCGAAATAAAGCGTTGCTTGAAAGTAAAAGATGAAGGAAGAGAGAATCACACAATGATTTTATCCTGGTTCACCTTCTATCCACCGAAGGCTACGTCCAGTCCCTCAAGAAACCCCTTGAGGATTTTTCCACTATGATCAAGATTTCTTACAAGCACTTACACCAAGAACCTTAAGAACTCTTGTCAAACCTCAGATGGCAAACCACCAACTAATGACGCCGAACTCTACGGCGGACTTTGAATCAAACCCGATTCAAAGAACCTTTTCCACTATCACCGAACCCTACGGAGGACTTTGAATCAAACCCGATTTAAAGGACCTTTTCCACAACCATCGAACACTAAGATGGACCTTTTTACAACCACCGAAAACCACGGTGAATGAATCAAACTGATTCAAGAGATGAAGAAGAAGTTCTTGCAGTGGCTGATGCAATCCTTTAATCTAGTTGGATTGCTCTTAGTTTGTATGCTCCAGGAAATTGCAATGAAGGCTCTTTTATTCTGAGTTTCTCAAAAGATGAACAACATGTGTGTTCTTATGAAAATGAGAGAGAGGAAACTCAAAATAATGACTTTAATGAATATGAAAGTTGTGGACCAAGTCATATATGTTTCTGAGCGTCTATGGACTTTATATAGGTACTAGAGGTCGTCCATGAACCATCACAAGGCTTCCCAAATGTTATGAGACACATTGGTTCATGAAACAACACATCTGTCGACCTGGTAATCGATTCCACTTAGCCGTTTCAGTTTGAGTTCAAAATTCAAACTGTGTAATCGATTACATGAATGTGGTAATCGATTACTGCCTTCCTGTAATCGATTACTTACAGCCTGTAATCGATTACAGATAGTCCAGAACTCAGATTTTGATAGATCAAGACCTAATTGAGTGTTCCTACCAAGTCTTACTTGTGAGAACATATTATACTCAATTAGTTGATCTTTTATGAGCCTTCAAATGCAATATTAACCTTAATAAAGCATAGCACACTAAGTTAACAAGACTTACTAATAGAAAACAAAGAACTTATCATGATATCATCTTTGTAATATGTGCTTAAACACTTTCTACCTTCACTCTTTCTGAAGAGATTCTGTAGAAAAGAAACATTCTTTTTAAAGAATAACAGGAGAAGTTCTGTATAATACTTGAAAGGAGAAGTCCTGAAGAATACTAGGAGAAGTCCTGTATAATACTTGTAAGGAGAAGTCCTGAAGAATACTAGGAGAAGTCCTGCATAATACTTGTACTGTTCGGATTGAATACTGGAAAATCAAGGTGAAGCGAAGGACTGGACGTAGCCCTGTCGATTAAGGGGGTGAACTAGGATAAACTCTTTGTGTGCTTTTACTTTCTAGCTCTGTTTACTTTTCCGCTGCCCAAGTTTTCGAAAAACATTTCTAAAAGTTACATTTTGTTTGAAAAACAAGTTTTTAAAGACACACAATTCAAACCCCCCCTTCGAGTTTTGCCTTCATTGCTGCAAAGTTTTTGAGGCGCAAGAGGTTTGGTGAAAGTATCAGCGTGTTGATCCTGACCATGAATTTGATAAACAAGCAAAGACTTGTTTTGAACTTTCTCTCGAATGAAAAAGATGTCCAATTCCATATGTTTTGTTCTGGTGTGCAAAACAGGATTGTGAGTTAAGGCCACAACTCCTATGTTATCACAATATACTGTAGGAACTTGGAAAATAATCTTTAACTCCATGAGGAGAGATTGAATCCAAAGAAGTTCAGCAGTAGTGTTGGCCAAGCTTCTATATTCTGCTTCAGTGTTTGACCGTGCGACAATCGTCTGCTTCTTGGAGCTCCAAGACACTAAGTTGGGTCCAAAGAAAACTCATGAACCAGACATGGAACGTCTATTGTTCAGATTTGAACCCCAATCAGCATCACAGTAGGCATTCAAGGGCACATCAGCTTTAGAATTTTGGGGCTTGAGAAGCAGACCATGAGAGATAGTACCTTTGAGGTATCGTAGTATGCGCTTGACAACCTTCCAATGAACATCTAGAGGCTGGCTCATGAACTAACATACTTTGTTGACAGCATAGCTAATTTTAGGTGCGGCGAGAGTGGCATATTGCAATGCGCCAACAACAGACCTATAGTTGGTTAGATCAGCATATAGGTCAGTATCATGTTTGCTGAGTTTTGCTCCACTAAGCATAGGCGTAGATTGCCCTGTTGCATTGGTCATATTTTCCTTGTCAAGAAGATCTCCTATGTATTTTGATTGTGATAGGAGAAAAGACCTATCTTGCAGATGCTGAACTTGAACTCCAAGGAAGTAATCCAACGTACCTAGTTGTTTGAGTGAAAACTCTGTATTGAGCTGGGTCACTATTTGCTGAATGAGAGGTAAGGAACTGCCAGTGATGATAATATCATCAACATATATCAAGATGTAAATGCAACAAGAAGTTGTACTGTAGACAAATAAAGATGGATCACAACAACTGGCTTTGAAGCCAAATCATAGAAGAGCCCCTTTTAATTTGTCAAACCAAGCTCGGGGAGCTTGTTTGAGACCATAAAGAGCTTTGTTGAGTTTGTAGACTAAGGTTCGATCTTCAGTTTGAAACCTCGGTGGCTGGTCCATGTAGATATCTTCATCAAGTGTTCCATTCAGGAAGGCATTGTTGACATCATGTTGTTGAATATGCCAACGTTTGGTGACAGCTAATGACAAAATGAGACGAATAGTGATTGGCTTCACAACGGGGGAAAAGGTTTATGAATAGTCAAAACCTTGAATCTGATTGTACCCTTTGGCCACTAACCTAGCTTTGTATCTTTCAACAATGCCATCAGCCTTTTGCTTGATCCTGAACACCCACTTGCAACCTATTGGTTTTCTGTTAGGTGGTAAGGAAACCAAAGACCATGTGGTGTTTTGTTGCAAGGCATCAAACTATGCCTGCATAGCCTACTTCCAGTGGGGATCTTGAAGAGCTTTCTTGAAGGAGGTTGGTTCAACCTGAGTTAAAAGAAGTTGTGGTTGAACAGTTCCAGTCTTTGAACGAGTTTGCATAATGTCAGTGTTGACTGGAGGAAGCGAAACGGAGGGTGTCTGGGGCCTAGTAATCCCAGATTTGGATCTAGTTTTCATGGCATGAGTGTTGACTGGTGCTTGCTGATTACTAGAAGATGCTATAACATCAAAATATCGATGAGTGGCAGGAGATGCTTTTGCACAAAACGATGTAGGGCAGAACGATGAGTCTGAAGAATCATCAGACGATGAAGGAACTGCAGACGATGAAGGAACTACAGACGGTTCAGGAACATCAGACGATGCTACAACTGGATAATAGATAGAGACTACTGCTGCCCTTGATATGGAGTTACATAATACCTTGGAATAAAGGATGTTAGAGAAGGCCCCTCCATGGTGGTAGAAGGAGTTGAAAACATCTCTGTGTATGGGTATCTGTATTCATTGAAAATAACATCCTTTGACACAAAAAAATTCCCACTGGCATCTAAATATTTATAACCTTAGTGGGCAAGGGAATAACCAAGGAAGACACATTCCCGGGACCTGAAATGAATTTGAGAGACATTGTAAGGACAGAGAAAGGGATAGCATGCACACCCAAAGGCCTTCAAGAACTTGTAATCTGGGTGAACACTGTGAAACTTATAGTAAGGGCTAACATTGCCTAAGACAGAGGTAGGCAATCTGTTTATGAGCACGGTAGCTGTTAAAAAGGTATGATCCCACTACTGATGGAGAATTTTAGCTTGAGCAAGAAAAGAAAGGCCAGTTTCAACCACATGTTTGTGCTTGCGTTCCACACTGCCATTTTGATGATGTGTGTGGGGGCAAGTCAGACGATGAACAATTCATGATTGAGCAAAATGGGAACTGAGGGGTTTAAATTCAGTGCCTCCAGCAGTTTGAACAGCTTTAAGTTTCATATTTAATTGCAATTCAACCATTGCTTGAAATTGAAGAAAAGTGGCATAGGTTTTTGATTTCTTTGTTAAAGGAAAAATCCATGTATATCGTGTGTAGGCATCAACACAAGTAAGAAAATAATAATAACAACAGAAAATTCAATGGAGGTTGGTCCCCATAAATCAGAAAATACAAGTTCTAAAGGTTGATAATAAATTATATTAGATTGAGAAGAAGGTAATCTATGAGATTTACCCATACAACAGGCACTACAAACACGAGAAATAGCTCGAGAAGGAACTGAAATATTACATTTAGTCAGAACAGAATGTAAAATCTCATGAGTAGGATGACCCAGTCGATGATGCCAAAGGTCATAGGAGGTGGGTCCTACGAGTGAGCTACTAGTGCTTGTGGTTACATGTGTTTTAGGTAAAGTAAAAGAGGAGGAAGTGGGAGATGGCATGGCGGAAGACTTTTTCTTGAAGAACTTGGAAGCATGCATGCCATCAAAATAGTAAAGACCATCATCGCCAACAGTCCCTTGAAGAAGAATTTCACCAGTGGCCTGAGATTTGACAAGACAATGAGCATGATCAAACTCAAATTTAACATGATTATCTCTAGCAAACCTACTAACACTGACAAGATTTTTAGTGATCGAGGGAACAAGCAACAAATCACTAAGAGAAAGAGTAGCATGTGTTTGACATGGTGATTTAAAGGAAACTGTATCAATAGATTGGATAGGCAAACCTTGACCATTTCCCATGAGGATGTGATCATTCCCTTGAAGGGGTGTAGGATTGGAGAAGGCAGTAGCATCATGGGTGACATGGTGAGTTGCACCAGTGTTTTGTTACCAGTTCCCTGCACTTGGTCCTACAGATGCAGTGAGCAGGGCTTATCCCATCATCTGCAGTGAAAACAATTGGCCTGTTGGTCGCTGTGCAAAGTGAGAAGGGCCAATCGTCTGCTGGGGATACTAAAATACAGGTGTAGGCATCGTCTGCTCGTGAAAGCCATTGACATATCCAGCAAATGCAGGATAAGCAATTCCTAAAGGATATCCATGTGGAGTAGTCTTCGGGCCAGCATTCGGAAAAGGTAACTGAGAGGGCCTAGTTATTTGAAGATTATAAAAGGGTGGAGGACCAAGTCCTGCTTGTTGAAAATTAGAATGAGGTGATGCAAAGCCTCCAAAGGTACCAGCATGTTGTGGAACTTGATTAAACTGAGCACCACATGGTGATGAGCCAACCAATCCTAGAAAAATGGTAGACGATACGCGATGATAGCAAGTGTTGGCTTCATGACCCCACTTGTAACAGATTTGACACTAAACAGAGGGGCGTCTACCATGTCCACGCCCACGGCCACCACGGCCACCAGAGCAACCACCCGGACCACGATAATCACCAAACGAGACATAGTTCTAGGTCGACTCAAAGAAACCCGGATTCACAGAGGGTGGAGCATCAGTGGTGTGCACTGATGACTGGACTTTGTATGATGTTTTTAGGGTCTTTTTAGTATTTTTATTTTCTTTTTATTGAGTCTCATATAGGTTTTTTATTCTTTTTATTTAGATTTTCTATTTATTTTTGCATTTGCATATAGATTAGCTTTTATTTGTTTTTTAAACTTTATTTTTATATTTTTAGGAATTTTTCTTAGTATTTTAGTCTTTTAGAAAAGCTGGTAGAAATAGTCATTTTGTCCAGGGACCATAGTGTAAACTTCAGGAAAGGAAGGGCCAAAAGTGAAAAGTTCAAAAGAGGGAGGACCAGAAGTGAAGTCTCAGCAAATAAAGGACCAAAAGTGAAGAGTTGGAAGAGGAAGCACCATTTCTAATTGAGCACATGGGAAAAGGGCTTGAGTGGAGAAATAAAAGCCTATTGCTGTTTCAAATTTAATAGGGAAAAAAGGAGGCCATTGAAGACCATCAATGTCCACAAACTTGAAGAGCAAAACAGCAAAGAAGAGCAACCATCAGACGTGCCAACGCTCAAGCGTTGGCATTTTGACTAGGATCCCAGTATGCAGCTCATCCCAACGCCCAAGCGTTGGAGGGCCAACGCTCAAGTGTTGGGCCCCTGTCTGCAATGTCTGTAATTAATAATTCCTAGCGCTCAAGCGTTGGGATCACAACGCTGAACACTATAAATAGGACTGCATTTTTCCTTTGTAAGACACACCAGAACACAACAAGTGATTCTTTCTTTTCTTCCTTAGAGCATTATTTCCTGAGAATTGTGGGAAGTCATTCTTGAGCTCCTAGTCCAGGTTAATATAATGTCTCTCTTAGCCATGCTTGGTTAAGTTCTTTTTAAGTTCTTGGGTTGTGTTTTAGCTTATAGTTATGTTTTGAGTTTCTTTCTTATATCTGAATAAAGTGCATTTCATGTTTCATTTCCTTGTTCTTCATTTATCTTGCTGTACACAAGTGTTGTTACTTATTTCTTTTTCAATGGTAATTGTTAAGTAATAAGGGAAATAGGAATTGAAAGAACAATTTCATATCACTAAGGCATTAGGATAGGCTTTGTTTATGTTGGCCAGAATATAATCTTCATCTTCTTCTTAAATTAACTAAAATTCTAAGGAATTAGACTTAGTAATTTAGAAGGAAGCTTTGCATGTTTAAGGAATTAACTTGTAAAGAAACTAGGCTAAAACATCATGTTTTTCTTGCACTAAACCTCAGATATAAAATTGATTCTATGAGCATATACTATAAGCTATTTATTCAGCCCAAGTTCTTAAGTTTTATCATTATATTTCCTTTGCGAATTGTATTTTCAAGTGCTAAACTTAAACCTGTTTCAAAACAAACCTTTTACTATTTCTGCACTAAGTTCTAAACAATTTGAATTTAGATTTTAAAAAAACCTATCCCTGAGGAGACGATATCTTTTATACTACTTAGGTAACCACCGTACACTTGCGGTTTGGCTTACCATGCACGGCACGATTCTGGGCAGGTGAACCAGAAGCATAGTTGGCTTGAGCAGACTGCTGGTTCAGTATTGGTGAGTCTATCGTCTGCACAGGAGATGGTGATGATGTATGTGTGAGAAGAGCAGACAATGGACTGTCAAGAACCTGACGCTTGAGAGAGCGAAGAAGGTAGGCCTCATGAGCAATAAGCATTTCTTCTGCTTGAGAGATAGAGCATGGCGTCTCCCGATTGCTGACAAGGGGCATGTGAGAGATATACTCATCCGTTAATCCATCAAAGATAGCTTCAATGTGATCTCGATATGAAATAGGATCACCGATGGAGATGAGAGCATTGACAATTGGCTTAATGCGTTTGAGATAGTCGGAGAGAGATTTTGCCCCTTTGACAATGGTGCGAAGCTCTGAGCGAAAAGTTTCAGATTGTGATAGAGAATGTACATTGAAGTAGTCATGAACTTCTTTCTGGATCTGCCAGGACTGTTTGCGCCTAACAACCGTAGGCAGAACAGCAAACGATAGGGAAGAAAGCAACCGAGTTAACAGTGTTGAATCCTGTTTGATCCAGATTGTGTAAAGAGGATTCTCAACAGAATTTCCACGATCAGCATTAGGCGAAAACCGAGGTGGGATTGTTGGATTTACAAGAAACTTTTCCAGACTATGTTGGCGAACAACACCTTCAACGTGTTGTACCCAGGAACGAAAATTTGTTTCATCAAGTTTGATTGAAACAATATGTGAAAAGGAAGGCAAAGCAGAAGAAGAAACTAAAGATTGAGACGAAGTCTGAGCTTCTGCCATAGCGGAAAGCAAAAAAAAGAAAAAACAAGATCACAGATTGAGACTGGCTCTTGATACCATGTTAATAACCAAGGGTTCTTTGAAGAAGAAAAACGAGAAATTGAAGATACTGAATGTTCTTTCTATTCTAATTAATTCACTGTACAAACTCTGTTTATATACAGAGAGAGACTAACAGAAAACAGACAAGATCACGGATATTCTAGGTCAACACTATCAGACAGGATCCCGGATAATCCGGGTCAACTATCACACTTGGACAGTCGGCATGACTAATTGGCCAGACGATACAATTATGCGTTCGATTCAACTTGGAAGATGGTGCCACTATACACACGATAGAATGCTGCCCTATGTAGACGATAGATATCAGATGATACAAACGATAAGTATCAGACGATACAGACAATAGGTATCAGACGAGTATCAGACGATGCTGCATATCTCTAGTTGACAAGATCCCGTATATTCTGGGTCAACACTATCAAACAGAATCCCGGATAATCCGGGTCAACTATCACACTTGGACAGCTGGCATGACTAACTGGCCAGACGATACAATTATGCATTCGATTCAACTTGGCAGACGGTACTGCCATACAGACGATCGAATGCTGCCCTATGCAGACTGATAGCGGAATCGCAAGTGCACGATTGACTATCGCGTAGTAAAAAGATCGAACCCAAGGGATAGGTGTTCTTATTAATATAAAATTTAGTACTTGTGCAGAAAATTAAAGATGAAAATATGTTGTTGGTTTTTAGAGCAAACAAGAACAATAGCATAAAATAAAGAAGAGATAAATATGATGAAAATTAAGTCCTTGGGTTGATTGACATAGAATATAAAATATGCTAGCAAGTATCTACTTAATTTCTAAATTATAAATCCAAGTTCAAGGTGCTATAGCCTATTATATCTACAAGTTAATCTCTTACACATTGTAGAACTTTCTTTTTAATTACTAAACCCAATTTCTTGCAATCTAGTTAACTAAAGAAGAAGATGAAGATAGAGTTCCGGCCAACACAAAGCTACGTCTTTCCTAATCTCTTAGCGAAATATACTTATAGTCTTTTTTAATCCTAGGTCCCTTACTACTTACCAATTCTCATTCGTATAAGTAATAAGCAAGAACACTTGTGATCATCAAGATGAAATTAAGAATAAGGAATTAAAACAAGAACTGGAAATAAAATTCAGAAAGGTAGAAACAAAACTAAAACATAAATTTATAAACTACTACAACCCAAGAAACTTAAAGAAGAAGTTAGCCAAGCATGGCTAAAGGAGTCATTGAATTACCCTGGATAGGAGCTCAAGTATGGCTTCCCACAATTCCTAGGAACAATGATCTTTAAGAGGGAAAGAAGAACACTTGTTGTATTCTGAATAGGTGTCCCTTACAAGTGAAGAAAAACTCCCTATTTATAGCAAAAATCAGCCTTCCAGCGCTTGGGCGCTGGCATTCCCAACGCTTGGGCGCTGGGAGGCATTAAAATCCAACGGGCAGAAATAGGCCCAGCGCTTGAGCGCTGGCTTCCAACGCTTCAGCGCTGGGTGCAACCTCTGACTCACATCCTAGTCAGAGGTCCAGCGCTTGAGCGTTGGAACTTCCAACGCTGCAGCGCTGGGACGAACACTGGCAGCTTCTTCTTGGATTCCTTTCTTCTTCAATGGTGGAATTGATTGGCTTAATTAGGCCACATTCAGCCTCTATTAAGTTCTGAAACCTCCCCTTTACCACCATTAATCTTCCAACCTTATTTTACATGTGCTCAAATACAAGAGAGTTGCTTCACATTCTTCAATTTCACTTCAAGTCCTCTCTTTGTTAGAACTTCAATTCTGGCCCTTTGACTCCTTCAAACTTCTCTTTTCATCCTCCACTCTTGAACCTTTTTCACTTTGATCCTTCAATTCCTGAAACTTTACAAATCGGTCCCTGGACAAAAATGATAACTATACCAGCTTTTCCTAAAAATATAAAATAGCTATAAAAATTCCTAAAAATATAAAATAAAGTTAGAAAAACAAATAAAAGCTAATCTATATGCAGAATGCAAAATAAATATAAAATCTATGTAAAAATACTAAAAATCCTATATGTGACTCAAAAATAATAAAATAAAAATACTAAAAACAACCTAAAAACATCATATATTATCCTGTCATCACAGACGATAGATATCAGATGATACAGATGATAAGTATCAGAAGATACATATGATAGATATCAGACAATACAGACGATAGGTATCAGACGAGTATTAGACGATGCTGCATATCTCTGACAAATGTGATAATTATATATTGAAATAATGAGTATGACACGATACGACATTTATGACGTGTCGTCATATGATTAGACTTTTGAAGGACATTGATTAGACTTTTATTCTTATATATTTTCTTAATCTTTCTACCCTTATGGTTTAGTCCTTGCCTTGGAAGTTTAGACTTTAGTCCTCCAAATATTTACTAGATATTTTTTCAAACTTTTGCAACTTCATCATTTGGTCCTCCTAGTTTTTAAGGATTCACACTTTAGTCCCTAGACTAAATAAAAGTTGAATTTTCTCCCCCCACATGTTGGAACCCACGGCCAAGTTGCTAAAAGAGAAGAGAAAATTGTTTCTTCATTAAAGAAAAGATAAGTTTTAAACTTAGTGAGATTTCAAGAAAGAGAAAAAGAGGAAAAGAAGAACAAAAACCCACCACCGTCCACTTCCTCCCTCCATTTCACCTTAATTCCTTCAATTTTCTCATTTGGTTCTTTGAAGTAAGTTGGTCTCCTACTTGAGCTCTTTACATCTATGGTTTTTGTTTTTGATTTGGAGGTTTTTGGATGATGAAAACTTGTTGGAATCCATTGCTCTTTTCATGCTTTTGTTTCCCCTTTCCATGAGCCATGTAATTTTGTTTCAAAGAGTTGAAGTTTGGTTCTCAAAATTGAATTTGAGTGGAGTTTTTAAAAAAAATGCTTTTGTTAATATTATTACCACTTGAAGTTTAATGAAATTCAAAGGAAAAAGTGATTTTGGAATTTTGTAGGAAAATTGGAGTTTTGGGCTTTGAAAATGTGTTTAGGGACTTTGTGTCTTGGTTGGTGAAAAAGGAAAATTTTATCCCATTTTGTGGCCTAGGGCAGATTTGATGTTATTAGGTTTTGAGTGTGTTTTTGTCTTCAAAAACTTGTTTTAAGCTTCTAAATGTTTGAGTTTAACTTCGCTTAAGCTATCCATTTGAAGTTTTATAGTGTTTATCAAGTTTTGATGTTTTAAGTTTGAAGTTTTGCAAAGTTGTTGAAGGTTTTAAAGTTTGCCAAAATGCCTTGTTCTTTGGTTTTAATTCTTGTGAATTATGCAAAATTTTCCAAAGGTAAGAAGCTTCCCTAGTACCTTAGTCTGAGACTTAGAACTTAGTTTAAAAAACTATAAACTAGGTTATGTTTTGTGCACGATCACGGGCCTTAGAAACTTTTAGAGAGAATGTAGCATTTGGGAACAAACATTGCACTCGGGAGTGATGAAAATTTGTTAAGGGCACTTCGCTACTATTAGCCATCATAGCATATATGACTATATAACTATATTGCGACCTTGGGAATTAGTAGCTGACGACATTTTGAGAATGACCCGATTGTTTGGTAGAGTTGTTTGATTTGATTGTTGCATTACTTGATAACTTTTTTAAGTGAAAGCATGATGTTATGACATATTTTATCTATCTTGATTAAGGTAATAACTCACATGGTTCTACATAGTTTAATTTTTTATTATGAAACCATGCGAGGCCACGTCCAAGGATGAATGCGCCTTTGAATGCAAACTCGGATTCGTAAACACATGGTCCCAACGTTGGTTCATTGTTGTTGTTGTTGTTGTTGTTAGCTTTAAAAGAGTACGGGCCAACGAGCTCGGCAACTATACAAAGTTAGCTCAAACCAAAGGCTTAGTCATGTGTCGTTGGATTGAGAAGGCTTAAGCCACACCTGTGCAAGTGCCGAATCCCAGAGGTTGAAGGAAATCCACCACCAGACCTAATGCTGAGGAGTTGTCCCGCCTCCACGTATCAGAGTTGGTGTTATATCCGGATAAAAAGGGGCCGTGAGGGGCAATGTAGGTGTAATGGCTTAGACATGAACGTAATCATTCCTTCTAGAGGTTTTCAAGGTTTAATTGAATTGCTAATTATCTATGTTCAATGAAATTGTCTGCTATGATCTTCTGATGTTATTGCCCTTATGCTACTACCTGTATAAGTGGTTATGTGCTAGTTATCTAGTCTTTCTTGTTTTGGAAGTTGACCATTGCATATGTCTGTTTTGTGTGTGTGTGTGGGAGATCCGTGGCCAGCTGGAAAATCATTAGCTGAGGAGTAGCAGGTGGATGCTGAGCCAAAGGCAGTTCGAGGTAGCAGGATGGACAGCTTACTATAGAATGAATATTATAGATATTTTGATTACCGTGCCTGTACTCAAGCATGTCTAGGGGCAGGGTAGATCCCGGGACTCTATGCCTTTATGTGGTCACCCTGTGTGGGATCATAGGTATACCGGTGTAAGGAGTAATGTTTTGGTTTTTATAAGTGGCAGCATGTTTTTCTTAAATCAAGATTTAGTTGTTTTGTAAAATTACTTTACCAATGTTGGTCACATATGACTATACCATGTATATGGTGTTGGGTCTAGGTGGACCAACATCCTGCCTGCTGTGTAGCATTCGAAACGTGGCGTGGTTGCTACGCCTTAAAGGAATTTAGTTGCGCCCTCACTAACAGAAATTGCTTTTGGCGTAGTGGTAAGCGCTAAAGGTCCAACAAGTGGTATCAGAGCATGGTCAAGTGTTCGCATCCCTTGGAAGGCATTTTGGTGCAGCGGGTCGCTGGGGGCGAGGATTGTTGGGTCTAAGTGGACCAGCATCCTGCCTGCTGTGTAGCATTCGAAACTAGGTTATGTTTTGTGAACGATCACGGGCCTTAGAAACTTTTAGAGAGAATGTAGCATTTGGGAACAAACATTGCACTCGGGAGTGATGAAAATTTGTTAAGGGAACTTCGCTGCTATTAGCCATCATAGCATATATGACTATATAACTATATTGCGACCTTGGGAATTAGTAGCTGACGACATTCTGAGAATGACCCGATTGTTTGGTAGAATTGTTTGATTTGATTGTTGCATTACTTGATAACTTTTTTAAGTGAAAGCATGATGTTATGACATATTTTACCTATCTTGATTATGGTAATAACTCACATGGTTCTACATAGTTTAATTTTTTATTATGAAACCATGCGAGGCCACGTCCAAGGATGAATGCGCCTTTGAATGCAAACTCGGATTCCTAAACACATGGTCCCAACGTTGGTTCATTGTTGTTGTTGTTGTTGTTGTTGTTGTTGTTTTTAGCTTTAAAAGAGCACGGGCCAACGAGCTCGGCAACTATACAAAGTTAGCTCAAACCAAAGGCTTAGTCATGTGTCGTTGGATTGAGAAGGCTTAAGCCACACCTGTGCAAGTGCCGAATCCCAGAGGTCGAAGGAAATCCACCACCAGACCTAATGCTAAGGAGTTGTCCCGCCTCCACGTATCAGAGTTGGTGTTATATCCGGATAAAAAGGGGCCGTGAGGGGCAATGTAGGTGTAATGGCTTAGGCATGAACGTAATCATTCCTTCTAGAGGTTTTCAGGGTTTAATTGAATTGCTAATTATCTATGTTCAATGAAATTGTCTGCGATGATCTTCCGATGTTATTGCCCTTATGCTACTACCTGTATAAGTTGTTATATGATAGTTATCTAGTCTTTCTTGTTTTGGAAGTTGACCATTGCATATGTCTGTTTTGTGTGTGTGTGTGGGAGATCCGTGGCCAGCTGGAAAATCATTAGCTGAGGAGTATCAGGTGGATGCTGAGCCAAAGGCAGTTCGAGGTAGCAGGATGGACAGCTTACTATAGAATGAATATTATAGATATTTTGATTACCGTGCCTGTACTCAAGCATGTCTAGGGGCAGGGTAGATCCCGGGACTCTATGCCTTTATGTGGTCACCCTGTGTGGGATCATAGGTATACCGGTGTAAGGAGTAATGTTTTGGTTTTTATAAGTGGCAGCATGTTTTTCTTAAATCAAGATTTAGTTGTTTTGTAAAATTACTTTACCAATGTTGGTCACATATGACTATACCATGTATATGGTGTTGGGTCTAGGTGGACCAACATCCTGCCTGCTGTGTAGCATTCGAAACGTGGCGTGGTTGCTACGCCTTAAAGGAATTTAGTTGCGCCCTCACTAACAGAAATTGCTTTTGGCGTAGTGGTAAGCGTTAAAGGTCCAACAAGTGGTATAAGAGCATGGTCAAGTGTTCGCATCCCCTGGAAGGCATTTTGGTGCAGCGGGTCGCTGGGGGCGGGGATTGTTGGGTCCAAGTGGACCAGCATCCTGCCTGCTGTGTAGCATTCGAAACTAGGTTATGTTTTGTGAACGATCACGGGCCTTAGAAACTTTTAGAGAGAATGTAGCATTTGGGAACAAACATTGCACTCGGGAGTGATGAAAATTTGTTAAGGGAACTTCGCTACTATTAGCCATCATAACATATATGACTATATAACTATATTGCGACCTTGGGAATTAGTAGCTGACGACATTCTGAGAATGACCCGATTGTTTGGTAGAATTTTTTGATTTGATTGTTGCATTACTTGATAACTTTTTTAAGTGAAAGCATGATGTTATGACATATTTTCCCTATCTTGATTATGGTAATAACTCACATGGTTCTACATAGTTTAATTTTTTATTATGAAACCATGCGAGGCCACGTCCAAGGATGAATGCGCCTTTGAATGCAAACTCGGATTCCTAAACACATGGTCCCAACGTTGGTTCATTGTTGTTGTTGTTGTTGTTGTTGTTGTTGTTGTTGTTGTTGTTTTTAGCTTTAAAAGAGCACGGGCCAACGAGCTCGGCAACTATACAAAGTTAGCTCAAACCAAAGGCTTAGTCATGTGTCGTTGGATTGAGAAGGCTTAAGCCACACCTGTGCAAGTGCCGAATCCCAGAGGTCGAAGGAAATCCACCACCAGACCTAATGCTGAGGAGTTGTCCCGCCTCCACGCATCAGAGTTGGTGTTATATCCGGATAAAAAGGGGCCGTGAGGGGCAATGTAGGTGTAATGGCTTAGGCATGAACATAATCATTCCTTCTAGAGGTTTTCAGGGTTTAATTGAATTGCTAATTATCTATGTTCAATGAAATTGTCTGCTATGATCTTCCGATGTTATTGCCCTTATGCTACTACCTGTATAAGTTGTTATGTGATAGTTATCTAGTCTTTCTTGTTTTGGAAGTTGACCATTGCATATGTCTGTTTTGTGTGTGTGTGTGGGAGATCCGTGGCCAGCTGGAAAATCATTAGCTGAGGAGTAGCAGGTGGATGCTGAGCCAAAGGCAGTTCGAGGTAGCAGGATGGACAACTTACTATAGAATGAATATTATAGATATTTTGATTACCGTGCCTGTACTCAAGCATGTCTAGGGGCAGGGTAGATCCCGGGACTCTATGCCTTTATGTGGTCACCCTGTGTGGGATCATAGGTATACCAGTGTAAGGAGTAATGTTTTGGTTTTTATAAGTGGCAGCATGTTTTTCTTAAATCAAGATTTAGTTGTTTTGTAAAATTACTTTACCAATGTTGGTCACATATGACTATACCATGTATATGGTGTTGGGTCTAGGTGTACCAACATCCTGCCTGCTGTGTAGCATTCGAAACGTGGCGTGGTTGCTACGCCTTAAAGGAATTTAGTTGCGCCCTCACTAACAGAAATTGCTTTTGGCGTAGTGGTAAGCGCTAAAGGTTCAACAAGTGGTATAAGAGCATGGTCAAGTGTTTGCATCCCCTGGAAGGCATTTTGGTGCAGCGGGTCGCTGGGGGCGGGGATTGTTGGGTCTAAGTGGACCAGCATCCTGCCTGCTCTGTAGCATTCGAAACGTGGCGCGGCTGCTACGCCTTAAAGGAATTTAGTTGCGCCCTCACTAACAGCAATTGCTTTTGGCGTACTGGTAAGCGCTAAAGGTCCAACATATGGCTATTTGCTAAGCAAGATATTGATACTTATGTAATGCGTCTTGCTTATAGCATTTCTTGGAAAACGAAAAAAAATATACTTGCATTTTCACAACTTTGAAAAGTATTGAGCATGTTTATTTACTGTTGGAGTCACTATTGTATTGCCCTGGAAATCCGGGTGTTACACCGACCATCGCACCATGTTCAGATGTACGGGCCATCAACTAGAAAATAGAGAAAAGGTAGGGGAAGAATATTCTGATCTGAGCGTTACTCCACCCCAGCAAGCAAATTAACCTTGGTCGTCGGTCTCTGCCTCATCGTCCCCTTCACTGACACCTACGCTTCGAACAATACCTTGGTCGCCACTTCCAAGCCCGCCAACAAACGTTGCTTCTCCGATCCCTTTCTGCGACCTGACCCAAGAGTTTACCTGATTCTCACCAATGCTACTGCTACAATTGTTCCCCTCATTGATCCTAGAAGATTCCTCATCATCCTCTGACTTCTTCTCCTCCTAAATGCCACCATCAGAGATTGGAAAAGGAGCAACCTTTGAGTCGCCATCGTTTGGGATGCAAATCTAGATTAAGGTTGTGGCGTCACCACTCACCACTGCTAAGAAGGAAAAAGGAGCAATCTTGGCCACCCCCTCCGTCGCCGAGAAGGAAAAATGCATTAGCATTGGCACCATTGCTATGGAAGAAAGATCGAGCCTTGTGCCGCCGTGAAGGTGAGGATGCGCGTCCATACGCTGCAATGGGTAGAGGAGCGCCGCTGTAAGAGGCACAACCCACCATCGCCGCCGAGGGAGTCTGCCACTGCGCACCAGTCTCCATCATCCTCCTCACCACCTCCTCTTACCAGAAGAACATGGTCAACCGTCATCGCCGCCCTAGGGGAAATCCTAGAGCCTATGTGGAGAGAGATGACAGTTTCCTGTTAGGTAGTGCAATTCAGGTAGAACATATAAATCCGGGGGAATCTTATTCAATTATTATAATAACCTTGGAGCTTCTTTATCTCTAAAGTCTTCCTTACTTTAATTTCTTTCTTTAATTCTTGCATGATCACAAAAATCCAACAACCTTTCAATTGCATAAACAATGAACCTATCCTTTGAAACCAAGTATTAATCATGCCTTAGTCTCTTGTGCTCGATAACCGAGATTCTTCATGTATTACTTTTGCGATGGAGTGTATTTGCTCTTATTTGTGTGTGTTTGAAATGCAACAGGATGTTTTTTTTTTGTATGTGCAAGATTTTAGGTTCTTGAAGGAGGATTTGGGTCTAGAATGGATACCCTGTTGAGTTTGAAGATCAGGTTGAGGAAGAAGGTTAAGGGTGGGTTGCTGGGTTGTGGTCAGGAAGAAGGTAAGGGGTGCCTTTGACGTTGTTTCAATGGAAGAAGATGAAAATGTATTTTGGATTCAATGGAACAAGATGAAAATGATAATTTATTTCTTTTGGTATTAAGATGAAGTTGAAGATGAAATAATGATAAGAATTTATTATTATTATTATTATTAATTATCTACGTGCAATTTAATTTTTAGTTGAAAATATACATGTGTGTCACGCTAGTTTCATTAATACAAGTGAACTATGTCACGTAAGCGCTAACTAACACATGAACATTTTGTCTAAGTTTAGTTTTAGGTGAGAACTATAATCACACAATTCTGTATTTGTAAGGACCAAAATACAACTTTGAGATATGAAGAGACACTAAATTTGGTCGAACACAAAGCTATATAGAGGGACAAAAACATTTTAACCCTTAATTGTAATATCCTTATGTTACATGGTTCATTGCGTATTAGAATTACTGATATTGTTAGTTTTAGTTTAGTTAGTAGTTTACAATTTTGTTTTAGTTTGTTAGAAGTAGTTTTAATTCTGTTTTTAGTTTGTTAGAAGTAGTTACATTTTCAGCCTCTATATAAGGCTTGTAATACTCATATTGTAAATCAATGAAAATCACAATGTAGCTTTTACATTTCTGTTATGGTATCAGAGCAAATTATTTTGCTCTGCTGCAACTCTGATTCAACTTCTCCAATCTCAATTTTGCTTCCGTCTCTACTTTTCCGGTCGCCGTCTCTGACTCTATAGTCGTCGCCTCCACAGCCATGGGTTCATCAACTTCGATTGCACTCTGGTGGTGTTTCAACTGGCTTCCATTGCTACAGACTCTTGGCCTTTTCTTCGCGATCTGCTTCTCCGATTTGTGTTTTATTTCGGGTTTCATGCTTCTCTGAATGAAACTTCATCGCACCTTCTCTGATCGAAGCTTCACCGCGTCTTCATTTTCTCAACATCTCTGATTTTGCAATTTGAAATCTGGTTACTGATTCAAGACTTACATTTGATTTGTGATTTGTGGTTTGTTTTTGCAATATGGTTCTGTTGTCACCGTTGGCTCCAGGTTCGCGATCAATTCGCGATTTTAGGTTCTCATTGATTCGTGACTGTCTTTCTGCATCGCGATTTTGCATCTTCTTTGCCTCGCGATTTCAAATTTCTGCATGGCTATTTCTTATCTCCAATTTCAGAGTTTCTGAATCTCTGATCTTCATGCTTCTGTTATGGTGTTTTGCTTCACCGATTTGGTGTTTCTTGCTGTTGACGATCCTCCTATGTTCGTCACTGCAGCAGTCGTTGATCCTCCTATGTTCATCACTGTCGTTGCTTTCTGGTTTATCCTCTGTGTGCCACCCACAGAAGAGCTCTTTTGCCGTTGGCGATCCTCCTATGTTCATCACTGCATTTGCTTTCTTTCACACCGCTGCCTATGTTAGTGTGATTCCAATCTTCTTACTGCTTCATCGATCCTCCTATGTTCGTTATTGAAGCTGCGATTTTGATACCACTGCCTATGTATGTGGTAATTGTTGTTTGATTCCTGCACCAATGCCTATGTATTTGGTGATTTTATCGTCTCTTCGTTTCTCCATTCGTGGAATTCAACAGCCATGGATGCGTTTTAGGTGTAGTCCGCCATGTGTTTGCGGAAATGCACCTGAGATTTTTCTATTCTCTTTTTCAGTTCTGGAAGTTGCACACAAGGTCTTGAAACTGAACTCAGAATGAGTACAAAATAGAAAACTAGAGAAGTAAGCGTAAAACTTTCTGATTATTCTATTAGTTAAAAGTAAAGTACAATTACAATAGATCCTTTTATATATGTACAGCTATACTATTCTTACTCTGTTAACTCCACTAACTGAAACTCTAACAAACTGTAACTAACCTCTAACAAACTGAAACTAACTTCTAACAGTTATGGTTAAATAAATAAGCACACGTTATTTTACATCTGCAATACCCCCCCGCAAGCTGGAATGTATGTCTAGCATTCCAAGCTTGTCAACAAGTGTCTGAAAAGAAGTGGTAGGTAGAGGTTTAGTGAATAAATCAGCAGTCTGTGCTGCTGAAGAAACAGGGAGAAGATGCAGTGTGCTTTCTTGCACTTTGTCACGAACTAGATGACAATCGAGCTCAATATGTTTTGTCCTATCGTGGAATATAGGATTATTTGCTATGTGTAATGCTGCTTGATTATCACAATAGAGTATAACTGGCAAGAGAGTTGCAGGATGTAAATCAGCAAGCAAATATGTCAACTACATTGCTTCACAACTTGCCTGTGCTAATGCACGATACTCAGCCTCACTAGAAGAACGAGAAACAATAGTTTGCTTCTTACTGCGCCATGAGATTAAGGCTGAACCAAGGAAAAAACAGTATCCAGAAACAGACCTACGTGTATCCACACAAGAACCCCAATCAGAATCACAAAAACCCTTGAGGGAAACATTCGAAGCTGTAGGAAAAAATAACCCCTTTGCTGGTTCATTCTTTACATATTTCAGAACCCTTAATGCTGCTTCATAGTGAACTGTAGTAGCACAATATAAAAACTGACTCAAATGATGGACTGCATAAGTGATATCTGCTCTAGTAGTGGTCAGATAAAGCAGCCTACCAACCAATCTCCTGTAACTTGTTGAATCTGCAAGTTTGTCCCCTTAAATTCTATGCAACTTAAGAACAGAATCCATTGGTGTAGAACATGGTTTAGATCCTAATAGCCCTGTATCAGCAAGCAAATCTAATGCATATTTGCGTTGATAGAGAGTTATACTTGCTTTTGATCGTGCCACTTCTAAGCCCAGGAAAAACTTTAGTGCACCTAGATCCTTGATGCTGAATTTATCATCCAGGAGCCTCTTGATGATATTAATCTCTTCCAAAATGTCTCCTGCCAACAAGAGATCATCAACATACACCAATATAGCTGTAAACCCAGTTGTATTTCTCTTGGTAAACAAGGAATAATCAGCCTTAGATTGTTGAAAACCTTGCTGAATTAACACACTAGTCAACTTGGCATTCCATTGTCGACTAGCTTGCTTTAGGCCATACAAACTCTTGGTTAAACGGCAAACCAGATTGGGTTTTGGTAGAATCAAACCAGGTGGAGGTGTCATGTACACCTCTTCTTCAAGATCTCCATGAAGAAAAGCTGTATTCACATCTAATTGTTGTAAATGCCAGTCATTAATACTTGCCAAAGCCAATAAGGTTCTGACTGTTGTCATCTTAACAACTGGACTAAAAGTCTCAAGAAAATCCAAACCCTCTGTTTGTGTAAAGCCCTTAGCAACCAAACGAGCCTTACAACGCTCAATTGTGCCATCAGCCTTGTGTTTTACCTTGAAAACCCACTTACACCCTATAGGTTTCTTGTGAATAGGTAAAGGTGTAAGATCCCATGTATGTGTGTTATGTAGTCCTGCTAGTTCACTGTTTATAGTCTCCTGCCAACATGGAAACTGTATAGCTTCTTGGTAGGTCTTTGGTTCTATGATAGATGATATGGAGAGGGAAAAAAGTTTATGTGAAGGTGATAAATTGGTATATGAAAGATGATTGGAAAGAGGATACCTGATATTGCAAGATGATGAGTGAGCTGAACCAGTGGCCATAGCACAATGATAATTTGCCAAATATTGTGGAGCATGTCTGAACCTTTGTGATCTCCTAGCTGGTTCTGGTTCAGATACAAGTTCAGGAGAAGAGGGTGTTGAGATATCTGGTTGTGGTGTTCCATGTTGCTGAAAAGGTTCCTCTAAAAATGTGACAGGTGTGGATGTGGGATGAATATGTGATGCAGCTGTTGGTAAATGTTCCATCTTGCTGAAGGGAAAAAAGGTTTCATAGAACTGGACATTCCTAGAAATTGCTAACTGTTTGGTGGTAAGATTAAAGGTAATAAAACCCTTAACACCAGGTTTGTACCCGAGGAAGACAGATTTATGTGCTCTAGGATCTAATTTCCCCCTATGGACAGATAACGAAGAAACATAACAAAGACAACCAAAGACCTTTAGTGTTGTGAGATCTGGCATTTGGTCAAACAGAATATGATATGGGATTTTATGGTTGAGTTTAGAAGATGGCAACCTGTTTATAATATACATAGCATGTGCCATAGCAAAATTCCAAAGGTTTTTGGGTGTGGAAGATTGAATCATGATGGCTCGGGTTACCTCTAGAAGATGTTGATGTTTCCTTTCTACAACCCCATTTTGTTGGGGTGTATAAGGACAAGAGGTTTGATGTATGATTCCTTTGGATGAATAAAATCAGGTAATTTGAACTCTAAACCATTGTCTGATCTTATAATCTTGATCATTTTGTTAAATTGAGTTTGTACATGGGCTACAAAGGATTTAATAAGAAATGATGTTTCTGGCTTATGCCTCATGAAGTAAAGCCATGTAAATCTAGATTTATCATCAACAATGGACAAAAAATATCTATATCTAGAAGCAGATGTAATAGCAATGGGACCCCAAATATCAGTATGTATCAAATCAAATACATTTTCAGATATGGATACACTAGAAGGAAAAGACAAATGTTTCTGCTTGGCCATATGACAAGCATCACAAGGCAAACTATTTTAAGTACAAGAGATGAAAGGGTAAAATTTCTTTAAGGCTATAAGCTTTTTATGTGGCCTAACCTTAAATGCCACTTATTACAATCAGGGGTACCAGCATTTGTAGATGTATCAGCCTGAGCTATTTGATTCACAAAGGGACTTGACAGCTTATATGTGATATGTTGCAGTGTGGGACTTTTCAATGTGTATAAGCCACCATTCAGTTCAGCAGCACCAATCATCTTCAAGGTAATTATGTCCTGTATGTAACAGAAACCATTTATAAGAGTGATTTTGCATGGTAAAGAACTCATGAGTTTGGAGACAGATATGATATTAAAATCAAAAGAGGGAACATAGAAAACATGGGGTAAATAGAATTGTGGTGAGAAATGTATTGGTCCTGCCATAGAAGCTTCTACTTTGTTTCCATTTGGCATAGCTATCTGAACTGGTTTCACATCTTTCACAAACTGGAAAGCTGATAATGAGTGGCAAACATGAACTGTGGCACTTGTATCAAGAATCCAAGTATCTTTAGGAAAGTAGATAGCAGCAGTACAAATTATACCTGTCATTTTCTTTGTATCTGACACAGTTTTTGGAGCTGGAAAGGCTGTAACTTGATTCACAGCTGGGGATCCATTCACAGAAGTGGATCCGGAAGTAACATTCTGATTAAGCAATGCTAAAATAGCTTTATGTTGTTCTGCTGTAAAACCAAACTGATTCAAGTTAGACTGATTTTCATCCACTTCTTGCTTGTATGAATAAACTGAACCAGTATCATTGTAATCATCTTCATCATCATTTACACAATTGTTGACTGTGCTATACTTCCTTGGACCAGAATTTGGAGGGAAGCCATGCTTCCTATAGCACACATCTACAGTGTGTCCAGTACGGTGACAATAACTACAAACCTTGTGTGAATTCCTGTTTCCATTTCCCCTTCCCTTGGGGTAATTAGGCCTTCCTTGTTGCCTATCTCCTTCATTATATGATTTTCCTTGTTGCCTCTCTTTCTCATTGCTTGAGAAAGCAAGAATCTTGTTTTCTTCTCCAGAATTTTCAAGTTGCCTTTCTTGTTGTATCAACAGTGAATAAACCTTGTTAATATATGGTAATGGTTCCATTAACATGATGTTTGATCTAACAGCAGCATAACTATCATTCAATCCTTTCAAGAAACGTATAACATGATCTCCTTCCCTATAATTCTTCACAGTGGGAATCAAATCACAATTACAGCGAATATCACAAGAGCATGATGGAATAGGTCTAAAAGCATCAAGTTCTTGCCAGAGTGTTTTAATATGTGTAAAATATGCATTGATGGAACTATCACCTTGCTTATATGAATAAATCTCTTCTTGTAATTCAGAAATCCGAAACACATCACCTTGGTAGAAACGTTCTTTGAGATCTTCCCAAACCTCAAGCGCTGTATCCATCCACAGAATGCTTTGACGGATAGTTGGGTCAACAGCATGATTGAGCCATGAAAGAACCATGGTGTTGCATCGATCCCAGGACTGAAAAACCAGATCTCCTGCCTCTGGCTTCTGAATCCTTCCATCCACAAATTGCAATTTATTTTTCGATTTCAGAGATAAAACCATCGCTCGCGACCAAGCATGGTAGTTGCTCCCAACCAACGAAGCTGAGACAAGAATCGCTCCTGGATTCTCGTTAGGGTGTAGATAATATGGATCATTGAGATCAGCAATCGGATTCGCCATCAGAATCCAAAAGAAATTGAATCAATCAATCAATTCCTCAGCAAAGAAGAAGAAACAGAACTGGAATTTCACAGATTCCAGAGAAGAAGAAGACGAATCAGAAAAACAAGAGGAAAACAGGAATTGATTCCAGAGGTGGAATCGTGGCAGAAACAAGAATCGATTCCAGAGGTGGAATCGCAGCAGAAGAGTTGAGCCTATCGATTCCAGAGGTGGAATCACGGCAGAAGAGTCGAGCCAATCACAGGCATGCTCTTGATACCATCTTGAAACTGAACTCAGAATGAGTACAAAATAGAAAACTAGAGAAAGAAGCGTAAAGCTTTCTGATTATTCTATTAGTTAAAAGTAAAGTACAATTACAATAGATCCTTTTATATATGTACAGCTATACTATTCTTACTCTGTTAACTCCACTAACTGAAACTCTAACAAACTGAAACTAACCTCTAACAAACTGAAACTAACTTCTAACAGTTATGGTTAAATAAATAAGCACATGTTATTTTACATCTGCAATACCCCCCGCAAGCTGGAATGTATGTCTAGCATTCCAAGCTTGTGCAATTGTCTCAGAGAGAAGTGAAGTTTTACTTTGTTTTTCTTTCAGTTTTGGGTGTTTTTTTTGCCGACACTCGATAAAAATATGGAGCAGATTCTAGTGGAGCTACCGTATATTTTCTTCCAAGCTGTGACTTACGGTGTCATAGTTTATGCCATGGTCAGATTTGATTGGACTGTAGAGAAAATCTTCTGCTATCTGTTCTTCATGTACTTCACATTGTTGCTCTTCACCTTCTATGGGATGATGGGTGTGGCAGTGACACCAAACCGCCATGTTGCTTCCATTGTGGCTGCTGCATTCTATGCAGTTTGGAACCTCTTTTTCAGGATTTGTTGTCCCAAGACCAAGCATTCCAGTGTGGTGGAGATCGCACTACTAGGCATGTCCAGTGGCCTG
The DNA here is from genome assembly GCA_030819835.1 of Acmispon strigosus. NCBI lineage: Eukaryota > Viridiplantae > Streptophyta > Magnoliopsida > Fabales > Fabaceae > Acmispon > Acmispon strigosus. The sequence continues at coordinate 3,752,239 of JAUAMA010000001.1, read as the reverse complement.
GACCATCTATGGATTGATTGCATCTCAGTTTGGAGCAGGTGTGGCTGGGCTCTACCTGGCAATGTTCTTTATGCTTCAATCTTTTTGGTGTTGGGTAGATTGTTTATGACCATTGGTTCTTACATGAGTGTTGGAATCAGTTTGGGTTATTGCTACTATTTTTTCTCTTGTCCAAGCTTGGAGTGTATGGCTTGCATTCCAAGCTTGAAGGGGTTGTCAACGATACCTCCGGATAAGCTAGACTCTAGTCTACGTGACTGAGTTTTAGCTTCAGTGTGTTGTCTTCAAGCCGGTTATGTTAATGCATAACACTTCCAGCTTGCGGGGGTATATTAGAATTACTGATATTGTTAGTTTTAGTTTAGTTAGTAGTTTACAATTCTATTTTAGTTTGTTAGAAGTAGTTTCAATTCTGTTATTAATTTGTTAGAAGTGGTTACATTTTCAGCCTCTATATAAGGCTTGTAATACTCATATTGTAAATCAATGAAAATCACAATGTAGCTTTTACATTTTTGTTATTTATTGCGTACTAAAATCAACATTTTCACCAACTTTGACCACGAGTCCTGAAATCGTACCACCCTCACAAAATCAAATAACTTAAACAAGAGGAATTTGAACGTCAAATTTGGCTCAAAATGTTGATAAAAAAGAGTGAAAAAGAATAGGCAAAAGGAAAATGAAGATGATACAAAATTACAAACATGACAATAAGAAGTTAAGAACCAGAAAAAGAAATAAGACCTGGTCATGGGGTCATGGTCGTGTTCTGAGACAGTGGAGAAGCATAAAGTTGTGGTCAATACCTTGTCCCCACTCGATTCAGTAATACCATCCATTTCCAAAGGCTATGACCGTAAAGTCACTCGTACAACATGCATCACCTTTTTCATTTTCGATTTAATTGAATGGATTTTTTTTCTGGTAGTGAGCAAATTTCTTTCAGAATGGTTTCTCTTAAAAAAAAAAAAAATTAGAATATCGACGAGTAATTAAGAGTGAATAGTCAAGCCATGGATGTTGGTCTTTGATGGGTCCAAAACTAGTTCCGGGAAAGGAGTTGTTGGTGTGGCTATAAAGAGTCCAGAAGAGCGCTCTTGAAAAATTACACAACAAATACCAGCTGATTGTTCTAACAATATGAAAGACTCATATTAGGATTGCACTTTTTGAAACTGTCCAAAGCCACGCGATTCATATATCATACTGATAATATTCAAGGAATAGTATATTATGTACTAATATTGTAGTTGACTCGCACTATTATACTACCGACACCAAACGCCACATGCCCAACACACTTATACATTATCACATGTTCTGGTCGGCTCTTCAACCATACAACCTGACGGCGTAGCAGTTGGTCCACTAGGGATGCTCTTCAGCATTCACCCAAGAGGTAGCCTTTACAACCTGGGCTAGGGGCGAACACTCCCAGCTTAGTGGCCCTTCATCAGACCGGCCCGGACAAAGGTTGAGGGAAGCTTTACATGGCCGCTCAGCTAGATAGCCACTCCCGCTCGGAAGCCTCACTTAAGAGTTTCCCTCCAACACCTGCAGAGGACTTCCGGCGCTATAAATACAGGTTCCATCGTTTCTCTTGGGATGCTTCTCACTCATTACTTACATTAAAAGTTTGATATGCATTCTTACATGTTTGAGTTGAGCTCTTGGATGCTTTCATTTCTCCAACACTGACTTGAGCGTCAGAGCGTCTTTTGCTGGTCCCCCTTGATGCACTGCAACTGCAACTCAAAGGCTCCACCTCAATCATGATAAAGTAATGTTGAGCTTTGACGCTGCTCCGTTGAGAGCACCGTCGTCCAAGATTCACACACGAACATTTGACACCGTCTGTGGAAAAGGTTTGACGATCCTTCATCGTTCTTCCTCTATTTTCGAAGGAGAAGCTCCCACTGATTCCATTTTCATTTTCAATCTTACTCAGAAGCCATTCTCTACCACAAAACTAGCAATCAACAATTCATCAAAGCCTTGTGATGGTGCAAATACAAAGGTAGCAGGAAGTGAACTCAAAAGGAATGACAGCGCAGGAGAAAAATTCACAAAGAATTTCGTCACCATTGCGACGCACTCCAAACTAAAGAGGACCTTCACAACAGGATGAAGCTTCCAAGGGAAGAATTCCATAAAGTCAAACATAGACAAATGCGGAGGAAATCTTGTAGAATATGGAACGAAGGATTCATGAACTTCTAGTAGGCACGTTGTTAATTCTCCAAATCGTGAAAGACGACAGGAAATAATGAAGAAACCTTAAGAACCTGTGCTTAGCCATGCGCATGAAGGAGAAAAGGATTTGGAGGGAGAATCAGTTTTGAAAGGAGTCAATGCAAGGTTACCAACTTTGTTCTGTGTAGAAATCATGAATATCAAAATACCAAAGGATTTAAAGAAACCGGTTGGCATTGAGCCTTATATTGGGGAAACCGATCCAACGCAACACTTGGACACTTTTGTCACAATAGTCATGTTCCTTGGGAAAACCGATGTGCTGATGTGCAGAATTTCCCCCTAACATTAAGGAAAGCGGCTCTACGTTGGTTTCAATCATTGGCTCCGAACTCAATAACGAGTTGGAAGGAGCTACCTCAGCTATTTGTGCATCATTTCATAACAAGCAAAGGTTTACCAAAAAAATCTCACACTTTAGGCAAGATGAGACAAGAAAAACGTAAACATTTAAGAGATTTCTTAACGGAGTTCTACAAAGAAGCGCCGCTAGTGCCTAATCTGGCCGAAAATGTGAAGTTTCACTTGGCTTGTGAGGCCATCAGAGCTGGAACACCTTTCCACACTTCATTGGCAAAATCGCCACCAGTTGACATGGATGAATTCTAAAGATGATCAACAAAATATGTCAACATGGAGGATAGCTTAGCTGGAAAGAGGGAGCTGAAGGATGAATCGCATGAGAACAAAAAATTGGGGAAAAAAGAAAAGGAGTATGATCGAAAAGGCACTGCCAAGAGAAACTATGCAAGAAATTATGGGAAAAGTATGAGAGTTGCTCAATTCTCAACACTAGCCCCGCTCGGATTTACACGGAGGTTGCACATAGTGTCTTTGCCAACATGCCTCGTCCTGTGTTGCTAAGGAAAAACAAGAAGTATTTGGACATGAAAAGGTACTATTCTTACCACGAGAGCCATGGACACAACACTGATGATTGTGTACAACTGAGAGATGCAACTAAGCAACTCATCTGAGAGGGAAAACTGAAGAAGTTTGTGTACAAAGATGCTGACACAAGCGATCAGAAAAATTACAAAAGATGATCACAAAGTCCAGCCTCTAGGGAATCTTACTGATCGGGTAAGAACCGATCCCCAAGGAAGCATGAAATGTCATAATCTGCGCCTCGTCAAGCAGGCAAGGACAACTCTAAAAAGAAGTCCAAGCATGATAAAGTATCTTCATCCTCTAATGATGGCGACAACGATACGGCATTCAGAGCATTTGTGAGCTCTACCGCAAGGGGATTCACTGGAGGAGGAAGCACTTCTAATGCAAGGAAGAAACACCTGACAGCTATTTTGAAAGTCTAGGCCTCGGAAAATCCGGTCGGTACTACTCGAGCAAACCTGCGCGCCCCATAAACACCTGACAGTTGTTCAAGCATGATGTTTGTCATCATCCAAAATGGGGAGATTGTGAAGAAGGTCTCGTCCTTGGACTCGGCTGAGGTTTTGATGAAGACAAACACATCACAAAAAGAAGAAAGACTTCAGAAAAGAAAAGAAAGACTTCAAGAAGACTTCAGAAAAGAAAGGAAAGACTTCAAGAACCGGCTCAGAACGTCAAGATCAATAATCAAGGTTCTTGCTATTAGTAACTCTTGTTAACTTAGTGTTCTATGCTTTATTAAGGTTAATATTGCATTTGAAGGCTCATAAAATATCAACTAATTGGGTATAATATGTTATCGCAAGTAAAACTTGGTAGGAACACTCAATTAGGCCTTGAACAGTCAAAATCTGAGTTCTGAACTGTCTGTAATCGATTACAGGCTGTATGTAATCGATTACACAAATTGAATTTTGAATTCAAACTGCAACGGTTAGTGTAATCAATTACCAGGTTGCTGTAATCGATTACCAGGTCGACAGATTTGTTATTTCATGAACCAATGTGTCTCAAAACATTTGGGAAGCCTTGTCTCATGGACGACCTCTAGTGCCTATATAAAGTCCATAGACGCTCAGAAACATCAATGACTTGGTCCACAACTTTCATATTCATTAAAGTCATCATTTTGAGTTTCTGTTCTCTCATTTTCATAAGAACACACATGCTGTTCATCTTTTGAGAAACTCATAATAAAAGAGCCTTCATTGCAATTTCCTGGAGCATACAAACTAAGAGCAATCCAACTAGATTAAAGGATTGCATCAGCCACTGCAAGAACTTCTTCATCTCTTGAATCAGTTTGATTCATTCACCGTGGTTTTCGGTGGTTGCAAAAAGGTCCATCGTAGTGTTCGATGGTTGTGGAAAAGGTCCTTTGAATTAGGTTTGATTCAAAGTCCGCCGTAGGGTTCGGTGATAGTGGAAAAGGTTCTTTGAATCGGGTTTGATTCAAAGTCCGCCGTAGGGTTTAGCGTCATCAGTTGGTGGTTTGCCATCTGAGGTTTGACAAGAGTTCTTAAGCTCATTGGTTTAAGTGCTTGTAAGAAATCTTGATCATAGTGGAAAAATCCTCAAGGGGTTTCTTGAGGGACTGGACATAGCCTTCGGTGGATAGAAGGTGAACCAGGATAAAATCATTGTGTGATTCTCTCTTCCTTCATCTTTTACTTTCAAGCAACGTCTATTTCCGCTGCACTCGATTGTGATCATCTTTATCTTGAAAGTAAGAAGGCGTGTTAAGACAAAAATTGGGTAAACCTGATTCACCCCCCTCTCAGGTTGCTATCTATACTAACAGGGGGCTCTTGTTCAAGTCTGCTCTTCAGCCATACAACTCTACAACATAGCAGCTGGCCTACTAAGGATGCTCTTCAGCATACACCTAAGAGGCAGCCTGCACGACCTTGGGCTAGGGACGAGCACTCCCGTCTTAGTTTCCCTTCATTTGGCCGGCCCAGACAAAGGTCGAGGGAAGCACTACATGGCCGCTCGCTAGACAGCCACTCCCGCTCGAAGCCTCACTTAAGAGCTTCCCTCCAACACCTGCAGAGGACCTCCAACGCCTATAAATACAGGTTCCACCATTCCTCTTGGGACGCTTTTCACTCATTTCTCACATTACAAGTTTACTATGCATTCTTACATGTTTGAGCTGAGCTTTTGGATGCTCTCATTGCTCCAACATAGGACTTCAGCGTTGGACTGTCTTTTATAGGTCTCCCGACGCACTGCAACAGCAACTCTAAGGCTTCACCTCAATCATGACAGAGCAAGACTAAGCTTCGTCTCTGCTCTGACATTAGCACCGGTGTCCATGGTTCACGCATGAACACCACACTAATAAATTTTTATTGGTATTAGTGCAGCTCCAGACTTCTATTCACGTCACGAGTTGATATTTTCTCATGTGAAAATTTTATCATATTTCCTCATATTGAAATTTATATCTATCTTCACGTGCATGTATATAAATAGGTATAGATGAGACATTTTAAATGTCAATGAAGAGGTATATAAATATAAAATTTCAACATAAGGGAACATGAAAGAATTTTCAAATCAGTATTATAATCCGATGTTATCTTGTTTCACGAGAACCTAATAGAGTAGTTCACTGGTTAGTTAGAAAATTAATGAATTGAGTTTTGGTTCGCATGTATTAGATGATCGATCCTCTCAAGATTCTTGGGATGAAATCGTTTATGAGGTATGCCTTAGTTTAGGACTTTTGTTTCTGCACCTTTGACCCTCTTTTAACAATTTTTGTGTTTTGGCAATTTTTTAGATCCATCACTGTCCACAAGGAGCTAGCACGCCGTCAATTTCATCTTGTTAAACACAAGAAAAAGAATAATATTCTTCTCATTCTTTGTTTTTGCACCCATTCTTTACCATTTTTTTAATTCGTTTATCTTAAAGTTGACTGAAATTAGTTTATTAAATTTTGAGTTATTTTAATTTTTATTTAAAATAATTTAAAATATTTTAATTAAGTTGACTATAACTAAATTCCAAAATAGATTTATATTTAAAAATATAGTTCACAATGGTTAAAAATGATTATTTTAACTTTAGGTTGAAGTTTTATTGCACTTTTTGGGAAACTTTTACCTTCATTAAAATTGGTAGAACAATTTAATACATTAAAAAAATAAAAATAATCTTATAAAATTATTTTTTATTTATATAATTAGAAATTGCTTTTAAGGTAAAAAATTTCACTTTTATTAAATATAAATTAAAAGTCACCGATAAACATATTTTAATGTAAAAAAAATATTTTTTATTAAATAAAATTAATTTTAACAACTGTGAACAGGTCCACGCGTTTCAGAGTGGACTTACGTGGTGTTAATTAAGGAATAAAAACCGAAGCTAAGAACGGAAAAACACCCGAGATTCTCGCCTATTTTCGGAATTATCCCTGTTTCGTCTGTCTCAACAGTTTTGGTCTTAGTCTCTGGTTTCTCTGATTCGCTCACTGTCTTTGCCTGGTGAGTTTCTTTGTCTCTCTTTCTCCTTGTCAGGTTCCAATTCCATCCACCATGATTGTAGGTAAAGATCTTCTATCCAATGGTGTTAACTCTGATGGGGAGAACTCAAAGAGCAAAGACTCGCAGCAGCATGATTTTGGGCACAGCAAGGAACCCCAGAAAGAGAAAATACCAGAGAAAGATTCAGATGTTGGTGTTGATGGGTTTCAGTCAATGCCCACAAAGGTTGGAACTTCTGGGTTGCAAGAGTTGACCTTCAGCTATCTCTGTGATAACCCAAGATTGGGTCTTTCTGAGAAAGAAAGAAGCCATCTGAATTCCTTGGAAAAGGTGAGTTACAAAGGTAAAGAAGTTGTTATTTCTGAGAATTCAATTCAGGATGAGAAATGGGTAGAGAGGGATTTTTTGAGTTTGAGTGAAACTAGGGAGAATTCTTCAAAGAGATCCATTGAGGAAAACTGTGAAAGGGGAGAAGATAGGGACAAGAAGCAGAAGCTTGAGACGCTTAATCTCTCTCTTGCTTTGCCTGATGTGTCACTTTCTGTCACAGCTTCCAAAAATGTGGATGGTGAAAAACCTGTTAGGCCAAAGCCTAGCAGGCTTTCAACCACAACAATCAATTCATGTTCAAATGATTACACAGCCGCTTCTCTATCCCACTCTTATTCTCACCCTTTCTCACACAACCCTAGTTGCTCTCTTACCCTTAATTCAACGGAGAATTTTGAGTATTCAATCAGCAAAGACGATCCAATTTGGTACTGTGGGGAAGGGACTAATGGATCAGTTCATAGCAGGTTCAAGCCAATAGGAGATGGGGTTGCTTTGGCCAATCATGGTGGTGCGGTTAATTCATTCATGCAAGGTACTAGTCAGTTTAATAAAGCTACTAGTTCTGATAATAACCATTCTATTTTCCCCTCAGAATTGCCTGCTAGGCCAAGATTTGAAGCTCAATCAGAGGGCTCAAGGGGCAAGAATTCTGAGAACCTGAGAGGGTTGGAAGGTGTAGATCCTATGAAAATTATGAAGATTTCTAGACCTGAGAGAATTCTAAGGGAAATTGTTTCTGAGTCCATCCCTGCCATGGCACTAAGATTTCAGGAGTTTACTGATGAAGTCATGACATCAATTAAGGAGTATTTGAAAAACCTCATTGAAATTCCAGCTAAGAAAGAAGAGTTAGTGAGCCTCCAGAACCGGCTTGAGAGAAGATCTGATCTTACCAAGGAAGCTCTTTCAAAGTGCCATAAAGAGCAATTGGAGATTTTAGTTGCCATCAAGATGGGGCTTGGAAGTTTCTTATCTGGTAAGTTTCAATTCTCTGAGATGGTGGAGGTTTTCTTGTTTCTGAGATGTAGAAACTTGAACTGCAAGAGCTTGCTGCCTGTTGATGACTGTGACTGCAAGATTTGCTCTGGAAATAAAGGGTTTTGCAGTTCTTGCATGTGTCCTGTTTGTTTGAGCTTTGATTGTGCAAGTAACACTTGTAGTTGGGTTGGTTGTGATGTTTGTTCCCATTGGTCTCATGCTGCCTGTGGCCTTGAGAGGAACCTAATCAAACCCGGGCCGAGCTTGAAGGGTCCTTCCGGGACCTCTGAGATGCAGTTTCATTGTATTGGCTGTGGACATCCTTCAGAAATGTTTGGGTTCGTTAAAGAGGTCTTTCTATGTTGTGCTAAGGATTGGGGCCTGGAAACCTTGATGAAAGAGCTTGATTGTGTAAGGAAGATTTTCCGGGGAAGCGAAGATCGCAACGGTAAGGAATTGCATTTCAAGACGGATGATATGTTGTTGAAGCTTCAAGCTAAACTTGTATCTCCTCGCGACGCCTGCAAGTACATCATACATTTTTTCAGCTGTGAGTCTCTATATTGTGATCTTTACTTTTCATATACAATTTATCTGTTCATCAAAACACTTTGTTTTACTCACACCATACATATGCACTAAGAACATATCATGATTTTCTTTGTGTCACTGATTAGTAAAACTCTGATCAGTTATGTTCGAGATACTTGGGATAAAATCAATTGAAACAATGACTTATAGGATCGTTAAGCTGGATGACTTATAGGATCGTTAAACTGTATATTGTTGAATTAGGTGTATGAAAACACATTCTCATTACTCACATTCTCAATCGATACAGTGGCCTGTTTTTTTCTGTATTCTACAAGGAATGTCAATACGGAAAGACAAGTATTTGACGCGGTGGTGAAACTACATTACTGCTGATATATGAAGTTTATTTTTCTATGTAATAATAACAGACAGCGAGACCACCACATACTCGCTTTTAACCTTCAAATGAGACTATTTGAAAACATGCTTCAAATTTGACAGATACCATATTCATGTTTCTCTCCTCGGACATAGTAGCTACATCTTAGAATTGATATTTAGAATTGAATCACTTCCAGTCACAGTCGCCTTTGGATTGAATCGCTGCTTTGATCATTCACCTTCTTCCTTTTTATTACAGCCTTTGTTGTTCTTTTGAATGCATTCATTGAAATGATTCAATAAATCACTAATGCTAGTTTGATTTAATTATGTTGATATGTCATATCTAACTTGCAAGATTGTTTTTTTCCTGACTAATAGACGCCGATGGCTTGTCCGACATTCCTGCTTCTGGTATATCTTCGAAGGATTTGTCAGCATCTCAGTCAAAACTCACAATGGAGGCACCATCTTTTTCACAATCTACTTCTCTTATTCCAAAATATACTTATGAGTTGAGTCATTCTAAGTCAAATGATCTCCATCAGAAAGACCTCAAAACCTCAATGTTAAGTGAACTAAAAAATGAGACTGATTTTCACTTGGAGGATTTATTAAGGAAAGGTGGGGTTGAAAGCTTGGAGAGCATTGTGAGGATAAAAGAGGCAGAAGCTAGAATGTTCCAAACCAAGGCAGATGAAGCAAGGAGAGAGGCAGAAGGGTTTCAGAGGATGATCAAGACAAAGGCGGCACAAATGGAAGAAGAGTATGCTGAACAGCTCGGAAAACTGAATTTGCGTGAGACTGAGGAAAGGAGGAGTAAGAAATTAGAGGAACTCAACATGTTAAAAAATTCCCATTTTGATTACTTCAAAATGAAAATGAGAATGCAAGATGAGATTGATGGTTTACTAAAGAGAATGGAGGCTACAAAGCAGCAATGTGTTTAGGATTTGTTGTTTTTCTTCAAAAAAATACTTATTTATTTTCTTTCTAAGAAACTGGTATAATGTATGTAATTTGTTGATCCGCCGCAGCCATTGGATTTTGTCTTGTTTTTATTTAAAATAGATAACTTTGTATTGATAAATTCAACAATGGAGATATTAGACCTTCATTTTTTCTTCACGGCATTGCAAGAGGGGAATAACATGAATATGCCATGTTCATTATGAGAGCTTGCACTCCCTGTTTACAATGTAAGCAGGACTATAAAGCTAGTGAAATTTTTCTTTATGTCCGAAATTATTGCTGCATGTAGATTTTTCCCTTGTCTCTCTGATTTGGCATTACCAGCTCTGATTTGCCTTTGGATACTGTGTGAGCAGGAATTGATTGAAAGATTTAGTGATTTGAATCTAATGACTGTGGCGATGCTAATAATTCCGAATAATCTACATAAACAAATATTGGAGGCGAAACAAGTGGATCAATTTATCAAGTATAAGAAAAGTAAAATTTCTCAAGGAGAATTGTCAAGCTTTAATAAAAGAGTTGAAAGAGATATTTAGATTTCGAGGTAGAATCTGTATATCAACTGAGCAGACTATTAAAGATATAATTCTTGAAGTAGCACATAAAAGGAAGCTTAGTTTTCATCATGAGGCTGCGATATAAAGAGAAGATATTATTGGTGCCCTAAGATGAAACAAGATTTGGATGAGCTTGCATAAAGCACTGAGAACTAAGTTATGAATTAGTTCAACGTATCATCCACATACTATTGGGCAGTTAGAGAGAACTATTCAATCATTAGATGATTCTCTAAGAGCATGTATGTTGGAGCAAACATGTAGTTGGGATCAATTTTTACCTTTGATTGAGTTCATTTATAATAATAGTTATACTCCAACATTGGAATGACTCCATATGAAGCATTACATGGACGAAAATGCAGGACTCCATTGTGTTGCTATGAGACTAGGAAGACATCAGTATTTGGTTCTGACATTGTTTAGTAGATGACTAGGTGAATAAAAGTGATACAAGAAAATATGATAATTGCTAAGAGTCGACAAAAGAATTATGCAGGTAAGAGGAGAAGACCTCTTGAACTCCAAGAAGTTGATCATGTATTCTTGAAAGTCACTCCTATGACTAGGATTGATAGAGCTATGAAATCTAGAAAATTAACTCCACATTTCCTTAAACCTTATCAAATTCTTAGAAAACAAGGTCTAGTTGCTTATCAAATTGCTTTACCTTCTTTTCTTTCCAATTTTTACAAGGTAGTTTATGTGTCTCAACTTCATAAAAATGTTCATGGCCCTTCCCACGTGTTGGAACATTATTCAGTACAATTATTAAAAAAAAACTTGACGTATGAAACACTACCCGTTAAGATTGTTGAAAAGAAAGAGAAATAATTAAGAGGGAAGCAAATATCTTTGTTCCAGGTGGTATGGGGAAATTCTATTTATCCAACTGTCACCTGGGAACGAGAAGATGGAATCCTATCCTCATTTTTTTAAGTAAGGTTAGTAGAAATTTTGAGGGCAATCTTTTTTTTAATAGGGTGGAGTTATAATATCCCAAATTTGCTTAAACATATTTTAGAAAATTCTGATAAATGATATTTTACAATGTATTAAAATAAATAAGTTTAAAAATAATAAATAAAATTTTATATGCTTGTCAAATAATATATTATAACATATCATTTTGGGCGTAGGATATATATATATATATATGGAGGATGTATCGTACGAGAAAGATGTTTTTATATGAGAAAGTAAGAATAAATCATGACCGTTAGATCTAATCATGAATAGTCAAGATTAAAACATAAAATCATGTGACTTTTTAAAATGTCACATGACATTCTTAAGTAGTCATGTGACTACTGAGCTATTTTAATCTTGACCATTCATGATTAGATCTAACGATCGTGATTTATTCTCATTTTCTCATATAAAAATATCTTTCTCATATGATACATCCCCTATATATATATATATATATATATATATATATCCAAACTTTATTTCATGAGAATAAAGATATGAGACTAGCTCTTTCATATGGGTAATATTTATATCAAGTCATGTAATGCCCAAGCACAATAAATTAAACCAAAAGAGCCAAACCCTAACACGTCTCCACCCACTACCAACAAAGGGAAAAACAAGAATGAAACTAACAACGAAAATAAAACCATACCATAGCAAAGACAACTAACGCCTCAAGGATCTCTATACTTCTCAGGATGAGCGCATTTGAGATGATTCACACACCCCTTAACTACCTCCTCATTAGGTCCATCCCAAACAAGACCTAACTCTTAACCAACCAGCCACATCTGATGAGCTCTCGCATAATCACAATTTTGGAGCTCATGAGCATGCATGATCAGATGGTCCACCCTAA